>JAGTXR010000261.1:0-741011 GCA_022606575.1 Glossosoma conforme | reverse complement strand
TGACTATATTACAATATTAAAAGTAATTAAATATACATATACTATACATAAAATTCTTTAAACGAGTATAACTTATCTAACTTTGAAGTATTTATAAAGGTTATAATTTAAAAAAACTTAGTGACGCTATATTGAAAAGACCGCCGTATTATGCAAAAATGAAGGATATCTTCTGGAATACTTCTAGCAGACTAATTTACATATGAATGCTTTGAATTGAAGAATTTTGCAGTAAATAAAATAAATATTTCTAATTTATTTCACTATTTTATTGATCAACGACATGATGTTATCGTATGATTTCATGACAAGGCATGACTTGTCGCCGAGAAGCCTTGACGTCTGTCAATAAAATTGTGGAATAATTTAAATTATTGTTTTGTTTGTTTATTCTTCCATATTCGCTCCCTAACATAAAGCCACCACACAGTTATGTGAGTTGTTAGTATCCTTGCCATGTTCCATGTCATCTTTAAACCAAAAGCTTTGTCATCGACTTAACATATCAATCACAGTTACTTAAAGCAGAAAGTAATGATAAAAGGGTACAATAATAATATATTGTTTTTTTAAATGGATCTTAAATGTGTATGTTAAATATATAAATAACTTAATCATTTACGTTCAATAAAAATTGACCCTATTTTGTCCCGCGATAAAGCACATAGTAAGCGGGGTTCTCGTTTTAAAATCTAAGTTAAGCAACATTAGACGCCAACTAAAACATGGATGAGTCGCCGCCTATTATTAGCCGTGTGTCGCTGAACAATTTGAGTTACTCCTTAGAACTAAATGGTCCAGACCACGGGCGCGTCGGTCTAATCAATCAAGATACTAAGAGTCCTCGGTCTTCTGATCTAGAAGACGTCGGGAACCATATATGCTCAAAGGTGGACCTTCGGTTGCAGAGATGACTTAGGAAGAAGAATGGATAATGGCAACTGAGACACAGTTGAGTGGCGGCAATTTGTCGTGATCAAATGTTCCAGATATGAACGTAGAAAGAAAAAAAACCTAACTTAATAAAAAAAAAAAAACATGTAAAACACACATTCAAATGTATAGGTACATTTGATTTTTAAATCACATTTATTGTATTATACTCGTGTTATATATTATAATATTAAGAAAATAGATTTTTAATTTTTAAATGACATGAGGACCATCGTACATTTTCTTAAAAAATAATGCCCTCGTATAAACGGGTGACTCAAAAATCTTTGAAAAATCTAACGTTCAAATTTAATCCTATGATCGTAATCGACAAGTGGCTTTAAAGTGTTGTGTATGCAGGGATGCGTTCCGTGAATAATGAAATTGGCGGTAGTTACGTAAAGCTGTGTGGCTATCGGTGTTATTGAGCGATAGCTTGACAGTGACTAAGCTACTAAATGTTATGTAATTTCCTTTATCGGCCGCGAAGTATTTTCTTTGTCATACACACACTTAATACGCCGCGATAAAGACGCTAATGATCGTTGTTGCCAGATATTGGGAAAAAATAATTTGACGTAGCTGACACGAAGAAGAAGAGACGCTAATTTACATCGGCGATCGAGTGCGACTCCTGCCGACATGTCTGAGGTTCATTATATGCACATATTTTCTTTGATAACTAACGACAAGCGGCATGTTATTATTATAATCCAAAACATTATTTATTTACTTTTAATCTGATATTCTTGTCTATGCATTTATTTGAATAATATATCGCCAATCAATATATTTTTTCTAAAAATAAATTTCCTCTTCCATATCAGCTACCTACATGGAATGGTCATTAAAAATCCGTTAAAGAAACTGTTAATAGCCGTTGTCCTTGCTACGTCCCGTATCATCTCTACACCAACTAGTAAAAAATTATGCGTGAAGAGACTATTCTTCATAGATATCTGACAATAATGGCATAGCAACGAAAACCAATGGAGTTGTATAATGGGTTTAAAAAACAGATACCTTCGATGATGGTTTGACATTGTAAGGGAGACTTATATACTACAGTCGGCCAAGACACAAAGATGGATCTGGCTGCGATACATAGGGGTATATAGGATGTCGCATGAGAGCATAATTACTAATGTGGCTTTACTTCAAGCCCCCGAGAGCTCACGCCGTCCTGGAAGGCCGTCGGGAATTATACATCAATTGTACTCGGCAGAGCTCCGGCAGATACGAATACTTTCTGACAGACTCTAGGACGAAAACCTGGGATTTGAAAATTGAGATTTGATTGAAATCGGAATCTTTGGTCTATATATCTACAGGTGTATGATGTATTTGGAATGCATAATTAAAAATGCGGTGCCGATTTAAGACATTGTTAACCTCTCCTCCCCGGTGATGTCTATCGACCACACATTGCTTGTAATAACTTAAATATCTCTGTAAATATAATACACACAGGGTTCAGATTTTAGGTATTCCTCCTTAATACATTTACGTATTGAAAAAAAAAATATTTATAATAATAGGCAGTCATCGGGAGCAGGAAATATTTTTCTAAAATCCGGAATAAATTCACCACTACAATCAAGACGCGTCAACTGTCATGAATCATTGCACCTGCCGGAATCGTGTGCGAAAATAAAATTAAAAAATACCCAGAGGAGGCGGCATCTATACTCCTCACTCTCGCTGGCGTACTAATATGAGTGAGCGAGACGGGAAACCTCAGTGGGTCGCCTAGTTCGAAATGATATCGGCTCATCCATATGTCGACAGGCCAAGTAATGTTAGTATCTCTCGGAAGTTCAAGCGCCAAGGTGCGTCTGGCTGTTTGAGGTCTTCGTCTGATGTTTTTCATGTTTTTAGCTATTAAATGTCAATTATTACTGCTTATTGACATCAACTATTGTAAAATTAAGCGATATCTTTGAATATTTTCATTTTTTCGAATTTCTACTCATTTTATTCACTTTAAATCAGAATGTGTAATGAGTTGACACCATCGGAACGCGCGGAAGTTTTTAGCATCGTAAGGCGAGGGTTAAAGAACCTAGGCTGTTGACTAATTATGAAGTTTAAAGGTATGGTAAAATAATAATTAAAGATGAAATAAATTAACAAATGTTACAGCAATGATAACGGCATAAATAAAATAATAAAAGAGCATAAAAGTAAATGTTTCGAGATTGGGCATGAACGTAATATTTATTACATGATGAAACCTTATGTAATGGGCGTCTGTAACTAATCTATGTCTGTAACTTATTTTGTCCCCATGTGTATTCGTATGCAGTGATATCTCTAGTTCACAAAAGTTCGTGTTTGAACTTCGACAACCACACAGAGATAGCAGGGCCATTATGACTAAACAATTATAAATATATTATTATTAAACAACAATAAGCCGCCGTGTCACAACACAATAAATTACATATTCACATGAGATACTGAAGCGTTATTTTATCACAATTCCAGCTATTTATGACAAATTATCTATTTTGGAAAGTGTACCAGAAGAAATCTTCCATTCATGAACATTTGATTATTTAGTTTTTAAAAAAAATACATTTTAATTATCTTATGTATTTGAAAATATATTATATGTATTTTTTATATAAACACAAACATGAGAATACCGACATATGGTGATTCTGAAGTGTCAACTGTGGAATTCTATGACGCTTACCACACTGCATATGGCTGAGCGCTGCATGTGGAGTGTTGATCCGCCTATGTCAACGATACAGCCCGAAATTCACGCATCATCCTTATCATTACAGGAATTTACTATGAATGGGTGGGCTTCACAGGACGACTTTCGTCTACCAGCAATTTTATTTATTGACTATGACTGCATTTTACGGGCGAGGGATCAAATTTACGCCAACCAGGGGTATTCTAGAGCTCAGATTTTTTTTTAATTGGATTGAATCCACGACTTTAGGCTTGCCAACTGAACACTTTGAGCATTGAGCTATCTGTACCCGTCGACAGATGGACTATGGTCTATCGCACCCGTCTTATAGTATGACATAATAGTCATAATTAATATCAAGGCTCATTGGTGATCTTATGGCCCAAAAATGGTTGCCGTTTCCAGCATAAATTTAAGCTACATTAGTATTAAATACCATTTTTATCAAGCGAATGCAGAGAGTACAGGCGGTGGAAATAAGAGGGTTCTATGACGCTGCATGCGGAAAATATCTATCCTAAAGTTACTTTACAGCGAGCCTTTTCAAAAAAGGAAAATAGACTATTTTAATTTAATTACATTTATTTGAAAATCTTCAATAAGACCATTAATATCAAGAAACTTGTTTACATTTATACAAATCTAAACAAAGAAATGATTTACATTATTTAGTAAGTAGTAAGAAACCAACCGTGTTTTACATTTAGAAAGGTTACTGAGACTACTAAAGTATATTTAGATATAGAAGTATATATAAGTAACAATGTTCATTTAAAAAGGTTTGACCCCAATAAACTAGGAAAGAAATAGCAACGGGATAAAAGCACTACCCACAAGTATTAAGACCAGCTAAATGTACTAAATAAACACTAAAAATGACGGTATAATCACGATAACATAAACAAACCCATATTATTATGTTTCTCCTAGTCTTTTATGTACTGTCAAACTATAGTATTCGTGATACACAAAAGAAAAATTAGTAAAAAAATGCATTGTAAAGTTTATAAATATGTACACTAATTTAAATATTTTAAGTTTTATTATAAGTTTTTGTGAACGTGTACTTAGCAATGGTATCATTTATTCTGCAATCAAATGCCATCACGGACCATTACTAAAAAAAATTAACCTTGTTTAGGATTATATGAAAATGTTAATGACCATGAAGCACATATAGGAAAAAAATGGTAAATACTTGTTAAACGGATGGGCAAGTTCTAAAATAAATATATATTTTTTAAATTATATTCATTGTGAGTGAATTAAATATTTTTGTGCTCAATAAAGTATATTTGAAATTTAATACACTAATTTTTCCGGCCGTTGACAATTAATTACGTTTTAATAGTTTGATATCTTGCTTATGGACATATCACGAAAATAAAAAATAACACTTCCTGCCATACATTCCATCATTTTGCATTGATCGTTGATTAGAAATAACAATTATGCGTACAAAACAAGACACATTTGTGTTCATAATGTAAAACGCGATTAAAACAATACATAATAGAATCGTGATTTAATTGATAAGTGAACACCTCCTGGAAATGAAAAACAAGATAAAAACGAGTATCTTAGAATAGTTTTCATTTGGAAAGCATTATTTTCATATTATAAGTATATCGAGCATAATGAATTGGCACTTATCATGCGGTGGGCGATTTTTGTAGATTTTCAAATCTCCTACATTCTTTCTAGATTTTTTTCCACCCATATACTGAATTGAAATTTAGCGAGGTTGGTGGGCGGTAGGGAAATTTTACCATGAAAAATAGGCAAAAGTGGGCGCTAGGCATAAAAAGGTTGACGACCCCTGTTTTAAGTGGACAAGACTGTGTTGAAATATAATTTACAACAATTTATTAATTTATTATAAATTTAAGCATTTGGGAAACAAAAATGTTATGTAACAAGAACCATAGCTCATTAAAATAACTACAATAGTGAGTATTTGTTGTATTGCAATCTACACCAAGTGAGTTGAAGTCAATTATACAAAACCTGTTTTCCTAATAAGCATTAATTTTTATGGAAGACTAACTTAAGTAACAATTAATTATACGTTGACTTCAAACCAATAAATAAACGGAAAAATAAACTTGATCTCCGAAGTTTGGTGAATTATGTAACGATGATAATATGATACGACTTTGAATGGGCGCTTGTAAATTTCCACTATGGAGAGGCTATCGCAAAAATTGCGATTCTCTACCTCCCATTTATTATGATGTTATTTTATAACGTATTATCATATTGATAATGAACGTATCTCTGGACATATGAGAAGCTGAGATACAATCAAGTATATTATTATTTTCATGAATCGTTTCAAATTACCACAAGTTTACACTTACAAATTATTTAATGATCATTTTGCGTACGAATTGTGTATTTGATTGAAAATTATTAAATTAAAACTATTTACGATCTTGTTTGCAAGTAAACTGTTAATTATTTTTTATATAATCGTATAAACACATACATGATAGTACTAGCTGAGAGTTTTGACCCTCCTGTGGATTTTATGGCGCTGAACGGGACGGTTGGACGCGACGTGCGGAAAAGATGAGTTTTTTTTCGTGCGTATAGAAATTGAGTTGTTAATTAATAAAGTTTTAAGATATTTAGATTATATGATAGAGGAAGCACAGATGCTGAAAGAGATTACTAAGTTGTTTAAGTATCTGGAAAATTCCAGATAACTTCACACGACAGTATATTTAATATCGCTTACAATAAGTAAATCATTATAAACAAACAATAATTATATGCTATACTCGAATAGTGACTTCTGAAAAAGATTTTTAGGGGGAAAATACTTAATAATGTTATTACATAATAATAATAATAGAAATTTCATTCAAGAAAAATACTGAAAGACGTTTTTGGGCCATTTTTCAAAATGAAAGAAAATTTACAATACCGTCTTTGTTACGAAACGCTTCATACTTAGACAAAATTAAAATTGTAACACAAATAATACAAGTTATTAACCGGAATACAATTTGACAAAAAGTTACATTTTATACAACGAAGTCATACATACTCAGTTGTAACTTAAGATCGATAAATATTGTGAACCGTTTTTAGTAACTGAATTCGACTCAATGACAATAACACGTAAATAGTTACGTAACATTTATTCTGATACGTAGACATCATTTAAGCCTCCAAGGGCCTTGATCATCGACGCCTCTAGTGCAACAATTCCTATAAATATACATCATTGTTACGCAAACTGCAAAGGTTTTATATACGAAATTTGAACGTAGAAATAAAATGTATTTTGAAGCGGAACAAAGACATTTTTATTCTTCTTCAATAAATCGCAATGCGCATACTAGAATGAGTGACATTTTAAAATAAAAATCAATCGATAATATAACATGATACATTCTTAGCATTTCCTTTGACATATATTTTGAATATAGGATAAGTGTTTAATATTTTAGTGGCGCGATTTTTATATAAATTATATATTATTATTATATATACCGTGCTCGTAGCCATCCATTGTTTTTGATCCCAGTCGATGCTTGTGGAGCTTAAAGCACTCAATTTGGTACAACGGCAATGTCGCTCCTAAATGGCCTACCAGCACACCTCGATCTTTTTCTTACATCCTTTTCCTCTTTTGTCGATGGTATTGTTCTACTTGATCTCTGTGATCTTTGACACGTGTCATCTTCTTATTCTTTTGTACTATTTTTATTTTTTATTATTTTCTCTATTTATTTTATATTTATGTATACTCTATGTTTCTAACTAAATATTTGTAAAAAAAAATGGAATTTCGATTCTGTATATAAATAAATATAGAAAACGATTGGTTACTATTTTAGTAATTATTCCATGGTTTAGTGCAGTGGTCACGAAACTTTTTAAGAAACGGGCCGGATTAAGTTATGTAAAAACTTTCAAAGGCCGACATGAAGCAACTTCTTATTGGCTTCCAGTTAAAATATAAATTTATATTTGCTTATGATAAATATCTCCTTTTGTGAATGCGATTCTAATATCGCTCACGGGTTTCATTTCTTAAATACTTCTAAGCAGTGGCCATAATTATTCAGATGGGTCTCCCACTAAAGCGATCACTTGTTAACTGATTATAATCTGAATGAGCGCATTGTCAAGGAGACTTATTGTCCTCCAGTGTGATGCGGTTGAAAGTAAAGTAAATTCCAGTCTAGCCTTATTACAATAATAAACAAATTATTTTGACGTATTGTAATATTATGACATTTCGTCGCTATTGGGTTATTGTAATAAATAATACAATGTGTGTCAATGATTGGTATTTATTAACATATTATAAATGATATCATTAAAATAAAATACACGAAAGTAAAATAACAATACGATGTGATAAACGGTTGACATTTTCATTTACAAAGACCGATAAAAAGTGATTGAGTAAAATGGGAAAAGTTTGGATCAACTTGACACATGTGTTCGATAAAAATATTGGGTAAAGTAATCCCTTAATAATAATAATAATGTTAAAAGAAATAATTTAGTATTATATAATAACAAAAGTTTGGTTGTAAATAATTAATGCTGTTTAGAAGTTATGCTCGAGATTCACCAATTTATTTAACTTTAACTAAACAATAATCAATTCAAAATTTATATATTCAAAATTTTACTTTAAAACTTTTTGAATTCACACAGCGAAACACTTGTAATTTAACAGTGAGTCACAGGTATAAATATGATTCTCAAAAAAGTGATTCGGAATTCGAAGAATCGCCGATTGACTTAAGGTTGAATGTCATGTACATACTTGTTACATTATACACAACTGAAACAAAAATGATTCACGCGTCGGCATAAACATGTTTCACCATTTTTATATTCTTCCTAGCTTATTTGCGATTCAATAAAATGATAAAAAAATATTGCACATTCAATAATTTTGATACTTGTATTAATCAATGATAACTAAGAAATGATTATTCTTTTTTTACTTAGAAATAGGCATTCTTAATTGTTTAGTAGTTCTTAATTAGTAATACAGGCGCATTAAGAAGTTATAAACAAACGCCGGTTCTTCCTATCGAAAGGCGGCCTCACGGTCAAATTTCGCTGATGACATAACATACGACATTATGTGTGTAGAGATACTCACAATTGCTTGTCCGAGTGCGAAGAAACTTTGCAGTTTGCCGATGGAGAGCACCAAATTCAAACAGACGCAAGTGGAACACACGAGCACACGTGTTACATATATGAAAACAAGGTATATTAATATTTCATTATATCACAAAACGATCGTCCTAATATTATTACGCGATCTTAAATTATTTTTTAAATAACACTTTGAAAGCGATAAATTGACAAACACGGTTAAAATGAATTTAAATTGGACACTTTGAAAAATAGTTTATGTCAAAAAAACTTGTAAACAGAGGTTGTTTCTTTTGGTTTGACGTTCGAGCGGTGTGTTTCTCGTGCTCTGGCTGTCATACAGATCTTACCAAAAAGAAGAACCGCCGCGATCGGGCGCCGGCCGTGTACTGACAGAGTGAAGCGACGCTGCGCCGAAACGGCTCGCTGTGGATTGAGCGGCTCACTTTGCCGGAGGAACAGTTCGCGAATTCGGCTCTTTTTTAACCAAAATTTTTAGGATTTTTTGGACCCGTCGAAAAAAGAATCCCTCACTATTAAGCTACATTAACTTAAGACTTACTTATTTTCATTATGTGCACGTAAACTGGATATATTCAAGGCGTTGGATATCTCTATCTGCCCTGGATATCTCCAAGGCGTTCGATAGAGTCTGGCATCGCGGTCTGGTGAATAAATTACCGTCTTATGGACTTACTCCCTCCCTGTGCTCCTGGATTGAAAACTTCTTGAGTGATTAAAGCATCATCACTGTAGTAGATGGCTTTTCTTCTTCCTGCCATAAAATCAACTCAGGAGTTCCACAGGGCTCTGTGCTGTCGTCCACTCTTTTCCTTCTGCATGTGAATGATTTGCTTCAATGCGCAAACATTCACTGTTATGCCGACGACAGCACTTTCCATGAGAGTATAATCTTCCATAAACCCCCGAAACATTCGGAACTATCTGCTGATATGGAATCTCTGGTGGAGAAGATGAACATGTCTCTTGAAAGGGTTTCACGATGGGGCGACTTCAACCTCGTCAGTTTCAACATTTCAAAAACCCAATCATGTACTTTCTCCACCAAGAAGACTGCTATGGATCCTGTATCTTTCAACGGTTGTTCTCTTCCGAAAGCAAGCTCCATCAACATGCTTGGATTATCAATATCGAATAATGTCAAATATTACGAGTCAATTAAGTCTAAAGCCGGTCTCGCTTCCAAAAAACTAGGTGTATTATATAGATCACGTCGGTATTTCAACGATAAACAACTTCTTCTTCTATATAAAGGACAAATCCGACCTATCCTTGAATACGGCAGTCACCTTTGGATTGGAGCCCCAAAATACCTTCTAAACTTAATTGACTCAGTTCAAAGAAGAGCAATTCGTTTGATAAACAATGACACCCTTACGTCTAATCTACAATCAATTGAACACAGACCTAAGGTTGGTTCTCTTAGTCTTTTCTACCGTTATTACCACGGTCGCTGCTCTTCGGAACTAAAAGAACTAATGCCTCCTGCACCCACTCACAGCCGACAAACTCGTCTTACACTTGCCAAACATCCATACACGGTTAATATATGTCGACCAAGAACTGGCAGCTTCCAAAGTTCCTTCCTTAATGCCACCGGTAAGCTATGGAATGCTCTTCCAGCGTCTGTGTTTCCTCCTTCCTACAATCTGGATCTCTTCAAGAAACAGATAAATATACACTTGCAATCTCCCCAACCCACACACAAACACGAACACAACACACGTTTCCCGAATGCAGCGTCCAGCCTCCCTGGCTGAGCGTCATAGAGTGCACTGGTCTTGACCGGTTGTGCTCTCCTGCATGCGTTTACATAAAAAAAAAAACAGCTTATGAAATTTTCTATTTAAATGTTCTTGCGTGCAGTTATAAATTTTTGTGTAAGTTTACAAATAAATAATAATTACAATTAAATAATCAGTTACTTTAGCTCATAAGCTACTCGTAATTTTCTTACGATGAAAGATAAATCGAAGCAAATAATTTATAGTTTATATTCTTAGAAGTAATATTTTTTGTTTTGAAAAACTATTACTTTTACCAAATTATTACTGCTTATGTATTTTTTTAAATGCATAAAAAAATTAAATACAAAGGTAAAAATTTTACAGATATATACAATTTATAATTTAAATTTTTCTTATCAGATAATTGGTTAAATCGGTAGAGAACAATAAAATATAAAACTCAAATGTTATTAACTTAATATTATTGTAACAATAATAAATTACCTAATTTTAATAGTTCATCTAAATTTAATAGCAAATCTAATCAATTTTTAATTTGAACTTCGTAGGTTCGAACCCACGCCCTCTCACATGACGAGAGGGGCTTATATGCGTCAGAAGAGGATGGTAAAATGTGTTTTGCATATGATGTATTGATATGAAATAACGTATTGCAATATGTAACAATGTCAAAAACGTCAAGACTTGGATAAGAGATACGAGTATTATGACATAAGCAGTCAGAGCTGATGCGATATAGATCTGTGATCCGTGGCGAAGACTCGCACGTCCACTGAATAAAACATACACCGGGGAGTATAAAGAAACACCTGTATCCGGGAAATGTGCAATGACTGCAATGGCAACTTGCTAAAGGGTATGGACTGAAGTAAGTGGCTCGTTTACCATGTAATATATCACGGGTTCAACTCTCACGGAGCTCATAATAAAATTTCTATCTAAAAAAATAACTCATGCACGTTATTTTTTTTGTTGTTGATATTTCTTAGTAGAATTTCATAATATCAATGAAGTAATTCAACAAATATTTAGAATTATTAAACAATTTTTTTAAGGCAAAATGCTTAAGCTTCATCGAATAACATCAGAATGTGAAACTTCGTCGTTCCAAAAGCAGTTGATATAAGTATTGCTCTCTTTGAATTTGTTGATAATTTTTCACCATAAATCACGCCGCCCATAAGTTTTTTTTTATGTAAACACATACAGGAGAATACCGACAGATGGTGATAGTAATTTTTTTTTGTCTCCTCTGTGGAATTCTATGACGCTTACCGTGGTGTATATGGCTAAACGCTGCATGTGGAGTGTTGATCCGCCAACGTCATAGAATACAGCCCGAGATTCACGCATCATCCTTTATTATTACAGGAATCTACTATGAATGGGTGGTCTTCACGGGACCACTTTTGTCTACCACCAATTTTAATTGATAGGCTATGACTGACATTTTACGGGTGATGGATCAAATTCACACCAACCGGGGTATTTTAGAGCTCAGAAATCGATTAAAAATCCTTTTTTTTTTTAATCTCCGTCGGGGATCGAACCCACGACCTTTGGCTTGCAAAGCAAACGCTTTACCATTGAGCTATGACCGCCGGCAAGTGACATTTAAATTCATACAATTTAAAATTAAATAAATAGATATACCCGTTTTATCTGTAATGTGTATTATCTGTAACGTTGACCGCTGTTTATTCACATGCCAGAGGAACGCGGTTTCGCTTTTGATGAGAGCATATTCATTTCTCAATCTCCCATTATAAGCAAAACAACGGGATTCCAATGTATAAACAGTAATGAATAAACAGTGCTCAACGTGATCCACATTAAAACAATTTTAAGTTTTGCTTAAATTGAGAGCTTCGTCAGTTATTCACGTGTACAAACGTACCTAAAATAACAAAAAATGTACAAGGCATTGTGGATTTAAATATGTCGTGCAATGCAGTGATAGAATATGATGTGTACTGTACCGTAAAATGGTCATATAGTAATATTGTTGCATCAGTGTGCAAGAAAGTGGAATTTTCATTTTTCATTACAATTCTGCTCCTTTGTGGTTTGTATATCTCCACTGCGGCGAACTTCTCAGCTTCTTCTCTACGAGAACGAAATGAAGAAAGAGGATTTCCGAGCTTTTCAGACAAGCATAAAAGAAAGTCTGTTATATTACAATAGTACGCTGCTCGCACAGGGATTGTTTAGCTCTATAAGTAGTGAAACTATTATTTAAGCTACAAATTCACCTTTGAGAATGAATTTAGGAGCTTATCGGAAAAGGAGAAATTTTACCTCTCAAATACTCACAACGTTAAGGTGACTGCCATTAAATTTGCTTAAGGTCAAAAATTTTGACGAGTACATTCATCTACCTGGTAATTAAACACATTAGTACTAAACAATATCTTCGTAGTTCATCAATGTAAGAGCAGCATTATACGCGGGCGTCGACAGATCACCATTCTTGCTCTAATAATAAACTTGTATTTTCACTCAAACCGAGCAGCGAATAAACTCGTAACCGACGAGTAAAAAATAAGCAATTTTACAGTTTATGTTACGCATACAAAGAAGAATTTTTCATATCTACAAATTAATAAAACTTATTATATGTCTACTTGTTGGTATTTCGTCTACGTACGTCTACCATAAAAATCGAAGGTTGCATCATCATGTTGTATCCTCAGAAAAATGTGGAAAAAAGCCTTCGAGAGCATACGGAAATAAAGGAAAGGCGACATAAAGTAAAGTGTCTGGGATGCTGCTTATTCTGAATGTAGGAATTACCTCGCGAGGGAGACGAGGGTCTGACGGGTCTAACCGTTGGGTGGAGGGCGCGGAATCAGGATACGTCGGACAGACTGAATATATCACACATCGAGGACACGCAAAACGAGGGTATCAACCTATATACAATGTGTATTTTTCGTTGCCATAGACGTCTGGCAGAACGTAAAGATTTAAATACTCATGTTGTAGAATGAATTTACATATTCTCTATAATAATTTTCTTATTTTTATTTTTATCTTTCTGCGTATTATTGATCTATTATTTAAAATCGTCGATTATTACGACTGCCTTTACATCTCTTGGGATATCATCCAGGCAGACGATATCTCTCCAGTATATTATAGTCAACCACGTGGAATATTCAGGTATTGTCTATTACATCCACATTGTCTCTCTAGTTCTGCTATACAAATCTCGCATTGCCTTCAGTCTGAGTTATTGGTTAGTTAGCTAAAGATGAAATCCACGCAGTTCTCATACGTGACTAGATATACTCGTATTTAGTAAAAGTGTAGGCGCCGGAAAAGACAAACCTATAGTTGTATTGATATACTATACATAAAATTCTTTTTTCAACGCGTCAATCCAAACACAAAAATAACGGCAGAAGCGGGATGCGAACCGCGGACCTTGGAACCGTTGAAAAAAGAATTTTATGTATAGTATATGTATATTTAATTATTAATAATATTATAATATAGTAAATGATCTATAAAAGTCGATTAGAATATTGAAATAATAAAATAATATTCTAATAAAAATTAAAAAAAATACATATATTATTTATTATTATAATATGCATATCTGCAAGCTTTACGCATGAGTATTTTTGGCTTTAATTTGCCTTCCATATTGATATATTATTTTCATTATTAATTATATTATTGATATCCATCTAGCAAAAGGTCATCAACACCCTGTTTTCGGGTGTTATGATAAATTAACCACCTAACTATCAATAATAATATGTCAAAAATAAGGTGATGAGGTACGTATAAAATTATAGTGCGTGAAGCTTGATACTCTCGCTGTATCAAATATACGACCCATATACGACCCCCTAAAAGTACTGGAGGACTCTGCGAAATGCCTTAAGATCACAGGTTCGACGAAAGGAAAATCCTGATCTATCTCCTTGTCGTGGTGGGGGGTGAGCGACATCAGTCGGCCAATATAGACAGGGACCGAATGTTGGCCGGAATAAGCTAACACCCAGCTAACCTCATCAGGTCAAGCTGGTTAGGGCACTCTATTGTCCTGGAGGGAGTAAATGCTCTCCTAAGGCGGATGAACCTTTATGGTCAACGGCATTAGGATGTGGAAATAAAGGGGAAAATACCACATTAAAGGTCTAAAAGACATCCCATGTATCAGCAAAAAATGATTGCTTGGAGATCGAGATGCAAGATTCTGTTGCTGCAAACCAATCCACCGGATTGATACTACGAAGAAGATACGACCCCCTTGTGCATAATTATATGTGTCTCTCGAGATGATTTATGGGCTTCATTATAAATCACGTTACGTGTATTATTTTTATAGTCTTTTCTACCGTTATTACCACGGTCGCTGCTCTTCGGAACTTAAAGAACTAATCCTCCTGCACCCACTCACAGCCGACAAACTCATCTTACACTTGCCGAACATCCATACACGGTTAATATATGTCGACCAAGAACTTGCAGCTTCCGACGTTCCTTCCTTAATGCCACCGGTAAGCTATGGAATGCTCTTCCAGCGTCTGTGTTTCCTCCTTCCTACAATCTGGATGTCTTCAAGAAACAGATAAATATACACTTGCAATCTCCCCAACCCACACACAAACACGAACACAACACACGTTTCCCGCATGCAGCGTCCAGCCTCCCTGGCTGAGCGTCATAGAGTGCATTGGTTTTGACCGGTTGTGCTCTCCTGCATGCGTTTACATAAAAAAATAAATATATATTTTGTGCAAACGAGTGCAGAAAATCACCGCCACGAGTGTCGTCAACTCTGCAGTAATCAATTATACCTCTTGGTCTATATTCAGGTCACACGGCGCCACCGTAAGACTTGATGGATGCCAATGTTGACAGAGTGTGGAGGAAGAATCAGAAGAGCTGTTAAGACGAGTCAAGTATCAGTGGAAGAGACTCAGCAAAATTGCTGTGACATTGGCGAATCACTAGAGAACCATTGGCGTTCCATTGGGGTTCCCATTGTCGTATCACTAACGTTCTGCTTTTTAAATTTAAAATCAAATATGCAAGTATGTAGTCTACTTTTCGGTGCATAAAAAAACAGATTCAAATCAACATACATTTTGAATATGAGGCAAATCAAAACACTCATCAAATGCTTGATACATGGTGCGATTACCTTGAGACCAGAATAATCATAAATTTATATGAAAAGTTTTGAGCGAGTTTTGTTCTAACAATTTAATAACCTGTAAGTGCAATATCATCAAGCAGCGTAATGATTACTCCTACAACGCTAGTCGAAATATCAATGAAAACAATTCAACGCGCACGGCTCAACTTAAAAACCTTAAAAGCGAGAATATACGTGTATTTTCATGAAAATATTTAAAAGCACAGCGTCTAAATTAAAAATACCCTTATTTATTAGGTAGACTTCTAAGAAAATAAAAATATTTTAAAAACTTTTTACCATTATGTTACATTATACTCGAAAATTCCTCATGACAACGAAACCGTCCGGCTAATCATTCGATCTTTATAAAAAACATTTGCTTCCATCCTAGAAGCCGTCAGGAACTATATTTATGTTCCTAGGTATGTTTTGAGAAAATGAATGTGAACAAATACTTCAGGCGTATGGATCGTAGATCGGAAGAAAATATGTGTAATTAATAGATAGTGATCATAATTGGCGTGGGTATATGTGCAGTGTGTGGCGCAACAAGTCCCCCGTAAGAGAAAGCCCCTTGGCCTCGCGGCCGTGACCCAAATGCTTCAGTAACCGCGCGACGCGGTTTTTATACCAGGGGACCAACCCCCACTACGAGCCATCTTCCGCGTGCCGGGAAAACTACCCCACCGCCTCTAGCTTAAACGGCAACAACGATTATTTAATAGATTCAAAATATTCCAATACCGCTGTCCTATATCTGGAGCAAATGATAACAACAAATTGCCGCTACACAGTTCCGCTAACTGCTACTGCATATTATTCCCAAGACAAATCTATAAACGGAAGTTCACCTAATAATTGAACAGTTTTCGACATCTTACAGTGCAGAAGCCCGGGGCACGAAGTAGCTGCTGCTGTACTATCCAATGCATATTTTAAGTGAATTGTAAGTAAAAATTTTGATGAAGTCAAATTGTTTAGCCCGATACTCCCGAGGCCTGAAACATTTGGCCCTAATGGGTGGCTAAACAATCATGAATTAAAAAATATTTAGACCAAAGATCACTGATAATACAATACAAAATAGTTTTGGGCACGAGAATAATCTCTGTAACCATAAAGTCTAAATATGTATTTATTTACCTTGTTTTTACATGAATCACGTAAGATATGTTCTCTGTTTAGGAGACTGCATTTTCGACTAAGTCGTAGCCTTTTTCAATCCATCACTTGTGAAGAGACAACTGAGCTGCATGTGTACACACCCCTACCCCCTCTCGTACATACAATGGGTTCGACCACTTATGAAGAACTATGTAGCGAAGTTGTCTCTTGACAAGTGATGGATTGAGAAATCTACGAGTTAGTCGAAACTGCAGTCTCCTAATAAACTCTAAGCAAATGTGCTCAATAGTCTGGAAGTAGGTACCACAAAAGCAGTTAAGACTAGTACATACTAGGCATCTTTTGAACAACCACTAACGGGACCAAGGTACTAAGTAAGTATAATGGCAGTTAACAGACCTGAGTTGTGTAAATTTGTGACTATCTAGCTAGAAATAAATTATACGAGAATTTAAAAAGTATGTGTTATTTTCATAAACATAGGTAGGGCAAGGTAAATAACGTTTTGTTTTTGTGGTGCGTTTTATTCCGTGAGCGGTTTGTACTCGTACAATACGAGTGGTGGCATTCTATTGTACGCTCTACATAGAATAGGCGGCGCTTTAAACGGGAGCCTTAGCAGATCGACCGAAGGCCGGGAAACAGCCGGAATGGCGGGAATAAGGTCTCGGAATAAGGCGGGAGAACAGGGCAGGAAATAAGGCGAGAAACGAGAGCGGCGGCAGTCGGCGTGAACGGCGTGAAAAGGGGAAGCGCACTTGGGACTTTTAGCAAACTGTCTGAGGGCCGAGGAAGCTGCTGGGAAATAAGCGCGGGAAATAAGCGCGGGAAATAAGCGCGGGAAATAAGCGCGGGAAATAAGCGCAAGTAGTCAATTCAAATAATTCTACAAATGAAATGTCGGTGGATATTGGAGAGAGTTTTCGTTTCCGTTTGAGCGAAGAGAAAATAAATACTGAAATATAAAATACCAAAATAAACAATTTAATACATTTAATTTCTTATATGTATTAAATTGTTTATTTATATTATAGATATGAAAGATTATCCGCATTCTAAACCGTATCATGATATCTCACCAAAAGCTAATGCAGCCGTGTAATAGATTTTAAAAATAGATTCCTTCGTATAATACGCAGGTATTTTACGCAGGAACGATCGAACAAGGCAGTCTTCCATACAAGAGTCGGTTGAAACAAAGGTGATCCTGGCTTGAACATTTTATTCGGATGCCGCAGGAAAGCATAAACTACAGCTGCTTTTCTTCAAGTTTTTCAGTTCATGCCGTCTTTGAATGCCATCGTGAACTATACTAGTATATAACTATATAATATATAAATATAATAAAATATGTATTTGGCGGAGCTCTAGGAAGATAAGGTGACATAGGTTGAGGATAGGATAATGGCAGCTGACAGAGCTTTGTGGCGGACATCTATATGATATGGAAGAAGTGAAGTACCCTACATATCTTAATTTTTAGGTAAAATTAAATAACGGGAAATGTTTATAAAATAATTAAAAACGATTAATGAATGTTCGAGTTTTATAATCATGACTAATTTTAGCGTAAACGGTCATAAACGTAATGCAAACACAAAGAAGCATACGAATTGATTGGCAATGAAGGTGAATAATTATTGCTAGAGAGCGACATTTCCTCGGGCAGTGATAAGCTAATCTTATTTTTTAATCAGGATAAGTCATATTCATAAAACGCTAATCAGCTCTCTTTGTGTCGGAGGTTCGGACGAGCGCTCCACTATCGATGTTGTCATTCGTCATAGTTCGGCCACAATAACAAATTAGGTAATGTCGAAAAACACAATAGATTACAGTCAGGTACCAATCTCTATAACTTTACGTAACGCGGGAGAAAACCATGTGGTAGAGAGATAAGCATATCGTATCCGCTTACGTCAAAACACACGATTAAAAATAAGAGTATTATCTTTTTTTTTATAAGCGATTGTGGGCTTTCTAGTCTTCTTCGTAGTATCAATCCGGTAGATTGGTTTGCAGCAACTAAATCTTGCATCTCGATCTCTACTCTTCTCGATCCTCTTCAGCATAAGAGCTACAACTCATGTCCTCGAACACTTTCTGCAAATACTTCCGTCTAGGACGCCCTCTGAGATGGTTCTTACTAGGTGCCTATCTTTTTTGAGCTTTCCAGTAAAAGCATATAAAAGAAAACCAGGAAGATTGATAGTGTGATCAAAAAATCAGCAGAACGATGGGTATGTCAAACGAAAGGGGATTATTCCTGTTAAGTCCATACTTTATTGATTGCGAGTATATACGCTACCCATCAAGTAGGCAATGGTCAGGATATATCTGTCGAAGAGACGACGATCGATGGGAAAGAAAAGTGTTACAAAGCGCCCAAGAACTGGCAAGCTAAGCGTTTGGCGACCCCCTTTAAGATAAACTGACGACATCAGAAGAATAGTGGCTTGGATGCGGAAGGCGGAGGATCGAGGATGATGGAGACTCATGCGGGAGGCCTACTTTCAACAGTGGACGGACACAGGCTGATGATGAATTATGAATTCACGTGGCCCTCGACATTCGCTTACAATTGGTACCTATTAATTATACAAATTTAGAGTACAACACAACTGGCGGAATCTTAACTTAATTTTCCTTTTGTCTTGCTCGTGCATTGATATTTATCAACTGTGAATTGCATTCATTGTGTTTAAAAAAAATCAAATCAACGGAACCCTGAAATGGTTTTAATATTTTACGAATCTTACTTCACAAAGGTATGACATGCAGTATATAAAAAGTAATGAAATTATGCAGATTATAATAGTTGGAGGAGATTTTTCTACAGGGTTAATCAATTCGTCGATTCCAGTAATAGCAGTCAAAATACATTTCCCCAAAAATGGAATAAAATCACAGACATTGTTAATTAATAGTAGCCATTTACAGTACATTGTTAACCAGTGTGTTATATCCCTAAAATATATTTTAAAATAAATTGAAATAAAATTACATTTTTCTATTGATGAACCTATTAACAATAAAAAGAAATAAGGTTATCTTACAGATATCTAGAATCCAGGTTTACTCGTTAATATAATTTACACTACAAGATCTAATAAATAATTTACACTACAAGATCTAATAAGGCAGGTAAATACTCAGGGATCATGCATTTTCTTGAGTTCAATAATGGGTGTGAATGTTGGATGTCCAAAAAAATATACAAAAATAATAACAAAAAAACATCATAACATAATAAAAAAATGTTTCTTTGCCGTAGATTTTCAAAACAATATTTCAAAATATATGTTCATAAAAGTTAACGTATATTTCTGAAAAAATAATATACTCGTATTATAATAGAATAGGCACACTCAAGTAGCAATGGGCAGGACATATCTGTCGAAGAGACGACGGTCGATGGGGAAGAAAAGTATTGGAATGGCGCCCAAGAACTGGCAAACGAAGCATTGGCCGACCCACTGCAAGATGGACTGACGACATAGGAAGAATAGCTGGAGTGACCTGGATGCGGAAGGCGGAGGATCGAAGAGGATGGAGACTCATGCGAGAGGCTTACGTTCAACAGTGGACGGATACAGGCTGATGATAATGATTATGATAAAATTATGTTTATATCGCACAAACAGACGATTGAAGTACAAAATCTACCGTTTATAGAAAATCTAATTATTTCCACCTTTCTTTTAATATTCCTAAGTTTTCTTTTGTCCGTATCAACATTGTGGTTTCTTCACTTCTCTCCTATACTTTGAAATTTATAAAAACGTTATATTTATACATAATCTTATTATTTATTTTGTAATGCTTGTTCAAACAAAATTGTAAACCACAGCTGTTAAATATATCGCAAATTAATCAGTTTAATATTTGAAAAAACTTCAAAAATAATCTGAAAATTACCAAAAAGTGCGAAAATAGAATGTACAAAAGTCGAGGATTGCCTGAATACTTAATGTATAATTTCACTCTACCTAATAATTAAGCTAATCGGAAATTATTTCTCAAATGTAGCACAAACTTAGTGTTTAAAAACTAAGTGCCACAGTACAGATAAATAATATGAAATATTACAGGCAGACTGTAGACGTCTGAGACTAAACCCATTAAAAACATTTGTATGAGACATTGAGGATGAGATAATAATAAATAGGTCTATGAGCAGATGAATAGAAAATACAAAAACATTTGTATGAGACATTGAGGATGAGATAATAATAAATAGGTCTATGAGCAGATGAATAGAAAATACTAAAACAATATTGTGCAGTATTGTTCTATAATGTATAAATATTTTGTTCAAGCTCATATTACGAGTACATTCACAGCATCTAATGAATAAAACATAAATGTAATATTCATTATTGGATTCTACAATGAAGATGATGCAGAAATAATAATATCATATTCTCTGACGAGTTATTTTCTAAAAATAACAAGTAATTCTAATTATAATTATAACTTAACATTGTAAAATATTTTTAGTTATGTGAATATAAGTTACATGTTTAAATAAGTTTGTAAACATGCTTGTGCGTATGCAATTTCTTTCAGCATTCTAAGTAAAATATTCCTTTTGATTGCACGAACCTTTTGTTTGATATAAGGGTCGTTTTGAAAGCGTCTATAATCGATCGGAAATGCAAACCTTGTATGTATATCTTTTATAGCGTTTTTTTTTAAATAGAAACAATAATCTGGCTATAAGAATTTTAAAATTACCAATAATAAATTAGCATAAAACTAATCAGATACATTTTAAGCAATATGTTTCAATAATTTTACACAACTAACATAATTATGTTTCACAATGAAAGGATACGTCTATTTTGTTAAATGATTGAATAATCCTAATTGAAGTGAGACTCGCAAGCCGACTGGCATAATTCCTTGTCGTAGTCAATCAATTACCGTTATTAACAGATGGTTTAACTTGTCATTCAAGAAGACATTCATAAATGAACAGTTAAGAACTCCAGCTTCACATACCATTTTGTCATTTTGACATGTGTCACATATATATGTATAAATACATGCAGGAATATTGACAGTCGGAGAATCCTTATCTTACCAAATTAAGGAAGGCTAGTCGATTTGGAGTATCGATCCTACAATGTCATTAGACTGCTGCCTGTCAATAGTTGAGAATGAATTTTTACTTGTAGTTTACTTACGGCTCACTGTTAATGAGTGGCATTTACAGGATGACAATTGTCTACCTTTTTAAGAGGATATTTTACGAGCAAATAATCAGTACTGTACTCTATACGATATACGAGTATTAAGTTTTGACTATTGAATTTTCTTTGTAAGGCGAATTAACCAAGCGATTTTTAAGACGCGTCAACACAGAAAAGAAGTGCTTTTATTTTTTGACAGTTGGATTGATTTCGTGCGATTCGTTGCCAGCACCAGTCCAGACGGATAGAAAAAAATGACAGACGCTTCATTTCGTTCGAAATTTAAAATTCAAATGTAGGGCAAACGAGGTTCAGACAATCGGGCTCATTTCGAATGAGTCACCGCAGACGCAAAAATCGATCCATATTGTTTCGATATCTTAATTTCCACTTGCTTCTTATTCATACCAATCATATTAGGATTTAAAAAAAATCTCCTTCATGAAGATCCCTAACTCTATATTATCTTGCTTACTTCTACGTAATAGCTGATATACATAATGGTAAATCAGCTTCCTATTTTCTAGCCTCATAATCATCCCTTCACGCAAAGCAACGTCGATTACATTCCAAGTATATTTCTCGAGCTAGTAAATCAATCGAATAAGTTTGATTAATTCTACGCAGTAATTTTTGGTTGGTACTCTTTCAAACAAAGAAAATGAAAAACAGAATTATCAGTATATTAAAATTTTTACTATTCAATAGATAATAAAAATATTAGATTAAGAAATTACCCACAAATATACCTCATACATATATAGTTACCGTCTCTTTAAGTCGTCAGGAACCATATGTGTTCCAAGGTGTACCTTCGGACGCAGAGATATCTTGAGACGAGGCACCACAACTGACAAAACTGAATGGAGGCAATATGTGGTGATCATATGTTCAAGATATGAAACAGATACGCGAAGAAAAAAATGTTTTTTTGTTTGTTGGTATCATTTGATTCGCTGCTGGGCTCGTTGCCGACTTCTGCCCAGACTAGATTCACCGTACGAGTCAACACGGTGAGTACAATGCTCGCGTCTCGCAGATATCCTTCAAACGTCTCTTTGAGGTTACAGGCAATCCGTCGGATTTCGCGACGAGCGCAGTAATGTACAGCGAAATATACGTTACATAACTCAAGAAGCAATAACGCACAGCGATATAAACCAATCTACACCCACGCGTATGTTTTATTCGGTTTATTTTTACCCGAGTCTGAAGTCTATTTTTGATACTGTAATACGAATCTTTTGATTCGTATGGAACAATGCCATTCGGAAATTTTAGCTACCGTTTAAAAGTTTAAGTGCCTTATTTTAAAATAAACCTATTGTTTTTAATACTGTCAAAGAGGTTTTTATGATCGGATAAATACAATTAAAATCCAGAATTAAAATTTAAAAATAAGTGATTATGTGATAAATATTTACCTTTTATATACTATCGTAATATGTCATATTTAAATAATTAAATCTATTCCACACATTTAGTGACTATGATTTTTTATTTATTTTTCCCTTACATACACATAGTATAGGTATAAAAGGCGTCGGGATATTCATTCGATTTTTAAGAATAATTATCATAAACCAATGCGCAAATTTGTATCAGTTACTATACTAGTATATATCTCTTCAAGCTCTCTAGCCCCTATCCTGAAAAACGTCAGAAAATATTAATATAGTTGTAATGGGAAGGAGAGACAAGAATAGTAGCAATTGTTTGTCGGCATTCTGTTTCGATCATATGGAAAAGTTATAAAAAACATATTTCCTATGTTAAATTGTCTGGGGTCAGAGGTTACTGGAAAGGTTGTTGTTATATTCAATCTTATGTTCATACATTTCTACATTGGTGAAGGCGAAGGCAGTCACTAAAGAAAAATAATGGAATCAATTATGAATGATTGTATAAGTTGATAGTGTTGCTGGAAGTTGCTTGTGGACAATGGCAATGAACACACTGCGAAAGAGCTGGAACCGCTTTATCGTGATCAGTAAGATACAACGACAAAGTAAATATTTTTCAAAGATCGATAAAAGAAACGAAAATGTTCGCAGGTAATCCCCGAAATGGAGTGAGATGCAAAATTCTAATATCTGAATACGAGTAATTGTTATAGTGAACAAATCATCTAAAAATCTAATTTTAGTTTGTTGAACAATTTGTTTTGTATACTTTTGAGTCGAACTAAACTGAAAAAGATTTTCTCGTTATGAATTGAATTTTAATAATATATTTTGTATTGTTCTTCTTCTACATTTATGTCCTCACCTCCAATCGAAGGTCTCGGAGCTATTTCGATTGTTCGTAAATAATCGATTTCAAAGAAGAAAAAATAAACAGTGACCTGATGGCAGCTATCATTCCAGACACCTCGCCGCTAGCCAAAAGAAGATGAAGACATACATAACACTAGTAGAAGAGGACACGTTATGTAACAAGTCGACTATTATTATTATTTGACGGTAATGTTGGTGTCCCGCAGAATTTAATTGCTTATCGAAAATTTATATATTATTCGTGAATACAGAACAAGAGTGACCCACAACGCTAGGGACTCTTATTGTAGTTAGGACGCTTTAGATCCGGAAACCGGATTTAGGGATTGCAATGTTTTTACACGTTTTAATTACCGGTACTCCATATTGTATAAATTATTGAAGTATGTACTTAATTTTTAGAATATTTTTAGTTCAATGAACATTATAGAAAAGTCGTGGAAAAGATTGTGTAATTTGTGCTATAAAATTCATAACAAAGTACTTGTTTCAGTAAAATTTAAAATTGTTTGATATTTTATACATTTAAAGTTGTATTGTTTATATTTGTTTTGACAAAATATAGATATAGTGAATGTATGATATGATGGCTTATGTACATAATGTTGTAAATAGGTAATATTATAAAATACTATTCCGTGATTGGCTCTTTTACTCAAATAGTTACAATTAAGTAAAATAAAATATATTTTTTATAATAAAAATGCTTTAAATATAAAAATACTTGCGTGTAGTATTTAGAGCGATACTACTGTATAATACTCTTAATAAAATTATACTTAATTCAAAATCATTTATTATTAAAAAATAGTATTTTTGAAATTAAATCAATAGGAAAAAATAATAAAAACGAAAAGTTATTAACTAATATATAATTAAATGCATCTGAAAGTTATGTTTAATAAAAAAATAAAAAAATCTCAATGAGATAAATATAAAAAAATACCGGTAAAAAATATAACGGTAAAACGGTAAGCAATTTTAAGAACCTTCCTTTAGATATGTTAATAAATTTCATTTTTTGGGCGCCTTACAAATTCGCGCCTGGATCTTATCCAAGTGATTTTCGGCACATTTTGGAATCCGGATATTGTTATCTGCGAGACTCTTGTTTTTATTTGTATTATTTTGTGTTTTTTGTGTTTTAAGCGAATGGTTTATGAGACAATGGCATCCGTTTTACATTGCTTAACGTACTAAATTCGCGGTGACTAAGCCAAGTCTCGAAATTTTAGTACAGATGATCACTGTTTTATTTTAGTTTATCTCTGATGTGTTAGACCTTTAAGCGAACGTAATTTCAATACTGTCTTGTGAATATCGACTACTTGACGCGACTGCACTAGAATCGATCTATTTGTTAATAAAATCAGTGAAACTCGTTCATCAATCATATTATATAATGGACCTTAGAAAAATAACTTCAATTGTTACATAACTTGTCGAATGTCATTGATATTGTTGTACACTATCAATAAAATTGGATTAACGTCTAGTTATAGCTTCTTAATAAACACAGCTGTAATAATATTCAGTATCCACGTGTTACCAATTTAGCATATTACAGCATCAACTTTAAAAGCTCGCTAATGGAGAGTAAAAATTGTTTTTAGATACAAATATTTCATGAAACTGTGATATACACGAGTATATTGTATTGTAAAGATGCTTCACTTTTGGTGGTAGCGCTGACAGAAAATATGTTCATCTTAAGCACAGCTTCAGGAATATGAGTAGGATTTTAATTTTCTCTCTTCGTATACTAGTTTGATCTTATTGTGTCAATACTGCATTTAACAGTATATATTGCATACTCGAGTATGCAAGACGAGGACACAAATGAGGGCCTGGCAGCCTGACCCTGTTGTTTCCGACACGATTATATAAATACAGTATATATTGCACGCTCACAAGCTCCTTGATATGCAACACCTTCTTATAGACAAACAATCAATATGGGTGCAATGCCCATCAAAGGTAATCTATTGTCTGATTTTGATATTCTTTTATGCAACTACCATTCAATGCACTGCTTAAATTGCATTAATCATTATTGAAAGTGCAACAAAAACTGTTGACAGCGGCTGGAGTTTATAGAGGCAGTGACGTTGAAGCGTGTGACTTTCAATGCGGCCAATTACCTGTACCAGTAACCTCCAGTCGGTCATTCAAAGAAGCCAAATCAAAATCACAAACGCAAATGAACTTATAAGTATTTAGGATGTAATATTAGCAGGTGTGCACAAACGATAAGCATACATGTATATGTGTTTTGTAGTTCCTTTCTCTAGCTAAATGATTTAACTGGTTTAAAATTATGTTAAAGGTAGGTTTTGGAATGGTGTTTCAGTATCTTATTGTAAGGAATTTGGGAGGAAAGAAAGCGCACAACGAGAAGAACACCAATGCAATGGACAAAGCCGATCAAGAAAGCTACAGCAGTATCAATGTCTGCTGATATTCATCTAACAGCCTGCAAAGAGAAAGGGAGAAGACTCGAAAAAATAGTTGTTATAACAATGCAATCTGATTTTTTACCCTAACGTGTATGTATAATTATATTAAAAGGTTCCTGAAGCTTTTAAAAGCTGGATTTGTATCAATATTTAACCATCAACATATTTTAAAGATAACGAAGTACTCAACTGAGTTGGTTTGTAGCTGAGACATATTATTTTTAGTCCTTTTGCATCGGTCGTTGGCATATGCCGTCAAAGATTCCCCGACGTTGACATCGGTTGACGTAATATATCGTTTTGCTACTTTCAGTACTCATTATGACATCTTCGGTAGGAAATTGGAAGTGCAGTCATTCCCTTTATCAACCTACATGTATTCTTTACAGGAAACTTTAAAACATTTAAATAAATATCGTTACGTTTTGTCACGGGAGCGATTTTTCTGTATACCACATTTTTCAATGCCACCACATATATAGAGTTACATAATAACCATTTGTTAAATATAATAGATTTTTGTCCATCATCTGATGGCTAAAGGATAGAAAAACCAATGTGATATATGAAAATAGGTCAGATAAGTACATTTATGCTTTAAATACTAGTTTTAAGCAAAAAAAATGGTTTGAAAAATTCACGCCGTATTGACAGTATAATTTGTATTCCACCGAGCCATAACGAAATGGTTAACTCGTGAAATGATCAATAAATCATACGACTCAAGTGTATTGACAAAATCCATCAAATTGATTTCTCGCACAGTGGCAACAACACCACTTACGAGTACTTTCACAACTGCATTTTCATTATTATGCGCAATAAAATGCTATCTACATCATGCATTTATAAACCAAATGACCTTAAATCGTCATACTTTCTAGAAATAAAAAAACGTTAACCTATGTTCTTGAAGCAAGCGCTTAATTTTTGAAATGCATATTTTACTATCTGACCCCGCAATGTTGGTTTGCACAAAAATAAATTGTATGCTAGTGACATATCGATATGAAAACAAGTCGAAATATAAATATGCATATATTCCAATCAAACGTCACCTGCCGGTTGCACAACGCAAATAAAAAATGGTATGCTTAAACCTATTAACATACATTTTATATATACATGTGCCAAACCGTAGCATAAATATAATATTTTTACTACTATAACATCATTTATTTTTACATGAAGATTACAAATATGTTGTATTCATGGAGCGTTTGTATTCGCATACAACTATTTTGTATCAATAAGCTATTGTAGAGGTGAGATATAAATTTCACACCAACTGAGTTTTTTTTTTCATTATCATTTCATATCGGAAGCAAATGCTGAATTGCCAATAGATAGACAGTTCTGTCACCTTTCGTTGAGCATGTCTTGTCCAAAGACATCTATGCATCAAGAGATGAGAATATATATAGTTTCTGATGGCTACCAAGGCACGACATATTTGTGTGATTTGTTATATTTGTTTCAGGAAATCGGATGATTACTCCGACTTGCCGATTTGTTATTCATTTGGTACTTAGAGGAACATACCCATCCAAGTTTAACTTTAGTGATCGAACTAGTACCGTGCTTATATTCGCCGTTGTAACTGACAATGTTATACAACTTGAGTATTGACAGAGCGTGAAAAAATCTTAAAAGTCATTTTTATTTTCAGCTTCGTCGTAGATTTGAACCCAAGTCATCTGGCTTAGTAAGCATTCGCTTTAGTGCGAAGTATCTACTCGTCGATAGGTATGTGAATAAAATAAGTGAGATGCATCAATCGCGATGAGAATGCAGTAAAAAATGTTGGCAGCCGCTGATGCTCGCGGAGGCAGTGACCTTGGGCCTGTCTGACTTTCAAGCGGGCAATTACCTGCGCTACCGGCGCTCGCGCAAATACAGTCTGATGCGCCCGGCCGGGGACTCGCTCCAATAAGGCAAACACAACAGCGACGGTAACCTTAGCAGGGATGCCCCCAGAGGTACACATAACAGGCCGCCGAGCCGAATTTAAATATTTGAAAATTTATATTTTTATTTAAGCACATACAAAAAGAGCTGCGGGAAGCTGAGCTGCCGCTGGTCAAGACTAATAGCATGGCGACTAACTATGTTGTGGCGGAAATTTATGGCGCCCATATACGCAAAAAAGTTAAGTTAAAATATTGAGGAAAAAGATGAAGAGGAAGAGGAGATTGAGATAAATAATATTTAAACTGACGTTTAATCTCTAATTACATGTAGTGATATCAGCTCGATATAGCCTTATTAGTAGGCTGGTGCCGAAATGCCTTGATTTACGATTTTTTATCTCTTATTTTCTTAATTCTTCGTACACGCATAAATAAAAATGTTGGTAATATAAGAAAAGGCGTTGCGTCGCCATTTTGGTTGTTTTGACAGTAGATGGTTCGTCAAAGGGCCAACCGGCGATCGGAGGATACTGCATGTGTTAGAGCGCGTTCCCGTAATTTTCAGCTCGGGTCTCGATGGAGGTAGATCATTCATTGTTATTATATATATCTATAGCCCGAATATCTAAGTTGTCAATCTTGGTTGACTTAAATTTTTTACAATGTGCTTCTAAAAAAGTTCTTGTTGGTTTGTTTGTGACTCGATCCGCATCCCTCCCCACGCGTTCCGATGATTATTTATAGGAACAACATTATATAATAACAAGTTTTATAATACAGTGATCAAAAGTTGTCAACTACGCTATTACTGTATTGGCGACCGCAACTACAAAGTTTTCCAATTTGTATCGTTTCGTCTTTGATCGATACTGTATAAATTTCCGAGCACTTTATCTGAGAAAGTGTAACTCTTGGATGTCTAATCTTCATAGTGGGTGACAGCTGAGAAAACAACCGACGAAGAATATATTTCTGGAACGGAGAAGAACAGCGTCGCAAGTGAAAAACAATTGTAAAACATTTGAGAGAGTTCGTAATAGTTTGCACATTTTAAAGAGTTAATAATTGTAATTTAGAAACATTTAATTATATTTCACAATTATTTAAAAACTGAAGTCCTTTCATCTTAACTACAACTATTGTCAACGTCTCCTCAAGGATCTTAATTACAAATATGAATTAATTACTACTTAAATAAATTTATAATACTAAAATATAGTTTTCATTCGCATTTACTTAATCTGACTGAGCGTGTTTTTTTCTCCTTAGTGAAACATCGGTTTACTATTGACGATACATCCTTAGGAATAAGAAAAATTAAAGAAATCACCCAAAACAGTTGTTATTTTAATCAAATTTGTCAATTAATAATGTGCCTTGTGGATTAACATAGGTTAGGTTAGGTTATATTAGGTTAGGTTGGTCAGGATGGGTTAGGTCGGGTTGGCTTAGTTTATTTTATTTTGTATTATATTAGATCAGATTAGGTTGGGTAGTGTTATGTTAGATTAAGTTAGATTAGGTTGGATTTCATAAAATCACTAACTTTTTTAGGAGAAAGCAGTTATTTTAAAATCTTCAGTGAATTCATCATACAACTTAAGGATTCCATCAAGTCTAGGCTTATATAATTTCGGTGCGACAAATATATATTTTTTAATTTCATGCTAAATTTTAGGTAACTATCGGGTGTCGGGTTAAAATTCAAACCTGCTTAAAAAATCGATTAAAAAATCATTCAAAATACGCGCCTCGAATACTACAGATGCTCTTTCTTGTAATCACTGATCTCTTATAGGTCGTCAGGAATCATACATGTTCCCAAGTGGACCTTTGGGTGCAGATATGTCTAGATGTGAGGCATGAACGATGCAACTGACATAACTAAGTGGTGTAAATTTATGGTGATCATATGTTTCCGATAAAGAACGGATATGGGAAGAAAAAAAACGTTGTTACAGTATTCCTCTTTGATCGTTTCATCTCGTAATTGAGCGACTGCGATCTCTTGCCGGTCGGCGTATCGATCCGGCGCCCGAATCAAAGATATCGACGCGACGAAAAAATAAACTTATTTGTGGAAATCCTCTGGAAGCGAGCCAACGGCAAAAGTGAGTCGCGAGCGAGAGTGACAAGTGCCGGGCCCATGATGCGCCACGTCTGACCTACAAGTTATGTAGACATTACAGACGCTGCCACTCCCTCCTGCTCGTCACACGCACGCGAGCTGCATTTGCCGACAGCGTGCTTGACGTCTCGGGTTCATAAGTCGACGCGTCTGCGTATCGCAGTCAATGTCACAAATGCGCGACTGAATTACTAACATGTGTTTTGATTTAAGACACATCAATCACGCTTCTATTTGTCAACGACTTGTTACACTCACTCTTGCTGCAATTGTTCAAAGTACATTAGACAAATTGAGTTAGCATTCAATGCTAAAAATTTACGGTTAATAATTATAACACGTATTAATTACGGGACTTTCTACTTCCCAACTGCCGCATGCTCGCTACAATTGACGAAAGTGGACCGTTTTGTTTCAGAAAATACATATTATAATTAATTTTTCAACTCCTAAATGCATGTTTTAATTATGTATACCATACATCGTCAACAGCCTGTCTCTGTCCACTCTTGAACATATAGTAAACCTATTTCTTCAACTTTCGCCTTCCGCATTCAGCCTCAACCTGATTCTGCAATATATCTTGCAGAATGTCCCCTTATTCTCCGTTTGTCAGTTCTTCGGTGTTTTTCATCCCCATTAATCTTCGTGTCTTGAACATATATGTCGTGCCTATTGCCACTTGAGTGTACCTATCCATTCAGTAGCTTCCACTACTCAAGTTATTTTTCAGATATCCTTGTTTCAGAATATATCTTTAAGAGACACTATGAGCATAGATCTCTCTAAGGCATGAAAGGTTACCTTGACAAAGGCATACTTTAATTTAAAACAGATTCCGTACAACCCACTACTCAAGTACCATTTGTATAAAAAAAAAAAAAATTTTGTCAATATATTTGACAGCTTAATTTCTAGAGTTGACCTGTTAAAATATCGGAGGCAATTTCTAAGCTTCTAAATCTAAGATACAATAACAAAGGCATTCCCGTACACATTTTGATTTGACACGCATTTCGGGCTAATCCCCTACTGCCTGTTACAAGCAAGCCAGTTGCAATTTTCAGAACCAAACTTGACAGTTTGCGCTAGTAAATGAAACTTATACTCAATGTCTCATATGCACGGTTAAGCTTAACGAGGATATTATTTTGATTTAAGCTTATAAGACGGGAGTATTTACAGCAAGTATTCGAGGACATGAATTGTAGCGCTTATGCTGAGCTGAAAAGGGTTGCGGAGGACCGAGAGGAATGGAGATCGAGATGCAAGATTCTGTTGCTGCAAACCAATCCACCGGATTGATACTACGAAGAAGAAAGCTTATAAAGTTGTCTTGAGACGTTGCAGGAGATTTTACTTCACATTTGACTGATTTAATTTGACGTAGCCACATTACATGTCAAGAGTCCTTCTAAATCTCTTCTTACATTAAATCCTTGCAATTGTTTATGCCACCATTTATACAGCTCCTAACATCACGATACGTTAAATATATACTCAAGTGTTGCATTTAATTTCTTTGTTACTGATATCAATTCTTAGATTCTTAAACCAACTTTTTTTTTCCACACAGTAACCAACCCAGTTTTCAATGATATTACTAATTGTTTGACTTTATTTTTTACACTCAATTTTTTTTTTCAAACAAGCAATTTTATACTCTCTACAATGATAAATTACAACCATAGATGATCACGACGTACTGTCCGCATGTTATCGATAAAATAAGTGAAGAGTTGCGGAAAACGTAAAGGGTCTTTTCAATGCCACAGAATCGCATGCGATGGCAAGATGGAATTATTTATTCGAAGAAATTATCGTACCCTCTTTATGTACAGAAATAAAGACCGTAAACGTTGAAAAAAAATATATAACAGAAAAACCAACGACCAAAATGAAGAATTATAATAGATTTCACCAGTGCCGACATATGCCACACAATATTGCTTCTACAAGCAGTAGAATTAATATTGTTATCAAGAGAATTTTCATCTTTATATCCAGCATCAATAGATGTTGAATAATTGCATTATTTTACCGTAATATTTGCTATAAACGATACGCGTTAATTATGTCGAAACATTACTGTTCACATAACTAGTAGTAGTTAGTGGCACTTACCACTGATAAAAGTGAGTCGCGACAAATAAAAATAAGTCGTGACAAATACGTGTCACACATAAGTTTGCTGCTGCAATTACCTGTGCTTTATTCTGTGACACATTGCTTTAACCCACCAACAATACTAACGCATAAGTTGATATTAAATCCCATGCACGTTGTGAGTAAATATTTCTTCGTATCAAATAACCCCACCGATATTGTTTCATTTACACTACAATTACACGTGCGAAGCAAATGTCAAAAACAAATAAACAGTTTGCTTGCTTAAAGAGACGATCATTACCTTAACACACAAGTTCCCAACGTTATAGAAAAACAAACGTTTTCTACGTCGATTTGATGACATCATTACAGGGTTAAGTATCCTTCATGAAAAAAATATATTTAAATAGTAGATTTTCGCCAATTTATTAAAATGTTATAATTGTATTAGACACTACTAATACCAGTTTAAAATGTTAAAACAATATAATTTTATATTCGTTACCATATAAGATTTTGTGGTACTCGTATTTGACGAAATTTCTCGATTAGTTTGCCTGGTTCGTTCATTGACACGGGGTGCATTTACAGAAAACCAACCGAACATAATCCTTAGGATGTAATATTTATTATTATATATTTTTACGTAATATATGTCATTTAAATATGTGATTTTGTGTTTTTATACTTCATGATAAAGTTAGAATCAATATCTGATGCGACGGAAGCAATTAGCGTTAAAAGAACGGGTTAAATAAAAAAAGTCCAGATATGTAAAATAATTTTCCCCGGCACAGCGTACAATCAAATTAAAAATTACTTTATTAAATAAGGTCCGAAAAATCCAATTGGAATTGAAATTGGAAAAGAGGTATTATAAAGAGTATTAAAATTTTGGAAGCCACTGCTTTCACAAAATATGACCAAGTCAGAAATATTACATTAATTCATATAAATTAATGATTGCTACAATTCATTTTGCGTCAAGAATCATAACATATTAATTTCCTTAAGCAAGGGATGTGATAATGAAACATAAACAATGTAATTATTACACTTTATCATTTTAATTACTTACAATGTCACAGTTCTTAGAACGTCAATTCACACAGACCTCTTTATTGAATTGCTGATATTTCAATACTTTATCACATGCAGACATACTAATTACTTAATTGCTTCCGAGCAGGGATGCTACATTGTATTACACCAACGTGCGCGCAATTATAGTATATTACGAATGATAACATTATGTGTTGGCAAACAGTGTTACACGGGTATAATAGTTAGAGGACATTGACCTCTTTATGTTGATCGAAATATCGAACGCTTAATTTACTTCCACGTGCTGTTTACGCATACTAAGCAGTACGAAGTCACAGTCGCTGAAAATATATTCAACTTGTGCGTAAACTTCATAAATTACATTTAGTTTCACATATCAGCTGTAAATATTCTGTTGGAATATTGGAACAATGAGAGTGTTACTATATAAAAACTACGTCCAACGCCAAATTCAGTCAAATACATGAATTATTGCTTCTTAAAGGCCAATTACAAATGTAATAAAAGTTATTTATTTACCTTTATTAACCTTTTCCAGTCTGACCATTTTTCTTCAAAATCGATCAGCTACTCTGATAATTTTTTTTTAATACAATAATAATATAATATAAATAAAATTTAAAAAACTTTTGTAGGTTTAAATTCATCATTTAATTAAAAACGCGACTATGTTTTTTTTAATATGATAAAAAAATGATTTATTAATTTTGGGGCACTCTATGTGACAATTCGTGTGACCATCATTTACCATCACGATTATGATACATTTTGCAAAAAATACTTGCTTAATCTTTTGTTTTTTATGTAAACACAAACAGGAGAATACCAACAGATGGTGATAGTGATTCTGAAGTCCCATCTGTAAAATTCTATGATGCTTACCATAGTGCATATGGCTAAGCGCTGCATGTGGAGTGTTGATCCACCAACGTCATAGACTACAGTCCGATTCACGCATCATCCTCATTATTACAAGAATTTACTATGAATGGGTGGTCTTCACTGGACGACGTTCGTCTACCACCAATTTTATACCAGGTTATGACTGGCATTTAACAAACGCTTTGACCATTGAGATATGACCGCCGGCATATCTATAGAGATAATCTATTATATAAAAATAAGTCGGGTTTTCCTTCCTGACGCTATAACTCCAGAACGCACGAACCGATTTTAACGGTTTTGCATTCGTTGGAAAGGTATTGGGCTCCGTATTATTTATAGCAAAGAAAATTAGGAAAAAATTTAAGAGAAAGGCAGGAAATCAGGGAAAATCATTTTTCACACACAGCGCCATCTCTGATACATAGCAATGTACTACTTGGTAGGTGGTGTGTGACTTCTAAGATGGCGCCGGTACGTGATACATTGTTTGACAGCTACGCTTTGTACTCGGCTTGCGCACGTTCTTTCAAACGCTAAAAAAAACGGTATTGTGTTCACTGTGAAATTGTGAAATTGTGAAATTGAGGTTAAGGTGAATTTAACCTCAAATGCACGATCCACATAATTTTGTGAAATTGAGGTTAAAGTTATTCGTTTCCTAACAGTTCAATTGGAAAACATCAAATCAACCACGCGTATTGTGCAAATTTTTATTCTATTTCAACAGCAGGCATTTGTCCTTAAGGTGGTAAGTTGAACTGTGTAAATTATGTGGATCGTGCATTTGAGGTTAAATTCACCAGTCTGTCCGTAGTCCAAGATGCCGAGAGGACGACGTGCGAACATCGACCGCCGCACTAGACATGCAAGCCAGCAAAAAGTGTATTCACAGAACTTAAGCGAAGAAAGACAAAATATAATAAGAGACAATGCCAGATTGAGACAACGCGTGAGCACACGAAGATCATTGGTATCATACAATCGCTTGGCATTCCATTATGATCCCACTGCAAACTACAGTGACGATGACAATTTAGATATTGGACCAATGACGACTGTATGCCGATATTGCAATGCGTTAAAGTTCAAAAGAGAAATGGCTGGATTGTGCTGCGCAAGTGGAAAAGTCAAACTGGATCCATTACTTACACCACCACAGCCACTGAAACCATTGTTCGATGGAACTGATCCCGATTCCAACCATTTTCTTCAACGCATCCTTGAATACAATAACTACTTTCGCATGACTTCCTTTGGAGCTAATATCATTCGAGAAGGCGGCTTCATGCCGACTTGCAAGGTAAAAGATACAACACACACAACCAATCACTCACACCAATCAAAAACACAAAAAAAATTGCAACACATAACAAGTACACATACACCACACACTACACCATCACACGATCAGAAGTCACACCGTATTCTTTAACAAATGATTGTTTGCCATTACAGATACAAGAACAAATATATCATTTGCATGGTTCAATGGTGCCAACACCACATGAACCGCATCAATTTCTGAAAATATATTTCATTTCGTCGATGGTGGATCAGCTGAATGTGCGGTGCAATATACAGGAAACACGACAGTTAAAGAGACGAATTATTGAACAGTTGCAAGCATTTTTTCACGCTAATAACGCTGTGGTTATAATGTTCAAAACAGCATTGGAACGAATGCCATCGGATACGCACAAATTTGTCATAAGAGCGGATCGTACCCCAACAGGTGAACATGTGCGAAGATTCAATGCACCCACCGTTGATGATGTTGCTGCAATTGTTGTTGGCGATCCAACTACATCACGAGACATTGTCGTTCAGCGAAGAAGCAATATCATGCATCGTGTAAACGAGACACATCGTTTGTACGATGCGTTACAATATCCAATCATTTATTGGCAAGGGCAAGACGGATACGACATCACGTTGAAGATGGTCGATCCAATTACAGGTACAATATTCACACACTAATTATTCCTATTATTGGTTTCCATTAACAATCCATTTAATTTTGCATTTTCAGGCGTATCAACGAACAAAAATCTACGCGCAATGAATTACTATGCGTATCGTATGATGATTCGTACACATGAGGAGAATGTCATTCTGAAGTGCCGTCGGCTATTCCATCATTTATATTAACCCCTTTATAAATATACTAAAAATATGGATGTAAGCTTTACATACAAAATAGCAAATTGATTGTCTTAATTTCAGGTGAAGAAACTACCAAGAAGCTTAGAAGGTTAGCTCACTGAATAATTACGCATATCGTTTGATTATTCGTCAAAATGCTGACAACTATTTGCTGCAGTTTCATCGATTACTGCAACAGAATTCAACCAGACCAAATATATGATATCTTATGTGCCGAAAAATTCAACTTAATAAAATCCAAAATCTGCTCATTTATTACCCTTCAGGTGGAACAAAGTTCACCGGGTCAGCTAGTAAGATATAAGAATAGAAAGATATTTTACTGGGTTATACAGTATCATAAACTGTAATAAACAACTCTCTAAAATTACTACTGTTCTCATTTGCTTCATATAGAGTCGTTGATGCATAATTTTATTATCGTATTGCACGTGCAACGGTCCGAAAGAGATATTATGATCGTAATGAGTGACCTGTTAGATATTTTAAAGTAATTGATAATCGATTACGTTGTTGCGGTATCGGTACACATCAATTATTTCGATTGGCTGACAGCCCTAGCCGCCTCTCACATGCCGACTATCAGACACCACGCGTGAGATATTGCTCCGCGTAAAATACCAATTGAATACTTTAGCCGTGAACGGCTTATTGAGTTCATTACCATGAAACATTTACGCATTCTCATTTCAAAATCGGGAGGAAAATTTGTTCTTTGCGGAATAAATTCACCGGCTTTTATTGATGTTTAAAATCATGCATGCTTATTTTACAAATGCGTCCACCGAATTGATACTACGAAGAAGAATGATCATATTTAATAAATACATTAAATACACAAGTGAACAATTTTATTCTAGTAAACTTTATTAAATATCTAAATATAAACAGCTAAAAGTATAAAACTTGTTACTTTGGATTGAACGAAGGTAAAAAGCTATATCGCCATACGAGATTAAAAACATTCAGTCATATAAAATAAATGTGAATAAAAGTAAATACTCGTAGTTACACCCATCATATATAAATTAGGCTCTTCCCATTTCATATTCACAATATATAATTACAAAACTAATTTAATCAAAAAAATATTAATATAAGTATTACGCTCGCATATCTTCATTTTTTTTCCTCATTGCCTCTCTTTCATGAAATTCTTATATTATTTGCATATATTCTTACATTTTCGTTGAGTGAAATGTACAGTGAGCACGATAAATTTATTTGTACTCATATATATATGAACACGATATAGATCTAAACGAAATTATATTATATAGTCAATTTACTCGTAATAAGAAGTTTTTTGAATTGCAATATATCGTTTCATGGTGGTAGCCATCGTCGTGTAATTGAAGGGCAGTTCTACTTGCATGGGGTTTCTTCTTATGTGTAGTTTATGGCGGAAATCACCCCCGCATTTTAATTAGACGGGAAACCTGTACAAAGTCCGACATCCAATTAATCAAACCATTTCCTAGACGCAAGGATCACTTGTGTAAGGCGTGATGTAGTTAAAACCGTCAACAAAAATAATTATTGTATTTAAAAACTACGTATAGAGAAGACTACGTAAAGAACAATTAAAATACTGTGATGAATGTAATTTTAATTTTAATTGAAAATTAAAAATATTAAGTTCAATATTATTTATTTATTCTAAGGATTGTAATGCGCTTCACTCCCAAATGGGAGCATTTTCAGCGGGTGAATTGAATTAAATTTATGCAGTTTTGACTAAATCAATTATTAACATTAACGGTATTAAAATTAATTTCATATTTTTACCACATCTGCTTCCTTATTGAGTACACAATCTCCTGCAGATGAATTTTGTAAATAATCAAAGCTTATTAACACCAAATTTAATGCAAAAAAATGGAAGTAAATAATATGTTTAAATTCTTACAATATTTAAAAAAAACTGATGTATACTTGACGACTACTGCAATTATTATCTGTGGATTCTATGACGATTGTTGATTGTCATTGACTTTAATATTTCTTACTGAAAGGTATAGTTTTATACTGATTTTCCGTACTAATTTGATCATAACGTGGTTAATATGAGAACATTCTATGTTCAACACCGGTGCTCGTTCTATTGACAAAGTGAAGCTCTAACATTAAGGTTATCAATTGACAATACTTGGTGAAACTAAATAATTATAATTTTAAATTAACTTTAATTAAAAAATTGATAAATTAAAATTATTTAGTTTTGATTCACATTTATTTCAAATGATTACACGTTTCGGCCTCCCTGGAGACCATCTTCAATAACGATTTAAAGAAAATGGTCTCCAGGGAGGCCGGAACATGTAATCATTTAAAATAAATGTGAATCAAAACTAAATATTTTTTTATTTATTATTTTTTAATTAAAATTAATTTAAAATTATAAAGTGAAGCTCAATTTCTGCAACCATATGCCCCCACGTAGGGAGATTTAAAAACTCTCTCACTCATAATAGATTGATATTATTTGAATTGTCTGATGATTTTTGCCCCTTATATTGTATTGCATTATTTACTATTTGATAAAACATGATGTCAAACATAATCGCACCCTAATTTATGGGCAAAATCGACGTAAAGCAGATTTTTATGAAACACGTTAATTCCTTAGTAATATCTATCGTTTTGTCACAAAGTATGAAATATTGCCATGCTTGTCATCTCAAATTGATCGTAAAATCTCTTCTAAATATTCAACACGTAAAAACCGGGCTTCACGAGCCATGCTCGATCAAACTTGAAAATAAACGAAACAACGAGTCAACTGATAAAATATACATTTACCAGACCATGTATTTTAATATCAATTTTAACATTGATAGTGTGACTAACAATCTATTATTATAATACGCTAAACTAACGACATTATTTTATCGAAATTAAAGATTCGAGTTTTAATACGTTTAAGAATAGAGATACATAAAATAAATATTGAACATCTATTAAAATATTACATCCTATTATTTTCAATAAATGCATTTCTTTTATAACTTGTTTTTTGATCAATAGTTATTTTTAATACCCACAACACTGCCATGCAAACGCTCTTAGATTCATATTATTCATATTATATAGAGCAGTTCAAACATTTAAACAACGAAGGCTTTTATTTAAAAAACTACTTTATGCTTTGAAAGTATTTATTATGTTTAAAGCTGGAAAATTACTAAAGCCATATGAACTTATTCGAATTATTAAGATCGATGTATACGTAGTAATATAGACTTTTCTCTTCAGTGGGGTGGGGAAGGGGGGTAGGAGTGAGAGTAGACACTGGATTGGCCAGGGAAATCCCACCCACACTGATTGACTACTTATCTTTTTTATGTATTTAATGTTAAGTTGTAAGTGTTGTCCTGAAGATGGTAGAGGGTGCTTCCGAAACTAGGAGACAATAAACTGTAAACCAAGTGGTTGTAAACAAACTTTAATTGTTTTAATTTTGAATCAATTTTACTCATCCGATAAAACAGATAATTCTTATCTATGTCCAAATAAGATGTCTCAAGAACTCCTGAGAAATGGTGAATTATTTGACAAAGTCTTAAGAATATTATTGAAATTCTCTGCGAAAAAAAGGTATTTCAAACAGTTATGTAAAACAAAGTAATAATGAGAATATACTCGTATAAACCGACTTCGAGTATCGTTGTTGCATAACAATTATTGATACACAATTCAGTAAGATTTAAATTGCCAATATTTACTTAATAGAGCAATTAGCTTGGCCAAAGTAAACAGCCGGCGAGCAATGAAATGACCCAGCAATTTTTCACATCGAGAGATTGCGAATACCACCGGCAATAAATGTTATGTAATGCTGGCCGTTTGCCAGATACACAGCGAATTTGCTAAAACTTTTTCGACAACCGAGAGTTCAATAAGTTTTAGTATCAATATTACTGTATCGGTTACTCACAGGCAATGTAACTTGAGTTAATTTGTCAGCATTCGTTGCCGATATGAAGACGTTGATGGTCTGGTGATGTTGTAAGAGAAAACTTATTTATTAATAAAACCTTTAGATTTGAGTTTGTCCATCTTTAAAAATAGAAAGCCTTATGAGGTGGTATGTCTATGTTATGCCTATATGACCACATGGGTAAACGAGCAATACGACTCTAAATGGATAAGCGAGGTCCTTAAAAGATAGCAGACAACTTGGAATGGCATAATTAACTTGACAAATCAGCAAAAATTTAAAACAGACTTGCGTGACGCATGTTTTCAAAGAAGCCGATAACAGATTGTGAACAAATACAAGGCATAAAGGGAAGAAAGAAGTGTTTTCCTTATTATGATAAAAACTACAATATTTTGGTCAATAATTTACTCAGTAGTGTCCAAACGAATCTTATACTTTTGGACGCGGAAAGCATAATATCTGTATAGTAAAATAACTAATAAATAATTATTTCAAATCAAACGAATATTTGCTTATGCTAACTGTTGTGGTGACGATTAATTCCCATTAACTTTGTTCCGCGCTATTGTCCCATTAATTCATGATAACTAACGACCAAGCTGAATAACAAATCAACTAAATCGTTAGCTGTTGCTCCACTAAATCATTACTTAACTCTATTAATCACAACCATCAATCTACGAGCAGACCCCAATTAAAGCAAAAAATAATGCGCAGTGACCAGTCGTTGTGAAATTAATTTTTCTAATTGATGCAACAATTATGTTATTTAGATTCATTATTTACTTATTAAACAATGGATCTTAAAGAATAAAAGCAAATACGAAATTGGATTTCCTCCAGTACGAATGATAAATATAATATAAAAATACGTTTTACGTCTTCTTCGTAGTAGTATCAATCCGGTGGATTGGTTTGCAGCAGCAAAATCTTGCATCTCGATCTCGTCTCTTCTAGATCCTCTGCAACCTTCTTTAGCTCAACATAAAAGCTACAACTTATGTCCTCGAACACTTGCTGCAAATATTCCCGTCTAGGGCGCCCTCTGCAGCTTCTACCCTCAACCATCCCTGCCACAATGTTGTGAAGAAGACCATCGTGGTGCATGATGTAACCGATCTATCGGGCTTGCCTTACCGAGATGGTTCTTACTATGTGTCTGTATTAATTACTTTCAGGTAAGCACCATGTCTCACAGTCGTACATCAAGATGCCCCAAATAAAAACGTTTTACTAAAAAATAAAAAAAAACTGTATAAGCAACTGATAGATCCTTGCTAAATGCAAAATCCATCCATTCAAAAGCTACAAGTCGAGGAAAAATACAACACTCTAGTGGAATTGTTTGTAAATTTTTGGACCACATGTTCCAAAGAGAAGATGCTCAACGAATAATGAATATTTTGGGAAAGTTTCCAAGAGCTGGCAAACAAGATTCTAGTATTCACTAGATTTCTGACAAAATTAGAAGAGTTAAAATAAAATTGATGATTGACAATTGACGCCGAGATCTAGAGGGATAAAGATTCTACAGGAATACTACGTTAAGAGGTGGACGGAGACTGATGATGATGAATATGAATGTATAACTTCGCTTTTACTATCTAGTATGAACTTCAAACGTTTTTCTTATTTTTTTCGCTTGTTTACTCAGAAGGTATTAGAAAATGAGTCTGGGCGGGATGGGATGGGATTAATAACGCTAAGGGCTTTTAGGTCTCTCAGAAAAATGAGGAACACACAAGATCAAAGGAATCATTTTTCCTAGAGCTATGACACTAGCAGCTACAAATATAAATTCCATTAAAAAAATGTTTAAACATTGTATTCATTCATAAAAAACATATAATGAGGTTTGCACATGAAATTTTAATACAGAGAAAATAAGATACAGTAAAAAAATAATGAATTACAACACATCTGTTTTCTAAAGCTAAAATCAATGAACGAGTTATTCTCAATACCTCACATACCATTTTATGGACATTATGAAGAGACAAACATTTTGCCTTTATTTGAGTTGATGGTTATTATTGACACCCTGAATTGATTTTTATTCAAAGCTTTACGCCTTATAATTATATTTTTGTTTGTCCACAATATTTTATAAATTTATGGGTGCATCTCTGCCGCAATCGATACACCTGACATGCATCTGCTCCAGTTTTTTAATACTGCAAGAGTGCGGAGCTTTTATCACAGTTGACATTTTGGGTAAAGAAAATGCATGAAAGCTGAATTCTTATTATGCCTAAATATATATCAAAGCATTATCTTAAATAGGTTTGGACTGGAAATGGCAACATTAAAACGTTAATTACAAATTCTTTACATAATATTGTTGCCTACTACTTATTGGTACATCTTACTGGTGTACAACGCATAAACGATGTGTTATTATTATTGAAAAATTGATTTTGTTAACCTTATAACCTTATAACCTTGATATCTTAAATCAGTCCGCCTGGAATATTAGATTTTTAACATAAATATATTTGTGCCATAAAAACCTACATGTGTACGAAATTTCAGCTTTTTTAAAAGTAGTTTAATCCTCCCAATACTTTAGCCAACAAACTAGCCTATTTGCTCGGAGAAGAGTGTCGTGGAAAATGCAACCACTGCATTTTAACGCTTGTTTTATACTGAGTTGCCGCTTGTCGTTAAAAAGGTAAAGGCTTTGTGTGGCTCGTTTGGAACGCTTTTCATGCCTGACTGACATCGCAAACACGTTTTCGTGCACACGAACGATTATTGCACATTTCGTACTGCATATAACAACAGCGAGAACGATGGCAATCTAACCGCAAATTACTGCAAGTTTTATGCGCGTAATATAAAATAGGTGCGAGGCGGTCGTGTGGCAAGAACAACAAATGTATGTTTGACAAAAAAATATACAATGATGTCCTTCAAATTCTTTACAAGGCAGGGGTTTCGTTTGAGGGCGATGTTGTGACAACCGTTAAATTTGAGCGCGAATAGATGAAGAGACTTGGGGAAGGCCTATGATCAAAAATAGACTCAGTACTGATGAAAATCATATACCTAAACTAACGTTTCCCGGTGCCTGTTGCTCGCGTCACAAGATCTTTTCCATAAGTCAGATTTTTTTATGTTATCGGTACCTGTCTTCCCCAAACAGTCAATAGTAGTGATGTAAAATGATAAAAAAACGTCATTCTATAAGAGCATGATTCGTTTTTTCTCGAACGAATCTCCTTTTCTAGGCTATCTTAATTTTTTTAATGATTATATATTAGTATTATTACATCCACAATAATACTTAAGATAACTTTATATTTGAAAAGGTATTTTTTTGGTGCGTCCATATAAAGAAATGCTTTGGAATATATTTTTTATAAAGGTTATATGACTGTAAATATACGCCATTTTAAAATGACTGAAATAATTAAATTTTTCGTATTAAAATATCACATTGGCTTATGTTATGAAAAAATATATTTATGATATTATCTATATTGGCCAGATTTCTGAATTGCATAATTAATTATTTTTTTCGACATTAAATAATTCATTTTAAAAATCTGCTCCGGCATAAATATACAAGAATATTGTTAATAATATTATTTTAGTTAAAACAAATTTATATCGTATTTTTACTTTATATCGTATTTTTACATTCCAAGTTAATTAAATTTTTATTTGTAGGCATATTATTGCATAATTTTAAATAATATAATTAAAAAATTTCAGGAAAAAAAGTGTTGACGGAATTTTTTGACATAATTTTAATAAAACGCAAAAAAAATAATTTTTAATTCACCAACGGAAATTCAGACAAACGTAAATAAAATTTTAAGCATTTTAAAAGGTCATTATTCAAATATTCAAAATATAAAGAAAAAATATAATTTTAATAATTTTTCTAAATTTAAATTACCGTTTTTTTATTTATTTAATGCGATGAGTTTATTATATAGTGTATATTATCAATTTTTAGATTGTTTTTATTTCTTTCGGACAGTGTTTTAATTTACTCAGCTAACTTAAACACTATATACGTATTTATTTACAAAATACATGCTCGAACAAGACAGAGAGGTTTAGTTATTTTGTAACATCACACGTTACAAAATAACTAAACCTCAACCATGTAACATTTCACGACTCCGTACTACTCCTTCAGAAAAAGAACTCTCTGAAATAATTTACAAATCATAATTTATCAAAATATAATATAAAAACTACCGACATCTTATAAGCTACAATATATATTTTAGGTTTCCTTTGAAATATTTCATCTTGTATCTTTATTAAAAAAAAAATGCAACAACTAATATTGAAGTATCTTATATTCTTATAACGTAGAAATAATAATTTATATGAAAACATGACAACATAAAAATAATAAATTCCATAAAAACATTTTAAAATTCAGCATCAATTATCATTGATTATTTTTGTTTGAAACAGGTTTCATGAATATTTCATGTGGTTTTTTTCATTTGATAATACGTTTTGTTAGATGGTATCGGTACCGCTAGCAGGAAGTAAATTCATATAATTATCGTTAGTTTCCTACAGACACACTGAAGCCACTGAAAAATCGATTCATAAAGGTGTGGGAACATTAAAGCCTGATACGGAAAGTCAATATTCAGTGACAGGTGAGTTTTTCCTGAAAGTTTGGATGGCAGCCGTATTGACCGTGCAAGAAATTTGTCGTAATTGAATTTAAAATCAATCCAAAGCCAATTAACCATATTTGATTTACATACATACTTTTTTATGTAATCGCATGCAGGAGAGCACAGCCGGTCAAGACCAGTGCACTCTGTGATGCTCAACCAGGGAGGCTGGACGCTGCATGCGGGAAACTTGTGTTGTGTTCGTGTTTGTGTTTGAGTGTGGGTTGGGGAGATTGCAGGTGTATATTTATCTGTTTCTTGAAGAGATCCACATTGTAGGAAAGAGGAAACACAGACGCTGGTAGACTATTAAATTATACAAATAGAATTAAACATTACTTATTAACTTTATTATAGTGAACAAACAACGCAATCATATTAAAAATATGTCTATTTTTTCAATTGAAGTGTTATTTTTTTCAGTTTTAGGGATGATAGATTTAGGTACACTAAGATTCAAATCTACTGTTTCTATGGTATTTTCTAGACAATTTGTTAACATATTAAATAAATAATAAAATATTATTGCATTTTTTTTTATTTGACAACAAATATACGTTTTATAAATATGTATATTTTTTTCAAATTAATTTATAAGATATTCTATTTTTTAAAGAATAAGAAGAAAAACAATTTGCATTCAAATATCATTTAATAGTACGGTGTGATATTTCCACAAGAACCTTGATAATAAAAAGTTTCAAACTGAAAAAGCAAGTACTTTGAAACATAAAACGAAAAACATAGTAATTATTTGCTGAAACTTTTGGTACAAGAAATGAAAAAAAAACTTAATACTTCAATAAAAATTGTGAAATATAAATTAACTACGCTGTGAAGTACGATTACGTTTAAATAATTAATTTTGATATTATAAATGGTATTTCTTTATTAACTTATATATTGCCATTAACTAGTTTAACTAAGTTTAATAAGTGATGCCATGTAACTTTTATATTTTCGAAATATAATAACAAACGTAAGCGTTGCAAGTCGATGTTTGAAATGAATATTTTTTGACTAATTGATTAAATGCGTCATATTATATTGATCCTGGTATATACTACTCCTAATACAAATAAAATATTAAAGGTATTAGTAGTAATTAATATGACTATTGATATCAGCTTGATATAACTCCTTTAGGCTGATGCCGAAAAGCCTCGAAAAACGATCTTTTGTCTCTTATTTTGTTCGCTCGCCTGACATGCAAATCTAATGTTTGTAATTGTAGAATGTTAAGCGGTGTTTGCATACGCCAAAATATTTGTTATGACAGTGGGCCCATTTCCTGTTGTTATCACTGTCATGTTGAATTCGCTTTTTTCTGCAGCGACAGTTGGCACCGCCGAGATGTCAGGGCGCGCCGTGAGCTGTCAGTTGGATAACGCTCGCGCCCGTTATGGCCACGCCTATATGGCGTGTGCCGAATGCGAAGTGTTTGACAAATAAACATGTACAGTGTAACAAAAACAAGTTCTTTATATTGTGAACCTGATTCTGCATCCTTCATCCAGTTTATCGATGTCCTAAATATGAGAGGAGGATGCCACAATTATGTTGATTCAAAATGATATCAGTCAATGTCGAAATAAAATAACTTTTCATTGAATACTCTCACATTAAGCGATAAGCATCCAGTTAAAAATATGAATCGCGAATGATACTGATTACTTAAAACTTAATTTTAAATTTAATACTTTCTGAGACGCCCATATTACAATTATTGTAAAATTTAACTTTATCATTCCTACATATTTATTTTATATACTGGCAATACAGGTACAACTGTGGGTGTCAGTTTCATATTAGTCTTATAATCTACTATAAAGGACCTTGGCGTCACCCTAAATAGTAAATTATCTTATAACGACCATATTGATAGTATTGTGAACAAGTCCCTTAAACTTCTAGGTTTTATCAATAGAATCACTAAGTATTTTAAAAACCTGAGCTCCATCAAGGCCCTTTACTGTTCTCTGATTCGTCCGCAGCTAGAATATGCTAGCGTTATATGGTCTCCCTACTATCGAACTCATATCGAACGGATTGAATCAGTCCAACATCGCTTCTTGTCAAGAGTTGCACGACTGATCGGCCTTGAGAGAGGTAGCTACTCCTATGAAGATATAGAGAGGCGACTTAATGTATCTACATTGGAGAGACGTAGAACAGTGACTGACTTGCTGTTTATTTTTAAAATTATGAACTCCATAATCGATGACTCGACATTATTGCAGGAAATTACGTTCAATGTGCCCTCCCGGTTCACTAGAGGCAGTGACCTGCTACATGTAAGGACATCCAAAACCAACTACGGATTCTATTCTCCTATGTTAAGAATGTGTAGACTGGTTAACTCCTCTAGTGACTTGGACTTTTTCAGGGTGGACCTTCCAGCATTTCGCAGATCCCTCTACTAATGTACTACATCTGTTTTTTTTACTTATGTTCATGTTTTGTCTAAATGAAAAATAAAAGTCTTAGCTATTATATTGTTCTATTTTACCATTTAATTTATTGTATTTTCTATTTTAAACCGTATGTATTGGCTTCATCATCATCATCATCATCAGCCTGTGTCCGTCCACTGTTGAACGTAGGCCTCCCGCATGAGTCTCCATCCTCTTCGATCCTCCGCCTTCCGCATCCAGGTCACTCCCGCTATTCTTCTTATATCGTCAGTCCATCTTGTAGGGGGTCGGCCAATGCTTCGTTTGCCAGTTCTTGGGCGCCATTCCAATACTTTTCTTCCCCATCGACCGTCGTCTCTTCGACAGATATGACCTGCCCATTGCCACTTGAGTGTGCCTATTCGTTGGGTAGCATCCACTACTTGAGTTCTTCTGCGTATTTCCTCGTTTCGGATTCTATCTTTTAGCGACACTCCGAGCATGGATCTCTCCATAGCACGCTGGGTGACTTTTATTTTATGGGTAAGACTTGCTGTCAGATTCCACGTCTCTGCGCCATAAGTTAATACAGGGAGGACGCATTGGTTAAAAGCCTTAGTTTTAAGGCATTGCGGAATTTTCGCTTTAAAAATGTACTTTAGTTTTCCAAATGCTGCCCATCCCAGTTGTATGCGCCTGTCGATTTCTTTTGAGAAGTTATTTCGCCCTAGTTGTATTACTTGTCCCAGATAGGTATAGTCTTATTGGCTTAGGCCGTTAATAAAATAAAATAAAATAATGTTGATCATTTTAAACCATAGAAAACCCACTTATTTTCACTGAAATCACATTATTATTTTTTGTTTAACGTGCTCTGTGTTTACACCTGAATAAGTTTGTAAGTTTAACAAAATTGTTTAAAAATAAACTCAATTACCTAATGAAATCAGTCCTTAATATTATGTTGAAATAATCCAAACACGAATTAATTGCTTACTTGCTTACCTAAGATTATTTTTTTTAATCTTCAAAATGCCTTTATATTAATTCAGTTAATTTTAAAAAATATATCAAATTAAATTATAAAAAATAACAAATTATTGAATTTATATAATAATTCAAGTTAAATTAAAATAAAAGTATTTGAAATTCAACACAAACATAATAAAAGAAACGCCAAGTTACAATTGGAAATATTTTTCTTTCTTTATTCATCGGTTTATATTTAAATTTACAATGCTCGGTTTATTACAAAACTTCATTGGGAAATTTATTTATTTTCTTAATTCCATATTCTTGGTTATTTTATAAAAGAAAAAAATACTTTTTAAACATTTTCCATAAATAAGTTGGAAGCGAAGGGTAACAAACGACTGGTCTTTTAATTAACAAATAATATAAGAAACTCTTCACAGGCATCTCCTTAATAAAATAATTTTTCTACCACAGCAGTCTCTGATGACTTGAACAAAAAAGGGCAAACATCAAATTAAAGTTAATATTTTAATGGAATGAAAGCATTCCTGTTCTCATTTTCCCCATTTAAACAAATGTTCATGCAACCTTATTTTAAGATGAATAAAAAAACATTACTAAGGGTCCAAAATTTGTCGTTAGATGATTTTAATCGCCTAAGTGACGTTAGCAACTCATAGAAATATTAAATATATAATCATTATAATGAAAATAAATTGACAGGTGTAAAATACGAACTCTTTCTCCGTAGAATACGAAGTCCAAAACAACGCCGGGTACAATTGCACTAGTACAAAATAATTTTTTGTTTCATATAAAAAATATGCTATTCTTCATGAACTAGGATAAACATGAATACTATTAACAATAATGTACATATTGATAATAATGACTAATTTGATATTAATTGTCCGTCCAATCATCGCACTGCCGCTGCTCGTGCAGTTTAGCGGTCCTCTCATTAACCGTCGATGGGTTCTCATCCCCTCTCCCTCCAGTAATTAACAGACAATTTGCAGAAATAACTCTCCAATTAACGTTGAGCCCGGCTTAGGGCGGACTAAGGAGACATCAAACAGCGACATCGCACACAAACACACCGAAAGCAAATATCCTTATACAATGGAGTGTAGAGGACAAACGAACAGACGTACACGTAATTGGGTAACATCACTAAAGCCAATTCGGTAAATTAATTTACGGATCAATTAATTATTAAACTATTCTAATATCATCAATAGTAATCTCCAAACTAGGGCACTCACTGAAAACAATAATAATGAATATTATTGTAATTGTAACAAATCGTTTTCAATATTATCAATATATAATTAATACTGAGAATTTTTTAAAGATTTCAGACCTTTATATAACTATATAAATATCTTCATACAAATAAATGGCATTTGCAGTCGTATGGGTAACTAAAGAGCAGTTGATACAGAAGAACATATTCAATAGCTACTTACTATAGTATACTTTTTTACTTAATTTCTTGGACGAGTATAAAATAATAAAATCATAAATGTTCTACAAAACATCTCATTTCATTTAATAATTAATCTCAAGATGAGTTCTAAAAATACACGTAAAATTGTTCAGATTCCAGAAAATCTCGTTAAGTGACTAAATTCTTTATCCTTTAAAAGTCTTGAAGCAGTGAAGCTAAGCTAGTGAAAATTAGGATTTTTTCTAACAAACCGAAAAAAGAGCTAAACCTACGAATTTATCCAAACACAAAAAATAAATGTACGAGTATGATTACATATCTCACACTTAATTTAACAATATTTTTTAAAATTGAAGTAATTATTTTTTTGTCAGATAAACATTATAGACGATAGAGAACGTTAAATTTTATGCTTCCGTAGATGTGTCGAATTGCTACTTAAGTGTGTTTTTTCTTGTGATGGTACCCATTACTCGAATATCATTTAGATATCATTTTAGATTCCTTCATATATACTCATAGACATTCCTCTCTTAAATTTCGACGTGTTACGTTTTTCGAACTTAATTTTATTTCAAATTTTATGGAAGATGCGTAGTAATTTAACATGGAGGATGAATAAGTAAATGTTTTCGAAAGCATTGCACAATTTTCACTACATAGATTATTAACCCTAGACGGGAGTATTTGCAGCAAGTGTTCGAGGACATGAGTTTGGATGATATCAGTAATTACAGGCCTATCGCCCTTCTGTCTTCTCCCGCTAAGTTATTGGAAATATTAATTCACCGCTCCCTTTCGAGACAGATAGAGTGCCGTCTTTCAGATAGACAACATGGTTTTCGTTGTGGTAAATCTACAGTTACTAACCTGTTAGCATACAATAAATTTATCGCACATTCACTTATCTCCAAGTCTAGCTGCCAGGTCGACTCAATTTATACCGACATTTCCAAAGCATTCGATCGTGTTAATCATGACTTACTTCTTAGTAAACTGAGCGCTTTCGGTGCCTCTTCTATGCTTATTAAATTCTTCTCTTCTTACTTTTCCTATCGTAAACAATTTGTAGACTACGGTGGATATGAATCTTTTCCATTCTCTGCATATTCTGGAGTGCCTCAAGACTCTGTCTTAGGTCCCCTTCTATTTCTTGTGTTCTTGAATGATATTGTTAATTGTATTACCCACTCCTCGTGCTTATTATTTGCTGATGATCTTAAAATCTTGTCTTCCATTTCCTCCATCGAAGATATGCACAATCTGCAATCTGATCTTAATAGTATATCAAACTGGGTTGCTACAAATAAGCTCACGTTTAGTATCAACAAATGTAACGTTATCTCTTTCTCCCGTTCTAAACATCCTATTCTGTCCAAATACTACTTATCTGGAACATTGCTCGACAGAGTAGCAGTTGTCAAGGATCTAGGTATAACCTACGATTCATTATTCACTTTCCATACTCACATAATCAATTTAACTTCACGCGCCAATAAACTACTTGGATTCATCACCCGCCAGGCTAGTCAATTTCATAACCCTCTAATTTTTCGTACTCTCTATTCTTCACTCGTTCTATCTGTTCTGGAATATGGGAGTTTAGTTTGGAATCCCAATAAATCCAAATACATTTTCATGCTCGAAAAAATTCATAAAAAATTTCTCCGACGTCTTTATTTTTATATTTACGGTAACTATCCATTCAATACATTTAATTCCGAACATTACTTAACTCTTTTTCTTCTAGGGATGCTTTCTTTCCATTCGCTAGAGTCCCGGAGGAAAATTGCTGCACTCAAACATTCATTCCTTCTTCTTCGCGGTTCAATTCACAACCCTGGGATTCTTGAATGTTTTAACTTCTATGTTCCAGATAGGTACACCCGTGCACGTAGCCATCCATTGTTTTTGATCCCAGTCGATGCTTGTGGAGCTTCAAGCACTCAATTTGGTACAACGGCAATGTCGCTCCTAAATGGCCTACCAGCACACCTCGATCCTTTTCTTACATGCTTTTCCTCTTTTGTCGATGGTATTGTTCTTCTTGATCTCTGTGATCTTTGACACGTGTCATCTTCTTATTCTTTTGTGTTATTTTTTATTTTTTATTATTTTCTCTATTTAATTATTATTTATGTATACTCAATGTTTCTAAATATTTGTAAAAAAAAATGGAATTTCGATTCTGTATATAAATAAATAAATAAATACATGAGTTGTAGCTCTTATGGTGAGCTGAAAAAGGTTTGCGGAGGACCAAGAGGAGTGGAGATCGAGATGTAAGATTTTGTTGCTGCAAGCCAATCCACCGGATTGATACTACTACACGAAGAAGATTATTAAGATTTTCAAAAGCTGCCCATCCAAAACATATACGATTAATAAAAATGTAATGGGAAAATATATAAATGTGCTCCGCGGCTACAAAAATATTAAGATGGTGTAGTATTTTCCTGTCGAATTAATCATCAAATTATGTATGTACCTCCGCTTTGCTCTGTGGAAGTCATCCCCAGTGACCCCGTCGCTTAAATTCTCATTTGTCCGCCTCGTTTTCCGTAGCTAGAGCTGGGTATGCGGTAATCGTTATCTTGAAAGAAAAATTCCAAGCATGTTATATGTTTGAATAATTATGCAATATAACGACATTTTTCTCAAGGTCATCATTACTTATTCAGAGAGGGATTTACAAACAGTACGCGTATGATATGGGTCGTTCAAATTGAACGTTTCTTAGGGTTCATCTCAAAATGTTGTAGTTAAAATATTAGTGAATATTTATTTTCATAGTATGCGTCATTTTAAGTTAAAACAAACGTCTTTTTTAAAAACCAAATGACGAATAAATCCGGTCGCTATTCTCACAACTTAATTGAGAAAAGAGAATGAGATGTATAGGATGTAGAATAATTACTAAGCCAGACAACGACTAACGATGATGGTATTATCAAAATATACTAATCAAATCTTGGCACATCATCACGGTCGATTACCATAAAGCTACTTGTCCATACATTCGCGATGAGGGACTGAGAGGTTAAAGCGCTTACTGTCATACGACCCTATTACGAGTACAATTGCCAAAGAAGCATAAAATGAAATTGATTTGTAATTTACAAGCGCTAGATTGTTCATTAATATTTTTAAACACCCTAGGTTTTTTGAGGCAATTTCTTATTTTATATTTTTCCTTCGATATTCTTTCCTTAATTGTAGCATAAAGTCACTACAAGTTGAGACGTACAGTTTTTTCATTTGCTATGACTCTCGCCTAGTACAAAATAATCTCTACTATCGAAGCTTCGCCAAATACATGCATAGTTTCCAACGGTCACCAGTAAAATAGAGCCGAAGTGAATGAACCCTTTTTTAAGATCCCTTCTTCACCGTTTGCTCGTATTCCTACGCATGTGTTTACATACAAATAAAATAGGCTGAGGACTGTAAGAGAAGAGGTTCTTCCTCCACTGCCCCACAAATTCGCATTGATATTCAGGGCATTCATCCAGCAGTGAAAATAAATAGGCAGCGGGCCAAATATGAGGCGCCTCATGAACTCCTCCAAAACAAAGAGCTTCCGTGACACTGCCCATAGGAACAAGCCGGAATTTAATATGTTATATGGAGTATGATATCCTCGTATTATGTATATTTTACGATACGATTTTAGATGTGCCCATATCAATGTTCTCAATTGTTGGGAAGAATCACTTAAACGAAGAATAAGATTGGTATAGAACCTCATAAACGCGTACGTAGCTTAAAATATTATTTTTTCAAAAATATACAAATACTCGTACACCAATTTTAATAAAGCTTAACATAAACCAATTGAAATACTAAGCAATTCACGACATCTGTAACTGTAAACCTCTTACAAGGTAATTTTCACGATCAAGTAAAGAGGTTCTGAAAAGGACCAGAATCCTTATCACTCTTCGAGAACGATGATGTTTTAATTGTATATAGCCAGAGAAAAACGAACAGTACATTAGCTGCTTCTCTTACACGTTCCATTCATTTCATTTTTTTTTTGTTAACGACATACAAGTGAGAGCGGGAAGCATGCCACTTGCATTGGCTCATTTCCTTCCCCGATGGTGGTATACTTATTAAATCGTCAATTCGGTGTCAAAATAAATTGGAGCTTCAACCGAGGATAAATCACTCGGTATCCTATTTATTATTACTACTTCACCCACCAATGGATACATAATTGAAACACAGTACGGATAATATTAAACAACTTTCATCAACACTAAAGACTGCTGTATCGTATCTACTACATACTTTATAAGTTCGGCAGTGTACAATGTTTGAACAGGTTTTCATTAACCTCTAGCGTCATACTGGATGCGACAAAGTACGGAGTGCCCTCGAGGGACTCATCCATTCAAGTATTTCAGGATTTAATGGAATTCTGTGTCACCTGTAGAGAAACGATGTATTAGCTATATTAAGCTCTACCTGTGAGAACGAACAACTATCACTAGAAAGCCCAGCCTCACAAATTATAAGGAAAATGATTTTATCACTGTAATCTACTGAACTGTATAAACCATTGAATAATCATTGATATTCGTCCCATTCGTCAATTACCATCATTCCGTATTTACGAATATTTGTTAATATAAAAAACGAGAAAGTATTCCCAAAATAAATTTGCAACTTAAAAAAAACAACTATTAAGAATTCGTAAAAATATTACTGTATTAAAGTTATTAATTAAAAAACATTGATTGGAAGAGTGATAAAATTGATAATCAAACCAATAGAATAGGCAAAGTAGACTTTAATTATAGGCTGGCGTTATAAAGATGGTCTATTGGATTATGTCTAAGAAAAATCAGTAACGAAAACGATGTCACAAAAGCTTCCATTGGGCCGGTAAATTGTCAATAGGTTTATTGACTCTCAAAGAGAACGTTAATTGTGTAAGTGGAATGAGACAACAGCTTTGCACAGCGGATCTGCTTTCAAGGAGACAAAGCGTTGAATTCGTTATAGGGTACATCATACCTGAATACCAGAATTAAACCCCAAGATTACGATACCGGAAAACCGTAAGTCTTCATTATAATAGAACATCTATATTCGGAAGGACCAGGATACCAGGACATAAACCGGAATCAATCCTAAAGATATTCTTCATTTTCCATATTTTAATTCCACATTTCCCCTCACTAAATAAAGTTTATTGACTTCACGAACTGTCGCCACACAGTTCTATCATCTGCCATTATTTTAACCGTCTCCAAAGTCATAGCTTTACCCATAGTTCCAACAAATATATCACTTTACATAGTTAACAACAGTGTTCAGCTTAAGAGAATATTTGAGTGTTTTGTTAATTAGCTTTTTGAAGGAAAATCGTACAGTTAGTTTGGGTTTTGTTCCAAGGGTCGGCTAAATCTAATTTTAATATCTCAAAATAATAATGTTAATTTGGTAGCGGACAATAACAATTAATTATTAAACATAATTAGAAGTAAGCTTCACGATTGTTCATTTAAGTGGGCTTTTCAAAGACATGCAATCACATAGCATAATAAATTATACCAAAATTATGAAGTACGACGTATAAGACAATTGTACCCAGGAAAGTATGTCTAGGATAAGATCACTAAACGGTTTACGTCTCTACTTTTAATTATATTTTTTAAATTAATTATTGGAGCTAAATTATTTTCAGTCTCTTACAGCAATGCTCCGCAACCGGTGTGCCGCGGCACACTGGTGTGCCGTAAACCGACACAGGTGTGCCGCGATCAAATAAGGCGATATTATAAATAAATAATTTTACAACGGTCCTCAAGCTCCCAGCCCCTATCGCCTATTTATGTAGACATACGACGACGTACTTGCTTTATTAAGTTCTAAATGAAATTTAAAAAAAGTGAAATTTATCATATTAATAGGTATTTTTGGCTTTTGGTGTGCCGCGGTATTCAAGGTGAGAACTTTGGTGTGCCGTAGAATCCAAAGAAGTACTTTGGTGTGCCGTAGATGAGAAAAGGTTGCGGAACTCTGCCTTATAGCACAGCCTCAAGGTGCTGAGTGTTATTGATAAGTGCTATTGCAGAAGAAAAATGCCCGGCGCCGAGCTATTATTAAATATTATCTGCCGTCAAATTAATGGACATTCCATGTAGCGTTCGAATTGTAGGAGTAACGAACTTACATAATAAAATTCTTCATTATGTAAGGACGGAGGATCGTTCGTCTATTTTCTTTTGCTTTACGTACATTTATTTATATTCGAACACATTAAGCAGAGCGCCATCTCAGAGCTTTAGCCATCCAGCGTCCTCTATGATGCAGAACTGAATCAACTAGATATCACATTTTGAAAGATATTTGTTAATTTATTTTGTTTTCCTGAACTGCTTCTAGGATTTGACGGATCCTTGCTGTTAAACTACATCAAGGATATCGTGATAGAACATAAACGTTTAAAAAATACCAGTTACCTCATAGAGGTGTGGGAGCTATATACTCAATTATGGTCGCTAAAAGAAAAGAAAAATTAATTTATAAAATGATTATGCTAAAAATTTGAACTCATAATAAGTCACACGAATGTCACGCGCATAGTCACTGTGCCACATCTCTAGTTAATATGTACATTAGCCAAAGTTTTTTCATTGTCTCGTCGATGGTAATTTATAGGCGGTGTGGGGGGATCAACGAAGACAGTAACTAATGGAATAGATAATTAACTCAAGTAATCCTCGTGGACTAAGCAATATAGTCTGTGAATATTTAGTTTTGCTTTATTTATTTTAAATAACATTGGATAAATCAATTAGGATTTATACGAGTATGTTATGATTAGTTTATTTTGTAATCAGTTAATCACATAGGTAAACATTTCATTTATTTATTAAAACAATTTTAAAATAAGTGATTCGTTATATTTTTTAAACTATTCATATAATAACTTCTTATATAACTTATTTATTTGTTATTGTTATAACTTCTTAGGTTTTCACGGCCAGATTTGATGTTGTGGCTTTTGGGTTGAGCCGTATTCATATAATATACTCGGAAGGGCTTTCGATGAAAGAGCTGACATGAAATAAGGGCTTAACGAGCTTTTTGGCGACAATTTGTGACGACCATATGCTACAGTTCGGGGAGTAGATATTATATGGAATGATGATAATATTTTAAATAAACACACATACGAAAATACTCCCAAACAATGCCCCGACAATGCCCCGAAAGAGGAGGAATGGAGGTCCCTTAACAGACTTCGGACCGGAGTATGCAAGACAAGGACAAAAATGAAAGCCTGGCAGTTTTACAGTGGACCGACTGAATGTGACTGCGGCGTGGAGCAGACCCTGTCACACCTTCTGGAGTCTGCGCTGTGTCCGAGTAGCTGCACCCAGGAAGACCTGATGATGGCCGGAAGTAACGCCATCGACGTCGCCCACTTCTGGGCAGACAGGATCTGATCCTGTTGTTTCGGACACGACTATATATACAGGTATATACTACCAAACAGTGATGGAGAAATAGTCACTTTGGATTATTTGACGCTTGGCATGGTAGCTGATATTCAGACGTTGTAAGTGGAGTGTCGATCCGCCAACGTCGTTACTGTACATGGCGGGATATAAGCGTTTATTTTAACTCTGTAAATGTGTAATGTTCACGAGACGATTTTTTACCATTGATTTTGATTAATAGGCTATAACAGTTAATTTACTGAAATCAGTCTCACACTAATCATGGATACATATAATCGTTAATGAATCATAATGAATTTACAAAAACACTCAAATATATTGCTATTTTGAGCTTCGTCGAGCAGTTTGTCCAAGCGCTTTAAGTACTCGTCCATAATTATATTTTGGAAATTGATATTTATTAATATCGAGTAGCTTTATTACAGATATGGAACGGATATAGAAAGAAAAAATATTTAAAGCTTCGTCGGAGATCGAACTCACGATCTTTCAACACGGTAGGCAAGCGCTTTACCTCTAGGTCGCAGCACATGGTATGTGTTTACATTAAACTAAAACACATTTCACACGTCTCTGAGAAATGAACGTAGTATTATATTATATGGTGTTAGGATATCACACTCGGTCGATGATCTCACAGCGACAGAGAATTTATCAATCTAAAGTCGGTCTCTGCTAATTCGATTAAAAATGATTTTCGCATGCGTTATTACAGGCGGCGTTGAAGTTGAGGAACTCGAGGAGGGAAGTAACTTTGGCAAGCGGCCAAAACATAGCGAGTTGATGTCTCGAGAAAGTGATATACTCTTCTGCGGCAAAGCAAGTCTAATGTTAGGTTAGGTTAGGTTATCAACTTATCCTGGATGACATTACGATTGGGTTGGATTAAGTGATTCTATAAAAAACAGATGCGGTAACTATAGGTGGAGTAAATTTAGCAATATGCCAGAAATACGGCAGGTTAATGACTTAACAAAAGTGAAAATATTGCTTAAGTAACGTCTGTTACCAAAAGGGTAAATTGAAAGAAATCACGGCACTTGAAATTTCTCTTATTTATTTGAAAAGTAAGTAAAAATTCCCTTAAAGATATTTCACAGTCAAGAAGACCGATTCAAAAGAATGACCCTACCGTCGATTGAGGTTGGATTAATATTCAAATTTAAGATCATCCATTCAGTAGATATGTGGCTATGAATGGCAGTATTTTTTAAATGTATATACGAATAAACCTCAATATTCTACAATATTATGATATTTAAGAAAAAGGGTTACAGAAATTAAAGTTAGGTAAGGTTGGGTTGGAATAGATGATTCCTATGGATTATATTTGGCAGTATGCCAGAAATACGGAAAGTTAATGGACCAAGTAAAGTGAGCTATTCTTTAGCAAATCACCTCTAAAGTTTGGCTGAATAACGTTATGGAAACAAAGATTAGGCAAGGTTGGGATAGAATATGTGATAATCAAGAATAAATGCATTTACTGGAGGTGGAATAGATTTGGCAGTTTGACAGAAATATAAAAAATAATGACTCAAAAAAAAGTGATAGACACTTTTTAGTAGAGCAACTTTGGAGTTAGGTTGAGTAAAGCAAAGTTACGGTATGAGTGGTAAGGTAAGGTTGGGTTGGGATAGGTAATTCTGTAAAGGAGAACGCACTAAAGGGGGAGTTTACATAGCGGGATGCCAGAAACATAAAAGGTTAATAGAAAAGTGATATATTCACCTTCGTTAAATAAAATGTAAAGTTAAGTTATTGTGGCTGACCGGTATCGTTGTGTTAGGATGGTTATTCTACGATGTCAAATGCAGGAATAAGATAAAAAATACACCTGACCAAGTGTTGTGTCAGATTGGGTAAGGTTAGATTATTACATTCTTAGAAGTGTGTACTATATGCGTAAGTCGTATAACCCACTGTGATTTTTCTTTAAAACTTTCGTATGCCACCAATTATAATAAACATAATTTTACAGGTGAATGATCGCTCTTTAAGAAACCGGAATATTTATAGATAAGTTAAGAATTGACAATTAATTTATTTTTATTTTAAGCTTCGGCGTAGTTCGATCCAAAGCTTTCTACACATTGCAGTAAAATTATTTAGCTCTCGGTCTTACTTATCTACATGATGTGTTGCTGGATAGTTCCATGTTTGCGGTGCTGTAATAACATAAACCTATTACTAATTTGTATACTAGCGACATCTAGCGTTAAACAATGAAAGATCTTACTAATTTGTATACTAGCGACATCTAGCGTTCAACAGTGAAAGCTTTTACTAATTTGTATACTAGCTACATCTATTGTTCAACAGTGAAAGCTTTTACTAAATTTTATACTAGCGACATCTATTATTCAACAGTGAAAGCTTTTACTAATTTGTATACTGGTGACATCTAGCGTTCAACAGTGAAAGCTTTACTGATTTGTATACTAGCGACATCTAGCGTTTAACAGTGAAAGCTTTTACTAATTTGTATACTAGTGACATCTAGCGTTCAACAGTGAAAGCTTTTACTAATTTTTATACTAGCTACAACTAGCGTTCAACAGTGAAAGCTTTTACTAATTTGTACACTAGCTACATCTATTGTTCAACAGTGAAAGCTTTTACTAAATTTTATACTAGCGACATCTATTATTCAACAGTGAAAGCTTTTACTAATTTGTATACTAGTGACATCTAGCGTTCAACAGTGAAAGCTTTACTGATTTGTATACTAGCGACATCTAGCGTTCAAGTGTGAAAGCTTTTACTAATTTGTATTTTTAGCGACATCTAGCGTTCAACAGTGAAAGCTTTTACTAATTTGTATACTAGCGACAACTAGCGTTCAACAGTGAAAGCTTTTACTTAAATATATACTAGCGACATCTACCGTAGTAGTATTTCTGGAAATATCAGTGGATCTTCTTGTATAAGTTATTAGTAGAGACCCGTATTCTTAGCATTTTGAAATATATGCTAAATATATGCTAAAATTCGGAATAGATGCTAATAAATGCGAATTTCTTAGAATGTGCAAATATATGCTAAAATCTCAATTTGCTTGTTTTATGCAATTAATTTCACCGTCATAAATAGAGATTTTTACACACCTATCTTATATGGACACACTTTACATCGCCTATGGCAATACTTTTACACTGATAACATTGCCCATACATATCCTTTCGCATATTTATTATGGGAGGAAATTGACGACATAAAACGGAGGCTACAAAATCATATTAATGGAGTTTTTTCTGTTGAAACAATACAAAATTTTTTTTTCACTATTGAAACAATAAAAAAGGAACTTGAATTTTATTTAACTGAAACTGCTAAAAAAATCTTCTTAAACTTGAGTCTCATTTAATGATCAGTAGCAGGTTCAAGATGTACTATTAATGTTAAACAAGAACTTGCCATTATTTAATTTATTATTAGAATCTCAATGTATAGAAGAACATAAAAATTTTGAAAATTATAAAAAGTTATTTAAAACCAGATATCTTACAACTTTTATTAGCCACAAAAGTTAAGAATGAAAATTTTAGTTGTGCTCCTATCAAAATAATTTATTGTCTAGTAAATAGTGTAGATGTTGACAGATTCTTCAGAAAATCTTATTTAATAGTAACTGATCGTCGCAATAATCTAAAAAAAATATCCATTGCTTCCTTATTAATTTTAAGAAATATTAGTTAGATATTATTGTTTGGAAGATAAAATTCAATAGTGTATATTTGAATCCTTTTTTATTCCTGTTATGGAGACTAAACAAACAACTTTAATTAAACTCTCCGTTATCGGTTTCTCCTCAAATTTCCTATAAATGAACTTGGTGACTGTTAGAGTTCATTCCTGAAAATTTCAATAATTTAATTTATATTTTGATGATTGCCCTATTTTTGTATTATTTTGTTTGGTGTGTTTTTAGTACGTTTAATAATTATTCATAATATTTATGTTTATTTGTCATTTATTAACTTGGTGTAATTGATAATTATTTGATATTTGTGTCTTAAAAAAATAGATGCTAAAATAGATGCTAAAATAGATGCTAAAATCCATGCTTTTAAATTCTCCATAGCGCTAATTTTGAAAAAAATAGATGCTAAAAATACGGGTCTCTAGTTATTAGTCTCCAGCCCACGCATTTCCCGCTGGGTGACCTCACGATGTTCCAATTGGAATAAAGCGCTTATTAAAGACAACACATTTATGACATCGGCCTTACACATACTGTACCACATGACCGGTGATAGCACAGGGAGAATTACATTGAATTCACTTAACATTTTGTAATCGTATATTTCAATTAATTTTATAAAAAAATAGTGCTCCGAAATTCCTAGTTTTGTATCGTTCCATCACCTTTACCCACATCACGTCATGTCGAGTATTTTCTAGGGAATGCACGTTACACAGTAAACGTCTGACCTGACAAATAGACTGACTCATCCCCAGGGCTTAAAGGATCCTTTATAGAAGTATCCTGGGTAGTTTACGTGAGTAGTGCTTTGAGTCAGTAGCTTTCGTAAAGAATATGAAATGTGAATGAATCATCCATGATAATGTAATTCTCTGACATTATATTTAGGATATAGGTAACAAATAACCAGCACGTTGATGCTATATATAGTTATTTACTTTTAATTGTACTTTAAGTACAGCAGCATCATTCAGAGTCAGGTCGACTGCAGTGGAGTACAACAATAAGGTGGTTAACCAGTGTCCATTGCACTCACTCAGTGGGACCCAATCCGGTACTATCCATCATAGTTATTTTAAAAAATTAAGAAGGTCAGCCCACGTATGTTGATTAAGTTAACCCACCCAGGACTGGTACGAACGACCATGTACTCGTACCCGGCATCACGGGCAGCGTTACACGGCCAACACCCAATACACAAACCAAACTCAATTGACATATAGTAAGCTTGGATGTACGAGTATACACAAGACCTTTAGCATTACTCCGTATATTGATACACTTATTTTTTTATACAGCATCTGTATTATCCTCATTCTTTTGTATAGCAACGAATGCTGAAATCTAATAAAAAGAAAATAAAACCATATAAGGAGTTTCAAAAAAATATGGTCCTAATGTTAGAGGTGATGTGGGTAATATTGTTGGTATAGTATAGACTTAGTGAAGGAACGAATACAGCAACCTTCTATCCGAAAGTTGATCAAGAGACGAAAGTGTTCATGAGATGGTGCTGCAGAAGAGCGTTAAATACAATTAATTTTCTTCTAACTCCGTGTTTAACTATGCTAAGAGACTTTAGGGAACTGTAAAAGAGCTGAGTTGGCGAAGATCATGATGACATCATTTTATAGCGGCAACTTGTGGGACCGTATAGTGATTAGTTTAAGAGCGGATTCAAAAGAATAAGGAGACGTTCGGAAGTCTATTATATATAAGCAAGGCGTTGATGATAGCATGGTGGCGTGATTGGCAGTGTATCCGTTTACAGTTCAATGCCACCAGAACCTGTTTGTTAGAGGCCGCGGGGTGCAGCACTTCCCTCTACAAAGATCTGCTAGTCTTCCGGCGTAGCGTCACCTTCAACACAATCTTCCAACACAGATCATTTACCTCCATCATGTGACATACTATGGTTATACGGTAGAGTAAACTAAAATGGACGTAGGCCGTACAAATATATTTGAAAAATTATAATGTACTCAACTTGCACTGGCTGAATAATATATGTGACTTTCGTGCATTTGTATTGTTCACATGAATCCGATAGGGGTACCATTTGATTGCCGGAGTCCCAAGGTGAGGCAGTATTTTTTTTAAAATTGAAAACTCGAATAATAAATTACACCGACTTCCAAATTAGATTGTTATATTTATAACACACATTCATCAAGTATCTAACTGCATTCATAGATATTGTATTAAAACTCGAACATTCAACGTAAGTTTATCCTTAAATACCTACAGAAAGATAATTCTTTTTTAACAATTATTATTGGCAAACAAGTCGCAATGTTATTTTCTTATAATAGTATTGCTATAAAAAAAATAACATTCAATAGCCATATATTTCACAGAATATCGCGCTCAGAACTACATTACAAAGCACAATGAATAAATACATTTCATTGTTTTTTACTTATACTATTGTAAATGTAATACTTGTTCACATTCATTATAAAGTTATATATAATGTTAACGTGGTAGTCTAAGCTCGTAATGAAATATATGTTTATTATAATTATAAGTTGTAATGAATAAAATAATTCTATCAAGGATACTTAATGTAATCTTACATCTTTAAATGTTACATTAAAATACGTACATTATATAATAAAATATGTCTTTATCGAATATTTAAAAAATGTTATATAGTAATTTAATATAACACACTGCATTTTTTTCATTTGAATAAATAATTATTAAAATAAAATGGCTATTTTGAGCCACAAAGTTCCTTACAAGAAAAGTATTTTTCCAAACAAATCTCGTAAGAGGTTGCTTGTTAGGACGGGGAAACTAAACAAACTGCGTGGGATTACAAAAATAATTTTTTAAATAAGGAGTTGCATGTAAAAATAACAAGTAATTCTTGACCCTCGATTAATATTTTTCTCTGACATTGAATTAAATCTTTGAATACGTTGATTTGTTGTGTAATTGAATGCGAATAACCATTTTTCCACGAATCAAATTATAAGGGTTATTTTGGCCATGTTGCGTAAAAAGTATTTATTAGTTTATTTCCATAACAAAGGTTACATGTTTATATAAAAGACGACAATGGATGGTAAACGATTGAGAAATATGTGAAAGAAAACATATTGATACGTAATTAAGATAAACAAGTGGATGAAGAAATAGTCGCTCATTTTATGTAATTAACGTTAAAAGTTAATCAAAATTATGATGGTTTATATATTTGTAAGGGATATAATAAACAATCTAGGAAAACAATGCTTAGAGTCCATCTGACCTGGAAAATTATTTATCATAAATTATTATTATGAGAAATATTTAGTATCTATGTCCTGTAGAATTATAATTGGGTTTTAATTTGTTACAGCGGGCTTGTGAATTTTTTTTGCCTGTAATGATAGTTAGGTTAGGGCTTCGGAAACGTCAGGCTTATCACTCAATCTATTTTTTAAGTTCTTATTTATACGTCTAAATATGCCTCGGTTACTACAGCTACTAGATTTTCATGCATTCGCACCTAGCTCTGAGGGCTGGACTGGAATGGACTTTACCCGTCTCACACCGGCATCACACTGAAGGACAATTGAGTCTCCGTGATGATCAGCTGATTCATATTATTATCAGTTAGCAATTGATATGTCCGATAGGATTCTTCTCCGTAAGAGCTAAAGAAAAAGAACCCCGTGAAAATATTAGAATCGCAGTCACGGGTTAAAAATATAGAAATAGAAGATTAATTCTCGCTCTGGAAGGTTGTCGGAAACTATACATAGTATGTAATTATCGGAACTGCGAGTGCATATGTGACTTCCGACGAAGCAGCTGAGAGAAGTATACGACGTTTATCTTAGACTACCACATGCTCCAGCTGACGATTAATACTATATGGTAGAAGAACAAGACCCTTTACGTGGCCGACCACCTAAAACGACATAGTTTGTCTCTATTAGTTCGATTTAATCATCAACTGTATCTCACCTGCAATGAAAATAAATAGGCGTGGCTACTAAGGGTATAAAAGAGATGGAATTATTGCGAAAGTGCCGAGTTGGATAGAGAGGGCGGATCTTGGCGGCGAGATGCGGGAGCGTTTGAAAATACCCCGACCGGGCCCGCCGGCATTGTCGCCTCATATTATAGATGTCGATAATATGGGTTAATAGCCATTAATTCGCAGCACACTTCTAAAATAAAGGCGCAGCATCAGAGGCGGCCTCTAATTGTGTTACTGGCTGATAGCCAGGGACGACGCTAACGAGTTACCGACAATCCGTAAATATTGTAACGGTGATTTCAGTAAATCAACAACATATTGAGGGTGGTCACAGTAAATAAACTACATTTATAAAGTGAATACAGTTGATTGATAACACTAATATAACAATAGTAATATATTGCTATCAACCCTTTAACTACTATGTCGATATATATATTTGCATGGCTCATGCTAAAAAAGTCTTATGAAAACCATCTTATAAAAAAGCTAACTTTCACATATTTTTTTAATTTTCCTTTAATATTTCAAATAACATTTTGAAAAATATTTTAAATAGATGCTTATGTAAATATTTGATTGGCTTACGAAATAATACCAATATTGCCGAAAAGATATTTTTACAATACTTATTGTTTCTGCTGGAAAGCAGTATTGGGCTTATAATTATAAATACGAGTATTTCATTATTTTACACTTATATGATTTCTAATAAATTATATTATACATTTATTGGTGGTAAACAAAAGCTGTCCCGTGAAAACTCCTAACATAGTCTACTTAAAATAGACGATGCATTATTCCGACGATGGATCTTCTGATCAAAGATGTCTTCGCAAGATTCATATAATCCACATATAAGATTTCTTCATCACCGTCTGTCAGATCTCATTCGTGTGCTTACATAAAAATTGTGGTTGTTAAAGAGAAACGTCTTATTACGTTATGAAGGAAATGTTGAATTTGATTTCAATGAAAACATCGAATGCTCTCTAATTCAGAGATGTTTAACTGTTACTATAAGCCGGCAACCAGTTAAGCTCTTGTGGTGCCCCTGTACCGGTGCGACAGCTGGCTTCTCACAGTACTAGTGCAGACCTCAAACTAATTTACAACATTTTTGTAACACGATCAAATAGAGCACTAAGACAAAAGTAAGAAATACAGGGGTGTAAAATTACAATACTCGCAGAGGTATGATTTAAAATTCAAATATCTACAATTCACAAGTATATTTAAGTGCTGGTGGGTATAGCTCAATGGTCAAAGCGTTTGCTTTGCAACCCAAAGGTCGTGGGTTTGATCCTTGACGGAGATTAAAAAAAAGGATTTAAAATCGATTTATGAGCTCTGTAATATGGTTATATATAAAAGCAACATTAAAATACGGATTTATTTTTTCGATTTTACATCAAATGAATTCGACGGAGTAAGGAAGTTATTTACGAGTATTATTTTGCTTTAAGTGTACACACATGTAGGCTTACATGTATTCGTACTTTGCTAAATAAAAAAATAAATAAATCGAGAGAATATAATTAAACAAACGACTATTTGTAATCATCGCTATTACCTTACATAATTGATTATTTACAATTATTGATCTTGTTTTTAATAACCATGCGACTAACACACAATATTTAAATATTTCAAATGTATGTGTACTGGTATTACATATGCCATTGGATTATATTGATTAAGTATTGGTGTATGTAAGATAATGTTTTTGACATTTATTTATTTTTATCGTGAACTATATTTATTATAAGCTACAGGCATAGAAAATTATCTTTATGAATTGTAAAAATATCGTGCAATAATACAATTAGTATGATAATAACTTATGATTTATAAGAAACAAGTGCTTCTACCTTGTTTCGGTAACTAAAATAACCTGCACAATAACAAAGTGAAACGTAAAATCTGAAATACGAAACATTTAAACTATATATTAGTTAATAAATAAATAATTAAAATTGTATTGTTACGTAAAAATACTACTACAAAACAATTAGTGATCAACATTGTATCGTAATGTGCAAATATAAATACCAAAAAATAAAAAATTTACTAAAAAACTAAAAATGCGAAATTTTTTTTTTATGATTTTTTTAAAAATAATTTCCGGTATTCACGTGATCATGACAAGTTAAATACCTTGGTTGAGTCCAAAAGTGTGATGTGAGATGATCGAGATTTAAATACCCGTTGGGGCAATATGGGATCGGGATGTTCGTTAGCGGTTCGTCAGCGCCGTCTCGGACTTTCATCTGCAATCAGTAAGGGAATGAAATTTGAAAACTGAAATAATTAGCTAAATACATAGTCAATTATTCAAAGACCAAATGACAAAGAACAAAATGCAGAAATCTGAATTTCAAAACCAACATTTCGAGAGATAATTCCACAATTTTCTCAATCTTTTACTTTTGTGTTTCTTATCTTACTTTTCTGTTTTTTTGTTGTTTGTTTATGTAAACACATACAGGAAAATACCGATAGAGGGTGATATTAATTCTAAAGACTCATCTGTGAAATTCTATAACGCTGACCGTGATGCATATGGCTAAGTGCTGCATGAGGAGTGTTGATCCGCCAACGTCCTAGACTACAGCCCGAGATTCACGCATCATCCTTATTATTACAGGAATTTACTATGAATGGGTGGTCTTAACGGGACGACTTTCGTCTACTACCAGTTTTAATTTTTAGGCTATGACTGGCATTTTACGGGTGAGGGATCCAATTCACACCAACCGGGGGTATTTTAGAACTCAGAAACTCACTCTAAAAAATTTTTTTTTTGTAATCTCTGTCGGGGATCGAACCCACGAACTTTGGCTTGCAAAGTTAATGCTTTGAACATTGAGCTATACGCGCAGGCGATTTTTTTCTATTGATATTTGTGTATTACAATGTTGTTGTCACATCTGTATATTTTATTATTTTTATTGTAATATAATATTATAACATGTATTAAATACTTATAAAACACTAGCGTGTACCCGGCATGCGTTGCAATGCCACTAAAAAAAGAAGAAACCGCGACTTTTTATGGAAACGCCTCGTCGGGAGCCTCTCGCCTTCCGATTGGATAAGTCGGACTTGAGGCGTGACCGGAGCCAATTAGAAACAATAAACTTAGGTTATGTTGTTCTTACCTAAATTTGACAGTGGCGCCCGTATGTGTTTTTATTTATTGGAGTGCTTTTGGATACACAATGTTTTTTTGTTTTTCAGCCATCATTTACAACTGCATCGCGTAAATGAATATACTCTGCGGAACGCAACTTGGTTTGATTTAATCAAATGTAGAGGAGTCGTTCAGTTTCTATTTTCGCAAACATGTATTGATAGAACAAATTTCGACCTTTTAGGATATGATTTTCAGCGTTTTCACGAATCAGCAATCGATATGAATAGTAATTCATGGCACTGACTTTCTTAGTCGTTTCCTCATCTGTTTGTAGATTTCTCAATAGGATGTTGAAATGGTATCCGTCTTCTCCTTGCCAAAATAAAATCGGATATTGCAATCCATCGTAAGATCGATGCGTTTCTGAGACTTGCTAAACATGACAATTTGTACGATGAGGAATGATTTGCGTTCAGCAGTGGTAGTGATAAGAATTGTACTTTCGTATGTTTGTCTAGAAATGTTTTGATTCACTTGTATCACCCGATACCAACGTTAATAAAGGTTCGGGGGGTGAATCTAATTCTGGAAATTTCAATTTTCCACTCGTGCAGCACATTCCTAGTGTTTCATTTTTAAATTTACAGGCACTACAATACACGCATAGTTTATCAATTTTTCCAATAACAATACTTGGGTGCAGACTGTAATCATAATTAGGATCGTAATGGAAAGCACTATGATTAAAATCAGCATGCAGAGTACGTCTGGTATGATCTGCGCGTACTCGATCTGCTTCCAATCTTGCTTCCCGTTGCTCATCTGTTTCATGTGAACGGGTTTGAGGAGTGTGTACTCTAACTGTTTCTAATCTCGCTTCCCGTTGCTCATCTGTCCAGATGAACGGGTTTGAGCAGCGTGTACTCGATCTGTTTCCAATCTTGCTCTCCTTTGCTCGACTGTTTCTGAAGCTCGAGATGCCCTTTTCATTCGTGCTTGCGTTGTACTCTTGACCTATTGCTTTTCTTTTGGGTGGCATAATTGATTTCACAGTGAATGTAACGTTTTGAAATTCACTTTTGAAAAATAAAAATAAATTGATTGATATAATACTAACATTAAGGTTATCAACTGACAATACTTAGTGAAATAATTATAATTTTAGAATTAATTAAAATCAAAAAAATATAATACATAGTATTTCATAATATCTTTTAAATTGAAAGCAAAAAAAATATTATTGTATAATGCTGGCTGTCATAGCTCAATGGTAAAGCGTTTGCAAGCCAAAGGTCGTGGGTTCGATCCCCGACGGAGATTAAAAAAAAAGGATTTTATCTATTTCTGAGCTCTAAAATACCCCGGTTGGTGTGAATTTGATCCATCACACGTAAAATGTCAGTCAAAGCCTATCAATTAAAATTGGTGGTAGACAAAAGTCATCCCGTGAAGACCACCCATTCATAGTAGATTCCTGTAATAATAAAGGATGATGCGTGAATCTCGGGCTGTAGTCTATGACGTTGGCGGATCAACACTCCACACGCAGCGTTTAGCCATATGCACCATGGTAAGCGTCATAGAATTCCACAGATGAGACAAAAAATTACTATCACCATCTGTCGGTATTCTTTTGTATGTGTTTACATAAAAAAAAAAAATCTCAATACATTAAGACTAATAACATACCAATTAATTTTTAAAATAACCTTTTTCAATTGTTGTACCCGTACACATATACAACCTGTAAATATGTGTGTACTAATATAGGATCTTGTCCATACCTATATAAGCCACGGCCTGTTTTTATTTTTTCATTATTGAAGATGGTCTTCAGGAAGGCCGAAACATGTAAACATTAAAATAAATTGTGAATCAAAACTAAATATTTTTAATTTATTAATTTTTTACTTAAAATTAATGATTAAATTATGATATAATACTATCCGAAGCCGACCAGCAATTAGAATTCCAAAATTAACTCTTTCTACTGTATATCACACACAATTAATACGTTATATTTATTTTAATTCGATAAACAAAAAAGTCGTCAAAAATTCAAATATTGAAATAGTTTATTCGAAAATCGAATTTTGTTTCAAAATGTTCAGTAGCTTACGTTAATACCTACTTAAAATACCTACTAAAATTACCTACTTAAAATAACTTCAGGTCAATGAATTTTTGTTTACGGCGTTGCTTAGGAAACACAATGTTCTAAATTGGCCGTTCTGTATTACAAAAGTCTTGTATGAAAACATGTTTTACGTAAATATTCAATTAATTTTTGTAATTAAATCAAATTTTGAGTATCCTATCTTTTTCCTTTTAGTATCAGCAATAATTCGACAAAGTATTATCGCAATCGGGTTAATGGTAATGGAATGCATCAAAGACACACACACAGACAGACACACACACAGACAGACATTGATTTTCGTATATATAGATTTTACATAACTTTGCTTAGAGTTAAAAAAAAAACATCGTTAATGAATTGGAAAAAATAATTTAAAGTAGAAAAAAATAAAAATATATGTGCCTTATTATACGCTGAATTTACCCATTAAAAAATACACGTAATATCGAATAACGACTTATGTAACTGCGTCAGAAATGTTTTATATTTCGTAATACCTGATTTTTTGGAATTATTAAAATATAAACAGTAAGTTGTACTGTAGTTATGAGGCTTTATAAGAAATAACCTTGAGAGAGTCGATATCACTACTAGTAATAAGACAAATAATATTATATAAGTCGAGTTTAAGTGCTTTGTGTAGTGTTAAATAAATAATTTGTAACAAATACCATCTATATAATTTTTTTGACGACGATTAACCCGGTTTTACTTTTTAATTAAAGCTTCATCAGACATCAATTGGTGACAAAAATATCTACGTTGTGAATGATCTTAATTATCTCTTCATCTATATCCCGTTCCATATTAACACTTTGAAAGCGGACATTTTCCTACATTTTTGTTCGGTCCTAAATTGATTGTATTGGCAGGTAGACGTATAGGGTACCGCTGACTTGCAATAATGCGTAGTCACCCGTCTTGGTGCCCTTGTTTACAAGTTTCCCGCACCCCACCGCTTAGCAGAACAAAATGAGAAAACTCGTCTAGTTTACTCGTTTCCCGCAAACAATGTGTTACGAACATGGGTATCACAAATTAACACCATTGAGTTGTCAGTTTCCCAAAGGTCCACCTGGAAACATACATGGTTCCTGACGACTTCTACTACATAAGTCTGAGGACTTGAAAAGGCGTACTTATCCGAGGTATATTTTTGGGTGATTTGTTAATCGATTTTTTTAAAGGAGATAAGATCGGCTAGAGCAAATAGAAGCACCCTGCAGCTGACGGGAGGTAGTCCTAGCACGGTCTTTGGCAATCGGGCTTTTAACTACGCTGCACCAATGGCCTGGAACTCACTACCGGAAAGCATAAGAGAGCTTAAAGCGGAGGCATCCTTCAGAAGCAGACTCAAGACCCACCTTTTTACTCAGAGAGGCAAAGAAGCGCTTTTGGAATGATCATTCGGTCATAAAAGAGCGCTATACAAATACTAATATAAAAAGATGATTAGTCTCAAGGATCAGCTCAACTCAACCAGCGACACGCGGTTACCAACAGGCAGTAGCCCATCCAAGTCCAATGTTCCTTAACTTCTGTGATCTAATGAGAACCGCGCTAACGATATGCTAAGGCCACTTACTTATTTATTATATATAATTAAACAGAATGACAAAACATGTACACAGATTTATATATAATTGGCAGAAGACTATAGTATATCCGGTAAAGAAGTATCTGGGATTACACATATGGAGAATGTTATGATATCAACATATGATTGTCACGTCATATTTACATATATCGCTAGTCATGCTCACATTATTTAAGAGCTCGGGATTTACGAACTTGTGATTCATACACTTTATCACCGTTGTGTGAACGCACACTTAAAAGATTTACGTCCCAGGAACTATCCTTCAAACACATACAAACGTATTGCACATACGACTGTAAGCCTCTCAAGCAAAACCATTGATGTCCCAGTGAAGAATGTTTCAAAAAATATATACCTAATATCAATCGTAAAAAATATTTTGTTTAGAAGGTAAATGATAATTTCATTTCTCTCCAGTTCATACTTATAATATTTCTAAAAATACATTTACTTTAATGTTGTGGCTTTTGGGTTGGTACCGTGTGTGGTAAACTTTTTTTAACCAATATTTCGACCGCCATTGCAGGGGTCTTCTTCAGTTATTTACATTTACTTACTCTACGAAGCATGTATTAGTTGTATCCGTTTTAAGACTTAAATTAATTAATAAAATAAAATTTTAATAAAATATTTAAAAAAAAAAATACAAAATGAAAATTCTCTGTCAAGTTGTGATAATCACATGGCCTGTTCATATACGTATATTTATATATATCAACATAGACACAGAGACATTGGTCTCTATACGAGTGTCAACTCGGATGAACAAATGGCGAGTATAACTGGGCTCGCGCTACAAGGCGAATAATTGAAGAAGAATTTTCTGAATGAACTAAAATTGGAAGTTGTATATATAGCGTTCTGTCGCGGATTAGAACGTGCGAGTTGCTAATTTTTCAAAATGACATCTGTGGAGTGAAATGTAAGTAAATAAATTAAACTAATTTATCCAATGCTTTTTATAGTTTACTTTAATTAAATTAATTTTTGATTATTTTTAATTTACCACAGATTTATTAAAAAAAAACTTGTTTAATTTAATAAATTAAAAAATTAAAAAAAATTAAGTCCAGGGGCTTGAGCAAAATGCTTCCGAAATCATTTTAATATTAATTTTTATTTATTTATTAAAACCGGAAAACATATTTAATTCCAACTACAATATGAAAATAAACAGCACAAAAACGAAAGTCATGAGAGTAAGCCGCAATGAGCAGCAGAAAATTAACATATCAATGCTAGGAGTACCCCTAAAAGATGCAAAAGAATTTGTATACCTTGGAAGTACGATCACCTGGGATGGCAGAACAAAAAGAGAAGTCAACAGTCGAATACATCAAGCAAGGCTAGCTTTCAATAAAAAAGCCAAAATTCTTGAGTCAAAGAATATTTCTTTAGGGCTCCGCAAGCAACTTGCCAAAACACTTGTTTGGAGCATCTTAATGTACGGCTGTGAGACATGGTGCTTATCTGAAAGTGATAAAAAAAGACTAGAGGCCTTTGAGATGTGGTCGTACAGAAGAATTCTCGGAATTTCCTGGAGAGACCACGTCACGAACAATGAGGTTCTCAGAATAATCAAGGAAGATAGGCAACTAATAAGAACCATCTCAGAGAGGCGAGCCCGATGGATTGGTCACATCATGCGCCACGATGGTCTCCTTCACGATATTGTGGAGGGGATGGTTGAGGGTAGAAACTGTAGAGGGCGCCCTAGACGGGAGTATTTGCAGCAAGTATTCGAGGACATGAATTGTAGCGCTTATGCTGAGCTGAAAAGGGTTGCGGAGGACCGAGAGGAATGGAGATCGAGATGCAAGATTCTGTTGCTGCAAACCAATCCACCGGATTGATACTACGAAGAAGAAGAATAAAACCGTGGTTCCGGAACTTTCAAGACATAAGCATATAATACATTATATATATAATAATTAATGAACAACAATATTCAAAATTACAATATAAAACATAAATGGTTATATATTTTTTAGAAAATGAACTATTACAAAGTCAGTAATTGTAAAAAATCCATATCATATTTGGGAATATTTCAATCAGCAATTTTAAGGTTATAGAAATAATCTTTAGATCTTAATTAGAGATAGAAAGAGAGAAAACGATATTTATTTACGTTGTTTATACACTGATTCAAGCGCATGCGCAGTTTTCTCTGTGATTGCGAAAATTTGCTTAGCGATTTTTTATATTTTAAATCGAATATTATGGAATGTATTTGAATTATTTTTTTACATGCAGCGATAATTTTCGCATATTCTCAACTATGAATCGAAATAAAATCATCCGTTTAGAACAGTTATTTGATTTTGTAGCAAATTTAATTCTATTGAAAGTGTTAAATCGTGGGAAACAAATTTTACACATTTTGGCTAGTCGAATTTACGATAAAAAAAAATATGAAACACAGCAATTTACGAGTACATTGACATACTTTTGCTAAATACAAAAAAAAATCAAGGTAAGGTTAGGTTAGGCTAGGTTGGCGAGACATCCAGTGCACCAGACGTCCAGTGTGCCCCACATCGTCGATGAGTATACCGATGAGTCGCAGAACGAATTGTCTGTGAATGATAGGACGTAATACCCCATTCTTCATGGCTTTTTGCACCTGAATGTCAATCTGGGAACAAGAGGCTTATACTTTATACTGCATGCTTCATGCTCTGAAGTATTGAATGTATAATGATCATGCATAATAACTAAAAAAAAGTTATTTTTTTAATTAGTGTCCTGTTTATCTGTTTTGAGCATTAAATATTCAAACCGACATTTTCGATTTAAAAAAAATGTGTTTCAATGCTCGCTTTCGATGCAATGCCTTTCATTATCCGTCGGCTAGTTTGGTTTCAGGGCGGTTTCGTTTAGTCTGCCGCTTTAAAAATGATTCGCGAGGTCCTGAAAACCTACATACTTTAATTAAATATGTTATTTTTATTACAAAACGTGTGGATAGAACATGAACAAGCACAGCAGTATGTGTGTATAAAAGCCGTGCGCTAATGTAATAGTATGTTAACAATGAAGGTGACGTCTTCAAAGAAAAGGGACGATACAAGAGATGAAGCTATTAAGCAGAATTAAAATATTTTTTAGGCTTCACCTAGGATTTCATCCGCAGCTAGCAGCACTCAACCATTACAATTTTGGCAAAAATACAATTGGCAAACAATAAATTTAGCTTAAATTATATTCAATAAAAGGCCTAATTACAAAACAATTTTATTGGCTATAGCTTCAATGCAACCTAAACATAAACACTGTACCAATTTATGCCACTTTCCATTAGTACATATAGCTAGATCGCTAAATACATAAATATTGTTGTTTTTACTGCTGAGCGGCATCTCCAGACTAACCGTCCGATTCGGGAGCTACAACCCCGGTTGTATAAATGTTACGACCGATAGAAGAAGAACAAGTGTAACATTTAATGGATTATATGAAACCGTTTTTATATTGCATTTAAATAAATTAAAACTTATTATATTATATAACTTAGTAAAATATGTTTGTTAGCAAATTTTACTAAAAAAAAATTGCATACACATTCTACGGATGAATAAGACTGTTTACCTTCAAAATTAATATCTCGGTGGTGAGTCTCTCAATTTTATACTGCTTATACGACCGTATGCTTCTCGAACAAAAACCATATGTTAATCAATTCACAATTACGTTTTTCCAACTTTATGATGCATTAAATCATAATTACACTTAACTGCTATAGCATATATTATGTTATTACAAGTAGTTACCTTAGTTGAAAAGGTTACATGTTTTTAAAGAAATTTAAAAAAACTTTCACATGCAATAATCCTAAAAAAGAGTATAAATGTCAACAGCTATTTCAAAATAACGTAAAAAACCTAATACAATCCTCAATAGGATTTAAATAATTTTATTTTTTAAGTATTTCATATCTAATGATTCTAATATTAAAAATATTTTTTCATATCGGCAAAAAATGAGGGGTTGAACAGCCCCTTAGGACAAAATGGTCCAGGTCTCGGAAGTTTCGGGCTTATCATCCGATTTCCTAAATAAATACGATTAAAAAATCACCCAAAAATACTCCGCAGATACCACAGCGTTCCCTTTTCAAGTTCTCGGACTTCTTCTCCGGAGGTTGCCGGGAACCGTATTTGTTCCCAAGTGGACATTCAGGTGCACATATGTCGTAGGACATAGATTGAGGAATGGACAGTGGCAGCTGCCAGAACTAAGTGGCGGAAACTTGTGGTGGCCATATGTTCCAGATATGGAAAGTATAGGAAGAAAAATAATAATAATGCTTTATACTCATATATAATAAGCACGTCAGTAAAAGCAAAATTGGCATACTACATAAGATGAAAATAATGATCTTGTTTATAACGTCACTAATTTTGTGAACGACATGGAAAATAAAATATTGAATTAGATCCAAAATAAACAAAGTATATATAAAGTGGACACATTGGAGATGTACGTATTCTCAATAGTACATACCATAGTTGTTCATTCATAGCTTGTAGTAAACTCCGAGGTATAAATAATTCAATAAAACCTAAGCTATCTAGTCACTTTAACTTTCAAACAAATCGATAACGGAGAATAGAAAGATCTAGAAGTTGTTATAAATACTGGGAATCGTAACACGATAATAGATAGATAAAATGAACACCCCCACTTGTGTTCATTTTATGTGTTCACTCATCAAATATTCAAGTACATCGATACAGTAAACATTTATGTAACTTTTGATGTGTTATATAAATTATAAGACTTATAATCGTGTTTCATTGTTTGATCGATCATTATCGTTCAAATCCCTACAAATATACTGTTATATAAATATCGTTTGACAATTATTATATAAATTACTACGTGGTTAGCGCTTACATAATTGTTGAACACGATAAACGAATTTATGGACATTATCGAACGCAATCTGTAATTTTGCAATGAAATAATAATTATCATCATCATCATCATCATCAACCTGTATCCGTCCACTGTTGAACGTAAGCCTCCCGCATGAGTCTCCATCCTGTTCGATCCTCCACCATCCGCATCCAGGTCACTCCCGCTATTCTCCTTATGTCGTCAGTCCATCTTGCAGGGGGTCGGCCAATGCTTCGCCAATTCTTGGGCGCCACTCCAACACTTTTCTTCCCCATCGACCGTCGTCTCTTCAACAGATATGTCCTGCCCTTTGCCACTTGAGTGTGCCTATTCGCTGAGTAGCCTCCACTACTTGAGTTCTTCTGTGGATATGCTCGTTTCGGATTCTAAATTTTAGCGACACTCCTCCTAAATGAAAAAATAAAAAAAAACCAGGCCTCGTGAGCGTCGGGTTGATCGTCCGATATCTATAAGAACGCCGATGTATGAACACCCAAATACAGGTAGCGGCAAAAAAGCTGACGACTTGATTGCCTGAGATTACATCAAACCGTCAGATCTTTTTTAGAAAATGATCTGACGCTTTGATTACTTGAGATTACAGAAAACGTTCAGATCTTTTTTAGAAAATGATCTGACGGTTTGATTACTAGAGATTACTGAAAACGGTCAGCTCTTTTTTAGAAAAGATCTGATGGTTTGATGTTTTGCCGCTCCCCGTATTTCTCTGATGTTATAGACGACGTCTATGCAAGTTTGCATACTTTTGCCCTGGAGGTTCCCGGGAACAAGGTATAGACAACCTGGGCTTGTAGAACTGTTAAACATCAATTTGTAGTGTCCATATGCTCCGCATACGGAGCGGATAAGGTTTAATAATATGTTCCACGTGTGCTGTTGTAAAACCTTGATGTGCTGTGAGAAAATGATTAGTATCTGTTACAAGTGAAGAACCGAAGAAGCCCTCATTGAGTGAAGTAAGCTGCAAAGCGGTGCTCAGCATGATCCATGTTAATACAAGGTAAAAAATAACTCGACGCGTGGAGTAATAGGGGTGCGATAGTTTTGACTAAAGCAGCATTCCATATTACAATCCGCCTGATGATGATGATGATGAAAAAATAAATATCTCTAAAAATAAATCGTAATAGAGAAGAGAGCATTCTCACACTCTACCGCACTTCTATTATCAACAATCAGGCTGTGGCTGATAAATCCTTCAATATGAAAATACATTATTCTCGATCATTTACCTTCCTTCTCCATCTACGTGTGATATCTTCAGTAAACGAAAATCTCGTAATATGACGACTCCAACTCTATTTGCCATTTTTTGCTTCACTTTAAAACACTGGTTGTCCCCCGTCAAGCGCTATTTCTTCTGCATATGTGTCTCACAAATCGTCACTTGAATGATTCATTCGCAACAACATATGTACTCGTAAACGACACACATCTTCGGGTATTCTTATTTCTGATTATTTCTTCGAGCATAGATCTCTCTATGACCTATTGTTAGCATCGCCCATATATAAACCATACTTCATCAAACTCACTGATCATTACGACATACCCGCCAGCAATTTCAATTTGCAATGTTATTAACCCATTGTTGGTTGTTCAATTCATGTCGCAATGTTCACAATTCATTGTTTATCTTTTGTAATTGAACTTATCTCGGTGGTTGTTTTTCTTAATTCAACAACAAAAAACGGTATTTTTAAATACATAAATCAACCCGCAGCGCTGTGATATTCCGTTATATCATAACACATTCAACATAATGGCATATCACAATGGCGATAGCTTACAGTTTTTACGAGTATTATTCCGAATATTCCGAATTCGACTAATAATTATGATAACCTACGATAACACAAACATTTTAATGACCGCTAATGTTGCTTTCATCCAAAAATAAAACAACAATATCATTTTTTAAAGCAGTGCCGTAACTTCGACTATATCCTGAGATGACTAGAACGTTATACTGACTACTGGCCTAATTTATTTATCATCTGTAGACGACCAGTCAGCCTCGACTGTTCGAACCGCTCTACGGGCGGTGGGTGCGGGTCCTTGTCTTCTCGGCTCAGGTCCCGGACAGCTGGTTGTAAGGCAGCTGTTGTTCCGCTCTGCTGGCTGGCACGAAGTCTGCTACCTCAAAGCAGATTATTCGTCCAGCGCTGAGAGCCGGAAGCGTCGAGAAGTCCAGAGGTCCAGGGAAGGAGAGAGTAAAACTCGAAAGTATTTTCAGCTCTGTTTATTTTGGTTTTCAATATGTATACTTATACCATGACCCACCCGGGGCGGCTCGCCCTGGCGAGGAACGCGGACCAATCAGCGCACTCCCATTTAGCGCGTCGCCGGCCGCCTTCTGCCTGGGTCTGCGCGTCGAGGCTCGGGAGCTCTCACACGCACGTCTCGCAACTTCGAGAGCGCAATTTGTATTGTGTACATATATCCAATTTATCAAGTTTACCTATATCCTATTTCGGTGCCTGCGCGGTACGGCGGTCGTCGAGCCTTAACCATGAATGTTTCTTTATTCAGGCTCGACAGACCGCCTAACAACACTCCTCCAGTGCGGGCTCTGCCGCACTCTGCTTAGGACGTCTCGACTCGTTCTGTCTTGAAGACCGCCAGCTTCGCTGCTGGCCGTGTGTAGTCTCTGCTGTGCACCGCACCGGACGTCCCGCGTGAATGTCGGCGCGAATGCCCGCATGCGCCCGCCGGGTGGTGGCGGCTCCCCCCGTAGCAGAACCTCCATCTCATCGCCGGAGGCGTGCCTCTGGGAAGAGCGCACACGTATCGCCTCGTCGTCGACAATCTCCTCCGCGTGGAGCTCACCCTCTCCTCCAGGCTTCAGGCGTTGGGGATCCTGGCAGCGATCGACAAATCCCGTAGTCCGAGCGGTTGTCTTTGGCGGTCTTGTCCTCGACAAAAACCGCGGCACGCTCGGCGGTCCCTCCGTTACGCTGCAGTGCCCCACGAAGTGTCCAGCTTCATCGCCGCCTTTCGGTTGAGCGCACGTGCCGAACGCAACGTGGCCCAGCGGCGTATCACTCACAATTACGCCATCACGCCGGAATTGCGCAATCCTTCGCGGCACTATTAGCTCGGCACTGTCTAGAGTCTAGACCTATGAGAATTTCAGGCCTCACTTTCACACTGGTGACACAATTGTCGTTTAAACTGTCCTTTAAGTCAATCCACCTCCACTGGAGGTAGCCGGGAAGCTTCGACGCCATCTCCGTGAGCAGCGCCGTCGAGACGAGATGCTGCGCGCCGTGACTCTTGAGTGTCGACACGGTATTTCTGATTACAGTTGTGTAATCTACAACAGCAATCACACTTCTATCCGGGAGCTGCGGGACCCTGCTCACCCGATCGGTCAGGATGTTGATGATGACCCGAGGATTCCCGAACTCTTTGTCCAGGATCTGCATCACTTCCGGAACGTTTTCCGGATCTGACAGCATCTCGCTCACCATGTCCAAAGGTCTTCCGCTCAAGGCCTTTTTGTAGCCGGAGTCCATTTTTCGACATTTTTCAGCTTGCACAATTTCGTCGATTGGATGAATTGTGCTTCAAAATTGCGCCACTCTAGTGGTCCCCCGAGAAGGGTGGTAGGTCTTGGACCCCAGTGCGCCTTGCCATCATCGATTCTATGTCGGCATCATCCAGCGTCCTAGGCTTCTGCGTGTCTCTCAACCATTCGTGAGTATAACGGTCGAGGTCGGCAGCCATTCTCCTCGATGCCGAGTTCTCGTATGCCGCGAATTCGTCTCGATAGACGTCCGCGTCCCACTCGTGGGCTCGGTAGTTCGGCATCCTTGGTGCTGGCGGCTACCGTCTCACCCACTCGTGATAAGGATGCTCGGGCTCAGCGTCCGCCTTCCACGGCGCTGGGTGCTCTCGAGCCGCGGCGACCGTATGCCCCGCGCGCTCTTCGCGAGCAGTCTGGTAGCTCAGCTGCTGTCGTGTGGCTGGCTCCCGCCTCCCCCACTGGTGAGTAGGATGACCAGCCTCAGCGTCCGCCCTCCACGGAGCTGGGTGCTCTCGAGCCGCGGCGACCGTATGCCCCGCGCGCTCTTCGCGAGCAGTCCAGTAGCTCAGCTGCTCTTGTGTGGCCGGGTCCCGCCTCACCCACTGGTCAGTAGGATGACCAGCCTCAGCGTCCGCCCTCCATGGCGCTGGGTGCTCTCGAGCCGCGGCGACCGTATGCCCCGCGCGGTCTTCGCGCTCAACAGCATTCAAGCCCGCCACTGCGGGTCGCTGTCGAGAGAGGTCAGCTCCAGGTGGGCGTTCCGCGGCCTGCGCCATAGCAGTGCGTACGGCATCGAGTTGAGCCTGGATCAGTTCCGCCATTATATCTTTGAAGTCGCTGCACAGCTCGCGGCGCAGGGCTTCCAATGACCTGGCAGGAAACTCCGTGGGCGACTCCATATTCGCCACCTCAGATCCCGGCGAGCGCGCACGCTCGTCCATTTCCTCTGCTTCACGACGAGTTCCCGATCGAGTCGAAACCGGAGAGCGGTTGACGGGCATCGGGCAGGAAGTGAGCTCACCACAGAAGACAGGAATCCGGCTCGAAGGACCAAATGTAGACGACCAGTCAGCCTCGACTGTTCGAACCGCTCTACGGGCGGTGGGTGCGGGTCCTTGTCTTCTCGGCTCAGGTCCCGGACAGCTGGTTGTAAGGCAGCTGTTGTTCCGCTCTGCTGGCCGGCACGAAGTCTGCTACCTCAAAGCAGATTATTCGTCCAGCGCTGAGAGCCGGAAGCGTCGAGAAGTCCAGAGGTCCAGGGAAGGAGAGAGTAAGACTCGAAAGTATTTTCAGCTCTGTTTATTTTGGTTTTCAATACGTATACTTATACCATGACCCACCCGGGGCGGCTCGCCCTGGCGAGGAACGCGGACCAATCAGCGCACTCCCATTTAGCGCGTCGCCGGCCGCCTTCTGCCTGGGTCTGCGCGTCGAGGCTCGGGAGCTCTCACACGCACGTCTCGCAACTTCGAGAGCGCAATTTGTATTGTGAACATATATCCAATTTATCAAGTTTACCTATATCCTATTTCGGTGCCTGCGCGGTACGGCGGTCGTCGAGCCTTAACCATGAATGTTTCTTTATTCAGGCTCGACAGACCGCCTAACAGTACCAGGCGCCTAGAAGCTAAATAATTAAATAATCAACTTATTTCTACATAGTCGGACGTCCGTAACAATCATCTACATAGTCATCATCAGCCAATCTGTGGGCAGCACTCCAACATCTTATCTTCCTTGATCTAGCTTATTACCTAGTCAAATAATAATATTCTTATAACACATATTTTACTTATTTATTTTTTCTTTAAAAAAATATACAGGTATAATAGAAAATATATATATATAGTTGCACGTGGTGCCCTGCAAATTACACACCAGGTTAGAGTGTGCGTCTGACAAGCAGTTGAAGAACGTAGGAGCCTATTCCTTGTTAACCTCGTTAACCGCGCGCGCGACCCTGACGATTTCCTTGATGAAGTTTAACAGCAAGGGACCGTAAGAACTAAGCAGCAGCTCAGGAAAATCCTTACAAGAAATGGCAGTGACTTCTTGGCAACAACAGATAACGCGTCTCGTATTCTTATGGATGATTCACTTCATCAGAGAATATCTCACTGTCTGTTGTATGCCTGGATCACATGGACATGCGTCGCAAGACGAGTGTTATGAAACTAAGCTGAAAGAAACACTAGACAACCTGAATCCATAGAGAGTTCAACATCAGAGAGAGTGAATGTTTTTCAAATGTGGAGACTTCAGACAACATCACATTTAAGCTACTCCATGGTCCTACCAAAACCTTACGATGAACAACTGACAGAATATATATAGTTAGATTGTAGTTAACTATATTGAATAAATATTTTGATTAATAAAAATTTGGTTTACTCGTATTTTCATCTTTATTGGTAGCAAAAATTCGAATTAATATTTAACTACTTTATAATCAATGACAGCAATCAAGCACCAAACTCTCGCAAACACCATGATATTGAAATAATAAAGCTGGTAATAGACAAGCACAGAGAAAGGGATTCGTTGTCGTTTGATGGAAAGCTTTACAATCCGATTTTTTAATGTTCCTCCCGCATTATATGGCGAAGGTCAAGGGGCTTCGCTAGCAACCTGAAAAGCTTAAGGTATTAACTAGACTGTATCCCTGCGAATAATTTTGTATGAAATAGTAATAAGCATGGTGCGTTAACCTATTACGGAGGTGCTATTAATTACCGACGTAACGAGCGCGGGAACGCCTATGGCAGTGACAAATGGCACGACGTTATCGTTCCTCTTGACTGCCGCATGAATCTTCCAATGCGGGGTTAAATGCTTTGGGATCTGCTTTGCAAACCGGGCCATTGTTCCATAGACGATTTTAAATAAACACATCTCTAGCAATGCCACATTCACTCTCAGAAGAGCATATAACTATCAAAACAGCTATCCTCAACATCTTACAGATGACAGAGGCTACTGAACACACCAATCCTTAAATACTTTCATAGCAACTAGAAAAATGTCTAATTGATATGTTAGATACAATTGTGATCACCACAATTCGCTGCCACTCAGTTCTCTCAGTTGCCAATGTCCATGCCTTGGTTCAAGACACATGCATCTCTGCATCATGGTCCACCTGGCAACAAACATAGTTTTCGACGACCTCTTAGGCAGGATTCCGAGTTTAGTAGTAAGCGAGGTATATTTAGGATGATTTGCCAATTTTAAGAAGATCGAAGATGATTAGCCCAACGCTTGCATCATCTCGTCGATTTGGTGCTAACAAGTACTCAACCATAGTCATATATGTATTTTATAATTATACTAACCTTCTGTAAATTTGAAATTCACCTAACTTATTTACTCATAAAATGGATCACATTCCATCTCAGAGTCTGATCTTCATACCAATAACTGCCGAATACATTGTATAGCTAATCATCCTACAGAATGACGATATCTTAGATCTCGAAAAGATGGCGACATTCGAATGTTTATACAAAATACTTACAGCATATTATAACTACAATGTAGATATCATACGAGTACAGTCGATTCCGCTTAATTGGGACACCGTTTATTTGGGACAGCCGCTTATTTGGGATAAACCTCAAAGAACAGAAACCGAACCAAGAAACCAATATTAAATTTATATGTTAATTGGGGACGACATTCCGCTTAATTGGGACAGGAAATTTTAAGCAATGAAGAAAATCAGGATATGTTGCAAGTTCCTATTATTAACTATAAATTATTTTCGAGAATAGATAACAATTTACCGTGTTACGATGATAATGAAGACTGTGAGGATTCAATTGTAGTGTTATTTTATGCAAGAAGGAAATGAAGGGAGCCCTACTTCTGCACTGAATATCTGAGCTGATTTTGTAGAAGTGAAATGTTACAAAAACAAAAGACAGACTACACTCGACCCATTTTTGCATTGAATTAAATTGTATGTACCTACCCATTTATTATTTTAAAAAGGTTTTTTTTTCTTAAAAGTTTATATTACATTAATTTATATTACCTTTATACATTTAACAGTTTCCAATCCATATATATAAAAATGAATGTCTGTCTGTCTGTCTGTTTATTTGTCTTTTATGCATTCCTATACCATTAATCCGACTGCGATAAAGCTTTATCGAATTATTGCTAAGACTAGACTTAGAAGATAGGATAAAAAAATTTGATTTAATTACAAAAAATAATTGAATATTTACGTAAAACATGTTTTCATACAAGACTATTATTATAATACAGAACGGCCAATTTAGAACATTGTGTTTCCATAGCAACGCCGTTCGAGGACATGAATTGTAGCGCTTATGCTGAGCTGAAAAGGGTTGCGGAGGACCGAGAGGAATGGAGATCGAGATGCAAGATTCTGTTGCTGCAAACCAATCCACCGGATTGATACTACGAAGAAGAAGAAGCAACGCCGTAAGCGAAAATTCACTCACCTGAAGTTATTTTGATTAGGTATTTTAAGTAGGTATTTTAAGTAGGTACTAATGTAAGGTACTGAATATTTTGAAACAAAATTCGATTTTCGAATAAACTATTTCAATATTTGAATTTTTGACGACTTTTTTGATTTAGTTTTATATCGCATGACAGAACGAATTAAAATAAATATTACGTATAAATTGTGTGTGATATGCAGTAGAAAGAGTTAATTTTGGAATTCCAATTGCTGGTCGGCTTCGGATAGTATTATATCATAATTTAAGAATTAATTTCAATTAAAAGATTATTAAATTAAAAATATTTAGTTTTGATTAACAATTTATTTTAATGATTACATGTTTCGGCCTTCCTGAAGACCATCTTCAATAATGAAAAAATAAAAACAGGCCGTGGCTTATATAGGTATGGACAAGATCCTATATTAGCACACACATATTTACAGGTTGTATATGTGTGCGGGTACAACAATTGAAAAAGGTTATTTTAAAAATTAATTGGTATGTGATTAGTTTTAATGTATTAAGACATTATACCATAATAAATTTTTTGCTTTCAATTTAAAAAGATATTATAAGATACTAGGTATTATATTTTTTAATTAAAATGAATTCTACAATTATAATTATTTCACCAAGTATTGTCAGTTAGTAGTACCTTAATGTTAGTATTATATAAATCAATTTATTTTTATTTTTCAAAAGTGAATTTCAAAACGTAACATTCACTGTGAAATCAATTATGCCACCCAAACGAAAAGCAATAGGTCAAGAGTACAACTCAAGCACGAATGAAAAGGGCATCTCAAGCTTTAGAAACAGTTGAGCAAAGGAGAGCAAGATGGAAACAGATCGAGTACACTGCTCAAACCCGTTCATCTGGACAGATGAGCAACGGGAAGCGAGATTGGAAACAGTTAGAGTACACACTGCTCAAACCCGTTCATCTGAAACAGATGAGCAACGGGAAGCAAGATTAGAAACAGTTAGAGTACACACTGCTAAAACCCGTTCGTCTGAAACAGATGAGCAACGGGAAGCAAGATTGGAAACAGATCGAGTACGCGTAGATCGTACCAGACGTACTCTGCAAGCTGATTTAAATCATACTACTTTCCATTACGATCCTAATTATGACTACAGTCTGCACCCAAGTATTGTTATTGGAAAAATTGATAAATTATGCGTGTATTGTAGTGCCTTTAAATTTAAAAATAAAACACTAGGAATGTGTTGCACGAGTGGAAAATTGAAATTGTCAGAATTACATTCACCACCCGAACCTTTATTAACGTTGGTATCGGGTGATGCAAATGAATCAAAACATTTCTTGACAAACATACGAAAGTACAATTCTATTCACTACCACTGTCGAACGCAAATCATTCCTCATCGTACAAATGGTCATCTCAGAAACGCATCGTTCGTACGATGGATTGCAATATCCAATTTTATTTTGGCAAGGAGAAGACGGATACCATTTCAACATCCCGTTGATAAATCCACAAACAGATGAGGAAACGACTAACAAAGTCAGTTGCCAAAACCAAATAAATGAACTTTAAAATAAAAGTGAAATTCGCTTAATTGGGACAGCCGCTTAATTGGGAAAAAATGCCTAAGTCCCGATGTGTCCCAATTGAGCGGAATCGACTGTATATCAAAGGGGTTCGTGGTATAGATTTCTTTAGCAGAAATATAATATGTATTTTTTTTAAAGAGTCGAGTGATTATCCCGAAAACGATTTCACACCCTCGGCATATTTCTGCTTTCCTTACCGAGACATTGTTCAGCTGTGGACTTGGTCATTTATACAACTGTCATCTCATTGTCCGCTACGAGGGGCCGCTAATCGCTGGCAATAACTAATAACCGACTAATCTTGGCGATAACTGATGAGTAATGACTGACTTATCTTAGCGTAAACGAATAACCGACTAATCTTGGCTAAAAACTAATAACCAACTAATCTTGGCAATAATTAAATTTACAACGGGTACCTCTGTCAAAATACAGCGAGTTTCATTTCGGCCTGTTGCATAATCTGGCATTAAGTTTTTGCAAAGAATCTCTTTTTTTTCATCAGATTTTTAATCAGAAAATGGCAATGGTGAATTAATATGATTAATAATTGTTTTTTTAGTATGCATACAGTTGCATGTCTCCTAGATTTGCTATATGACGAGTATAAAATATGTTGAAACATTTCTACGCGATATCAATCCGTTACAACTATGTTAAAGGTGTACTTTGACATGGTCTAACTATTATGATAACTTACTGCATAAATTATATTGACATAATCCAACTTCAAGGAAGATAGGCACCTAATAAAAACCATCTCAGAGAGACGAGCCCGATGGATCGGTCACATCATGCGCCACTATGGTCTTCTTCACGACATTGTGGAGGGGATGGTTGAAGGTAGAAACTGTAGAGGGCGCCCTAGACGAGAATATTTGCAGCAAGTGTTCGAGGACATGAGTTGTAGCTCGTATGCTGAGCTGAAGAGGTTTGCGGAGGACCGAGAGGAATGGAGATCGAGATGCAAGATTCTGTTGCTTCAAACCAATCCACCGGATTGATACTACGAAGAAGAATCCAACTTTAATATTACCGTGCATATACTTACGCATATAACTTCATTGAACAGGAAGCAGCTATTATAAGGATGTATTGACGCACATATAATTACATTATGTCAACTTACCTCATTTTGTGCTGTATAAATTATAATATGATGTCTTAGTAATATATAACTGCAGTTATTATGACGTGTCTCGTGTGTGATTTGTGTAATATTTTGACAAAATCTAACTATAAAATGTCAACATGCTTCAAGCTGTGTTATAGCTGTGTTCTAACAAAGTCAAACTGCATTATGTTGACTTTGTCTGATGACATAGTCAAACCACATTACATATATTAAAATAGTAAAATTACATTATGTCAGCATATTCCATCTGGTAATATATCTAAGTGGATATAGTCTAACTGCATTATGTCGACATGACTTGTGTCATTCTATAGCTGTGTGTTACATAGACAAACCAAATTATGTCAATTTGTCACATAATGCCTTATACCTGTGTGTTGAAAACAAAGTGTCAGCTATACAGCGCCTGTATTGTATCTTTTCTTCTTTACGGCTATGAATCTTGGCATCTCTCCAAGAGCATATGCAGCCGTATAGTGGGATTTGAGAATAGATACCTGCGTATAATACTGGGGGTACGATGGATTGACGCTGTGAGGAATTACGAAGTAAGAAAGCGGACAAGGCAGCCTTCATTCCAAGAAGGGAAGGTGGACCTAGTAGGCACATGCTTTGAAAATTCCGCAGGAGAGCATAAACTATAGCTGCCTTTTCTTCAAGCCCCAAGGTTCACGCCGTCCTGAAAGGCCAACGGGAAGCTTACACAGAATATACTCGGCGGAGCTGACATGGAATGAGGTGAAGACTATGGCGGCTGACAGAGCTTTGTGTCAACACTTTGTGAAAGCCATATACTCCAATTAAGGAGCGGATATGTTATGATGATGATGTTGACATAGTCTAACTGCGTTGTATTTAAAAACTGTATGAATATTGATCAAATTCAATATGTTAAAGATACCTACATTTGTTTGTTGTTTATATATATAACTGCATTATTTCAACGTGTCCCAAGATTTCTACGGCTTTATTGTCACAAACAAACCAAAGTGTCCCACAGTTTGCTGTAACATGGAGCACTGTATTATGGCAACGCGTCCCATGCTTTAAATAATCGTGTCCCCCTGCTTTCCTATGACTGCGTGTTGACATTTGGTTGTCTAACGTTTACTGCGTGTGTCCCATGCTGTATGCACCGAAGCTTGTTCTGAAGCCTGTACTGGAGCCTGTACTAGGTGTTGCGTGGTCGACTAAGCCGGTCGTTAGTGAGGCAGTGGGACAGCGCACACATTCCAGACATGCAGCTTTCCCCGCATTCTAAGTTCATTATTACAGGCTAAACTAATAGCTCGGGAGTGACGCGGTAACTTCACGTCATCTGACACTAAATGCATTTGACACTGCCACCTGAGCACGTATACTCAAGAAAATTTAGCACGATCCCTGAATTTTTGAATAAATAAATTTTATTCAATTGAATCGGGACTTATATACAAGTTAAAATTTATAATTACTGAATATAGTAACAATCTTTTAGTTAATTTGGAGCGAACATGTGAAATATAAAAAAACAATGAATATCAATTATTAGGCTAAATAAAGTAACTCAGGTATAGAGCACAATTTCGTTTAAAGTTTTACAGAAAGGTGGGCTACTTCCCATTCAAAGTTAACGATGCAGGAATACCAGACTGTTGACAGAATATTTAATATGTACTCTAGCACTTACACATTCTAAAAAATAATAAATAAGTGTCACCAGATATTTTATACATCACCGTTTGTCATTATAACCATATTTGAATTTATATTTAATAAATGTATTTCATCGTAATACAGTCGCATTCAATAAGTTACTTTATTCAATAAGTCCTTATTATGTAAAACATCATACATAAGTAGTGTTTGAAATCCGAATGCGATTGCATTGAATGACTGGCATAATTATATGAATATCCAGTTAATAATACGAGACATAATTATAAAAGTCATGTTTGAAAAGTCGCGACATGGCGACATGAAAATTTATAAAATGATTATATTTCAACACGCGCGAAACGCAAACTGGGTTGATCGGTAATATACAAAACGAGAGATAAAAATAAATATAATGTAAAAAAGGTAACGCCACGTCACATATAATTACATTAATGCCACTACGTAAGAACCAACATTCTGAATAACAAAACTGCAATGGTACCTCGAGATACGAGTTCAATTCGTTCAGCAATTCTGATCGTATTTCATTTTTTCTCAATAAAATTAATTGAAATTCCATTAATTCTTTACAGCCCACGAAATACGATAATACGTATTTCTTAATAATACTGGAAAAAATGTATTTCTAAATGCCAACACTGTAAGAATGTAAAGAAATAAACTGTATTTTGGTCACTTAAATGCAACTTACATACAAGTTAAATGCTACTGTATGGTTAATTGTAGTCACTGCTTTTCTCTTCACTGTGTTTTGCCTTTTTTCCGGATTAAAAAAAAGAATCCAAGGAAGTTTGCATTTTCCTACCTTTCAGAATGTTGTAGGAATCAGCTAGCTATACAAGTGTCGTTAAATATCTTCGATACAGGACTAGTCGCAATATTTTCGGGGCGTTTCATTTATTTGATCTGTGAAACTTTCGTATTTCCAATATCTCCTTCATATTACTTGGATAGATAACAACAAACAACCAGGACTCCTCGTAGAAATCAATTGGCAGAACCTATGTATGCTGTATCTCAAACATCTCGTATATCAGGGCACTCATATCTCGAGGTACCACTGTATTACATAAAGCGAGAAACTGGGACGCGGCGAGAATCCAATGGTCGAAATCAAGAACTGCTCGAAATCAAGACTGTTCGAAAAGTGGGGTTATGTAAGTGACCGAAAACGAGCCGCCGAATTTGCCATTTTTAATGTTATTTAATCGTATTTGTACACTCCGTGGCTTGCGTCACCGGAACGTGATGGAAATGCTCAAGACATACAATTTTGGCTCAGTCAGGGTTTCGGCATAGATTATGTTATGCGGAGCCTTTGTTGTAATCCGTCATGAAATGATGGCTTCATACTATTATCTAATTTTATCGCTGTTTCTATTAATGCCTATTGTTCGGTAATGATGAATGCTATTTTGGCTATACGCTTTTATTTGGTTTTCTCTGTCCAACTGTGGGTGGCGTACTGTGTCAAAATTACTATCTAATTTTGACCTACATGCATATCGATTCAGATATATTGGCGTACAGGTCACTGAGATCGGTGTCCTACAGAAGGACCTCACTTCTCCCGCTTTGGAAACGCTAGAGCGTTTAATCTTTTAATTCCATGGGATTCGCAGTTTTTTTTAGAACAAAGTGCCGAGTATACAGCACCTAAATCACCTCCATTCTTCTTTACGGCAGTGACTCTTGGCATCTCACCAAAATAAAATACAGCCATAAAATGTGTTTCGAAAGCAAATAGAGTAGAATACCGAGGGTACGATGGTTTGACTTTGTGAAGAATGAAGAGGAGAGAAGACTGAAAGGGTAGTCTTTATTTGACATACAAAGTATACACATTATTTCGGTAGAATTCAATAAGACTGATAATAGAGACGAATAATTATATATCATGGTAAATTATAAAGAAAAGTTCGTATATTTTAAAAATAATTCATAATATCCCGATATTTGTTTTCATCAGTATTATTCATCCTTGTATCTCAGAATGCAGGTCACTCATTTTGTAAGGTTCTACTGTATTTGTCTGTAATAAAATACAAAGAAGTATTTTTATTTCAGGTTTTATCCTCTTTGAAGCGTCCATAATTTTATCCTTTTTTATGATATTTATATTCTTAGAAGAATGTTTTTTTTTATGTAAACACATACAGAAGAATACCGACATATGGTGATAGTAATTCTGAAGTCTCATCTGTGGAATTCTATGACATTTACCATGGTGTGCATATGGATAAGCGCTGCATGTGGAGTGTTGATCTGCCAACGCTACAGACTACAGCCCGAGATTCATGCACCATCCTTATTATTACAGGAATTTACTATGAATGGGTGGGCTTCATGAGCCGACTTCGTCTACCACCAATTTTGATTAATAGGCTATGATTTGCATTTTACGGGTGAGGGATCAAATTCACACCAACCGGGGGTATTTTAGAGCACAGAAATCGATTACAAATCCTTTTTTTTAATCTCCGTCAGAGATCGAACCCACGACCTTTGGCTTGCAAAGCCAACGCTTTGACCATTGAGCTATACCCGCCGGTAAATTAGAAGAATGTACTGTATTTAATTATTATTTCATTCAACTATAAATATTTTGTAATTATACTTATGACATATAACTTAAATATTGATTGAATAATAATCAACAGGTGGACTTCTTTACCTTATCAAAAGTAATTATCAATATTATAATATGCTGATTAATTTATCAAACTCTAGGTGTTTTTTAGAGTTTCAAATTTTAAAAGATACGAAAGCTTATAAGAAAATCATTAGACGTGGAAACACCCTCTCAAAGTAGTATATCACAGTCACTCTATGTATGATACTCGTATTAGTGCACTTCGATATTATTATATAATACGACTACATCATATGCGAATCTAAAAGAAGTAAATGTGAATAGAAATAAATTAGGGAATTTTATTTTATTTTTAAAGCTATTATTGAAGCACATGCTTCTCGCTAATTGCAACAGTCACACGAATGCCAACTAAACGATATTGACAGATTGTTTTATTTGACGTCCGTGCAGCGCATTGATATTCCCACGTCGTAGTTTGGCGGTTCGCCGCTTGACATATTGGGCAATGGTACAGGATGTCATTTTACGTCCATGTACTTTGTATTGCGTGATTAACTGTTCTGACACCGGATAAACCAAGCCATTTGCATTAAATAATATTTTTTTTCATCTAAAAAAACACACGAACATCCTCAAAATGTATTTTGTACCGTTTTTCTTATGTTGTACTTAGATGGGAGCCTGTAGTCACGTAGTGCTTAAATATAACAAACCGTGTTGGTTTTACAGTGATATCACCATCTCAGTCTGTGAGCAATTCACTTTATGTGTTGACAAAAAAATGTAGCATGCATATAGCAGAAGGAAACTGGATACATAAGCCGGATAACCAAGAGAGTTATAAAATCATATAGAGGGTTGCAGTAGACTATTCTTTCTACTAACTAGTGCTTAGCAACAATTCACCTAGGATTGAATATGAATATTATCAATAATGGATCATTGTTTGTACGACACTGTATATACTCGTATGTGTAATAAAACATCGTAGTTTCTCTCATATTTATTATTTAAAAAATAATATGTACTCTAGTGTCGTAAAATATATCAATATTTTAAATGTGTTCCTACCGCTCTTTTATCTCATTAAAAACTTTTACATCTTTAAAAAGACTGATTCATAAACGAAATGCATCACGAATACAACAGCTTTCTCTTAAAGCCTCCGGGATATTTTGTCAATGAATCCGTTGGGATCAATGTATGTAACCAACAAGAACAACATATACGAGCTTATAAACGATTTGATGCAAGGCAGCTGATATAAATGTGTAGCCTAACTTGGGGTTATCATATGTACCAGGTAAAAAAAGCGCGTTGGAAAACGCCCTTAGGCTATACAGCAGTAACTGCTTGGAACAGAATCTCTGATCAAACAGCTTGTTATACAATCAGCTCTGCTTAGGTCATCACAGGTACTATTCTAGTTTCAGCATAATAGAAACAAATGGCTGTGAATGTCAACCGTTCTCCGAGTTTATCTCAATTAACCCCAGCGTCATCTCAAGCGAATCCAGAGCGAACACGACTCGGCCGCTTTTATTTATGCGTCGGTTTTCAAAGAAAACCTCGCGAATAAATTTATATTTACCCGGAGCTGTGCGAACCACGGAGAATATGCCGCGGATTATTTGATAATATTGCGTGTTACATTTCTCATAAATAACGGCAAAACGAAGGAACCGCTTCGCGCAACGAGCTCGGTACATGAACGTGTTAAAGGTTTATTTACGATATATTTTTGTATGCGGTTCGCTGAAGTCTAACTGAATATGTAAGTCAGTATCTTCGTTATGCTTTATTTACTACGGTGTATATTGCGGATTATTGGTGATAACTCATTTTTTTTTTTTAGTTTCTAGATCAATAATTCTTGGTGGCTTATTGCGATAAACCATTGATAGGAAATAAATTTGAATATCCGCTGCGTAAAGTCATCACACAATTCAGTTAATTGCCTCGTCCTTTGCCTCGTCCTATGTTATCTTCTGCCCAAACCAAAACGGAGTAATGTTATGCAAAAATGTAGACAGTATATGAGATATTCCAGCTGTTTATCATTAGAGATATCTCTAAGTGTGATGATCAGATTTTGACAATAAACATAGTTGGATGATATCCTTGACACCCACGACCCTGGGCCATTTGGTCATAAGGAGGACTCAGGCCAACTAACGAAATGTTGTGTTCTCGAGTAGTTACCCCAAGTACAATCTGTGCTCAATGTTATATAACTTCAGTGATCATTTAATACTGAAGATAGACTACGAAATACAGCATCGAGCTTCTCCGCTGCTTCACGCTTACTTCAGCTATATTTTCCGAATATCTCAGCGAAAACTTCTAAAAGAGAGTCTAAATAAAATACGGTGCCATAATTGGTAAAGATCCTAAGCTTCTTATAACATACAGATAGTTTGCACAATATTTAAAAGCCAGGGAACCTAAACAATATATTCTAAATACAATAAGGAATTTTAAAATGCTTCTTCAGGAGTTCTCTAAGAAACGGATCAATATGCACTATTAAACAAATATGACAGATACTTTCAACATGTACCGTCCAACCGCTTTGGTTACGTGTCAGATTTTTTTATATTTATATTATTAAACCCACTGACTTCGACTGGATGTGCTCTCCGGCATGCGTTTTCATAAAAAATAGTCAGGAGTTATGTAAACATACATTTATTTAAATAAGTAAATTTGACTGCGTTAGGTAACATGCGACGCGTAAATTTCGGTTATCGGATAAGCGTACAATATCGCGTAATACTCAAGATGAGTGTATCCGTCTCACAAGAAGCGCTTTTATTGTTCGCTCGTAAAAAGCGGTCATATTTAGATAGAGCGTAATCGACGAAAATTGCGATGTTTCCGATGATTCACGGAGTTACGTAAAAAGTAAACAGAGTGTGTACATGTTCTTCGGATAATGAGATGGCAAAAGAGATAAAAACCAATAATATCGTAATTCACATCTTTTGGGTTTTTACCATACTAAATTTTTCCGACTGTATCGTTGGAAATTTATGCGTTTTTTTCCCTTCACGTTGTTCACTTTAAGATCCATTTCAAAATATATATATATATTTATTTTTCCTTAGATCTATATAACATGATTCACGTTAATCACAAAAAATAGGACCTAGTTTAGTATTCATCGGGTACTTCGTCAGTTATTCGTTTGCAAACGAATTCTTAATATGTTATTTTAATTTTTAGTATTCATATTTATAATTAATTCTAAAATTATAATTATGCAGTTTCACCAAGTATTGTCAGTTGATAACCTTAATGTTATTTTAGTATTCACTCTGAGATCTTTTTTAATATTAAATATATAAGAACCTTGTTTTAATAAAGATCACATTGAGCACTGTTTCGCTTACTGGAATTGCAGTTTCGCGATCTATGAAAGCTTCATCAGTTTCAACATGCAGAAACGTACTTTATATTTGAGCACATTGGAAACAATGCTCAATGTGATTCATAATTAAACAATGTATTAAATTATTATCCATTTAAGATTCTTGATACTTTGGATCATCGGTATCAATTCATAAAAATGAAATCCACGGTGTCTACTTCAGTGATTAATAATGCCTCATATATCCGCAAGGAGACAATAAATATTTTGATAATTATAAAGGTAATAATATTAAACACTTCTATGATGCATCCACAATTGATTAAAAGCAAAATCAAACAAAATTGTAAGTCCTCCTGTGTTATACTAGTGTGTGGTTGGAAAAGTGTAAAAGTCAGTATATTCATCATCACCATCATCAGCCTGTGTCCATCCACTGTTGAACGTAGGCCTCCCGCATGAGTCTCCATTCTCTTCGATCCTTCGCCTTCCGCATCCAGGTCACTCCCGCTATTCTTCTTATATCGTCAGTATATTACTTTAATAATAATTGACACATAATATCTGGGTAACAGTTTCTGCTTGTCATTTAGTTTGTGAAATAAAAATGTTTAATGGGAACAAAACCAATTAAGTCCCACTGCGATGCAACACGTTAGTAATGATAGTATCATAATATTAAATTATGTTAGATCATAGAGCAATAAATCTAGGGCAGTTAATCATCGATAACCCGACTGTATACCGCAAAATGTATATTTTTGTAACACCTGGATTATTAGTGGTAAAGAGATAGACATACTTGTGCATGCTGCTGATCAAAAGTTCGATCCATAAGATTTTTTATAAATTTATAAGCGCGTATTGTGCTAGACAACAAGCCTCTGAGGTCTTATCACTTTGTGAAGTCGTTGGTAGCAATACTGCAATGTAGAAATGTATTCGGTGGAACTCCTGGATGCGAAACTGACCAAGAACAAAGCAAATATGTTGGCAGCTAAAAATATTTTCTAGTCGAGATTTTGTATGACACAAATACAGGAGAGCTTACACCAGTTTAGGCCAAAAGATTATAGGACGTTCAACAGGGTCTGCTGTTTAGATGTACAGGTATAATGGTTGTGGAGATTGTTATTGTTTATAAATATGTTTTTAAAGAGAATCAGATGTTGGAAGAAACACAAATGCTGGGAGAGCATTCCAAAGCCTGTCTGCGGAGTTAAAGGAGAAACTAGGGAAGCTGTTCGTCCTGAGTCATGTATTAATGATGCTCGGAAATGATTCCTCTACGGTACGTAGAGTAAGTACGTAAGGTAAAAATAGACTTACTTACTGTAGTAACTATAAATATACATATATATGAGTAAAAATATAAAAACAACAAAAAAATAACTTACTTATGAAACTGTACGTCTATATATTTTTATATAAAGTTAATTAGAAGCGTAAAAAATATATTACGAGTCATAAGAGTACTCGTATCTAGCGCATTACACAATAGGTTTTTTTGCAGCGCAAAATCTCCACGTTTTTCATCATTTGGCTGGTAATGAAAAGTATTGAATTAATTCCTCGTTTCATCACAAGTGTTACGGCCGCCTTCTGTATGGTCTACTTGCTTTTATGCAACGAGCGTGTGAATGAACTGGACTTAATTAAATTCGCTCTCCGCTTAGTGCAGCGGTTGAAAAACGGTGGAAGACGTTACGGGCTCTCCAGAAAATCGATACGTCAAACATTTTTTTTGTCCAAATTTAATGAATTGAAAAAATCATAAAATACATTTACGGTTACCAAATGAATGTGTGTTTTGGTAATGCTATCTTTTAAGGGTTTGCACATTAAACATTAATTCGTTAATCCGGTATTTGGAATATTTTAACACGTTTAACGCCACGCAATGTTTTTAATGCATTCGACTCAGAGGCGCCATATAAGTCACATTCAATGTTAAAATATCATTGAAATGTATCCGCTGGCGTACAGGGACTGTTTGTTCGAAAAAAAATGTAGGTCGTCGGAGGCCTACGTGGCGCCTTTTTCAATAACCGCGTAGGTCACCGGTGACCTACTTGGCGTGAAACGTGTTAAGAGTTATTTACTCATATACATAATAAATAAAGATCTCAACTTAAAAACTTTTTTTTTGTTGCTATTATTGTTTTTACCAATTAATCTTTTTAACGTACTTCATTTGGTATATTGAGGGCAGTATCTTATTTATTTTTAAAACGTCGTATGCACAGAGAGTGGCAAAAAAAGCTGACGGCTTTTGTCGTTGTTTTGATTTAAAACCGTCACTTATTTTTGCCGCTACCTGTACAATAAACGGTTTTTAGTAGTGTTTTTCAGTTGGTTTGCATCAATTCAATAGAGCAGGCAGTACAAAGATACAAATTATACGTATATAATTTAATTTTAAAATGTTTTCGATTTACAAATGATAATTGTTGAATCCTTCACTTCATAAAGGCGTCTCGCGAAAATAAAACACATTCATGAATTATTTTATATATAATTTTGAATTTCATATTAATGTTTATTTAACTAAAAACAACATTAATTGTAATAACATTGAAATGTGTATTTAATTTTGAAAAATCAATAACACGAAGTTAAGAGTTATGTTAAGTAAAGCTTGATTAAAAATCATAAGATACGAATATTACTTTCAAATTATGAAAGATATTCTTCAAAGCGATGGCAATGAAAGACAATTGTGTATTTTCATTACTTTACATATAGGCAGTTATGTCCCTTAAAATGGTTTTTCATTGAGCTAGGTTTCCTTAAGTAAAAAAAATGTAATTCTTTCAATTCTCATTAAATAAATGTAGAACCAATTGTGGTGTCTTACAAATATAAGAATTCGTTCCCCTAAAAGGTTAAGAACCACTACATTAGTGTATTATATTTTCATTAGGCGCCAAGTAACTCAAGAGATTTCATTATACATTCATAATGAATGTAATGTTTGATAAATGCACATGTATCATGCATTGATCATTTACATGTTTTTCTTTATAATTTCATCAAATGGGAACAAACTGAATGTCAGTATTTAATTCCAATGTCGGTTAATAATAACGATCAGTCGGTTAGATAATTTCTAGAACCTAAGACGTTTCAATTCTGACGCGCGAGATTCCCACGTAGACTTTTTGCTAAATAATGTGATAAGTTAAAAAAATAATCGACGTGATAAACATTTTGTGAAACGTGAAGAACGAAAACACGTCACTCGTAGATGAAGTTAGAAGTCCTGACAGGCTTCATGAGAAATAGTGGAGAAGACGTTTTCTCCATTATCTAGTCACAATTTCGGAGACGACGTGACAAACTGGAGTGACTAAAGACGTCGTGAAAAATGGAGTGGAGGAAAAGGAATGGCATTTTTCCGACTCGATGAACAGATATTTTTCAACAACGAAATTGAGGTATCGAAAATACACAGGACTTAAAAACTTTAAGCCATAGCAATTTTAGGAATAATTTATATTTCATATTTGACACTGTCGCTATTCGTTAAATAAAGATGAAATTTCGTCATATTTAACGATTAAATTAAAAATATATGGTATTATTAATGTTATTCTTTACCATAATGAAACGTCGCTTAGCGAACATAAATCAGACCACGTCTTATTTGCTAAGCATATATGTTGCACAAACCTATTTAACTTAATGCTTTGTGAGTACGTATTGGTTTCTGCTTGCAATTAACTGATTATGAATCTTATAACAGAATGGCTTTCGCAAAATTTGGAGGTTTTTAATGTTCTGCTCGCAAAGTTAGTCATATTGTATTTTTTTTAATGTAAACAAATACAGAAAAATAACAACAGGAGATCATGATGATGGAAATATATAATGTGTGGATTCTATAATTGTCATTTTTGAGGATAACTTAGCGACTTGCTTTGATCCTCCGATATCAATCAACTACAACTTAACATTCACACATTGTTTATGTGAGGACTCACAGTGATAAGAGTGGTTATCACGGCATCTTTCATTTGTCACTAATTTAAATTAATACGCATTGCATAGGTGACAGATTTATTTTACAAAAAACTGTAGTATTTATAGATATAAATATGTATATGAAGAATAAAATGGTCATAAATTGATTTCAAATAATTTATATTTGTAGCATTGTTTGGGCATCAAACCCGAAAAATCTCGCTTGTTAAACGAGCGTTTTACTTGCGCTCGTAACCAAATTTACTCGTCACGCAAGGTTATCTCAAATAAATGTTATTTTTAACTGTATAATACGAGTATCTTAAGCTCACGCATATCCATCATATTTTGCTTAAGTTCTCCGAATACTTCAAAGGTCGCATCTTTGAAACATGCGCTTTGATTTATCTTAGTATTATTACAACTAACTTTTTTTTTTTTTGGGGGCCTTAGGCCGCCGGGCCGGTCGCCTTGTACCTGCGCTCCTTGGGAGCACTTACCAAGGCATTGTTTTCAGAGTACATTCTCGTTATACAAGTAACTGGTTTTGGTGAGCAACACCACACATGGGTGTAAAAGTTAGTAGTTGAGACGTTAAAATTTGGACTTTTAGACTTCTTCGCCGAAGGTCGCCGCGAATACAGAAAATGCATGGTAGTTGGGCTCCGTAGATATGAGATCGATATATCCAACCGGTCCAGACTTCTGTTGGATTACGCTAAGGAGCCATTACAACTAACTATTATTAAAGTTGACGCATAAATGTACGTAATATGTATGTCATTGTAAAGGTAATTCATATTGTATAGCTGAGAGGAATTAGAATTCCAATTCAAATGAGATAGTTCAGGACATTGAACAGAGATTGAAGTCATGTACTTTTGATCGAATCCCATTAATCAGTGGGGATGTAATCAGACTTTAATTACCGAAAGTGATTACACAGCATGTCCGATGCGTATTTTAACTAATGAACGAATGCATGCCTTGTGAACTCTGCTCGCAGAATTCGCTTTGAAATGTATACGAGAATCGGCCTTCACTCAAGAACGAAATGAAAAAATGTTACTGTGCGGTTTAATTATTGCACATTCATTGTTTTATTCCAACAGACAAAAAAGACAAGGACATTTGGCTATTAAACGTAATTTAATGTATTTTTTTCCATGTTTTATTCAACCACTGTTCATTTTATGTTCTTCATTACGTTACAACTAAAATAATTTTGTTTTTTATAACGCTGTATGTTTTTAGTGCAAAAAAACGACAGTCAGCTTAAATTATTAGATCGGTATTTTATATATAGTCAACGTACAGTATTTATAGAATAACGTACACTTTTTTAATTTGATAAAAATATATTGCTTTTGCTGTGATTATTCATGTCATTTAGGGTTAAGTCACCTCTTAATAATGATCCATAAACATACATCACCACAAAATAGTGATCCATGCTTCGAGAACATGAAGCTAATCATCCAATCTTATGAAATGATACTGAAGGCTTGACATAATTGGAATTCTACTTGTAGAGTGGCTTAACGTTGTGCGAAAAATGATTGTAAATTGATGGGAATTTTTGCGAACAATTTTATTTTTATAATTTTTTGTTTCGAAATATTTCATCAAAAATAAATTGTGGAAATTATACCAAAAATAGAATACATAAATTTTAAGATTTCCACCACAAATTTATAGTTGCTTTATATAAAACATGTGTTGATGTAGATAGAGTTTGAGATTTTTAAAAAGACAATAGTCACTGGCAGCGTTAAAGAAAACGGCATAAAGAAATTATCAAATCAGTTAAAGCTGCATGATATCTGCGGATCTAGAGAAGTAGAGAATATTTTTTTAATATCATAGTTATGAATTCATGAGCCATACGATTAGGATAAAGATATAGAGTGATGAATATAGTATGTTTATATTTCATAATTTTTCTTACATAAATGTATATTTTACATTTTCCTTTGAGTCATTTCGAAACATTACCATTTCTTATATAATATTCATATTCACTTAAAATTAAGCTCGTAAAAAATAAGTTTACTTGCATACAGAAACACCGCAGCCTTCTTAATGAGCTTGATAAAAAAGCAGCGTAAATTAGGGTGACCATACTCGTACTTATCAGCAAGAACGATTTAATTGTTATATAAAATAGTATAAAACCCTAAGATAATGACAAACTTACTATGATGTACAGTTTTAGTATAAAATTAAGCTATATTCTTCGATTAAACATTTCCAAGATAGCAAATACGTAATTAAATATTTGATTAATGTATTTAAAAATGTGAAGAAGAAATATTATTCGCGTTTTCAATGTTAATCTTAAAAGAAAAACTTTTTCTTCAATTTAGACAGGACAATTCCCGCTACACACTGGAGAAAAATTAACTCTTCTTTATTATTCTTTTAGACAGACTATAATCAATTATATTATGATAAGTCCAGAGGTTTTGTGAACAATTGCGGCTACTACACCAAAGTATTAAAAAATAGAAAACCCAGACAGAGATTGGAATCGCAGTTACAGCTTAAAATGATATGTAAATTTAAGATAGATTCTAACACCAAAAAAAAGTAAAGAAGCTAAATAAGAAGTAATCACAAAGTCTGCATGCTCAATTGGACCGAGTCACTTTTCCGAATTGCATCGAAAATGACACCTTTCTTAATAATTTGGAGAACTATACCGTTGAACATTAATGATTCTTAAAATTGCCTTATTTAACATTTTTGTAAAACGGATCACGTTCAAAATCTTTTAAGGTTGTTTTACGTTTCCTCTACAATATTTTTGTTGTTTTTTTATCGCCAAAGAGCGCAATAAACGATGCCAAAATAATTAATGCTCGCAATTATATGTGTATATTTTTTAATAACCACAACAACTGAAACAATAATTTTCTTAAATTTACTAGTACTTCCAGTGAGCACGAAAGACATAAAACTCTTCATAATGTCCCATCTTGCTTATTTGAAACTGAATATTAGAATCATAAAAGCCCTGAATCTTCCCCATGTAATACGAATATAATAGTCGTAACGCTAAGCTAAGTGCACTCGTAAACGTTTATTAAATATAAACACCTTAGTCAAGTCAAACATTAAGCGTCTATTAAAAAACTGGAGGGGGATAAAATATATTTAATTAATATTCCATTAATTTATCATATCCGCTCCGTATGTGGAGCATATGAACACCACAAATTGACGATTCACAGTTCTGTAAGCCCATGTTATCTATGCCTTGTCCCAGAACACCTGTAAACCCGGAAGTCCACATGGGAACATATATGGCTCCCGGGAGCCTCCAGGGCAAGAGTCTTCGAACTTGCATAGACTGCGGCTGTAGTAACAGATAAATATTTTGGGTGTTCAATAATCAGTGTTTTTAAGGAGATCGGATGATCAACATGGGGGGCATGTAAAGAGCTTAGATTTAATTAAATCGATTTGAGAAAATCAATCTTGGTCGGGATGCGAACCGACGGCGTCTGGGTGAGAAACAAATGCTTTAATCACTGGACTATGCAGTCCGTTTATCCAATACCCGCTTCCAGTATGAATCATATTGCCATCACACTGTTCTTTGTAAGAATATTAGACGATGCTTCGAGAGCGAACACAGGAATTTTTTTTCCTACAGACAGTCAAGAGATAAAAGTGGACTAGGTATGCTCTTGGAATGGTGCAAGATAACATATTCGTACATTACACATGTCTTTACTTCGAGCCTCAGTGCTTTCACCGTGGACGTTCGTTGGGAACTATAACTATGTAATAATATACACGGCAGAGCTGACTTTCTATAGTGCAAATAACATCAATGCTAAAAGAACCTAATGTAGCAATTTTTTGGTAACTATAGTTAAGTTAATATATCCAGTTAAGAAGCGGATATATAAGAAGAGGAGCTTTCCTTTCAGATTAATTTTAACCTGTTTCTGTTAAAACATTAATGCATTAAGCAATTTAGTTTTAATACTAACATATTAACATACTAAATATTTATTTACTTAAACAAGCGTCTTCGCCTGAGATTCCTGCATTCCACTGTCAGTCTAAATTTAGGTAGGAATTTACCGCAGTGTTCTAACAGCGCATTGGATCATTATATAATTAAAATTACAAAGTGACAATTCTTGAAGATATTGCGTAATTTTAATAATACATAAATAAAATTAAGCCATCAAATCGTATTGAAAAATGCTTATATTTATTTCTAATGATAACTTTTGTCTGTATGTGTTTCAACTCTTACGAGACATTATGTAAGACTTTATGATGACAAATGATGTTTCCTTGGAGATATATATTTCGAAACCAAACTGAATAGTTTTAATATCAATTTATTAAACTATATTAATTAGTTATAGTAATGTGTAGTCGTCACGTGCTATAGGCAAGTTTAGATACAAAATAGGAGAATATCAATATAAGCACTGTATTTAAGATAAAATTTCAAAAATAAAATAAAGCGCATTAATGGTGTTTCTTGCCTCATGAAAGACATGTATAATATTTGAGATACATAATCATTTTCCCACTTGTTATGAAAAACATCAAGAATGAATGGAAAAGAAGATATAGTAAGACTTACAATAAATGTAACTGATGAGAAAGTGTCATTGATTTTAGGAATTCGGAGATATCGTATAATCTGACTTAATCATTATAAAAACTGAAATAAAATAACTTTGTTCTCACTATAAAAGCTTTAACTAAGCAGCAATTTAAATACAGTATAAAAACATTTTAATAAATACATAGTTAATTATTTTGGCAAAGAATGGTGTCTTAACTCGTGAAGTGGCCAGAGGGATGACTGAGTAGCTGAGAAGCTGTATGAAAAAATTAAGGGATCGCTGAAGCGTACTGTCTGGAAAAAAAACACTAAAATCCTCGTCGGTCTCGAGACGAGAAGTAGCGAACAAAAGAGCCAAGCTGGGCCAAGGAGACAAGTATGGGTGGGAAGAGAACTCGAACGTAGATAGTGATGGTAACTTAAACTCGACTTAATGAATATCAATGATGAATGTCAATGTTTATTTTTCATTACTTATTTCAAAGACAGTTTGAGCATTAACATCTTCACCGTAACCATCAGCGATATATACGAGTATATTCATAACAAATGGATTCGTCGCTTCATAAATCCACTGCACATTCCAACATACCCGTCAGTTGCAATTTCAATTGCAATATTATTAACCCTCTGTTTATTGTCAAATGCGTGTCGCAATGTTTATCTTCTCCGAGCTCAAATACCTACTACGTGGCTCGTTGAACTACATAAATTATGTGGGCGGTTCGATTAAATTTTACTCGAACAATAAAAGGTCACATCTATCATTATAAATGCTCACGACGAGTTTGAAAGTTGTACATCATAAAATATAAATATATTTCAGGTTTACCTTAATGAATATTTAAATTAATGTAAAAACAAAATAATTAAATTAACATAATTATTATATAACACGTGTTTTCAATTTTCAAATTAGCAAGAAACCCAGCGTTTTTTAATTAAAAAATCAGCGTAAACTAAAAAGTACTAGCATAAAATTACTTTAATTGGACATGGAACATTTAAATATTGTTTTAAGAATAGTCATTTTGATTATTGGGATCGAATACCCCAAGGCCTATAATCCCATGTTATTTCTACATAACATAATCTAAATTCATCATTCAATATGAGAGACACTCAGATCGGCTAGAACAAATAGAAGCACCCTGCAGTTGACGGGAGGTAGTCCTGGCACGGTCTTTGGCAATCGGGCTTTCAGCTACGCTGCACCAATGGCCTGGAACTCACTACCGGAAAGCATAAGAGAGCTTAAAGCGGAGGCATCCTTCAGAAGCAGACTCAAGACCCACCTTTTTACTCAGAGAGGCAAAGAAGCGCTTTTGGAATGATCATTCGGTCATAAAAGAGCGCTATAAAAATACTAATATAATAATAATAATAATAATAGCGAGTTGATTTCGATGACTGGATAATTCCATTTTTTTTTAATCGATACACTCGTCTTTATGTCAATGGATGGCAAGATCATTGAAAGGGATTTTAAAATACGTTAATAGATATTTATTTTACGTTTTCATAAATTAGACGAATACAGTTATTTTTTTTATTTCTATGTGACAGTATATTGTATTTTTATATATATATATATATATATATATATTTTAAATAGAAATACCTTATAAATAATAAGCTGATATGTGACAAATGTAACATGAAACATAAAACACCATTACTCTTGGGTTAGTTAATCGATAAACCGGTCTCAACTTAAGAATCAGAAATATTCAGAAGGTTTTTGAGCAACCTCAATGGGCTTCTACATCTCCACGTTATTTCTTCATTCCTCGACACCACGAGCTTTCATCTCGACTTACCGATGCATGATGCATCTCTTTGCAAGAAATTACTATTTGGGGCACATTTACATAGCGCCCAGGAGCTCACGAGACCCAACATAAGGTGCTACATCGCAACGAGATGGAAAATCGAAAATATATTTGTATGCTAATATCAGTTCTACATCTATTCAGTGGCCGCAATTCACATCTTTAAGATTTTCAGTACCATAAAGATTTTAATTTTAATTTTAATTTAATGACATTATTAATTTTACTTCCTTTTTGATAAATAAGCAAAAAATAACAAAGAGAGATTTCAAAATGTATTTTAATATATAGGTGTGAGACTGATCCCAAAAAAGTTCCTGTGAAATTTGCCGTAGACGAAAGTCGTCCCGCGAACCTATTCATAGAATCCTCTTAAAAAATGACGATGTGTTAATGCCGGCTTGGAGTCTAATCATACAAGATAGCGTCGCATATCATAGCGTTGACAGTCCGAAACGAATAGACATTATAGTAGCCATGATTATTCAGATTTAATATAGAAGAGGTTAAGAAAAATGTTCTAAAAGGAGAGAATTGATTTTGAAATAAAATTATAAAATTCTGTTCTAAGGCTTGTAACAGTCGATATGAAAAATACTAATGTCGATCTGACAGCTATATTTTCGCTAGTGATGACTGTATTAAAAATAAATGCGTATCTTAAATGATTTACGAATAAAACACAATAAATTGTTTACAAAGTAAGATGGATTACTATTTGTCTACATGAGTATATATCTGGTTTTAATACTTTTATGTTTACGTTTGTTCTTTAAAAATAAAGTCGAATTTTAAAGTTAAATTCAATATGAAATATCAACAATTAGATAAATAAACATATTTTGTGTTTAACACAGACAAGCTCGTTGTGATCTTTGCTTATTATGATACAATCACTCCCATATCATCACTCCAAATAGTAATTGTCAGAAGGTATTGACCTTCAGGGGGCATTTTTCTGCATGCGCTTATATAAAAAAAAACGAGAATTTTGTTTTTTTTTTCAGAATTTTTAGAACTGTCAGGACAAACAATTTTTGAAACAATTCCCGCGCTTTACAATTGATCCGACAGCTCTTTTCGCCGATTGTTCATTTTTTCGTCAGAAATCCTTTCAGCGCTTTTTCATTCGATCTCGATTCATTAGAACATTTTTCGACCCGAATTTCGCCTAAATGGATTTACATTCAAAAGAGCTTTTTATTTGGGTTTAAAGCTTCAGTAGAGCTTCACCATTTAAATTACTAGTGGGCGTGCCAATACGCTTTTAAAACGTAATACGGTTGTTCATAAAACTTTAAATGGAAGTTTTTACTTTTTTAATCCCACGAGCGTACACAGAAAATATTGCTTTATCGCAAATAATAATCATATGTCGATTATTTAATGTTACCATTTTAAATATAGTTTAGAATTACTCTATAGTGGAGGGTGACTATTAACAGCAAATTACAAGAAATATATATACCAGTTGAGAAAATTCGACTTGTACGAGAGCATTGGTGCCGTGACGCTAAGCAATTTGAGACGGAAAATCAATCTAATATTACGTAATAATCAATCCATTTACAATCGTTGAATATTAAACAACCATACGAGATAGGTGACCGAATTTTGGATGGGTTACCCCTGTTGATTATCGCTAGTCGTTAGTTAGGTTCAGCCGCCCCTTGTGACTAAATGGTTCACGCCTAGGACCTAGCCGCTGGAGACGACCAGGGGTGGAATATATGGAGGTCCTTTAACAGACTTTGGACCGGATTATGCAAGACGAGGACACAAATGAAAGCCTGGCAGTTTTACAGCGGACCGACTTAATGTGACTGCGGCGTGGAGCAGACCCTGTCACACCTTCTGAGGTGTGCGCTGTGTCCGAGTAGCTGCACCCAGGAAGACCTGATGATGGCCGGCAGTAACACCATCACCGTCGCCAACTTCTGGGCAGACAGGATCTGACCTTGTTGTTTCCAACACGAATATATATATACGCCTCGGAAGCGTCGACCTAATAATCTAATCTAATAATCAAAATCCGATTAAGAAATCAACCAAAATATGCTTCGGGTACTACAGCTGCCGTTTTTTAAAATCCCCGGGCTACTGTCCTGTATATGTCCCTAAGTGGAGATCCGCGGACAAATATGACTTATAATGACAAAATATGGACAGTGGCAATTGACATGACTGAGTAACAGCAATTTGTAGTGTTACGAATTACTATTGTATACAAATATGATGACTAAGAATAAGTTTTTTTTTAAATATCTCTGTAAACGCCATGTTTATGCTTTGGAATACTATTTTCGCGTGTCCTTCTTCATACAAGATTAGGAAACATTCAAGGAATCTCCCCAACTATTGCACAAGCAAAACAGATAAATAAAACGTAGATGTTACTATACCATACCATTTCAATGTTAAACTATCAGTTACTTTCGGCGTAAAAGTCAAAAAGTTCCATATTAAACGTCTTCTTTATAATTACTTCTCACAACCGTCTAGGAGTAGTGCATTCCACACAATTGCTTAGTAACGTTAAATAAGATAGTCCTGTTGTTTTCCACCTGGCCTAGTTCTGGAGTGGTTCAGCTTAGTCTTTGGCGTATCAATGTCTTCTTGTCTGTGTAAAGAGTTGGGACTAGTTTAGTGGCAGACCGCAGTTGTTTGTTGTACCAGTATTGAGGTCGCAGCCGCCTCGCGAGGCTTGCATAAGCCGGCCGTTGTGCAAGAAGGCTGTTGATGATGAACCACGCAAGAATCAAATGTTAAACGAAGAAGGCTTACTCGGATACGGCAACATTATAACACAATGGCCTAACGCAAATGATATTTAAACCGGTACATAGTTCATTAAAAAACATTTAAACAAGACGAATTTAAAAATTGTAAGTACCAGTATGTGGATGATAAACTACGGTGAATCTGATTATGTTAACCCTTTAATTACGGCTCGGTTTGAATACAAATTATACTGTCAATTATAAAACAAGTATTTGAAGCATAAATGTACTTATCTGGTATATTTTTATATACCACATTGGTTCTTGTATCCTTCAGCTATCAGATGGTGCATAAAAAACTCTTCTAAGAAAGTAGCAAAACAATATATCACGTCAACCGATGTCAACGGTCGGGGAATCTTATGACGGCATATGCCGACAACCGATGCGAAAGGGCCAAAGGAATATGCTTTTATCAATGAACAACATAAAAATAAGTGTTAAATTAAGAAGATTTGTTATCCAGTGCTTGAAAAAAGACGGCTTAATGCAATATGTATTTGAACCAATAGATTAATAGATACAAAAATTTCTTCATCAAATTCAGTGCAGAAACATTTTTTTTAATAGAATGTAGAGCTTCTTAGGATGAAGAACGAAGTACAAATATTGTAACAGAAAAGGAAGTAAAAATATATATTTTAAGTAATAATCATTCATCGATACTATAATATTGATGTATTAACATGAATAATAATTTGCAACTGCTATTCTTCTTCGCATATCTGTTCCATATCTGGAACACAACAGGAGAATACCGACAGATGGTGATAGTAATTCTGAAGTTTCATCTGTGGAATTCTATGACACATACCATGATGTGCATATGGCTAAGCGCTGCATGTGGAGTGTCATAGAATACAGCCCGAGATTCACGCATCATCCTTACTATAGGAATTCTCTATGAATGGGTGGTCTTAACAGGACGACTTCCGTCTACCACGAATTTTAATTAATAGGCTACAGGAATTACAGGAATTCTCTATGAATGGGTGGCCTTAACGGAACGACTTTCGTCTACCACCAATTTCAATTATTAGGCTATTACTGCCATTTTATTGGTGAGGGATCAAATTCACACCAACCGGGGGTATTTTATTGATTAAAAATCAGAAATTGATTAAAAATCCTTTTTTTTAAATCTCGGTCGGGGATCGAACCCACGACCTTTCGCTTGCAAAGCAAACGCTTTGATCATTGAGTTATACTCGCCGGCAATCTACACCCGAAGATCCATTTTAAACACATACAAGCCCAAATGCTTGAAAAGGTGGTAGCTGTAGAATCCAACTACTATACCACCTTAAAAACATCGATAACCCAAGTTAAGCAACATCAGACGCGATAAGAGCTTGATGAGTGACCGCTTTAAAATACAGATTATACTTGGTTGAGTTGAGCTGCCCCTTAGGATCAAATACCTCGTAAAAAAATACCAAATTCATGACAAATAATATTGTAGATAATTTCTCTATAGCCTGTTATTAAAGTACAATGCATTGAAGATTAGTTCATTTAACCATGAATAAAAAAATATATTAATTTAGATATTTAAAAAATATATAATATTATATGAAACCTCGAAACAAACGTGTTTACAAAAATATTGTATCAGTAATCATTTATTCTAAGATGTCTGGCATATAATTAGATTCTTTTGTAAGCCGTGACTGTTACAGTAGACTTGGTGTTATATAACACCGCGGACCACGGCGGTCCCACGCAGGATATCGCCATGGCCGCTATCGAAACGTAATATGAAAATAAAATAAGTATTACGCCCGGCATTGGTACGAAAAGTTGGGCATTTATATAACATGCCCATTGTATGTCACAGGGTCACCAAAACTAACAACCAATCGAGGCCATTTTTAATTTATATTCATATTTGCTTCCATAGCAGCTTCTAGGAGATAGATAATCAAATAAAATTAGAAATGCTTTTCAACTGTCAGATTCCTGCTTCGTTTGAACTTATTAGTATATAAGATTACCTATCTGGGACAAGTTATACAACTAGGATGAAATAACTTCGCAAAAGAAATCGACAGGCGTATACAACTGGGATGGGCAGAATTTGGAAAATAAAGTACATTTGTAAAGCGATAATTCCGCATTGACTTAAAACTAAGGCGTTTAACCAATACATCCTCCCTGTATTAACTTATGGCGCAGGGACGTGGAATCTAGCAGCAAGTCTTACCCATAAAATAAAGGTCACCCAGGGTGCTATGGAAAGATCCATGCTCGGGGTGTCGCTATAAGATAAAATCCGAAATGAGGAAATACGCAGAAGAACTCAAGTAGTCGATGCTACCCAACGAATAGGCACACTCAAATGGCAATGGACAGGACATATCTGTCGAAGAGACGACGGTCGATGGGGAGGAAAAGTATTGGAATGGTGCCCAAGAACTGGCAAACGTAGCATTGGCCGACCCCCTGCAAGATGGACTGACGACATATCTTATATCACGAGCGTAATACTTATCTCCATGGCACCTACATACTCAATTTTCATTGGTCCGGAGAATCGTGTACGGTAGATATGTTCTAAGAATTGTACCTCCACGAACGTCAGCAATTACGCTCGTGATTTAAGATAACCTGACACCAACTCACAACTAAATCATCAATACTGAAGAAGACCCCTGAAATATTCGTGAAAATAAATTCGCCACACACGGCTAAACCCAAAAGCCACAATATCAAATCCGGCTGTGAAAACCTAAGAAGTTACACTTCTAGTGTGTTACTTTATGTGATGTGTTGTGACAACCCTGATGCTGCTCCACTTCTTGCGGATTTGGTGGATAACATCGCTAATGACCGCGATGGCCCAACTATGCCCAAATATGCACAATTATCATTACCAAATAAAAATAATCATCATTAAATGACTAGCTTTTTAGGCAACAAAGAAACTGTCCGCCGCGAGACACCAATGTGCCACTTTTTTAGTTTAATTTTAGAACGCTATTTTGATGGAATATTTTTACTTTAATTTCTCAATACACGTGGATTTATAGGAAGAGAAAAACGAATTAATGGAAATAAATTTATCATTGCGTGTTTTTTTTAATTTTTCACTAAAACTACGAATTATTGTTTTTTTTATACAAAAATCAATAAACCTTTAAACGCCCAGTGGTCACATACGGGACCGCAAATTTGCGTCCATCTATGCCCTAGCAGGTCAATGTTTGTAAACATCGCACAATAGATTCTTACATTAACTTAATTAAATACTATTATTACAAATTAATGTAATCTAATTGTGAAATGAACCATAATACTTCTGTATGGGACCGTAGGGCATTGAACGACGCAAATCTGCGGTCCCGTAAGGAAACCTCTGGGCGTTTAAAGGTTAATAAAACTCATTGTATAATAACATAATTACTTACCTTGTCTGGAGTGTCGAAAACCGCAATCGGATTATCGAACGTTGTTGCACTACGTTCACAGCATTAAAAACACTACAGATGCCTTCGTTGATGTGACACCAGCCCTGAAAAAGTAGATGGATTATTATTAAATGGAAAAAATGTAAACATAAAAAACATCCCAATAAATTGGAAAGAATGAAGAAATACAACTAAAAAAACAAAAATTCTCATAAACAAATGAATTCAAATTTTGTTCTAAATTTGAATCTTCTTTCAATACATTTTTCAAATGTATTTACCTAACATTATCGATTCGGTAGATAGCTGCCTATCGACGACAATATTTATTTTATAAATACTATGATAACATTATTTATTTAATATTAAATTGAATATTTTTCGGAGTTTTCGTTCCCATTATATCAGAGGTTCAATGCCTACGTCACACACTTGATTTCTTGTATGAAATTATAAACAATTGTTAAATTAACTTCTTAGGTTTTCACGGCCAGATTTGATATTATAGCTTTTGGGTTTAGGCGTGTGTGGCGAACTTCCTTCAACCAATATTTCGACCGTCCTTGCAGGGGTCTTCTTCAGGATTGATCATTTATTTAGTTTTGAGTTGGTTTATTCAGATTATATATTTTTTATGAGCGTTATTTATTTATATCTCCATGGCAACTACCTACTCAAGATTCATTCATCAACAGGGATGACGGCTTGATTCTCAAAACTGTATGGCTTCAACCTTTAGCACATACTCTAAAACCTGCACAGACAACCAAGGACGACCACAGTCCGACATGACGTTCGTGGAGGTACAATTCTTAGAACATGCCTACCGTATTCTTAGAACATACCTACCGTATTCTTAGAACATACCTACGGTTCTCCAGAATAATAGATATAGAAGGAGATATAAATCAATAACATTCATAAAAAAATATAATCTGAATAAACCAACTCAAAACTAAATTAATCATCAATCCTGAAGAAGACCCCTGCAATGGCGGTCGAAATATTGGTTGAAGGAAGTTCGCCACACACGGCTAAACCCAAAAGCCATCCCTAATATCAATTGTTAAATTGAGTGCCTTAAAACAACTTTAATGTTATACAGCACTATTAAAGTAAATAAATGCCAGAAAAGGACTTCAACCATCATTGGATGATTCTTTTAATTGTTATTTTATGAGGTAGATGTTTTTAAGCTAAAATATGTCGATAGCAAAGTCATCCGATGACGTGGCAGTTTATTGTTATATGTTATTCAACAGCATGGAGTAAATACCTGACCACAATATCATAATTAATGCGGGCCCATATCTTATCAGCCAACTCGAATTACTGTATTATGTAAAATGTTTGTACACTAGTGACGAGATAGCTGTGATGCTGGAGTGCAGACGTCTCCAAACTGTGAACTTACATAAGCTTAACATCAACGCTGTAACCGAGCGACTTACACCTGTATGCAGATTCATTCCTTGGCTTAAGGTAACCAACTTAATAACCATATAGAGTGCCATTCATTAAGGTAACTAACCTATATATATACATATATATATATATATAGCTATATATATAATGATATATAATGATTAAAGTGAGGTAGCCTCAGCCCTCGACTCACCTTAAATCTTAAGAAACGTGTCTGCAAATGGGTGTTAAGTTGGTTACCTTAAATCAAGGAATGTCTCTGCATACGGGTGTTAGTCAACGTTGCCAGATTTGTTTGGGTACAAAAGAGCAGGACATTTTAAATTTGACGTTAAAAATGAGGATCAGAGAGCAGGAAAAACACTTTTTTCTCCATTCACACATCCAAAAAATTTCATGGTTTTTTTGCACTGCACAAATATTTATATCAGATTTGTAAGCACGTATTTATTAAACAAAAAACTTGAATTTACATAATTTTTAGTGTGGAACAGTACATTTTTAAATGCGGTGTTTTAACCAAGCGATGAAACGTAAAAATCTATAGAATAAAATACTTCGCTTTTTGTGTGTGTTAATGTTTGAGAGCTGTTGCTTTAATGGGCATTCCGTAGCAATGACATAAAGACGTTACATAAGATGGCATCGAAATAGGAATACATTATTCACGATTATTTTTATGTTCTGTGCCGCGACCGCAATACCAATTCATTCATCATAAGAATATCTAATACCGGAGTTGGGGGCGGGACGGATCACTTAACAAACTGATACACAACCATTTATCATATCTTATTCTGTATCTACTCCTCAGCTGGAGCGTATGGTCGTCACAAACTGTCGTCACACATTTATGTCAGATATCATTGCTCAAGTCATCTCTACACCCAGAGCTCCGCCGAATATGTACGTGTATAAAGTACCCGACGTTCAGGTCGTGAGCCTGATGGCAGCTTAGTATTGGAACTTTGTTTCCAGGCGGTCACCAATTCAAATACGATCCGAAAAAAATACAACATATTTTAACTCTTTAATACGTATTGTAAGAAATTTATTTGTTAGGCACTGTTTAGCGCTGGCAAATCGAGCCTGAGATTAGCGTATAATGATGATATATTACATTTTTATGTCTAGTACTATACTTAACAAATATTATGAAATATGCTACTGATACTAATACGGACGTATCTCTAAGTCCCGAGGTTCCTGTCTAGAGGTCGTCGAGAACAATATATGTTCCTTGTTGAATCTTCGGATGTGGATATGTCCAGCGCCGGTTTTAGGGAGTGGCGAAGTGGGTCGGTGCCCCAGGGCGTCGAATAAGCTAGGGGCGCCGAGTGCAACCAATCTTGCTTAGATTTTTTTAATGTATACAATATGAGGCGCCAGAAAAAAATGCCCTAGGGCGCCGCACGGTCTAAAGCCGCTACTGTCTTGCGCCGAGGCATACTGAAAGAACTGGATATCGGAAATAAAAATATTTATAGAAATATAAATGTTTAAAGGTTCATTGTGCTACAGTCACGATGCATAGTTATGCTCGTATAAATGAGTTATAGAGAATAAAACATAATCTTCATAATACTAATAGCCGTATGCAGATACTATATTTAAGATTTGAGGTGAGTCTAGGGCTGAGGCTTCCTAACTTCAAATTTCTAGATCAGATTACCTATATAGGTTGTTTACCTTGAAGAATGTCCCTGCAGTAAGTCTCTGAGTGTAAGATTCTTTCCAATATCTGGTAATATAAATACCTTCTTAAGCATAGGTAGCGGATGTGACAAAACAAAAATAATGCCGAATTAGCAGAATTTTGTGAATTTTCGATAACAAACGTGTAGGTACTTACGGTTTACTTTTATCGAACAAAGAGCTATCAAACTTGGTTCTTATCGCCGGGATTGTTATATAACATGGGCGATAATGGTAACCACTTGAGTGATATTATTCATCGAGAGTCGGTGGCACACGCAGAGGGATCCTCCTACACTTAACTGATATTTATGACGTGAGTGGATGAACGGATTTAGATTAACATTCGTTGAAAAATAAGTCGTATCGATGATAACGGGACTGTACCAATATGCGCCGCGACGGTCTTCTTCACGACATTGTGGTGGGGATGGTTGAGGGTAGAAACTGTAAAGGGCGCCCTGGACGGGAGTATTTGCAGCAAGTGTTCGAGGACATGAATTGTAGCTCTTATGCTGAGCTGAAGAGGGTTGCGGAGGACCGAGAGGAGTGGAGATCGAGATTTAAGATTCTGTTGCTGCAAACCTAACTACGAAGAAGACCAATATTACTTTTCTCACATCTAAATATTTTTTTAATTTTTATATCTAATTGTCACTATACTAGTTCGCGACGACGTTAAGGTTAGAAGCCCAGGGATTTGTAAAGTAATTAGTATCGAAGCCATATTTTGGGCAATTTGTTTTTAAGACTTTTTAAGGAATCGGATGAATGGTCCGACGTTCTCGAGGATTAGACCGTTTAGTCTTAAGAAGCATCTCAAACTAACCGGTGACACGCGGTTAAAAATATATGCATGCCCGATAGGGCTAGCTCTTTACCTCATACCGACCTACACATCGGCAAATGTTGTTATTCAGGATGATGAGGCATTTTTAAATTTAATTTTTATACATATTTTCAACTTTAAAAGAATGTAGAAAAAATATATATTTCCGCGTGGTACCCTGCAAGTTACACACAAGGTTAGATTATGCGTCTGACAAGCAGTTGAAGAACGTAGGAATCTATTCCATATCATCCTCGTTAACCGTGCTCGTAGCTCTGACGATATGCTTGATGAAGTTTAACAGCAGAAGGTACCGTCAGAACGAAGCAGCAGTTCAGGAAAATCCTTCCAAGAAATAGTAGACTCCCAAGCGACAACACAGAACGCGTCTCCTATGCTTATGGATGATGCACTCCGTCAGAGAATGTCTCACTGTCTGTTGTATGCCTGGATCACACGGAGAGGCGTCGCAAGAAGACAGGCCAAACCTTTTTAGGAAATGACAAGAGATTGGGGACTTAAGCAAAATAAGTTTTAAGTTCTAATGCGCCATCCACTTCTCAGTACAGCTTGTAGTCATAATGTAAAAACAACATATCTTAGCTTGTTCGAAAAGTTACTATGGCTTAAGTTCTATGGATTATAGAAACAAAATTCACATCAATTTAAAAGATAAATGGGTTATTGACAAGACGCTCTAAAAGACCATTTGCCGAAAATTAAGTAATGAATTTACTTACGAAAATTACACGGGAAGCATCTTATCATTACTAACGATGTGTTACAGTGTGGCCTACTTAAGCATTTCTTCTATTGAGAAATATAAGAATCAATAAATTTTTACAACTATCACTACACAATACGTAATAACTACGTACAAATTTATAAAGCTTTGAGAAAGAAGCATAAAATACGTACATATAATAAAATAAACAAGATATCAGTAATCAGTATTGCATTAATTGTATTACTTAACACTAATTAAAGGTCATCTATATGTTGTATAATTTCAAGTTAATAATCCCGATGAAAGAACAAAACGTTGAACAACCATTTTTTCTTCCATTCGACTGCGCTAGTTAAAATGATGTATTTTTATTGATTCTTACAAAAGTATATAAAGTATTGGGTACTATACAATTTTTTAAAGTCTATTTCACCCTTTTGCAAATGGGTTAACTTCCTTATAAATATTTATTAATAGTACGTCATCAATCAATTCGTAAAATCTGTTCTTGTAGGATATATCCAGTGCTGGTTTTAGGGGGAGGCGAAGTGCGTCGGTGCCCCAGGGCGTCAAATAAGCTAAGGGCGCCGATGGCAACTAGTCTTTCTTATAATGTTTTAAATATAAATAATATGGTGCCTTAGAAAATAATGCCTTTGGGCGCCGAAGGGTCTAAAGCCGGTTATTGATATATCATTTAGTTTACTGGCATCAGCGCACTTATATTGTATTTCGGAACAAACTGTAAACAATGTGAATCTTTTATAATATTGTAAGAATGCGTACAATTAATATTTTCAACTCGTCTAAAAAATGCTTCGTTTTACATGGGCACTATACGAGTAAATGTCACAGTTTCAAGTTTGTTAAGTCATTTTACATTCAGTTGAATGTAGATTAGGTAATCTGAATGTAATGCTGTGGCAACCCTATTCATAGTACTCGGATTATGCAACAGTAGTACAATTACTGAACAGTAAAGTAAATTGTAATTGATTAATGACTGTAACGCCGTTTTGCTAAGTTTGTGCTCTTTATATAAATGAGGAACAATAAATAAACAATTAGGGCCTTCAGTTTCGATACTACTATACAACAAATGTCATTGGAAAAACACGTTTATGCATATAATTAAGTAAAAATGGTTTAGCTTTAGGTTATGTTTGGTCAAATTGAATCAGTGCAGTAACTAACATTTGCTTATGACAAATCGCTTTGTCAATAACTATCTACGCTTGGTCAGTAGCACTGTCACATGTAGCTTTAGCTCTACGACGAAATTTATAGGAACAATATTCGTCAGCCACAATATAGCTTTTTGCTTTGAAAAAAAAAGCCTTTTGAACGTTATTTAACCCTTTGGACGCAGAAAGCGACTATAGTCGCCCGAATTTTTATTCCTCTTCGACGCGTAAATCGACTATAGTCCATGGCTTGTAAAAAACGTTCCCTTTTGACGCGGTAGTTGATTTTTGTCGCCTCGCATTTACATCATCTGTAATATACCGACCTTTTTTGTTACGCAATTATTGCGCAGGGGTGGGGGAAAGAGAGGCCAAACATGCCTCTCTTTTCATCATTATAGAGGACAATATTATTTTTTATAATATGTTTATGTGTTGACGCTGAACATTCAGAATTCACATTTGATGGAATGGATCGACACCCCCCATGTAAGCATTATTTCATGACTATAATATATGACATATACTCCATGTTATATTTTTCAGTTTTTTCTGTTATTTTTAAAACAATTTCATAAAAGATTTTTATACGCAAGTATACAAGTTTGTTATAGTATATTTTAGTGAATTAATATAATTTTGTTAGTAATAAATATAATTTAGTTTTTCAAATTATTTTTTTAACTTTTTTGCCTCTTCATCCTTCTTCATCTTTTTTTGACAGCCTTGTTATGTCATAAACATAGCAAGGGTTGGGTATTATGACATTCCCTGTATTCAAAATCATAAATAATCACTAATAATTGTACAATCACTATCGATTTTTTACGTTTTTTTTTTTTTATATTTAAATTTCATTTTTTGAGCCCCCCTGCCCCCAAAATATAACCTGATGACTATTTTTTGGTGTATTTAATCATGATATTCTCAAAATAGAAGTAAAAATAATTTTATAGCATACTTTATTTTTCACGAAAAATTTACATTTTTCAAATCAACATTTTAATTTCGCTTGCCGCGTTGAAAGGGTTAATAATGGAATTCGTTACTGCAGACAATATGCAGTCTTAATGGACCTTGCTCAAAAAGTGAATGCTACCCAACGAATAGGCACACTCAAGTGGCAATGGGCAGGACATATCTGTCGAAGAGACGACGGACGATGGGGAAGAAAATTATTAGAATGGCGCCCAAGAACTGGCAAACGAAGCATTGGACGACCCCCTGTTAGAGAGACTGACGACATAAGAACAATAGCGGGAGTGACCTGGATGCGGAAGGCGGAGGATCGAAGAGGATGCAGACTCATGCGGGAGGCTTACGTTCAACAGTGGACGGATACAGGCTAATGATCAATGGACCTTGCATTTTTAAAGCTTTTTTAGTATATTTTGCCGTATGTACGTACAAATCAATTTAATAATGTAATCCATTACATAAAGATTTTCATTAACTCTTGGGTGAAATACTCTTGAATGTGTTTGCATAAAAAATACGCCAATACACGTCGCTTATCGAAAACGCGGGACGAATTTCGATATAAAATAAAAAAATGTTCGTAGGTATTTATTTCCAGTTTTGCCACCAAAGAGGCCTTATGTAATTTTTAGTTACGTAACGTGACCGATTAACGGAGTAAAAAATCAAGCAACTCGCCTAGCGCAGCAAGGTCTGGGCTAACGCGGAAAACGTCAGCCGGAAACTTGATTACTTCCCCACCACAGCAAACACTGACCGATGTAAGCATGGCTCGGATACAAACGTTAGATTGACGTGTCCAAACCCTTCAACAAGGAGACACTTTTACCAGAGAAAACCATAAAACATAAATTCTAAAAAAAAAACCCTCCTTTGTTCCGCCACACTAAAAACTGTCGACAACGATTAGCAATGTGCCTAAACTAAAATAAAAAGTCCTTTACGTTGACTTGTGGTAACTATAGATTTCACATTACCATATATAGTTGAATTAGACTAGAAAACCACGTAATATCTAATCAATTTTCAAAGAAAATTTTCCACGAGAGTATTTTAAAGCGCGCGAAAACGTCCATAGACACAGATATTGGCCATTACATCAATATAAGGAATATATTTCTAGTGTCATCCACTATTTTTAATGGGTTAATTTTTGGAAAAAAAAAGTTTTATATAGAAGTTACCCTAAATGTACCTCACACACCTTACTTAATTTAAATCATCAACATATTATGTAACAATAAATATATTATGTAAATAGATATATTTTTTTGTAATACAATAATGATTCAATTAATCTTTTTTAATGATTATATATATATATGATTTTACGCTATAGTAAGAGTATTGGTCATTTATCCAAAATTGTACTCATACTATAAAATGGGCCGTTTACATATTTAAATATTGTACATTTATTATTATTAATATTAATTTAATGAATTAAATAAAAATAAGAATTATGATCAAGCATGTAGCATTAAAAACTTATGACGATATACATTTTAATGTTAAATTACATAACTGTTACTAAATTGATGGTTGATTTTAAATTGTTGTATTAAAATAATGCTCTCGTTCGCTGTTTCTTACCTTTTAGAGTCCTGGATGCTGTCCCGGTCACTGTGCGCGGTTATATTTAGGGTTGTTATCTGCTTGTTTTGTTGTGTAATTCTCTGTCGTGTGAAAAATGTTATGTCCAAGTGACAGAAGCGTGAATTTGAAGTTTCAAAATGTACACATGTTCGGCCTTACATAAACAGTGTGGGTCGCCGTAGTGGCTCGGTCCGTAACCAGCTCTTAACGCTGAATGCCTACTTAATCACTCGACCTCCTTTACAAATAAACGCAAGGTGTATATGTATATATTTTTTATGTAAACACATACGGGAGAATACCGACAGATGGTGATAGTAATTCCGAAGTCTCGTCTGTGGAATTCTATGACGCTTACCATGGTGTATGTGGCTAAACGCTGCATATGGAGTCTTGATCCGCCAACGTCATAGACTACTGTCCATTATTATTACAGGAATTAACTATGAATGGGTGGTCTTCACTGGACGACTTTCGTCTACTACCAATTTTATTTAATAGGCTATGACTGTCGTTTTACGGGTGATTGATCAAATTCACACCAACCGAGGGGTACTTTAGAGCTTATAAATCGATTGGAAATCCTTTTTTTATCTCCGTCGGGGATCGAACCCACGACCTTTGGCTTGCAAAGCAAACGCTTTGACCATTGAGCTATTACCGCCGGCAAATATATATATATACATATATACCTCGGTTTATAAGGTTAATTCGTGAAAGATTATTACTCGTAAGCCCCGGATTAGATCAAATGCACATCCAAGAGTAATTTATTCAATTTTTAATACTGAGTGAATTTGATTAATACAACCAAGCGAATTTGAAGCGGTCAGTTTTGTTTGAAACACTTAAAAATTCACCCGGTAACCTAAGGAATAACTTTCTGATTATTGGTGTCTGAAAGCAATCAGATGATCAATCGGTTAATTTTGTTACATACCTGTATAAACATTATGTTTATAACAGTCACTCCTTTTGCGAAATGAGATGAGTTGAGTTCCGTGACAAACCATAAGACACATCCCCTGCAGCTGTCCGACAGTCGCTCTTCCAAGAGATTACTCAATATAAATGTAAAACAATTATCTTGGTGAAATTTCGCATGTTTGAAATCTTCGTGTAAATAAAATACCGATATGACTTTATGTATTTATATTTAGTTATTTATAAAAAAAAACAAACATGTTATAATGAATCACACATTATCCACGAAAGTTGTTAAGCGAGGTTCCAAAGTACTTTTAAACGTAAGTATATATTTTTTTAAAGACTTAACTCGTTTTAACCATACGTTATGAGTTAATTGTTGTGTATTTTTATCTTCTATAAAACATAGATCTATCTAAAATCCACCATTCAGCTATGAAATAAAAATAGAACAATTAAAAACTGCATTGCTTCTAATTTTAAATAAAAATGGTACATTTATTTGTATTGATCATCGCTGCTTTTTTATACTGATATTACATGAATCTACGCTTCATACGCTCGAAAATTAATCGATAATGCAGATTTTTTATATTTTTATTGTTATTTAACCATGAACACATATTATTTTTACAGCTTTTTACATTATATTAAAGAGAATTAACATTTTATTTTATTTAAATTGATTTTTAAATTTTCGTCATTTATGTGTTAGAAGCTGCTAACGGAACGACGAATAAATTTTGTTAGGTAAGAGAGATAGTCTGAAGCTAAGCAACGGCATCTGTTGTAATAAATAATTCTAACTTATAATATTACCCTTCTTTTAAAAACAACACAAATTAGTTTGATATAAATAAGAATATTCAAATAAAATAATGGCGCAAAAATTATTATATTTAAAAATAAATGACATATCAAGACCATTATATAAAGTACTAAATATAATTGATTCATAATAAAAATTTCTTCTAGAGCTACTTATTATTGTTATTATTTAAAGAGCTAGATTATTTCGTAAAAGATAATGTTTAATATTCAATGTATTTAATTAATTTTATTGCTAAGCAAATATTTATTATGTATTATTATTAATCTAAGGAATGAGAGTTATTATATCATTCACGATAGATGTAATTTGAATCAATAAATAAAATAAATTGAATAAATAATTTAATAAATTATTATTTTATTACTGCATATAAAAAATAATATGAAAAATAATATTAACATTTTGTAAGCTTGTACCTACAAGATGGACCGACGATATAAGAAGAATAGCGGGAGTGACCTGGATGCGGAAGGCGGAGGATCGAAGAGGATGGAGACTCATGCGGGAGGCCTACGTTCAACAGTGGACGGACACAGGCTGATGATGATGATGATGAAGCTTGTACCATCTGTAGTATTAAAATGCAAGCTTTTTTGTGCTAGTTAGTAAAGCTTATTTAATGTTTTCAAATAGTTCATACAATTATTCACAGATGGTAAATATCGAGCAATAATATTATATGCATTTAAAATATTATTTAAATATAAAACGGTCATTTTATAGTTCTCATAACATGTGTTTGATTTAATTTTAATAATTTTATGTAAGTTTATTTACCCCCTCCTTCAAATTTATTCTGTGCCTGAATATATTTAATTAGTGATTCAAGTAAGTTCAAGGAAATATTGAACATACATTTATTTGGCATTATATTAAATCATATAGTGGACCAAGATACATATATTGCCTTCGTGGACATTGAAAAAGCATTTGATAAAGTAGATTGGGAGAGGCTCTTCGATGTAATGAAAGAAATTGGGATTGTTCCTACAAGGAATAAAGACTCATATTTCCACTTTACAAAGAAGCAGCTGCCATAATATCACTTGGAAATGTCCAAAAGGAAGCAAAAATACGTCGAGGGGTGAGACAAGGATGCTCTCTGTCGCCTGTACTCTTAAGCGTATACATACAAAATGCAATTAATAACATCAGGGAAAAAATGGGCCATAGAGAGGGGGTTAAAATACATGGCCAAAAGATTGATATGATAAGGTTTGCTGATGACATTGCTCTGATTGCTGAAACTGAAGATGAACTCACTGAAGCGCTGACATCCATGGAAAACATATTTAATTCCAACTACAACATGAAGATAAAAAGCACAAAAACCAAAGTCATGAGAGTAAGCCGCAATGAGCAGCAGAAAATTAACATATCAATGCTAGCAGTACCCCTAAAAGATGCAAAAGAATTTGTATACCTTGGAAGTACGATCACCTGGGATGGCAGAACAAAAAGAGAAGTCAACAGTCGAATACATCAAGCAAGACTAGCTTTCAATAAAAAAGCAAAAATTCTTGAGTCAAAAAATATTTCTTTAGGGCTCCATAAGCAACTTGCCAAAACACTTGTTTGAAGCATCTTAATGTACGGCTGTGAGACATGGTGCTTATCTGAAAGTGATAAAAAAAGACTAGAGGCCTTTGAGATGTGATCGTACAGAAGAGTTCTCGGAATTTCCTGGAGAGACCACGTCACGAACAATGAGGTTCTCAGCATAATCAAGGAGGATAGGCACCTAGTAAGAACCATCTTAGAGAGGCGATCGGTCACATCGTGTGCCATGATGGTCTTCTTCACGACATTGTGGAAGGGATGGTTGAGGGAAGAAACTGTAGAGGGCGCCCTATATGGGAGTATTTGCAGCAAGTATTCGAGGACATGAATTGTAGCGCTTATGCTGAGCTGAAAAGGGTTGCGATGGATCGAGAGGGATGGAGATCGAGATGCAAGATTCTGTTGCTGCAAACCAATCCACCGGATTGATACTACGAAGAAGATTAAATCATGCTTTGCTTACCAGTCAAGCAGAGAATGTTTATATTGATTTTTTAGAATAAAGTTTTTTACCAAGTAGAGGAGTTGTGTTCTATGGAAATTTGTAAATACATACATACTCCAAATTTTACCAAATTGGCCAAAGTTAGAAGGCCTTTTTAATGAATTAATAAATTTTATAATGAGAACATATGACTTAATATCATAAAATATAAACATTAAAAAAATTCTTCAATACTTATTGTCTTGGGAATATTAAAAATTAAAATATGTGTACTGAAAGATATCTTTTGATGTGTAAAATATAAAAATGATTAGTTAAAATACAGCTAAAGAAATATAAATGAACAGGGAAAATGTCAAAAATGTGTATTTTGTTCAGGAATTTGTGGTTAATAGACATGAATCAAAACAATCAAAATGGTTGTAATCAATTTATTAGCAATAAAGTTTCAGATACACAATATTTACTCCATGCAAATAATTTTTGTTAGAAGCTCAGACATTAATTGTTTATGTATATTAATGGCGTACAAATAACTTTCTATGAGTACTATATAATTTATTATATCTAAGGGATACAGAAAAAATTAAGAAAACGTAAACCTAATCAAATGTTTGTCTGATATGGTCAATCTATGGGAACACCTCATCTGCAATACATCGTAATTTTAATGAAATATAAATGTGTTAATTTTAGATAAACAATCACCTCGTTTCGTAAAAGGAATTGTTTAATCTAAATAATTGTTTAAAATTGGAAGTGAATGCCAATACTAAAATTATGTGATACAAGAAAAATAATGTTGTAAATGAAACTATATAATAATAATCATAATAATAAAAAGATTATAGTAATAAATCTATAGCTACATACACTTATAGCGAGATGAAATATAGAGAAATGATCTTGTCATGATTTTTAATTATACGTGTATGATACTACATCCGCTTCCTGTCCACAAAGGAATGGGCGCATCTGTTAGTATGTGACAATAATCCTACCTACATCGTAATTTGCTAAATATCTTAATTCCTACGTTTCTGCGGTGAATGTCCATAAACATTAGTAACTTAGTCTTGATACCCGAGAATGAGCACAAGTCTATACACACAGGTGTCCCATGTGATGGCAGCCTAGGGGTCCCACATACTGTAGGAACTGTTCTCGCATGGTGGTAAGATAGGTAGTGATGGTATTGGAGTCCTGTACATGTGCCCACCTCGAATATGCATAAATAAATGTTTATAAGTATTCATATTCACATTACAATATGATTACATACTTCTATTGGTTTGCAACATCATCTATATGTATGGTTGTTGAACGATCAATAGATGGGTATGCAATGTTATATGTTATGTTATTCTAATAAAAATGGTGGCCGTTGGGCTTAACACCTATTTTTGTTTACTCTTGGCAGTGGGATTAGCATGATTGTTGGCGTCCCCGTCTTACAGGGAAGAACAGCCACCTAAACTATGAAAATAAAGTAGACAAAAACGTACACGAAAATATACTTCTCCGCGGTAAACGTAATAACTAATAAATAATTTAGTGTATCTATAACCGACGAGAGAGTCACCTATTCACAGAAATGATTAATATGTTTGTGTGCAGTGTAACTTAAAGTGTACGCCAAAGGAAACTTAGTATAAAACCTTACTCTTACTAATGTTAATGTTAATGAATATTTAATATATTGGTATCAATAAAAAAAATAAAAATAAAATATATTCTGTCATAGAGTGCACTCACTTTCCTACTCCCAAACAATCTACAATTGTTCATACTCCCTTACGCTAGGTCACATCTTAATTAACCATATTGCAAAATGTAGATAATTATACTTAAGTTATGACGTATGGAGTAAGTTTGGTTGTTTTCTTTAATAATTAAATTTTAGTATAAATTCATATGGAGACCTGTTAATTTATAATTTAGAACGTCATAAAATGGCCACCTATGAAACTTTTAACATATTCTTACGCAAATGGCTATGTATAGAACTATCAAATATTTATGAAAACAGTCTTGGGAGGTGTTCAGACTCAGTTTTTTTTTAACTTTGTAGTAAAAATGTTTCAAACGTAAAAAAATACAAAATTCTATCAATAAAAAGGGCAATCTTATAATTTAAATGAGTATAAAAACGAATCGATCCCTCAATTTGGTAATGGAAAACTGGAATTGAGCACTTGAAATGCAAATGGGTTAAAATGAGATGAGTTGAGTTCCGTGACAAACCATAAGACACATCCCCTGCAGCTGTCCAACAGTCGCTCCTCCAAGAGATTACTCAATATAAATGTAAAAAAATTATTTATAGTTTGAAATCTTCATGTAAATAAAATACCAATATGACTTTATGTAAAATATTCGAACAAGAAATGAATGAATCGAGACGGAAGTCTCTTTATTTAGTTTCTTTCTCCTTCTCCTTGTCGTTTTCTTTCTCCTTGTTCTCTTCAGACTCTTTCTCCAGCTCCTTCTCCTTCTCCTCGGCCTGAAACGTTTCAAAGGAATATTAGTCGCAGTCAAACGCTTAATATTATATAAAATTACATATAGAATGAATTATCTTTTCATTTCATAAAGGCAATCCAATCGAGACAGAATCCATGAAGGTTTCTTATCCCTTTGGTGGTATTCTACTGAAAAATAAAAGAGTTTGATATTCAAAAGAGATACAGATAGCGGACACAAAGCAATAACTTTCCTATTTGCATTACTGAAAAATAGTATATTTACTAGAATCCGAGTTTGTATAAAGAATGTAATACTTGAAATCAGGTACCAGGTATTAGTTATTTGAAGCAAACATTTACAACATTAAAAAATATAATAAATAGCAATTATTTATAGGATATACTGAGGTATCAGTTTAGTCATCAATGTGTTCAATAATAACAGGTGTGCAAATGAAAGTTTAAGACGGAGGTTGTCTTTAAGCTTGCTGAAGTAATGATTTCTTGATTGTGAGACTAACCTTCTCTTTGTCCAACTCAGCCTCAATGGTGGGAGTTGGCTTCTCGGCGGGCCCAGTGCCTTCCTTGCCCTCCTTAGCGTCACGGACAGGCTTGGGAAGGTGCGAGTTCAGGTCCAGAGTCGAACAAATGTCTTCCCAGTCGGGGAAGCAACGCTCCTTCATGCGGGACACGTGACCCACCAGGTTAGGGCACTCAGCGCCCATGTAGTCGCGCAGGTAGTATGCCACGTCCTTGTCGATGAAGTGGATCTGGGCGAGGTTGGCGAAGGCCACAATGTCCAGCTGCAACACACATTTCATGATGTTGTGAAAGTCACGTACTGTTCCAATAGAAGCACTCAGAAGCTTAGCTTTCAGATGAATGTTTCTCATCAAAAGTCTAAAAACTTAACTTTTTGAAAAATAAATTTAAAAATTACGTGCTTTTTGTCGTTATATTTTGACATTTGGTTGTAATATTTTTATAGTGCATAAAATACCTAAACTTAATGTATTTATTGTAATATATTATTTAATAAATAAATCATTTTTCTATCAAAAAAAAACAAATTTCATTCAAATACAACCATTATTTTCAAAGTTAGATAGAGCTCATTTACACCAAACTTGATTTTGCATACAAAACTCTTTGAATAAAAAATTGTCCACTTTATAGATAAATCATCGTATAGATATGTTGATTTATAAAAGGAAGACATCTTTTTTTCATTATGTTTTCTTTTCTTTTTTTCCGATTGCTTTTTTTGGTCACTAAAGCATAATATTCTTTGATTATGGGGACACTTTTATTTTTTTATCAATTTAGAGGATATCTTCTGACTTCTAGACAATTGCTATGATTTTTTTCAGCCGACTGAAACACTTTAGTCTTTTAGGTAGTTTTTTTTATGTCACTCATACATATACACATATACATTATGAATTGTAGCGCTTACGCTTATGCTGAGCTGAAAAGGGTTGCGGAGGACCGAGAGGAATGGAGATCGAGATGCAAGATTCTGTTGCTGCAAACCAATCCACCCGATTGATACTACGAAGAAGACATATACACATACTTACTTCCATAATGGAACAAGCTAAAAAGTAATATGTCACATTTAACCTTTTTACGACAAATGCACCTCATCGCTTCCCCCACTTTTATCACTAACTCGCAATCATCGAGCTCCGAGCTATTTGCAGGACATACCTAACCTACCATTCCAAAAAAAAAAATCTCGGAAAAAAGCAGAACAGTGTTGTTTAGTCTCTTGGTTTAAGAAAGTAATTCTTTGTTTATTAAAGTACTGTCATTCATCATTTTTCATAACGTTACAGCAATTTCTTAACATTTATATAAAGAAAACACCATTTACATGGAGAAATCTTGATGACGTAAAATTTACAAGCTCAAGAAAAACTAGTCAGAGCGCCCGCTGGAAGGTGAACATTGGATGACTAGCTGATATATCACAATTTATATATTTATTATTTTTCCCAGGCTTAGTACAATAGTTGAGTTAATCTTCATCTTTTTGAAGGCATAAATCAATTATGATTTATGTAATTTCGTTGAACTCAAAAATGAACATAGATCTAATTTAGTATTGGATAAAGGTAAATGTGCTGCGGACATAGAATAATAAGAATTCAGAATGATTCTGTTCTAATTTATGAGGAAAAATCACGGCACCAACAATCCAGTGTATGTATTGCTTACATTTCTGCAATCAATCAAACAAATTGCAGCAGTAAGTGGTTAACGTGGTAGAGGATCTATTATCTCATTAGTCCAGAATATAGGGATCTTCATTCTTACGTTGTCCTTCTACGGTGGAAAAACTGGTCTATTCTTGGTACAATTTTTGGACTTCTAAATAAGACATTAGAAAATAAAAGTTTTAAAAATGATAGGAAGAAGACATGAGCATAGACAAAAATACAAAATTATTGATAATAAGCTTACGTTAGTCGGTTCATCTCCGAAGAAGAAAGGCTTATCAGCGAGCATGTCTGAGAGCACCCTCAGATCATTATTGGCGAACTCCGCAATCTCCTCAGGCTTGTGCAGGCCAATACCCTGGGCCTTCACCTTCTTGTTACCCTGAAATTATTTAGAAAAAAAAAAAAGTCAACGTGATACGTAAATATAATCAAATAACAATGAAAGTAAATAGCAAGAGTTAATAACACACCCTGCTGGAAGAAACGAAAATCAACTGTCCATTTCTACCACGCCGCTCATACTCCCAACAATAACCTTAATGTAGACATTGTGGCTTTTGGGTTTAGCAGTGTGTAGCGAATATTTTCTGACCAATATTTCGACAGCCATTGCAGGTGTCACCTTCAGGATTAACAATTTTTCCCTGCAATGGCGGTAGAAATATTGGTCAGAAGAAATTCGCCACACAGGGCTAAACTCAAAAGCCACTCAATGCCAAATGTGAAATTCTACAGAGTTATTTAACCTAGTTGTAGTTTAACAGCAATAAACCATCAGAACTAAACAACAGTTTAGGGAGGTCTTGTTTAAAGATGGCGCACTCCCAAGCAACCACACAAAATGCTATTCTTATTTTCACGGATAATGTATTCCATCAGCGGCACCAATGGCCTGGAACTCGCTACCGGAGAGCATAAGAGAGCTTAAAGCGGAGGCATCTTTCAGAAGCAGACTCAAGACCCACCTTTTTACTCAGAGGCAAAGAAGCGCTTTTGGAATGATCATTCGGTCATATAAGTGCGCTATACAAATACTAATATAATAATAATCAGCTGTAGTTTGAGTAGGAATAGATCGATTACCTTGCGACCGTATGCGATCTTAAAGATGAAGTTCAGCACTCCGTTGGGAATGATGCGGGTGCCAAGGGCATGCTGCAGGTTGACTTTGTATCCCTTAATGACGCTGTCGGGGTTCTTGGTGCGCCAACAGAAGACTATCCAAGCCAAGTTGTTCTCAATCATGGAGATCATTGCGTGGGCCACGTTGCGCTGCTCAGCAGTCAATCCTGGAATCACAAACACCACAAAGTAGAACCAAACACTTACAACCGTATACAGAGTCGTTTCATGATCTTTGAGGTGTGACGAGAAATAAGGCTTTCTCACTTAAATCATTCTAGAGCAGAGTAACTAGTAGGGGATGGTTACTTTAAGACAGATAACTTATTATATTACATTGTTGATATGTTCAAAATTAACTTGCTATATAACTGAATATAAAATTTATTGGGTTGGAATTAAAAACTCAAATTAATATCTGATGTATTTGTTTACTATGAAATATATTAGTCTTTATTAATTACCCAAAAATCGATTAACAAATCCACCAAAAACCAATTAATTTCATAGATCTTGTAAATTTAAATGAAATTCTGCAGCTTTTCCAGTGAAATTAATTTTAATAGTAATTTTTACACATTATTTAAATGATTTTATTACTATCATAAAAACACTACAACATTGGGGGAGGGGTAATGAATATACCCTGGTAGAAAAATTGTAGGAGCAGCATTTTATTGATTTAGTTTGGAATAATTAATTGGAATATAAAAAAAAACCACAGTAAATCAATAACAAAGATGTGTCTGCTCAATGTTACAAGAAGTCTAATCAATGCAACAACTGAGAATAATGTATTTAAAATCAAGGGGAGTAAGCAATACTGATATTAATACAAAATTGTTTTTTTTTTGGTCATATTTCTATCTACCATACATAATTACTGGAAATGATGGTTTCTAAAGGTAATACCACAATCGGTTTAGACTCAAGCGGATTCATTTAATGCAACATTTAGAAAATATTAAAGCATTTTGAATAGAAATCAATTAATTTAAATGAATAATAGAGGCATTATGTTTGTTCACAATTTTATACATAAAATGTGAACTTCAATGGGTTTGAAATAAACAAGTATATGCATAATTGAATACTCTATTGAATGTATATTAAAACATATTTTAAATGGGGAATTAAGAGCACTTGATATACGAGTAAATAATTGTTTAAATGATATTTTATCAGTCCAGAAATTATAATGAATAAGGGAATTTTGAATGGCTTTTTTTGGCTTTATCTTTGGCATGTGTTTGGGTAAACATGGAGGGTTGGTTCTCTTGTGTTGGATTAGGTTTAAAAGATTTAGAAATTACCAGCGTCCAGATCCTTGTTAAATTTCTGGGATAGCTCTTTGATAATAATGGCACTGTCAGCTATTTCTTCTCCATTCAGTTCCACAAACGGCAGCTGCCCTTTGCGGGATTTAAACTTCATCTTGTGGTCCACATTCTGTAAAAAAAAAAAAAAAAAGCAAAAACGATTAAGGACACATTCCATCATTTATTCAAAAACTATTCCTCACACAAAGAATGAGATCATACTAATTTGACTTAATTAAATATGTACCAACTATATGAAAAATTTAAGACATTAAATACATATGTATTATAATATTTTTGTATATAAATTTCATTGTATTATTGAAGCAAGAATTTTAAATTATATTAATTTATTTAATAATGTCAAATTAGTATTTTTTATTACAAATTAACAAAAAAAATGCCTATTTTTTAGTATTTTTTTTACTATTATTTCCGAATATTTGAAGTTTTTTTTTCCAGTAAATGTATAAAAATCACGAAAATCTAAATCGTAATATAGATACAAGTAAATCAACTCTGCGTCCCGTAGCTCCGCCAAGTACATTATAAGTACAGTTTTCGGCGGCCTTCAATGACAACAATAGTTTGAAGTTAGAAAAAAGCCCACTGTATTATAAGTTCTTTTGCGGCATCCAGACATGTACCAGCAAGGTTCACTTTCATTTTTTGAAACCCTATGACAGAAGGTGCTGGTGCGTGTTTATTTACTTACTTATTACCCAAAAAGTCAATCCATTGCACTCCTAATACTCTAAGCATCTGTTATCTAAATCAAATAAATGGATTCTTTGGTTGTTTATTAGACATAAGAATGAAGATAACTTTTACAAGCTAAGGTGAAGATAAAAAATATCATATATCTGATGAATCTGTGATATCTCGTTTTGTGTAGAGGAACGTTTCTACTAAACCACACCCACAATAATTATAATGCCTTAATAGACTTCGTAATACGCAAGCGTCCTGAAGATCTAGACAAGGGACTTAAATGTCTTTGACAATACGCCCACTTATCCTTCACTCGGGACTCAAAATAATTAACAAGATAAATATTTTCTGACTTGATTACAGAAGAAGGTGACTTATTCGGACTAACGCGTTTTGACAGAATGTCGAATAAAGTTAACCTACAAAATAAGTCAAAAAAACCTTTTCGGATAAATGAATAAAATGTTATAATCAGAATCATAAAAGACTTCTCATTTTATTTATTCTAAGGTACAAAAGTGAAAAACGTTTATTTATCATAAAAGTACGCTGATCAATGAGTGTAAATCCTACATACAGCGTCAAGCCAATACTAATGAGAGTCATAGAAACCACTGGAGAATATATATTTCTTCTCTGCATCCTTTTAAGCAATGATTTTGATTATAATCTTCTCCGCGGGTTCTTTCTTTAGCAATTCTACACAGTGGCCACAATTATTCAAAGGGGATTTCCACTGGACTAGTAAGTTTCTCACTAATCATAATATGAATGAGGAATTTTGAATGTCCTTAAAATCTAGAGTACACTGGAGGGCTAAAACTTGGCGCTCTCGTATTCATGTTTAAATATTATTTTTATTTATTTTATTATATATTATATGTAGTTATATTATTATATATATAGTATATATTTAAAAAATCAATTAAAAAACTTAAACAAAATAAATAATCAGCAAAATCAATGTCAAAGACTCAATGCTTGCTACTTGATTAAATTATTATTATTGATAAACGAAAATTCTCGTAATATTGAAAAGCCTTTAGATAATATTTTAAGTAAATTGTTGGAAAATTAGACATTAAATATCAAATTAAACCGATAATAAATCAACGATTCGACAAAGCCAGTGAAATGACTTAAAAACTTCTGTCTGAATTGACATTTGTCTATTAACAATATGTTTATCATAAAGCTCTCACAATTTGTAAATGAAGAATATTTTTAGATAATATTATCAATTGGAATTTCGCAATAATATGTTATAAATAATATTCGAAGTCGTAAAATACGTCAACAAAGATGTTTTGTTGTCGCTTTTATATGAAGTGACGAACAGATGTGTAGGCTTCTCAAAAGCTCAGAAAATTCCTCAAAACGTTAATACTTATTTGTGTGAAAATAATAAATACTTCAAGGAATAATGTTGATCCATTGTTATTTTTTAGCAAATAAATAACAATTATATATTGTGTATTTTTACTTATTACTGAAATGTGGAAAACATCAGAATTTTGCAAAGATAGAGCCTACGAAGACAAATAAAGGACAGTCGTATATTATTACAAAATTCAAAGCTTTGAACACATCAAGGAAATTAATGTATTTGAAAACATTTTATTTTTATACTACATTAATATTAATATTCAATTTGTTCACGTACAAATGCATACATGAATATACCCCATACATATTTGTAAGCCTTTATGGAGAGATAGAATGGAGGCCTCTAACATATTTTCGATGCTTTAAGAATCGTGAGTCCTATGAAGATAAGGCGTAGTACAAATCAAATAATGACTCACTTTTGATATATTATACAATCGGTAAAAAAAGTATAGGCTTAATACGTTTCGGGGAATCATCCCTTAAAGAATGAGTCACTCTAGGCTGTACAGGAATTTTCCCGCCTCACTCTGGAGAACAATGATGTCACATTTATTCTTATTTAGAGTACAGCCAGTTAGCAACAGATAAATAGTCTTTTCACTGAGCAATTGTGGCAAATGTCGCACTATTATGCTGTCGCCAGCCGCTGATTCTGGAAGTAGCTATGTCAGTTCTCGATCGACAAAATTATATACAAAAATACTAGAAGCTTCTTGCTGTTGCTAATATCAGCGTCTAACAAGAATCTCACGCTTTAAAAATCAAACTTGACACTTTCGGCATAATTTTAATTAATAACAAAATTACTCAGAGTTTATCTTGATTTTGGAGCTGACGGACTGTTTCGGTGTGTGGGACATTTTCATTGTTTCTGACATAAGAGGTTATCGGTATTGGGTGTGATGTAGGGTGAATGGTATACCGAGTCCAGAGGTCTTCGCCCGCAGTTTCTATGACCGACTAGCGGGTCGCAGGGTTGCGTCGTATTGTGATATTCTACAAGACTGCTTTCGAATTTAAATTTGTTCGACGATTACTATTAGATTTATAAAAACATAAAGTGTTAATTTTCTGCGATTTAGGAACTTTAACGACCTATTATAAATAACAAAATGATGAAGATTTTTATAATATAAAAACTTGTTTATAATTACGACACATTAAGTAGGTTTAATCACAGGTACCGTAGGGTTTCGTAAGTGCTAAACTAAAGCACTCAAAGACAATTTACAAATCTATGTTTTCCGCGATAAAAGTATTCCATATTAACCTTCAAATTAATATGCGAAAAAAGTACGCCCCACGGTACTATCTACTCGGTGTACGTTCAGTATAAGAACAGTTGTTTAAAAGGCACAATAAATAAATCATACGAAATGTTCGTATTTGTTATAAAACAAAAAAAAAATCACAGAAAACTACACCGTACAACAAAGGTTAAAAAAACGACAAATCTATACAATTTATTTTATGTTTAACTGTATATTTAATTGGTTAAAATATATATTCTCCATCGCAAATGGCTTAATATGCTAACCACAGATAAGAATTTATAAAACGCTTAAAAGTGTACATATTTAGTCTCCCCCTTGACTGCTGGTCCATAAAGAGAGTTACCCATAATCCAGGATCACTGAGATAAGCGAAAGGAGTCTGCAGCCTTATAAAATGGCGAATGGAAGTAATATTTTATGTCTTTACATGATATTACGAGCACCAGCATAAACAAGAATACGCTGCATCTAAACTGTTCTCTGTAACAAGCGACGATAGATAACTTCAGTAACAAGAGGAAGTATCTTTAATTCAACACATTTTTAAACGACTGATGGACGATATTTCATCATTAGCACTCAAACATAACTAAGAAAGATTTGATAAACATTTATGAAGTGAAATATGCAGGTTAACATGAGTGGTGTTTGCTCTCAAATGAGTTGGGAGAAGATTGTACATTACAGTAACAAGGATTACAAAAAGGCGCCTATAAGAGATACCTAATAAAGGATTTAACTTATGTCTTATTTTATTCAACACCATGGATCAGAATCGTGAGGTATGAAGAATTTGCAGAAGACTTTCTGGGACATTTTATTCCAAACCATGAAAACGATAAGCATAAGAAATAATTCGAATTTTTTAAATATGACATGTTCGTACTCAAAGTTTATTATAACTAGGCATGTAGAGTAATAATCAAGAATTAATTGATGAAAAAATTATCAATAAATTAATAAATTAATAATTTTTTAAGGAAATCGGTTGAGGCCTGGACCATTTTCTACTAAGGGGAGCTCAACCCAAACATGCATTTATGGATATGTAATTGTGGTGCTATAGAGCGTGTATGTCAAAAATAAGGCTATTTAAAATAGTATGCACCACGACGCTCAGCAGCGAGTGACAAAGAAGAAGAAAAGCTTGTTTAGAGCGAAGAGGGGATGTCTATCCGTCTAAGGGGGTAAAAGTATGAGTGGGCGAGTCTGGGGGAGGGGGGCGCCTGTCTCGCGAGGGGACGGCTTTGTATGGGCTGGGGGGGGGCAATAGGGGGCAGAGGGGGACAGAGGCCATAGACCCCTAGGCGGATCAATACAGCCCGTCGCCATGGAGACGCGCCGCCAGAGAGATGAGGGCAGCTCTCTCACTCTCTCCACTAGTGCGCTCCCGATCCGCCGGGCCGAACGAAATTCGACCCAACTGAACACGATCTCTTCCAAAACGATCCCGCATACTCTTATTTCCATTCAACAATCAAAGTTTATGACATTTACAAAAAAAATATTGAGACGCCCCTTGGAACAAAAATTAATGATAATATATCCTAACTCATTACGAGTATTATACTGGTCATTATAATCCCATATTTTACAATTTATTAACTAAATAAAGTGAAAACATAAAATAAAACAAAAAAATATATAAATAATGTTTAAAATATTGACGTAAATAGTGGACGCGCATAAAGAGTAAAATTAATTATGATAAATATTGTTTAAAATAAATCCACACACTGCGTGGCTTAAAATTCCTTAAATCTCACTGTGAATGAAATGTTATTATGTACATTGTGTCGTGTTAGATTTTTCTTAAATCCGCACATAATAGACGCCGAACGCCATTTTCAATCTAGATGAATTTTCGATATTGAATTTTATTTCGTTACGTTCGAAATTTCTAAATTCGCCGACGTGAACATTTCATTCATTTTGAATGTGATTCGATGTTGATGCAGAGATGCGAACAACTGATTCAATTTGCGAGACGTTCGATTGAATGATTCCCCGAAACAATTAATACACGCATTTAATTCCAGATAATACAAAATCAAATAATAATACAAAATCATTATTTATTTACATAATAAATTATTATATGTATAAATAAATAAATACGTGTTATAATTTGAGATATTTTATTGATGATTTGAGCATAAATCTCGAGGCTTCTGTATAATAGAAATATTCATTGTCTTCAGTATGAGTCTGTGATTAAATTTGGTTGTCTTCATTGTGCCGACATTCTTCCCATGAAAGTAATTTTCACGAGATAATATAAACAAAGCTCCACAAAACAAAGAAATTTTAAGTCTCTCATTTTCAAGACCACGAATCACGATATACATTATTTCGATTTTTTCGATCGATAATTCTTTGTAGAATTCTATAATATCAGATATAAATATATTTGTGGGATAAATTCTAAAAGTTATTTTAATTATATCTGACACGATATACATCATATTATCATGTATTCAATGTCAATTCAGAAAGTACAGCTAAAAAAGAGAAAATACTATAAATTAGGATTCTATGTGACAGGTCCATTGAGGTATTTCGTAAACGCCATATGATCAAAACTACAAGCGCATATGACATATAGTAAGGTATTTTTTAAATAAATTTCCATTAATCCATTTTTTGTAGAATACTTTAGGGGTACTTATAGATGCTTATGAATGGGCGCGTGGCACCGCGCGTCCGGTATTCGCTAATATATATATTTTTAAATAGTCATTAATGTTTTTACTAACGAGATTTTTTTTACATTTAAAACCGTAAATTGCTTTCGAAATTAAAATTTTGTAATTAACTTTTCCGTGACCACGAATCCATTCTCGGAAATGATTTTTATTCCATCCCAGACATTTATTCACCACCGTGAGCGTTTTAATTTATTCACAAATGAAAGCTCAACACAAATAATATGTTGATAATAATTAAAACATGTTTTGGAAAAGGTTTTGTAAACACTCATTCGAAGAAAGTAATTCATGTGATTGGATTACGTTTTGTCGTCTTCAGTTGAACCTGAAATCAAATTTTCCAGAAGACATATCATCGTTCAATCGGAAAACATTTGAATTGACGAATGAAAGAATTCTTAGAAAAATATATTCTCAAATAACTTTTGAATATAAAGGGAATGGTGAGATTCGGCGGTAACCAATCGTTCATCAATCGATCAACGCTCACAACGATTGAAGTGGACCAACCCCATGCGATTCGAGTTTACAACTTTCTTTAAGAGAGATATGTATTCAAAAGACACAGATTTAAACTTTGTTACTTCAATTTTATTTTTATTGATTTTATAACAAACGACGACCTTTTGAATTTTGTGGAGAATTTACGTACGAAACGAAATATAATGTTTAAACATAAAATTATTTAAATAAGACAAGACTTTTATTGAATTTACTATGATAATGATTGTTATCCGAGTACAATGCTTTAAATATTTCAAGTATTGGAAAGACAGGCTGAACATTTGATACTCTAAAAATTCTTAATAAAAGCTTTAAATAATCGTATTACAGCAGCCATCTCTTTAAGCCATTTGGCTTTTGTCCTAGAGAGCCTCGAGAACTACAATATATATACATAGTGTGTTCTTAGAAGATATACCAAGAGATAACTTGGCACTAAACAATACCTATGGCGGACAACTGAACTATGTGGCGGCATTTGGTGTCGATTATATTCTGCAGATTAAAAACATAAATAGGAGAATAGAAATGAGTATAGAAGAATTAAAAACCACGACTAATGATTATTACTGTATAACAATAATTGACAATTTATATTTAATGGTTTCATATATTGTTCCGTTCATCATTCATTGTCATTTACAGCTTGCTATGAGTAATGACACATTGATCGACATTCAGATCGTTAAGCGACGAAACGGTGAAACTGCATTAATTGACGTTGAAAGAGCCTCGTCGAAAATTCGAGTGTATCGGTTGTTTCGTTACTTTGACGAAGCAAGTATGTCTGAATATTTAATGAAATCTGTAATTGGTCAATTACCGAGGCACTCTCTCGGACGGACGGAGCTCGGGACGCAGCCATGTAATCGGCTGCACTTACAAGTGCGCGGGGAGAGGAACATTGCGCTGCACGTCGTGGGATCGTCGTGTGAACGCTTCCATGTGGTGGGGAGGACTCTCAAGGCGCGCCGAGGAAGAGATGCATCTCATAACGATGATCAGTAGCTCAAGTGAGTTTCATTCATGTCATCCCACTGGCTGCAAAAGTCCAAGTGGACTACGCTGCACGCCACGTATGAATACTTCTAACAAACTTGTGTGACATACCGTGAATTAAAAACGAAACTAAAAGGTTCTAACGTGTTGTGAAAAAAAGCTTAGGCAAATTTTAAGTTAATGTTTTAACAATACATTGACAGGTTCGAAATCATCGTTAATTATTAAATGAATAATAAATTGCTGATTAAACGAGGAGATGTCATCGATCATGTTTATGTTACATTATTTCATTTAGTATTTTTTATGAATTAAGATTCACGTTTACGTATATCTACAAAATTATATTAAATACGACGCTAATAAATTCATATACGAATCACAAAATTTGTCAATACACTTATTATTTTTTGTTTATAATGAGGTGCAGAATGTTGTATAAATAATATATTCTGTATGTCATAAACCACATACACTCACGGCTCTAACAATTGTATTTTTTGCAACAGAAAAGCGTGGGATTTCAAACCGAGTATGGAATGAAAAGCATTTTCATGAATAATGTAAGTTATAAACAAACAATTTCATTGAATTCTGAAAAATGTGCTGTTCGCCAAACAAGAATTTCTTTCAGAAAGCCTTCCTTCTGCAATTCTTTAATAAATCCCTTTGTTATGATTGTCTGCTCATTCGTTTAAAAATAATAACAAAACCTTATTTTTGCGGAGCTTCTCAACGTCGTTCCGGCGAAATGAAAAAATCAACATCAAGAGAAATGCCCAGAGAAATATTCGTCATTTATTCACAGTGCTCTTTTCGCGAAGAAGGTAATTCTACACTTTAATGCGGAAGCATAAATGACACCAATCGGATTACGTTCTTCGGGAGAGTCGGAAAGACATTTCAAACATTTCAATGAAAGGTTTACTTGAAAAGCTGCTCTGAGTACACAAAAAATGGAGTATTTCAATTTAAAGCTTTATTTTTAAAAAATATATATATTTTACTAAATCGATGAAGGACTTTTGTCTGTTAACTATTTTACGAGATAAATATCATCACAGGAATTAACGGGTTTGGGTTCAGAAGAAGATCACAGCGGATCACAGAAACTGGAATTAACTGTGCTCTGCAATTAACAAACCGAGCAACATATCGAATGACGAAGTAATGAGTTCTCTGCACTCGCGACCAAGAATGTGAGTCCTGTTCTGCAGCACCAGTTGTACTCCGCGAGTCCATTCTACGGGGTCCTGAAGGACCGGTAATTAATGATCCTCCGACGCTGTTAATTGATTGTTTTTCAGTCGCTCACAAGAGTAATTAGGCAACGTTAACACTTAATGAATACGCACTCCAGTTGGCTCGCCGCCACGGTGTATGAAAACAAAGCCTCACTTAACGCAATACAATAGATTGAAAGACAACCCTTTTGATTATGTTGGATATAATACTTAAAGGCGAATAATCGAGGCCGAGTCTAATATTATCATCAAATAAAAATTGTTGACATTTTAAAACCCATTTCAGAATAATTCATGGCAACTTATGTGTATTATTGAACCAGGTAATAATTTAAAAAACACTTAATGTGTTAATACACGAGATAAAGACGTGAAGAGGAGCATTTCATTTATGAATTATATTATTTTGGTTTGATTCAGGTTGAGATATGAATTTCAAACTAATATCTCTTCTGTTTTGGGTGAAAATAAGAATTTTTATGAACTCGGCTGACTAAACGTTCGTTGCTCGTGAAACTATGATTCAATAAAAACAGACACTAAACATTATGTGGAATTAAAGATAAAAAAAACCTTTATAAATTAACATTAAAACTCTTGACTGATGTGTCTTGATGAAACTGAATAATTGATTTTTTTTTGGTGTTGAGCCGACCAAGTATTCTAGAATGTATGTATGCTAAAAATTCTGATTTTCTTAAAACTGCTGCTTGATCAACGCCTCAATAGACATTGTTTAGTTGCTTTGTCAATGTTAGGAACTATGGATAGTTTATACCCAGGGGAGTTCTGGGATAGAAGTGAATTGGAGCAAAAGACAGCAATTTATAGCAAACATATGAACGATCTTGGAAAGTGGATATTAAATGAATAGTATTGTTTAGTTGTATATAAGCTGTAGAATTTTTGCTCTTTAAGTAACCATAATAGCCCTAGACGGGAGTATTTGCAGCAAGTATTCGAGGACATGAATTGTAGCGCTTATGCTGAGCTGAAAAGGGTTGCGGAGGACCGAGAGGAATGGAGATCGAGATGCAAGATTCTGTTGCTGCAAACCAATCCACCGGATTGATACTACGAAGAAGAAGTAACCATTGTAGATTGATTTACCGTTTTGTCATTTTGAGTTATTATCAAAGTGAAATAGACAAATGATCACTTTGAATTCTAACTGATTAACAAGTGGTTAACAGGAGATTGAGCTTTTAGTCTCGGTATTTGGAGTTCCAGTGCCTTTAACGTGTTATGTTTAGTCTCGATATGCAATAATTACTATTTGTTTTTTGCATTAGCCACCTTGGCAGCTTGGAATGCACTATGCTGCATTTTAAATACGAGTTTCCTCCTATCTCGGTGGCATTCCGCGCAACAACCAGCGGTCGCTTGGCCGGACTTACAACAAAAAATGAAACAATTTTACAATACTACACAGCCGATATCAGGAAACGGTACTCGGCACACGTTTGAAATGCAAAGTAATAACTTTATAGCAGTAATTAAGAAAGATACAAAAAATACGATAAATGAAAGCGGATAAGAGCGTCATTATAATAATACATTTTTTTATTCAATGATTAAGTCATTATCAAGTGATATTGCGATGTATGTTTTGCATAATTTATTTTATCCAAATGACTGTTGTATTAATATGCTACAAACTATAAAACTGCTGCCGTAAGAGAGAAATATATTAAAAATACGTTTTTTAATAACAGTCTATGAGGGCAACGAATCGGTTGACAAGACTTCTGAAAATAGTGTAGTTTTTAACGTTTTTTAACTAATATTTTATCTGGCATAACTTACGTTTAATCATTAGATTTATAACGAAAAAAATCCTAGTATATAATAGTAATTAACTGAAAAATATATTATTAAATCTAACTATGTATATCCAGTATACACTTTTTTAGAAAGTTGCAATAGTATAAAAAATGATATTTTACTTTTTCAACAAAAATCACATTTAGTAACATTTCATAATTACAAATGCTTATGTTGTCTGGATATACTAGTACTATCCTTTACAAAGCTATTGATGTATGAATCACTTCATTGTCATTTACTTATGTCGGTTCATCGTTTTTAAGCCATTCAATCTCTACACTTTATGACCCTTCAACTGTTACATTCAGCATCTGACAGCTCTTATCTCTAAGTCAACAGTAGCATTCTGACATACATTACATATTAGTGGTGAAATTAAACTAAAAACTAAACGTAATGGGGTATAAAATGTATTAATTTGCGAGTGGCCATTGTTCTACGTGAGCTGTAATTTGCGGTGTTGTCAGCGGTCGTGTACCGCGTGTCCCAGTGTCTGGTTAAAGCAACTTGTCCCAGCCTCTTGTACGGTGGCCGACTGAAACGTGAGCCGGCGGCTTGAGAGCTAACAATTGTGTCACTCGGTTTAAGTGCACCGTTGCTTCGTTACCCAACAAAAGGCACTGACCACAGACTGCAAGCAATATGCACTTGATCGGAGTAAATCTCCAGGGTTATGCAGCAATCCGCTAACAAATCGAGATAATTTAACTTTTTGTTAACGACGCTATAAAAAATTCACTGCCGTTACATTATCTCACACCTACTTCGACATTATGTATGTACCTTGCTCTAGTAATTCTGGAAAGATCTCAGAACCTATTTATATATAAGCTAAGTGAGGAAGAAATAACAAGAGATGAATGAAAGACCATGGTGACTAACGAATCTTTATGACAGCAATAAGCAACTAAGGAGTGCATAATACGATAAATAAGTATGTAAATTCGTTAACTTCTCGTGTAACTGACTTGAAAATGACTTATCGCGAAGCCGAAAAATGTAGCAAAAAAATAAAATTTTGAAATAATTCTTAATATTATTTTATTTCATTGATATCACAAATTACCGCTACACAGTTATAAGTCAGCTGAAATTGTCCATGCCTTGTCCTAAAATATCTCTGCACAAGGAGGTCCATTAGGGCAGATATATGTTACATGAATGAAGGCCTCCAGAACGGAACCTCTTTAAATAAAAAGAGACATCCGCTGTAGTCTCCGAGTCATATTTGAGTGTTCAATGAAATCGTATGATCGCAGTCGCTTGCTGGGCTTGAACCATTTATTCCTAAGTGGCGGCTTATAACATTTGCTATAAGTTTTTATAAATCCCTCCAGATCATCGATACATTTAAATTTATTATGCATTGCTTCATTTAAATTTCAGACGTACCCATTCATCGTTTTTCATATCTTTTAATATTAAAGCTGGATGATTACGCGAACGAATATGTATTGTTCCGTAAAAAATAAATGAATATGAATATGTATTAAGTAATTAAATATACATATACTATACATAAAAATCCTTAAACGAGTCAAATCATTCAGAAAAAATATCGGCGGGAGCGGGATGCGAACCGCGGACCTTTGGAACCAACCATTTTTAATAAAAATATACATACTTTGAATATATACTATAGCGACATCTATCATACGATGATAACTTATATAGAAGATCAGAGACGAGTCATCTCAGGTGGAAGAAATTGGCCCGGTGGCCGAGCGGTATAATTACCTGGGCAAAATGGTTGGTTCCAAAGGTCCGCGGTTCGCATCCCGCTCCCGCCGATATTTTTTCTGAATGATTTGACTCGTTTAAGGATTTTTATGTATAGTATATGTATATTTAATTACTTATAATATTGTAAAATAGTCAATGATCTATAAAAGTAGATTAGAATATTGAAATAATAAAATAATATTCCAATAAATAATAAAAAAATATCCATATGAATATGTATTGTTCGGTAAAAACTAAAAATTCAAAGTGAGGCCTCTCAAGAATATAAGTAGTAGAAAATACGAAAATGCCGAGTTGGAGACTGATTAAGATTTTAAAAATATCGTATATAAAGTTAAATAACATTTTAAAATTGTAAACAAACGGTAATATTTTATGTTTGAGGGTTATTTAAGTGTCAAATTTGAATTGATATGTTAAAATTTAACGATCATTAGGGCCGCCTGCACTCGGGTTTTGAAATCGTAATAATATGACGAAGTGTCAAAACATCGTTCGGTCATAAACATAACAAATAACTTGACAAACCGTTCTCTCGATGTTTATGTTCTCGGCTCTATTGACAGAACAAAATTCGACGACCGCCAATCATGCGATGAATGAAAACAATAAGTCATTTCACCTTTTCATGTAAACGCCTAAAAAGTTTTTTTTTCCAGTTTGTAGTCAAATATACGAGAAGTATGATGAGGATGTATGTTTCAGAGACAGGTTCTAACGAGTACTGCTTGCAATTGAATCGTCTTATTAAAGATAATTCGTAAAGGACAAATTCTTACATATTTTAATATAAGCACCAGGAAAAAAATACCGCCGAAGGGTAATGTAAATATAAGATTTATAGATTACACGACGCTTACATTTTTTTAGAATAAACTAATCCTGTATTCGAATTATTAATGGATAAGCTTAATTATATTCTAGAAGACTTGTCGATAGAAAATTTACAAATTTCTTTTGTATTTAAAAAATTAAAGTAAAACTTTTGTCAAAGCCTATTAATCAGAGTAGATAAAATTCCATCCTTGAACATCCCATTCACAGTGAGTCCTTTTAAAATAGCCTGAAACATGAAAATTGGAAAAGCTATTGCAGGATTCATCACATTTGAATATTTAATTCATAAAATTAAATTACTATTACATATATCGTAAACGGCGTTTAGCAGCCATCTTCAAAATGGCAAGCATCATTGTATCCAGATATGTGATCTCTCCATCAGCGGCATTATCCAGTGTGCGTTTACATAACGTATGATATCCTTCGCGGGCTGACAAGTGTTTTTCAGTGATATAAATAAATATAAAAAATCTCAAAGCAAATCGTAAACAAAGGGTCGATACTCTTTAAAAAAACACATTTTTTCTCCTCGCACAGACACCTCTCGCCTTGCAACTTCCACTCTTTGTGTCTAATAATAAACAATATCGAATCATTCATAAATTGTTTGAGGGTTTTTTCATTGCATGTATGAAGCATTCGTCATTCAACTGATTAATTCAATGACGGTTCATTGTTCAAATTGTTTTTAAATACAGAAGAAAGCCAAGTAGAACATAGTCATACATTTGGATACTGCGCAAGTTTTATTAATTAATAAAGCATATCTTATAGCAGAGATCATTAATTCGTATAAACTGTCATTCTTTGTTAACTGAAATATATTTTGAGTGAATTTATTCATGGCACATACAAATAATTATTCATTGACGTAAATAACTCGAAACCGACAAAAATTTCGAGTTATCTGGCGATAAAACCAACAAGTCCATTTAGTTGAAAGGACTATTCTGCTCAGTTTTTGAATACGGTAATTATCCAGCAATAGGACGATAATGCTTATTTAATTATCTAAATGGATTTCCAAGTGAATACCATCAAGATTTAGATATGGGGGATAGACGGTGCATTCCTCAGACAATAATTGGCTTTAAGTAATGAGTTGTTTTGTCCGGAGTCAAGGAATATCAATGGTTGACTGTAGGGAATAGTACTAATAACAGCTTACTAATGATTACCACAAACAAATCTCGAAAATAAATTTATATTTATGCCAATACATTAAACTTGAGGTTTGTGTCGCTCATCCGATCATCGAAGTGAAGCAACATTAGGCGCGGATATTACTTGAATTGGGTGAACACATGTGAATACCAAGAGTATTGGTTGAGTTGAGCCGTCTTTAGTACATCAAATAGGCCAGCCATTGGGAGTGTCGAGCTAATCATCCGATCCCCTTTGAATGCTGATTTACAAATTCGCATCGATAACAGAGATGACTTGATACAAGTCGAGTAAAATAGCAACTAGCAGTGTGTATGCAAATTGTGGCGACTGAATGCTTTAGCTAGAAGGAGAATAAAGAACACGAAGTCAAAGAGCATATAATATATCTATAACATATACATGATGTCTGGGGCTGTTACAGTGAAGACATTATACATAATTTAAAAATAATAATGTGATTAACCTGTTGCTCTTAGCAGCTTATAAGTATCAAAAAATACGTGTATATCTGATAAACTCTATGCTGTTTTTAAGAAAGGGTAAAAATACAATTTAATAATTAAAATAACTCAAAATAGTATATTATGCTGTAATGATATGTAGATCGTTATCGTATCCTGTGAATGGGCAGGCCTTGCAATTAATTGGAAGAAGTGTGGCGAATAATGTTCACTTCAAAGTGTCGAATCAGATCAGGAGTTCGTCGGTTGGTCAAAAGACATCTGAGCGAGACAGCTTCCATTGAATGCACTGTTGAGTAAGGCCATCGGCCGCTAGAATACGATGATTATGAAATAATTTCGGTCTCGGGACAAGGGACTCATGTTACAATGCACCGACCGAGGGGCAGTTACATAAGACCGTCTCTCTAAGCAGGCCGCATGTTCCGATATCAGATTTCTGCATCTGTGTCTAGTAAAGCCGGCCGCGCGGAACAGATCTCTTCAAATCAATTGATTGTTACAGTAAACAACTGCCGATTACCCGGTCGCCGATTATTCGGTTTCGCAGATTCATTATTCGCGCTCGAACAAGACCGCACCGGTTTTTCACTAACGAAAATTGACAGCTCGCGAAAGTGAACGTTGTACAATTAAATGTTTACATTTGAACACAGCGAATGATTCGATCTACGCAGCTACAAAAACCATGTTAAAGAGTAAAAAATGAAGAACATTATGAATTTTGATTTTCATCAAATAAACATATTTTTTACATTATTTTGATTAATAATTTTACGAAATCATGGTCCCTCTAATAAAAACAACTCTAGTGATCCTAGTACACTAAAATTTCGACAACTATCTCATTGTGAATAAAAAGTTATGCCTTAATCATCATGTCTTGTCACATCTCGCAAGCCTTTAGAAACTATGCATACTGTGTACTCAACGAAGCTCCGAATGCGCAGATGATTTGGGACGAGGTAAGAATAATGGCAGCTAACAAATGTATGGCGGCTATTTGTAGCGACCATATGCTCCAACTAGAAAGCATATATAAAAAAAATCAATATACTTCAAATAAACTGTCCTGGTACATGAGGATGACGAATAAACATTCCGCATACAGCGTTTAGCCACCCTCACTACCACAAGGATTATAAAATCCACGCGAGATTTCTCCACCATCGACTGATTTTGAATTGATAAAGAGATCTTTTAAAAGGATATTACTATACTTGTATCGAAATCTGACATGGGCACTTCTAACAAGGGAATATGAATTCTGTTCAACAAGTAATACAGAGGCAGACGAATCTTTCAGTGATTATTGGGTTATAATATTGTTACGCTTGTCAAGATGACTTAGCGATGCATGCGGGTGTTATTGTGGCGGCTCGGGTTCACGTGAGTGGCATGGCGATGTCCCCGCTTGTTATTCACAATATGACAGGCGACGCTAGATACATTACGACTATTATTTACACCGGCGATATAACATAGGTATTATCATCACGCGGCTATAAAGAGTGCAAGTAATCCGATCGGTGAAAATTCCTTTCGCTTTCAAAACGAACAAGTAATAGCGAATTCTTACATCCGTTAAAACAGACTCTAAAGTTGATTAATTTAGTCTTTTAGATTACTGTAATAACGAGGGCTGCTTCTTTGTATTCTTATAAATGATCGCTCCTATACGCGACGTAATCGACAAACTTTTCGCACAGTGAAGAATATTACAAAAAACTGCAATATCAATAAGAAATAACAAGTTTATTGTTTAACGACATGTTTCGGCTACCTCAAGTAGCCATTAATTAGACAAATGAACAAGTTTAACTGCATATTTGTATGAATAATTTAAGAAATTTATCACATCTAATGGTTTTATTCAAGACTTCGCGGCAACAAGCGCACTTGCCACATCTAAACATAATCATAGTAACTTTCTTGGTAATATGATGAAGTTATTACTTCTAATCCCACATCGTAGTAATTGAATGACTCATGTGCAAGATGAGAAAACACATCAAACCGAAGTAAACCAATGATTCATTTATATTTTTTATTCCTCTATTTCTCTCCCTAGATGAAGCAAATGATCGTCACGAATATATCCATAGTATAGTTGCGCTTTTGTAAATCAGCATTTTTTAGGATATCAGACAATTAGCCTCAGTCTTCTGAGGCTTGTCGTAAAGACAATGGTTTCCTGTGCTGCTCGTGCAGCATCAATGCTGTCTGAAAGCGCATCAGATATGATTAGATTAACAACAGACTCCAGAACAGTTGAATGCACCAGCCCACAACAATCGCTCAATTACGGTGGCTTGTGTGAATCTCCACATTCTGAACCTCTTCAATTTACAGGATTGCAGATATATATACACAACTACAATCTGTCTCTCTATAAAGAGAAATATATACCATATAAAGTTACAATTAAGTTTATATTACAAGATAAAACATCATATAGAGGCGTCGTTTTAATATGAAATGTGACATTTCGAGATTGTTTTTTTATTGTATTAAATTAAAATATTTGAAAATATATTTTTATAAATATTAACAACATTTTCCTACATCCAAGGAGACATTATTTTATATCTTATTGTGATGAGCAACATTGGTCAGAAATGTCATTCATCAACGGTGAACGTTTGTAAAAATATATTACAGTATAATATAATTATACCATTGAAGAACGAAAGACATACTAAGGATATATAATAGAAAAACGGTTGTCGTAATGGATTCTTTCCTTGTCACACAATCGCCCCATAATTATGAAATAATGAAATATCCGAGTATATAGAAAGAAAGACGGGAGTATTTGCAGCAAGTATTCGAAGACATGAGTTGCAGCTCTTATGCTGTGCTAAAAAGGGGTTCTTCTTCTTCGTGTCAACGACGTCAAATTATTTTTTCCCAATATCTGGCAACATCGATAGCTCGTGTGTTGCCCAGCATTAGGTCCTGAGATGTGCAACTTGTTGGGCACATGGAGCAGCATCTTAGGTGTGAGGCGGTCTGCAGGTCTCCACAGTCGCACAGTAGTGACTCGTAATATTTGACATTATTCGATATTGATAATCCAAGCATGTTGATGGAGCTTGCTTTCGGAAGAGAACAACCGTTGAAAGATACAGGATCCATAGCAGTCTTCTTGGTGGAGAAAGTACATGATTGGGTTTTGGAAATGTTGAAACTGACGAGGTTGAGGTCGCCCCATCGTGAAACCCTTTCAAGAGACATGTTCATCTTCTCCACCAGAGATTCCTTAGCAGCAGATAGTTCCGAATCTTGGTGTGAATACCCCCTATCTGATTATACAAGCAGTGGGACGGTTGGTTGATTGCCTTACGCATTTCTTCGGCGCATATGACTTTGCGTCTTATCTCTGTTTGGTGGTGCGATACCAGCCAAGGGGAATAGTTTCGAAATGGGTGTTAGTTTGAGGCAGCCTGTGACGACTCTGCATGCATCATTCAGGGCAGTATCCACTTGATTACAGTGGGCTGATCGACCCCACACTGGTGCCGCATATTCTCCGGCTGAGAAACAAAGTGCTAAAGCTGAGGTACGAAGAAGGGGTGGTTGGGCTCCCCAGTGAGTGTTGGTTAGTTTGCGGATGAGGTTGTTCCTTGTTGCAACTTTCTGTTTGGTGTTGCTGCAATGACGCCTGAAGGTGAGGGTGCGATCTAGAGTGACTCCGAGGTATTTTGGATGGTCGCTATGTTTCAGTACTCTACCTTCCCACGTGACACGAAGCTTTCTGTTAGCTTCTCTGTTTCTAAGGTGGAAACAGCAGACTTGTGTTTTTGATGGGTGAGGTTTGAGATGGTTGGTTTCGTAGTAATGGGACATCGTTGAGTCCCTGGTTTAGGATGTCCTCAACTTCTTCAAACGTTACTGCTTGCGCTGCCAAACCTAAGTCATCCGCATATATAAAAGACTTTGTGTCTTTAGGGGTGGGTTGGTCGTTTGTATATATCTTCTTCGTAGTATCAATCCGGTGGATTGGTTTGCAGCAACAGAATCTTGCGATCACATCTCAAAGGCCTCTAGTCTTTTTTTATCACTTTCAGATAAGCACCATGTCTCACAGCCGTACATTAAGATGCTCCAAACAAGTGTTTTGGCAAGTTGCTTGCGGAGCCTTAAAGTGATATTCTTTGACTCAAGAATTTTTGCTTTTTTATTGAAAGCTAGCCCTGCTTGATGTATGCGACTGTTGACGTCACGAACAATGAGGTTCTCAGGATAATCAAGGAAGATAGGCACCTAATAAGAACCATCTCAGACAAGCGAGCCCGATGGATTGGTCACATCATGCGCCACGACGGTCTTCTTCACGATATTGTGGAGGGGATGGTTGAGGGTAGAAACTGTAGAGGGCGTCCTAGACGGGAGTATTTGCAGCAAGTATACGAGGACATGAATTATAGCGCTTATGCTGAGCTGAAAAGGGTTGCGGAGGACCGAGAGGAATGGAGATCGAGATGCAAGATTCTGTTGCTACAAACCAATCCACCGGATTGATACTACGAAGAAGACTATAAATTGAAATACATTGGAAAACGTTTGACTATTTTTTTAGGACCCTTTCAACAAGTTATACAGGTATACTCGCATTTGGATCATGTATTAATGAGCCGTTTTTTAAAATTGCTTTGCAAGTCATTCACCATTATCAAATTGATTCATTGTTGCCTACCACATCATCCAAAATAATTAGATAAATGACAAACAATGGTGGGTTACCGCAATAACGAATATAATTCATTAGTATATTTAAATGAATTACGAATAAATAATAAAAAGTGGAGTTGACTAACACAATCAAGGTGATTTGGGGTCGTGGAACAGAAGAACAATATGTTTCACTTGATGTTTGATGACCCAAGATCATCAAACGTCATGGATTGTATTTTAAAAAAACAAACGCATCAAATAGCTTCGCTTTTATATGCGAATACTGTATAGTAAAAACAAGAGTTTTTCTCATCCAATAGATTGTATATTCAAGTCTAAAAGATACGTAGTTTCTGTGCGTGTAAAGACCAATGACTTTTAAGGTGTCAGGTCGAGTGTTGTGTAAGTTTTTAAGGATCTGGGGTGACTAACCCGACGCTCCTAAGCGACGTCTGTCCTCTACGCAATGACACTACTGAAAGCCTGTCAATTGCAGTCGACTGCACCAATATTATGATTGCCTCGCTTTATGGCCAGAGAATAGCATTGTCATATCGCCTTACAGACGGACGCATGTCGTTAGTATAGGTAGATTGTTGAAAGCTGGCATGTACACCGTTCTAATATAATATGAATGTATTTTTATTACTTTGGATTATAGTACAGTTATCATGTCCCACTGAATACGAATAAGCAAAAAGACTAAGCGTGGCGTCAAAACCATTGTTTACCTAACGACAAAACTCATAACTTACATCGTACCAAATTCATTAAATTATATTATTATCTTTGTCGACCATTTTTTTCGTAAAAACATTTAAGGTTAATTATCACATTAAAAGGAATACAAATTTATATTAAAATATATATATATATATATATAACACCTAAAATGAAACTCACCAATTTATGCAATTATTAGTTTTGTTGTTAGATAAATGGTTTAAGAGTAAGAAAACGTTAATTTTAATTATTTTTTATTTTTCGAAAATTATCAAGAAAAGCCGTTTATAAATGAACCATGTGGTGGTATCAAATCATAAATCCACTGCAGGTTTAAGCCTTTTCCGTAAGGTTAGCTCAATAAAAAATCATAAAATTAAACCTAAATTAACAAATAAAAATGACAAAAGGTCGAAGTATAAGCGGCTAAATATATTGGTACTGGTATTGTAATAAAAACTTATCTAACATTGAGAGGACTTCAACGTTTATATCAATAAACTCTTGACATTAAGATTATTAAGTGACTGATTGGAAGCAATATTTCATCGTTCATTGATTCAAAAATAGTATGTGGAGTATGATATATATATATATAATACTGTAATCTATTGTTTTATTACCTCCTCTAAGTTATATGGATTTTTAAATTTTTATTAGAATTTTATTTTATTATTTCAATATTCTAATCAACTTTTATAGATCATCCGACTATATTGCAATATTATTATTAATTAAATATACATATACTATACATAAAATTCTTTTTTCAACGGGTCAATCCAAGCACAGAATAACGGCAGAAGCGGGATGCATCCCGCTTCTGCAGCTGTCGATTATATGCAACTGTGATGGAATAATAAAACAATGAATTGTGACGTTTGAAACGAAACGTATTTAATATGTACAAGTATATTATAAAGAGGTCCGACACAGGGTTCAAAAAGAACATAGAAGAAAGAAGGAGGGGCGTAGACAAATTATTCCAATATATGACCAACATAATCTGTACAACACAAACGAGAAATATCTTCTGTTCGTCAGTTCGAATTTCAGTCCAGGTCCTCATTTCCTTATAGAATTAAAGCATAGTATCCTTAACAGTGAGACTGAAAGCGTGTTGGCCATTTATCTCTATATTACTGAGAAAGTAAATCTCCATTAATTATATTGAGAAGGCCGATCTGTATTCCTGGGACCGAACGCAGTTTTACTGCCGTGTTATCCTTGAAGCTGCGTTCTTTCTAGAATCATTCAAGTCATTTAACATTATTTTATGAGATTGTATTGATAGCATCGAATATGCATTTAACGCTAATTTAGAAGGCATCGATTCTCTCTTCATGATTCGAATTTGGACTACCACATCTACAATGAAAGGCCACACAGTGTGGTAACTTAAATATTGCGGCCCTTCGAAAATAATCTTGCTACATCACTCCCTTTTTAGTTTTGTTAGTGCGCCAGTGCAGTGTTCAGTACGTGCAGCGCTGCACCGAGCTGCCGACGAGGGATATTGACGGTCGCTTTCTTGGACTGCAAGTGCGCCAGTCGAACACATTAATTTCAAAGTCAACGGCCCCTCTGGCATGCACAGATATTAGCCAGAGACGTCCACTGGACGACTCTATGCGCTAATGGGTCAACAACACTTATAACTATCATTACTAATACAACAATTAATATCATGATTCACATGTGAAACTTGAACTAACGAGACTAGAAAGAACAAAATCCTACAACGTATACTATTCGTTACATTTATTTAGGGACCTTGTACAACGGTGGGGTGGAAAAACTGCAAGTTAATCGCGTAAGCCTCATTTAAAGTAAAAAAACATATCAGATGCTAAGCAATATATTTCTTGTTAATAATGTAGCATATTTATAAGCATCTGATCATAATTACTACATATTATTGTGAAAGAGTTTAATAAAAAATACTGTTCTCCGAAACACTGAAGAAAGCTCTCAGATCAAACATGTTTTGGTAGCCCACCGCTGATTAGGTTGTGGATTGTACGACGCTAATAGATCACCAACACAACATACTCGTGAAACAATTATTAGTAAAAAAATCACGTGAATGTCAAAATAAATCTTTCTAGAATGGTGGATTGTATACGTGGTTTTAATGTCTGCGTACCTACTTTTAGCACATTATGAGACATTATTCGCATATATCTTCATTTGTTGTTATTTAAACGGAAAGCTTTATAAATGCAATCAACAACGGAATAAGAGTGGATGTCAAAGGAAGAAAAGATAAAGTAATGTGTGGACGTCAACAAAACAGTGGTAGCTGTATCAATATGCGGTGTGTTTGGATACATGAAACGTCTTTAGTCTATGTAACTAAGACCAGCTTTGAAGAGTGGAGTGTCCCTTTCGCACGTTATCCTTAAATGTTCTTAATCACATCTGAGACGTTACACATTAGAAGAAAGAACGAGAAAGCGGTTAGAACCGCACAATTCCGAGTATACACGATACGTCAGTTCTACACAAGTGGAACAATTCATCAGCATTGTCCGCCTGTATCCATCCACTGTTGAACGTAGGCCTAGCTCGCGAGTCTCCCTTCCTCTCGACCGTCTGCCTTTCACATTCAGCCTACCCCGCTATTCTTCTGGTCACTTCAGTTTGTAGGGGGATCTTCCATCACCGTCTACCGCTACTTAGACGCCACTCAAATACTTTTCTTCCCTATCGACAGGCAGATTATAATAGATAATATATTTTTTAGAGACATACATATTTTTTAAAATAACCTTGGGCAACTTAATTATCTTTTTTGAGACTACGCATTGCATAAATATAATTGTTTTTAAGCAAAGCGCAATCACCGCCCACAATATTTCCTAAACTCCGCCTATCTCAGTTGTCCGATTATTATTACACAAATTTTAAAGTGATGCTTGTCGGGTGACAGATTGGGCATTAAAGTGTCGTTTCCCAGTAAACAAGTATGCGGATGTGCATGTCATATGATAAACGGCTATGCATTTTGATAAGCTCGTTCAAATTTCGTAGCTGTTAGGCATGTTAACTGCATCGAGTTTCAACTTGAACATGTTAACCTTCAATTCCGCGTGAATATTTTATAAATATTTTAATGCACTTGAACTGTGATGAAATGAATGGTTTGTCTTGTCGTGTGATTTTAGGTGATGGATGACAGTTAGAAATTGTCTTAATGACAGATAAATAATATAAATGATGAATAGAAATGTTCATTTTTATATAATATAATTAAGAATTATAGAAAAAAGTGAAATGCGAATAAATTTAATAATAATAATCAAGAAAATATACTGAAACAGAAAATTATTGAATGATAAACAATGAATGTACGGAATTTTTAAATATATTTTTTTAAATTTATTCACATGTTTCGGTTATTATAAATATTTCATTAACTCGATAACGACTACTCAACGTAGCCGAAACATGTCGTCAACAAAGAAATCGTGGAATAATTCTACATAATCTTCTATTTTATTTGATACTATGAAAAATTCCAGCAAGAATCATCTATCGAAGAAAACGATTTTTTAAAAACAATATATGTATGAAAATGCATATGAAATTATTATTATAGTGTATTAAGCGAGACAGAGCTGTGTTAGAATATAGAAGATACATAGGAGTAAATGCGTTTATTCAACTAGAAAATTAATTTATAATTGTACTATTTTAATTACTGTTTCATAATGATTGAAATTTCCTATTATAAACTTGATAACTACATCATCTCAGTATACATACGACAAATTATTTTAAAAAGTACAAATTAACGCATTAATATTTTTGAGATAATTATTGTGATGCTTTCATTCGATAAATAAACGAGTTCAGACAATATTCAAGCAATTAAATGTGATATATTCGGTGCTTATCTGAAAGTGATAAAAAAAAGACTAGAGGCCTTTGAGATGTGGTCGTACAGAAGAATTCTCGGAATTTCCTGGAGAGACCACGTCACGAACAATGAGGTTCTCAGGATAATCAAGGATGATAGGCACCTTATAAGAACCATCTCAGAAAGGTGAGCCCGATGGATCGGTCACATCATGCGCCACGATGGTCTTCTTCACGATATTGTGGAGGGGATGGTGAAGGGTAGAAACGGTAGAGGGCGCCCTAGACGGGAGTATTTGCAGCAAGTTTTCGAGGACATGAATTGTAGCTCTTATGCTGAGCTGAAGAGGGTTGCAGAGGACCGAGAGGAATGGAGATTGAGATGCAAGATTCTGTTGCTGCAAACCAATCCACCGGATTGATACTACGAAGATTCGTGTTTAATTAGATTCAAATTAATCGGATACGAACGAGCACGTTTAACAGAATAATTATTGATATATTAAATATGTATCATACACGAAAGCACGTTTAACAGAATAATTATTGATACATTAAATATGTATCATACAGGAAAGCACGTTTAACAGAATAATTATTGATACATTAAATACTCGCTTCGACACTTGAGCACATTTCTATCAAACGAGAAGTGATATTAAATAATTATTGAAGGTTCTTGTGATATTGTGTATCAAACAAAAGTGCTAAATTGCTTTTCCATATAAACTAAATAAAACAAATGTACTATCAACAAACCACTGGCTGCTGCAACTAAACGTGACTAGTTTGACCCTGAAAATATATTTTAATTACAATATAACACATGGGTTTACAGATAATAATTTTATACTTAATGAATAATAAGAAAATTATAATAAAGATTATCATAAACCCAAATAAGTACTCTTACTAGGTAACGATAACAGTCATTAACCACTGTTCAATTTAAGCCCCATAAAAGAAATAGTATAAATGAGGTTAGTAATGCCACCTTATGATATTAGCACTTTACAGGCGCAAAGTAGTTTTATGTTGATCATTATCTGTAGATTGATGGTGATGCAGCGAAGATAATATTTTGTATCATGTTAACGGATTACAACTTTTCGAAGATTCTATGCAAGCAAAATATATGTGAGAATTGTTAAAATGCGAGCCTTGATTGAATGAAGTATGCCGGTAACAATAGCAACGACAGGGTGCTTGGTACTTAAGAGCTCATCTGCGAAGTTTTTTTGTTTCAATAAATTTTATTGCCGATGGACGAAATAATTATTAATAAAAAAACGGTGTTGTTACCAAAAAATAATGTTGTCTCTTTTGAGAATGGCTTCTCAACGGAGCCGAAGCACGTCTTTAACAATAAGTATGTGAGAATTGAATCTAAATAATTATTTACGCTCCGGGCGCATCTCTTTGCTTCTATCGGATGTCCGGCGAGAGAATTACAAGTGGCGACATAAACAATGTGATTTCAGATTTATGAGATGTCGTGCAGCGAGAATAGCAAACAATCTTAAACACAATACAAGTAAAACGTCATAAAGTGCGAACGGTACAGTTTTATGTCCTACGAAGAATCACCCAGAAGGGGTTACACACGTCAAAGTAATATTTATGGGGGCGTCTTCTCACATTGAACTGTCTGGTGTTGACACTTAAAAACTGAAACATTCCATATAAGCGATTACCAGTTTAAGCAGGCGCTTATTATAAGAAAGCATAAAGACTTCCTGGAGTTTCTCATTGTTCCGATGCCTGAACTAATTATGCTTCACATTGTAATTGCGTAAGTTGCGCAAGCAATACAACATTAATAAATTCTGTGAACGTCAGTGAGAACATTGTCGACACCTCCTTTTCTAGATACTCTAACCCAAGGGTCGGCAAAGTGCGGCTCCGGAGCCGCATGCGGCTCTTTAGGTTCTTGAGTGCGGCTCTAACACAAATATCCACGGGCCTGGGCAGGTACATCGCGCCGGGGGAATAGACCCCTATATAATAGGCTAGAATAGACTGCCACTGTTCAATCGGTTCACACCACTGTCCTTGCTCACTGTACTTACCTACTTCGCTAAACGCTTGACCAATGTAAGCCGGCCATAAAACGCTTACTTTACTTTCGGAGTGGCGCGTGGTGTACGGTGCGGGGGTGACTTATCGGTCAGTTGACGACTGCCGGATACGCGGCGCGGGGGAGACTCACGCGTTCCAACAAGTCTGGTTGGCATTAACAGCAATCATTGTACCAATCGCGTTGATTGTGAAGTCTTTTCTACATCGTATTATAAGCCCCCAAATGAAGATTTCCACTTCCATGAACCAGCAAATTTCCGAAACAAAGATATAAAACTTATCCTGGGCGACTTCAACAGCCACAACATTCTCTGGGGATACAACAACACTGACCCCAATGGAGAAGCCCTTGAAGAGTGGTTTGAGGCTAACCGATTATCTTTGGTGCATGATGCTAAACAACCGGCATCTTTTAACAGCGGCAGATGGAGGAGGGGATACAACCCGGATCTCATCTTTACCAGCAGCCAAATTAGCCAACAATGCACCAAAAGAATGGGCACGCCAATTCCACACTCCCAACACAGACCTCTCATTCTCCACGTTATGGCAGCTATCAGGCCAAAAGATACGCCATTCCGTAGAAGATATAATTTCACTAAATCGGACTGGGATGCATACACAAATGCCCCAGAAGAATCCGTCGGACATGTCAAGCCAACACCGGAGAACTACGACACTTTTACAAATATCATCAAAAAAGTGTCCAGAGCCCACATCCCCAGAGGATGTCGAACAAAATATATTCCCGGTTTACAACCTGACACTGTAGCCCTGCTCGAGAAATACACTGACTGCTTTGATACCAGTCCATTTGCAGAGGAAACTATGCAGCTGGGCAAAAAAGGTGTCAGCTGCAGTGGAGCAGAGCAGACGGGAACGCTGGATCTCGATGGTGGAAAGCCTTGACCTTACCACAAATAGCCACAAGGCCTGGAGACTCCTGCGAAAAATGGATAACGATCCAACAGCTCCTGTTAAGCACGCGGCCACAACTGTCAATGAGAATTGCTCATCAGCTCCTCCTCAACGGGAAGCTGAACAATAAAACGAAAAAGCAAAAATTGGACAGAGACCCTCTAATTGAACACAGCGATCTGTCAAAACCCTTCTCAATGGCTGAACTGGAGTGTGCTATCAAAGCCGCTAAAGACAAAAAAGCGGCTGGATTGGATGATATATGCGTAGAACAGATAAAACACTTTGGCCCCCAGGCTAAACAATAGCTCCTTGAAATGTTTGATGCCTGCAAGATCGGCAGTCAAATCCCAAAAATATGGAGAAAGTCCAAAGTCATAGCCATTTTAAAGCCGGGGAAAAACCCTGATGATGCTAAAAGCTACCGCCCAATATCTTTACTATGCCATATGTTTAAAATCTTCGAACGAATACTACTCAACCGACTCACCCCCTTTATCGAACCTAAAATGATACCCCAGCAGGCGGGCTTCCGACCCGGAAAGTCATGCACTGGGCAAGTACTAAACCTGACCCAACATATCGAAAACGGGTTCGAACTAAGGAAAGTGACCGGAGTGGTATTCGTCGACTTAACCACATACGATAGTGTCGCACAGCATACTCCTCAGTAAATTGTACAGAATGACAGGTGACTTCTCGCTAGTGCAGATGATCGCGGCTATGCTGCATAACAGGAGATTCGCAGTGGATTTTCAGGGGAAAACCAGCCGATGGCGTAACCAAAAGAACGGCTTACCACAAGGCAGTGTACTTGCTCCTATACTATTTAATATATATACAAACGACCAACCCACCCCTAAAGACACAAAGTCTTTCACATATGCGGATGACTTAGGTTTGGCAGCACAAGCAGTAACGTTTGAAGAAGTTGAGGACATCCTAAGCCAGGGACTCAACGAGATGTCCCATTACTACGAAATCAACCATCTCAAACCTAACTCATCAAAGACACAAGTCTGCTGTTTCCACCTTAGAAACAGGGAAGCTAACAGAAAGCTTCGTGTTACGTGGGAAGGTAGAGTACTGGAACATAGCGACCATCCAAAATACCTCGGAGTGACTCTAGATCGCACCCTCACCTTCAGGCGTCATTGCAGCAACACCAAACAGAAAGTTGCAACAAGGAACAACCTCATCCGCAAACTGACCAACACTCACTGGGGAGCCCAACCCCCCCTTCTTCGTACCTCAGCTTTAGCACTTTGTTTCTCAGCCGGAGAATATGCGGCACCAGTGTGGGGTCGATCAGCCCACTGTAATCAAGTGGATACTGCCCTGAATGATGCATGCAGAGTCATCACAGGCTGCCTCAAACCAACACCCATTTTTAAACTATACCCCTTGGCTGGTATCGCACCACCGAACATAAGACGCAAAGTCATATGCGCCGAAGAAATGCGTAAGGCAATCAACCAACCGTCCCACTGCTTGTATAATCAGATACCCCCAACACCAAGATTGAAGTCTCGAAGCAGCTTTCTGAAATCCACACAACCTCTCACATCCGGCACTGAAAATGAGACTCCAACTCTGGCAACAAATCGCACCAGAGGATTTCATTACTCCAAAGGAAGGCCTCCCAACTGGCAAGAGCCTTGACTGGCCGACCTGGAAATCCCTAAACAGATTAAGAACCGGAGTTGGTAGAACAAAGGACAACCTCGAGCGGTGGGGAACGCTTCGGCAGGGAGAGACACTATTGTGCGACTGTGGAGACCTGCAAACCGCCTCACACCTACGATGCTGCTCCATGTGCCCAACAAGTTGCACATCTCAGGACCTAATGCTGGGCAACACACGAGCTATCGATGTTGCCAGATATTGGTAAAAAATAATTTGACGTCGCTGACACGAAGAAGAAGAAGGCTTATCATTACATTATTCACCAAGAAGCGCTTTGTGCGCAGATATTTCCAGAAGAAATTAGTAAAGTTATGCGATTAGTGATTACGATCATCAACTCCATTGTAGCAATAGCTCTTAATCATCGTCAATTCAAAGAATTTTTAGTTGAAATGGAGAGTGAGTACGCTGCTCTGCTGCTTTATAACAAGGTTCGATGGTTGTCAAGAGGGAACAGTTTAAAACGTTTCGCGTCCCTATTGCCAGAAATTGAAGCATTTCTCCTTGAGAAGGGTGTTCACTATCCAGAACTTACAGACAATCAGTGGATACAAAACTTTTATTTCATGGTAGACGTTATGTCTCATCTAAATCAGCTTAACCGTAAACTACAAGGGAAAGAAAACACAATTTTTTCAATGTTGGAAGAAGTCATTTCATTTGAAAACAAATTATCCTTACTATGCCATTTTTGCTCAAGATTTTGAAAGGGAAACATTGTTTCACTTTCCGAGCCTGCTGAAGCATTGCCAAAAAAATAATTCCTCTATTGAAAAACACTATTTCAAAACAAAAATTTTAAATATGAGGGAAGCATTTCTCAGCAGGTTTCAGGAGTTTAAAAGTAGCAGAGCAACCTTAGCATTCGTCAAAAATCCTCTTAATGCTATGATAACTGAATTGAAATTTTCTCCTTTTGGCATTGACATTGGTAACTTTGAAATACAATTGCAGGATTTAAAAATCAAGGAGATATGGAGCTCTAAATTTCAACGTCTTTGTATTGATTTGGAAATATTAGAGAAGAACAAATGTGATCTTAGTTCACAACACAAGTGGTCTGGTTTGAAAGACCTGGAGAAGGAAGACATGATCACTTTCAACGTCTGGAATAGTATTTCTGACTCTTACGATCAGCTGAAAAAACTCGCGTTTGCTGTTCTTTCCTTTTTTGGTTCTACATATTCATGCGAACAATCTTTTTCAGGCATGAACTTTATTAAAAGTAAACTGAGAAGTTGTCTTATTGATGAGAGCCTGGAATCATGCCTAAAATTAAAAACAACAACATACAAACATGACTTACTGAAACTTTCCAAGGAGATGCAAGGACATTGGTCGCATTAAGTGTTTATCAGTCATTGTCATGATTTAAATTTATAGATACCTTACTTTCATATTATTGTTTATCAAGGAATTAATCTTTATAAAGTGTGAAATCAAGTTTTATTCAGTGAACTCGTAATTTAATGAATGTCTAAAATTATAATTAAGGTTAACTAAATTATAAAAGCAGATTTGGCTCCCAGATTTTTTTTTAATTGTTGTTATGTACATATTTGGCTCTTTGGCAAAAAAGTTTGCCGACCCTTGCTTTAACCTATCGGATATTGTCACAAGGATGGGATTGGAACCGGAACTTTGCTAGGCTCTTTATCCGCTGGGCCAAAACGCGTAAGCGTCTGCCCAAATCCAGAACATTGAATACACAATCCCGTGCAAAAAGAAAATTAAAATTTACGTGTTTTTCTCAATAATCGTTCCATGCTTAGTATTAATAGTTTTCTTGGATACATGCCCTTTTGAGCGCTTATTTGATCTTGGTCTTCACAGTGACATTGCTGACCTTACCACTTAAAAATACGTAACAATTGAAGAATGGTCCAGATAAACACCGCCAGTCATGCAGCCTCACAAATATCTATCTGATTAGTATACAATGTCCAACATTATATACTATAGACCTATCAGAGTGCACGATTCTAGCTGCATACAAGATTCCCCAATAGTTAGTTCATTGTCAGTTAACTACTCAAATAAATAGAATAATAATTTAGCTGCACCGACTCTTTCATGTAGATCTTTACATAAATTACTATAATAATTTCGCATTTTATTCAATTAATCGTCCTCTGGAAATATGTACGGAATAATGCAGCGTCTGTTAAATCAGGTAATCGAACTAATAACTGAAGCAAATGAATACTGTGCATAAATCAGTGAAAAAACTTTTAAGGATATTTAAAAGTGGTGTTCCGTTATTACTTTAATCACCCATGAAATAAACAATTTAATGCTAATGCAATAATCGTAGCCGAGATTAAGGTTTCCCTAATAGCAACATAAATAATGCGAATCGCCATTATTAACAACATTAAGAATATTTTAAGGTTATAAGCAATTGTGAAAACCTGTCATTAGCAATGAATAGCTAATAGACTTATCGATGATCGCAGTAAATGAGTTAGTAAATTATCTTCGATTATGAAAAATCTTTAAGACAAACCGATACACAGAAGGGATAAATAACAGAGGTTCTTCCGTTATATGCAAACGTGAAGAAAGCTTCTGGACACTAATACAAGATGCATTTAAGGAACAAAGAAAATTTTAGTTTAATGGTCACACTAAAATTTATTATAACAATAGATTTGAACGTTATTAACGATTAATTCATTATTATTATTCTATCATAAAAAATTACAACCACGGCGGTCGATACAGACTGTGATCTAGTTTGTAGAATTATCAAGATCTAGTAATAAATTTATAATATATGACGATACACTGGTCGTATGTGTGTCGAACAAAGTGTGAATATTTGACAGAAAATAATAATAAAATCGACTGCAGTTTTTCCTATCGAAACAGAACTGACTCGTATGTCCACGTGCCGATGTCCATAATAAGGCACTTGCGCGCGCGACGTGCTTTCGTCCTCAGGCACGTCCCGAGCAGGAAGGATGCCCTGGAAGAATGCGCACGCCACTGACCATCAACCCACCGTGATATGCCATCAACCTGCCTTAGCCAGCCATCGACTTTCTTTAGTCCGCCTTCAACCAGATTAAATAATGCAGCTTAAAGCTTCTTTAGTCTGCCTTCCCACCGACCGCCGAAGAGAAACTGAACAACTACAACTGACTTCATCATGATCAAGGACCGGTCTATTCAATCCAGGTTGATTGGTTGATTTATTAAACGTATGCAACGGCCTTCCGGTGAGCTATATATCAGTTAGAGCAGCTTATTACATACAATGTATCTGTCGCACCTTCTCTCGATATTGACTTTGACGAAGAGGTCGATCGATTCATTTCAACAGGAAAAAACATTTTCTTTCGTACATCGGCAAAAAACATATGATCCATTGTTCATCGGACACATCTACACATTTTTGACAATGCATCAATATGAATATTAAGATTGCATAAAATATTTTTCGGGAATTTCATCTAGCAATAATCTCTTTTTTAAGTTGACGACTTATTTCACTGAAGTATACGGATACGGTAACTAACTTAAGTGGGATTGACTAATCGTTATCTTATTCACTCCCAATATTACAAAACTTTGACAAAAAATTAAAAAATACGTCTAAATGTATTAATTATTTCAATATTTGATTCAAAGAAAGCAGGTCATATTATTTATAAGAGTATGTTCAATAATAAACGTCAGATATAATAGAAAATGAGTATAATCGATTAGGTGAATTTACATTATCTTTAAATTTTACGTTGTTTCAAAGCTTTCTTTGTCCTATCATATGTAAGTGGGTGTAAGCTTCATATTACTGAGAAGAAATTAAGGATGTCAGGTTTGGTTCAGTCGGAGCCGCAAGACCTTTGAACAGTTGGCCGGCATTCTCTGACCTTGGGTTATTGAAGTTCTGCTGCTGCGCGTCTAAAATTGTTAAACCAAGTCCATAAATGTCTCTGATTAGTGTGAGAGTGATCTCTCACTCGCCTTTGTTATGATACATTTTTTTAAATAAGTGGTTGTTACCAACAATGAGCTCCTTAAAAAGAAAATATCCAACTCTTTCATTCGATGCTTGAATACCGGAAAGTAGCCTTATGTTATTAGGAAATGAACACTTCGCATATAGCGGTTAGTAAATTAACAAATTGTAACAGTAACTCATTAGAACCAATATGACATTAGTATATATTTTAAATTATGTATTTACATGAATAATTTAACATTTATTAGGAGCGCGGCTTATATGAATATTGATAAAAATTACTAAAATTATTGAACGTCTTTACAAACTTAAATTGAAAAAAAATCTGAACTTTCATAGGGGTCATGCTATGATTTACAAGTATATAATATATAAATGTGAATGTCAACCCCCGGATATGTTTCTATTTACGATACATTTCTCAGTAACACAGACCCGTGTTCCCGTTACACATGACTTTTATTACAAAAACAGAGGAAAATTGCCTGTGGGAAAAATATGTACTATTTGTGTCCATGTAAGGATTGAAAAAAAAACATATTAGTTGACATATTATGAAATCTATATGAGCATGTTAATAAAGGCGTCCACGGGTCTGACATTGATGTATAAAAAAAGCGTATGAGGGATCAACTGATGATGAAACAAGCCACCGATGAAACAGGCTAAGCGAACCAAGTCAACGTTAGTGTTTCATAGATTGAAGAATAAAAAAAGTGGTTGGAATCGAACCCGGCCATCCCGCTTTCGAATGCAAGTGAGTTACCACTAATCCGCGCTCTCCGTCAGCGCGTGTGCCCGTTCTCGGCAAGAAAGCGGGGCACCTACATACTGCGTAGTGGTAAAAGATTACTTTGATGTGCGCTGCGAGTGCGCTTGCACCAGTCGACGAATAAACACTACATATAATGTGATGCAGCTACTGAAGTACTTATAACCTATGAATGAATCAGTTAACGAACTAGTGAACTTTGGGGTGCGGAGCTGACTTATTTGTATGTCAACGCTTACAAGAGAATAGTGACAAACCGTGACGGAAAAAAGGACGCTTACCATTTTTACAAATTATGGCTAAGCGCTGTTTATACGCGAATTGTTCATATATTATACATTATTACACAACATCTCACCATTCACAGGTCGTCCATTTAAGAGATAATTGGACTTGACCTGTTCTGCCTTACACCGGAGAACAATTAAGAATCCTTGATTATGCGTTCATTCATATTATGATCAGGATGTCCCCTCTGAAGAATTGTGGCCATTGCACATAAATGTTTCAGAAAAATAACAGGAACATTTGCGCCAACAAATTTTGATAAATACACTATGACACAGACTTTATTTACGTAAAAACAACAATCACAACAAATCTCACACCGACCGCGGGGATTCATAGATATTTGTAAATTAGAAATTATAGAGCTTATAAATTCATTAATCGATTTAAATTTAGTTTCGTGGTGAACGAACACACGACGTCTCGTTTAGTAGGCGAGCGTTTTGCTCGATTCCGAGACTTTCGGTCTACCTTGAGAGTGATGATGATGAAGAATGGAGATTCGAATTACCATGATCGTCGGTGTTACGTCAACGTGACACTGACGACTAAGCCGCAATGTGTAATAGCAATAACGTTTGTTGCGAGTGTTTTTGACGTTGTGTCAACCCTGCAGCATGCGTGCAGAGAAGACGATACCAGATTTCCTTCCTTTCTCAATTCGGTAGGCAATTACAACCCAATTATGACCGTACACACATCTGCGAGCGAACATAAAGCCAGTGTCGTGTGTGATGCTCATAATCATTATCATGTTGAGCGGATATCTTTTATTAACTAACTGACGGAGATGTATAATATATTTGCAAGCGCAAGAGAAACGTCCGAACAGAACAAAATAAGTGGGCAAATGACATTCTGAGGCAAGGTGTTATAAACCTCAAGTAAAAAATATTTTAGTGAAAAACTTCGAAGGCAGTTACTATTTTTAGCAATAAAGAAAACTTACATAACTTTAAATGTAATTATATTCAAAACAGCAAAAATGCCTTTTAAATAAGTTGGAGAGACAATAAGTAAGAGATAGAATACTTCTTTAATTATACTGAAGACAAGCAATTCAATCAAAAAGAGTCGTATCACAATAACGCCACAAAGTCGTGTACAATTGCAGAAAACGACTGATGGAATGAAAAAATCCTTTTAGTACGCTTCCTTCGCATTCGAGGCCAGTCACGTGATAACCTCCACTGTGCACTTATCGTCGAGTTTCCTTATAGTCTCATGCACAGTCCTACCCAGAAGTTAGTATGGGAAAATGGTTTGGAATTATTATTTAGAGTTAATGCCTGTTGATGTTTTGTGGCGTATATATTTGATACATGCTTTGAATTGGGTACGAATAAATAATGGAAATGTAGGCATAACTCATTCATGCATTTTTATAATATTGTATATTTTTTAAATTGAAATTTACTTCTGATTCTCGTTAGTTTTTTGAGTTGACTTTGAAAATACTAACCACTTATTAGACTAGTAAAATTAATAATGTCTTCATTCTAGCAAAAAAGAGTTAGATGTCCAATATAGAATCTGCCATACGAATATAAATCAGAATAATGAAAGCGATGTAGAAAAGTAGTCAAGTAAAAATAATACTATGTAAAAATAAATACAAAACATTAAAAAATGCATTTACGTTTCTATGGTTTATTCGATAACGGAACTGGTGATACCTGAGGCCACCATGTGGAGTAGCGCAACTGAGGGGAATACTTGGATTGCCCTGAAAGAGGACCTAGCCTCTGGACACGACCAGGGGTGGAATATATGGAGCTCCCTTAACAGACTTCGGACCGGAGTATGCAAGACGAAGACACAAATGAAAGTTTGGCAGTTTTACAGCCGACCGACTGAATGCGGCGAGGACCAGACCCTGTCACACCTTCTGGAGTGTGCGTTGTGTCCGAGTAGCTGAACCCAATCGCCATCGACGTCGCCCACTTCTGGGCAGACAGGATCTGACCCCGATGTTTCCAAAAACTGCCAGCAGGCAACAATTATGTATACATATCTTTTCCATATCATATTTCTATACTAAAGATACGATTATTCTTGTTTCTCTAAAACTACGTCCAGTTATTAAAGAGCCTGTTCCTAACGCAGCTGTCCATATTTTATGCAGACTTTTGGATGTCAGATTCCCAATAGATTGTCAGCCGCACGCAATGCTCACATTATTCCTACATGACTTTTTATTACCCTCTCCTTGATTTTCCTTATTGTATATATTGTATATGATCAAACAAATAATCTTCAAAAACTTTAACATATTTCGAGGAAATTTGTGAAAAATTGCGTTATTGTCGTGGAAGTTCCGGGGTATGGCTGTACACGCCAGTGCTTCCGTCGCATACAAACTAAATCCAGCAAAGTAAGGGACGATATTGCATTGCGCTCGGTAGCTACTGCGCACAGGGGAACCAACCCACATAAGCAATGCTCCACGTTTATCGACCTGGAAAATATACGTAGAATTGTACCGGACGATTTTATGTGCCTGTTCAAACAGGCGCTATTGAATTTCAAACCACAGTGGCATATGTATTTGCACCTAATAAAAACAGACGCTTCCGCGGCCTAAGCCATGTGGTGCTAAGGAGCGGCTCAACTCGGTATGTTATAGGTATTTGATTAGTTTAATATATACATATTATGCATTTATTAGTCATCAGATAATCTAGGATACGATTATTTGAACCAGCATATTTTTGGGACGTGATTCTTCACTAGTAATTTAAATATTTAAAGAAAATACATACTTATTAAGCTTAAAAAAATAATAAGTATTATAAATAACTTCTTAGGTTTTCACGGCCAGATTTGATATTGTGGCTTTTGGGCTTAGCCGTGTGTGGCGAATTTCTTATTTCCGATATTTTGACCGCCATTGCAGGAGTCTTCTTCAGGGTTGATGACTTTGTCATCAAAGTTCGACAAAGTCAACCAAGTCAACAAATTCATCAACCCTGAAGAAGACCCCTGCAATGGCGGTCGAAATATCGGAAAGAAGAAATCCGCCTCACACGGCTAAGCCCAAAAGCCACAATATCAAGTATTATTAAGGTAATAAAATTAATTGCACTTTTTAAAGTAATTTTAAATTCAATGTGTTCGTGGAAAAATAGCGAGCAATATTTTTTAATTCAACTATGTAAATTTTGTCACAATGATACTTCGATATATGTACTAGAATTGGCTTCTGTGTAGCTCAACCAGGACGTCTGGACGCTGCATGTGTAATCACAAACATTGCAAATCCATTCCGATCGAGCGTCAGAGGACTTAAAATTCAACAAGCTGTGTTCTGCATAAGATACTCGTAAATGCATGAATTTCATTAATCTTTAATCAGAACGAAAATAAATAGATATACTCAGATTGCCGCTTTCTTAGTTGATATCTTCACAAATAAATAAATTTTATTTTCAGTACATAGAAATTTATATTTGATATGTTTACTTGTGTTGCATTATCGCTTTCAAATATTTGTTTATTTCAGGAATGTATCTATTTGCCGGCTATCGGTCCGAGATAAGAAAGCTGTTCACAATAAATAAACAGCGATATCTGACGGATATTTACCGAACGTGAAATTATTTATTTAATGCTTTTGGGCAGCGCAGTGCAAGTGTTTTGAAAAAATATATACTCTATATTTACGACTAAGCAGCGCCTCTAAAAACCCCATTGTTATTGACAGACTGTGAATCATCATCTCACCAAAATCCAATCCAACAATTAATAAGTGAAAACAAAAAAAACAACAAAGAAATGCATGCGTAAGACTTTGTAAGAAAAGACGAGGTGAAAGAGAGTGAGAGAAAGAGAGAGAGAGAAAGAAAGAGAGAGAGTGCAAAGCAAGTTGGACCTGGTTGGGACGTTTACTTCTGATGCCGCAGGAGAGCATAAACTAATGTGGGCTTTTCATCAAGCCGCCGCAAGTTTAATATTGTCGTGTTCTACATTTTACTGACCATTTATCGTATTTAACGGTTAAAATATAACGACGGTCCGTCTGCAAGAGTGCAGACGCAAGTAATGATTCCTAACTGATGTCTACTATTTGTAGAATCCATTTCCGAACCTTACCATTTCCTTATCCATTCCCACGTATTTCGTGGTTAGCAACGTGTTACCAAAGAAGGCAATTCGAGACTCGCTGTAGTATAATAACTTTGCAGCCTTAGACTGAGGTCTATTTGACATCCAACTGATGCACCTAGAATCACGGGAAGGCCTTCAGCCACTCTCTAACAAGTAGCTTTTTGCGTGCGTCCAGTAACGGGTCCCCATCTGGGTCTCCAAAAACAGGACGGGACAGGGAGGGTTTTCACCAAGCGGTTAGAATATAATTACATACATGTAGTAAAAAGTACAAGTAAATGTATATTCACTTTGGAATTATAAATATTCGCATCGTTTTGATTATATAATAATAAAATATTACATCTTTTCTAAAGGAGGATTGTGAGCAAACAATGTTATCATGAAAATCTTGGTATGTAAATATATTTCGTATCCTATGCAAATGTATGGAACCAGAGTTATATAATATTTATCTTATTTACGAAACGCGGTCTTTCTTCGTAGTATCAATCCGGTGGATTGGTTTGAAGCAACAGAATCTTGCATCTCGATCTCCATTCCTCTCGGTAAATAAATAAAGAAAGTATCTTATGGGGTAAAAATATCAAAAGCAAACGTCTTAATGCACCTCGGACACTACAGCTGCTTATTATTCAAATCTCTGGTCGTCCTGAAAGACAGTCTTCGGAATCTAGAGTCCAGATGATCTAAGGAATAAGGCGTGGATAGTGGCAACTGATCTCAGTGACGTTTCGTGGTTAACATATGCTACAACTAGTGAGCGGATATGGCAAAAAATAACAGAAATTGATAATATCCAAGTTTTTTATTTTCTGGTGACTCAAGACTAGACGCTTCATGTAGAAATTTTTATATTTATATTGTAAAAAATTGTCTGGCTTTAGGTTTTGTATATACAATTTCTATGATTTGAATAGCATTCCAAATGTCTAAACTGTAGACTAAATAAAAGTATCCGCTCATTTAGAGATACAACATAATTATATCTTAACTGATAAGTGCCTGCATTATATTTTGGTTATTGAAGTTAAATATAACATTGATGTTTCCTACTTTCAATGTTAGGTATGGTAGACATGTCTATCACCCGATGCAAACATAATAAAATAACAGTACGTTAATGTTAAAGTTGTGTAAGTTACGTTTTTCTTAATTATCTATTTCGTTAAAAATGTCTCTGATCATAATTGTTAACTTGTATATTAAGAATGTGAACATGAAAGTTAATAATATAATTTGTTGATGAGAAATAAGAATGCAACGCAGGATACACAGACATGGCGAATGTTCACAAGGAGAGCCGACCCCAGATGATGAGAAATGGCGAGGCCAAAGAGAGTTGATGAGAAATAAGAAATTTCACATACTGAGCAATTTATGATATTTATCAAAGGTATTTAATTTATAACCTAAGGCCTAAAATATAACTGTCTCAGAATTCTGGTTTTCAGACAATTGATATACTCGTAATAAAGTATTTAAGATTTTTAAAGATATGGGGTTAATTATACCAACAACAAAAAACGTTGCAGGTTATATCCCTAACAAAGCAAAGATAAATAATATTTTTATATATTTGCAAACCATTGTTGGTTTTTCATTCGTATTCTCATCGTTATATATAGAGCATATTCCACGGAAGGGATGCATATTGTATCGACATAAAATAGTCGGTGTATTGAACACATTCTCGGTATATCGCCAATTGAAACGCATCCAACTTAAAGTTTTCGCATTTAGAGAGGAAACGTTTCACGTCTCAGTGGATGAAAATATCGTTAAAGGAAACTACTAACTACACAAATTTCTACGAACAGCATAACTACAATCCCAATCACTACGGGACAAAGCCGAATCAAACTACAATATAGTTACAAGCTAGTTAATATACTGCCATAATAACACTTATACGCAAATGAGAGATGTTACTTAGATATATAAAAAGTCTTATATATACTGAGCTAATGAGAACTGCGGAAGATAGAGCTGCAGTGAAGAACAAGATGTATGAATTTTTTGCCTCACTATTGATGGTGTGAAGAAGATTTCTTATATATTTTTAGATATACACACATGACTCATAAAATCAAGTTAATGGTGAAAAATTCAGGTCGCTTGAATGACGAGAAGTGTGTTTAATAATGACCCCTATAACAGTGATGATATAACGAAGAAAATATACATAAGAAACATCGTGATCGACATACGATGTGTTAAATTTCAATTCAAATGCATGACAAGGAGTGTGTTAATTTTTACATTCAAAAATCTACCCGAACGCGAGCTACTAAAAACGTATTAACGCATCCCAAAATGATGATTAACTCATCCCAAAAGGAAAGCATAAGAGAGCTTAAAGCGGAGGCATCCTTCAGAAGCAGACTTAAGACCCACCTTTTTACTCAGAGAGGCAAAGAAGCGCTTTTGGAATGATCATTCGGTCATAAAAGAGCGCTATGGAAATACTAATATAATAATAAATAATCCCGAGTGCACAATTCAAAATAATGATGTACTTAAAAAAAAAATGTTATGGTAATAAAAAATGTGTCACCATATTTATACTTCTTCGAATCTAAACCTTCTTATCGATGTTTATGCTTACAAAGTAAATATTTTATTAGAGTAAAACAGTTCACAGAATATAACAATAACTTTAGTTATTGAAAAGGCACCTCGTATTGTCTTTTTAATAAATCATGTGATAATATTAAACAAATCATTTACTTGTTATAACCCATCAATTGATCGCACAATATACAATGATAAGACGGACACTTTAAAAACAGTGACACCTCATTTAATTATTTATTTGAACAGAGAGTCATTCTTCTTATAACCAATAATGTTTGTTAACATTATTGGTCTTCAAAGGTAAACCATGCGAGCAATGCCGGTACATTTTTCCGATCCAGTATTATCAGTTATTATTGTTGTTTTAAGTATATTTTTTAAGGGTGTGTTTTTTAAAAAGTATCATTATACTCTTACTCGATATAAATAACTTAATTGGAATAGTAATTCTGAAGATACACACAATACGAATTGAGTCATAACAATAATTATTTACCGCAGTAACTTTCATCGGACTACAAATTAAAAATTAACGATTATTATATCCAAAAAAAATAGAGGCCCTCAACCTATACATTGATCAAGTTGAGGAACTGTAATTCGCGGAATTGAAACTATAGTATCGTGCACTCTGCGCGCATCTTAGTCACAATCGTAAGGTAAAATAAAGTACATATATTTAATATTTAAAACTGACTCGACTGAATGCTAAAAAATACATTTCCACCTGGAACAAGTATTAGCATCAATTAAAGAATGCGTTGTGTATTTAGAACTAAAAAAGCATGGCATAGGTCGAGTATACCTTATATATAATAATATAATACATCAAGAAAATAATATATGTAGTGCCATATTTGTTTTCGTTTTGTTTATAATAAAAATAATATATCGCCTAATTTAACGATATCTGAGAACAGTACGTTTCCTCTGGAGTTCGGCATCTGGATCCTTGGTACTACAAAAAGTCTTTGTTAACTTTCACGCTGGTAAAGAATGCTGCATCTGTTCATATCCAAAGCAACGTTCAATACTCACGAAAAAGGAACAATACAGATATTATTAAAATTTTGTGCGTGCATTCCGTGGGATGTAAGATTACCTAAGACTTGATGTGAACGCAATGAGGAAAAATATTAGTGACACAAAAATCACTTTATAACGTTCGGTTGAATACTGAATGTTGGAGCGAGGGAGTCATCATAAAATAGAAATTAATATTTAAGACCTGGCGCTAGAAGTGTATCTATGTGAAACAAGTTTTAATAATATCAATTATTAATGATAAAAAATATGCATTTCAATTTAATAAATTTGTCATTAAAACTTGTGCTGTTTAAGACATTATAATATATGAAGATTATGTATCCTTAACTGTTGTTAATTATTATTTAAAGCTGGCAAATAAACCTGGAATGGCAAACTCGCACAATTTAAACAATATTACAAAACATACGTATGTAACAGTAAATGTTTGGACATTTAGGTCCAATAGGTTTTCCGTTATTATTTCCATGGAGTGTCTCAGGTTGTAATTTACTGAAGTTCTTTGTTCTAAATGTTATAAAAGTATTTATGTATTAATTGTATCAGAATGGCGAGCCGGAACAAATGCAATTAATCTTTGAACACAGCTTATATATGTATAATAACAACATATTTTTAAACATTTAGATTTTTTTTTTCTAATATCATTTCTATCCAGTGTGAGAAATTACTTGTTGAAACCTCTCGTTCTAAGCGTTATCTCTTTGAAGTCGTTAATATCAACAGTAGGCTCTTAACCGTCGTTTCCTGGCGCATTCCACCGATACGAAGACACCGGTCTGCGGGAAAGAAGGCTTGAGAGTGATCTCTCGTCTGCATTTCTCCGGCCCTCGGCCAGGCGTGGCGGCCTCGGCTCGTGCTCGCTCACGCCGCTTGACCCATTTTGAGAGATCACACGCCGAGATTTCAGATCGTAAGTGGAAACGCATCGATGGACGCACTGAACGAGACGTCCATACAGTGAGGCATGTACGACGCACAAAACACTAAAATATCGCCTACCGACGTGTTTTTTTTTCTTTTCTGCGATGTAAACAATCCTAAAGAGCGACGGTTATATCAAATAATGTTTTTTTTCGCGGATCGTGTTATACGTATACATGTGTATTATATAATAGTTTATACGTATAACCATTAACTTTTTTGTTTTTTATGCGATGCCACTTCATCAACTTTGTTATAACTTAAATCGATCTTTTAAATGGTGTTAAGGGATCAACGTTACACATGCAGCATTATAATGCTATGCGATACAACAATACATACGGGAAGAAGCGAATACAAACTTTCGAAATTCAATAAAAATGCATATATCTGCAGTTAGCATTATAGACTATAAAGCTATATTGAAGGAATCTTTCTAATAATCTTTTAAAATAATAATTTTTAAAAGAAACATCATTTTTATCATTGAATAAATATTAAATTGCGATAATTAATTTATTACTTTGTACATAGTTAACGCTGTAACATGTAAGATGTCATGAACTTGTAAAAACACTATATTTATTATTATTTATATTTGCCAATAATTACGAAAGTGGTGCAAGTCGAGAAATTAAAAGAAAAACAGCTGTTTTTTTTTCAGTTCACAATGTTGCGAATTAATATAATGTTAATCCAACATAAATAAAAAAATCTAAATATAGCATTTTCCGCATCATAAAGTTGTGACTTTCATCGGTTTTCAACCATCATCAAAACGCAAACCTTTAAAAGAATGAAACATGGAATTACGCCACTTTCATAATCACGGGCACATATATATAAAACTACTTTAAAAAACCGTGTTTATTAAAAATTCATTAGTTGAAATACCGTCAAGAGAAATTTGATATTCGCCTCTTCCCGTATGTATTGTTAGCGTATAACTCAAAATCAGAATGTAAGACTTCCATTCGTTTTATTTTTCATAGCTTCTTGGTCCATTCTTTTAAATTCAATTAATTACATACAGCCGTGATGTTTTAAATAGAGTAGTCATCATCATCATCAGCCTGTGTCCGTCCACTGTTGAACGTAGGCCTCCCGCATGAGTCTCCATCCTCTTCGATCCTCCGCCTTCCGCATCCAGATCACTCCCGCTATTCTTCTTATATCGTCAGTCCATCTTGTAGGGGGTCGGCCAATGCTTCGTTTGCCAGTTCTTGGGCGCCATTCCAATACTTTTCTTCCCCATCGACCGTCGTCTCTTCGACAGATATGACCTGCCCATTGCCACTTGAGTGTGCCTATTCGTTGGGTAGCATCCACTACTTGAGTTCTTCTGCGTATTTCCTCGTTTCGGATTCTATCTTTTAGCGACACTCCGAGCATGGATCTCTCCATAGCACGCTGGGTGACTTTTATTTTATGGGTAAGACTTGCTGTCAGATTCCACGTCTCTGCGCCATAAGTTAATACAGGGAGGACGCATTGGTTAAACGCCTTAGTTTTAAGGCATTGCGGAATTTTCGCTTTAAAAATGTACTTTAGTTTTCCAAATGCTGCCCATCCCAGTTGTATGCGCCTGTCGATTTATTTTGAGAAGTTATTTCGCCCTAGTTGTATTACTTGTCCCAGATAGGTATAGTCGTTTACAACCTCTATTTCTGTTCCTCCAATGGAAATAGGATCAAAGGTCTGTGAAATATGACTATTAATCATGGCTTTTGTTTTATCCATGTTCATTTTCAGACCAATTTTGTTCGACGCTTCATTGAGGTCGTAGAGCATGTCTTGGAGCTTGTTAGGTGAATCGGCTATTAGCACTATGTCATCTGCAAATCGGAGGTGAGAAATGTACTCTCCGTTAATATTTATTCCACATTTTGTCCAGGATAGCAATTTAAAAATATCTTCTAGGGCGTTTGTGAAGAGTTTTGGAGATATAACATCTCCTTGTCTAACACCTTTGTTTATAGAAATATTGTTAGTGCTATAATGGAGCTGGACCATCATTGTTGCAGATTTGTAAAGAGATTTTATTATCTCTATATACCGCTGCAAAATAGACTATCGGTTTATAGAGAATAGAGTAGTAGCTTTTATAAAAAGCTTTTCCAACAACATAAGCAGAAACTTTTTAAATAGTGTATATATAAAGAAGAGAAGAAAATTTTCCATGACGCACTTCATTGATCTGTGTTATAAAAAAAAACGTTTGCATTTCTGCTGAAATAAACAAAGTTGTTACGTTATTCCTGAATTCCTTGAATTTTATCAATGGCTACAAATGATATCATACTGAATATTAAATTAATTTAATTTCCTTACTGCGAAAATAACCCTTATCAAACGTGATACGATGCAATTCGAAATTTAAAATAGAATGTGTTAACGCTGAGATAAACAAAGTTGTTACGTAAATATGATATTCATATTATTTGATTGAGCATTATTTTCATTATAATACATCTTATGTTTAATGTACAATGTATTATTTAAAAAAACAACAATAAAAAAATCTAAAAATATACAAAACATGAAAAATAATACGTGACAAGATCAACGATTTTATAGACTATTTAATTAAAACAGCTGGACGCTGCAGGTGGAAATGATGGTACATTTTGTTGTGTAATAAAGGTTTCTTTATGAGACGCATATTGCATGAGGGAGGAAAAACAGATGCTGAAAGAAATTTTAAAGTTCAACTGTGTAAAGTCATTCTGTCGATTGTGTTTTACATGGTAATAGCAGAAGGAAAGTTCCTTTTTTATTACTTCTTAAGAATTGTGTTGTCCTTAATCCAAGTTCATTTTTAAATTCATAATTTAAAAAGTAAAAAAATTTGATCAACGAACGTAACAAATGTATCATTGAAAATGTACACTCACGTAGTTAAACTATACAAAATGAAGCTAAATAATAACTGTGGCAATTTATTGATACGCATAAAAAATGTTTACTTTCACGTTATTTAGTACTATTACGGTACATTTTGCAAAAGTAAATGCCATTGACAATGGGTTTCAGACCCCATTTTATTATACGCATTATGTCTGTACCAGGCACGGATTGAAAGGTGTCCCGAACACAAAGAATTGCACAACGTAGAGGAACATTTGTGGATATAGTAAAATGTTCACTGATAAGTCACATTTATTCCATGCGAAATTAAAAAAAATATTGTCAAGCGAAACATTCGGCCCCGCTTCATTTTCTCTCCTGGAATATGCACGAAGTTAGCCGAATATAAGGGTGTTGAAAGTCACTTCGCAGTACTTCGTATCACTACATACTTAAAAATTTGGCTTGAAAATTCAGCGAGAGTAAAGAGCTAACATGAAATTACTTTTATCTCTTCACCACACAACCTTTCGACCATCATCTTTGCATTTGCAAGTTGTGCCGAATACGTTATGTAGTCGACTGATTTCGAAAGAAATTATGATCACTAGGAGAAACAATTACTGCAAGCGGTAAATAGATTTAGTTCACAAGGGGCTAAAACTGTTGTGGTTGGGAAATAATCCATATATTTTGAACAGATCAGATTTTTAATTAAAGTATAGTGAAAAATCAGAAGTCATAATACAACTTAAAAACTACGGTATATATAAAAATTTACGTGGCACTTGGTTTATTATCCAAAGGCTCATTATTTAACAGTGAAAAATTATCATTTTTCAACCTTATTATTTTTGATTTAGTCTAAGTAATATGGGTCGAATTCCTTCGTCCGCTTGACTTGCCTCAAAGTCCAAGCACGTAATATGTACTTGCAAAAGGATGTGAGATTGCTCAGCTTTAAAATGCAACAAGTGACTTCTGCAAATCAACGGAAGCACAAACATACCTACCCGCTAACTAAAAAGATTATTAACGAACTAATGAAGAAGTAGTGCATCTCTTCCGTGCCGTCACCTACATTCCAATGTAACCCGCAAAACACTTATTAATTTTTATACTATTCATTCTCACACCTTTTCTCTCTAAATCTATATCGAAATCTCAAGTCTATGCACAATAACATGTTATTTGATTAATGACCTAAAAAGGATTCGCGTTAAGGCCGACGTTATAGCTTTAGATTTTTCAGTTGCAAAATCGGCTATCTATGTCTACTGTCCTATTGTAATAAACAGGCGTACGGTAGGAAGTGCGTAATCACATGTTCATACACAATTCTATGTTATTCATACAATGTCCTAGAAAGGTTTAGCGTTAAGTTGACGTTTTGTTAAGTTGACGTTTTGGCTTTAGATTTCTGAGCTTAACCCTTAATTAGTCGCATAGGGTCAAAAAAAGTTCGAATTCAAAAATTAAGCACTTGCCGCTTCCCGAAATTCTTTTAATTTAGCTTGTATTTGTTTAATTAGATATTAAGTTGGTGTTATTTCTTTTAAATATAATAGTATTATTAAAGCACTTTAATAATAAACAAGTTTTATTTACTTATATATTTCATAAATAATAATAAAAAATCATACAATTTGTGGTCACCTGTGACCCCATGCGAGCAGTTGTGTAATTTTTCTTGGTGCGACTAATTAAGGGTTAAAAAAATACTATGCGTCTTCACTGTTCTCTTGTGATGTGCTTGAATATTAGGATCTGGGTGAAGTCCAGACTATGACTAAGAGTTAAATCCATCATTCCAAACGATGCTCTCTTAGAAAGGTTAAATCCAGCACATCGCAAAGACGCATCTCGTCTTATCACGTCTCGGAAGAGGTCGAATCCGATTGCAGCATGAGCCTTCGCACATAGTTCTGCTCGGGTATGGTGTTGGTGATGGTCAGTCACGTGCTCGAGAGCCATAAGCGGAGGCAGTCAACAACGCCAAGTGGGGCAGAACTAGGCACCAGCTGCGGCCAAAATGGAATCAGGAATGCGAGCCGTAGGAATATTTATCATAAGTGTGTCACTTTCAACAGGACCATCGCCATATGCGACCCAAAATCATCAAAAATAAATTTAAAAAAAAGTATTTCACAATTTTTTTCAACTTTCGTACGTTTTCACAGAAAGAAGCGACTTGAACGTCAAACGTGGATAAAAAATATCCGACGACAGCAAAAACGTACGCCGTACGTTCACAACGAAATTAAATACCATATAACAATAAAAGGCTATTTTTTTACAGCAGCAATACCACTGGAGATGCTAGGCTACATCGACTAATCGAATATCACGACCAACAATTATTTTATTATTAGCATTATATTCATTGAAGAATTTATCAAAGAATACTGGAATTGCTAGTATTCCCTAAATGTAAATAAATAATTATTATGTGCTCATTTAATAATCAAGGAACATGTTTTAAGGTTGCATATAAAATTCTGAATCTTGCATTTTTACGATATTGAGTAGTAGAGATTAAGAAAAAAGGCTATTAAATTCTTTGTGTTTCAATGCTATATATTTTTTCACATATAATCATCTGCGCCCGTCTATTATCCTTGTTTAAAATACTTTGTAAGATGCGCATTGTAATTAACACAATAATAAATAGTGCAGTATGAATAATCAATCAACGTCGTACATACTTTTATGTAACTTTGTATGATTAAGCAATCAGAAGGGATGACAAACTGAATCATTCCCGTGATGTCGAATTGTTTATCTTTGTCCATCTATCCATCAAATTGTTATTATCTTTGGGCATTGTAATATTTTTATTTATTTAATTAAATTAAACTTATTTTTGTGCTATTTTCACTGTAAATCGGCAGTTAACAGTATCTTAACCATGGATTGCTGACTACTTTATCAAAATTATCTTGATATCGTGTATTTTTCTATATACTACGAGTATTAGTTATATTTCAACTTGTCTTTATTGGCAACTTTCCAGTCTTCCATCAAACGGCAATATGACTAGACTACGAGTAACGACATTGTTCACCCCATCGCAATATACGAGGACAATAAAAGCAGTAACACCATAAATACTGTATTTATATGATCTTCAAATCATAAGTAGAAACGTACATTTAAAATTTAATTAAAATTAAATGTTGCTATTTTCGTTGTGAATTATTTGTATGGGAGATTCACGAGATTTTAAATCTAATATTTAATAAATAAAAAAAAACTAAGAGTTCACTCCTCCATCGATATTAAAAAGTAGATAATCAATAATTCAAGTATAATCAATTCAAAATGCCAAATAGCCGAAATGCGATACATTAGTATCAGCAATGCAGGTAGGCCGAGGGTATATTACACTATCAAAGGCACTAATGAGTGGTTTGGGTTTCTTGATATCCCCTGGATGACACCACTAGGTAAATGTTTCCCATCAGAGTGTGGACAGGTGCGAGACCTGCCCCCCACCCCTCTCCTCACTAACCCAGCCAACAATCCGCACTCCTTGTATACTACGCGTTTTGTATTTGGGCAATATCACTGCACTAACAGACACCTGTCACTATCATTCCTTAAAGAAGCATGATATCACAAATGTGTCAGAAGCTCATGCGGTAGAAATGTTATCATATATTTTTAAATAAAATCGTTGATTACATACGTCCAATTAAAATTTAACGTTTGTAACTTTGTTTTTTTTATAGATATTTCATAGTGGAATTTAACAATTTCTAAGATGCAAATTGCAACGATTTTTTCTGAACCGCCTCGACAATTATATCCACATATTCCAAGTCAGTTTATTTCATCTCACTAATATGATATGTTGGAAATATATTATCGGCGATAAACTTCAAATAAAGTTGTCTTTAATGAACTCAATAATATGTATAAACAGTTTATATTTATTACAATGTATGTTTATCCGTTAATCTAGATCTTAACATCCGTACATTTTGAATCGGCATTCGAATCGAACGACTGCCACACTAGTGGAAGTCGCGTATAGTGCGATCTTTGGGCGATGGACCGGTTTGGTGGCCAGTTTCTTGCCCTCGGACAGCGGCCGAAATCAGAGCATCAGCGAGACCTTCGAGGGTAGAGATTCCGACGGGAGAAGACACCAACCAACATTATACGCCAAAAAGAAAAATTCAAATAAAAATGCGAACATTCGAATGCCAACATTTGCTTTCGTAACCTAGCTTGCGAAGCTGATAAAAGGACAATTGGAGCTTAATACATCTTATTCACGCTTAGGGTGATTCTTACCTAAGAAAATAAGACATCCATAATTGAAAAGCCGTTGGCAGTATTTTTGGTTCTTGCAATACTTAATGTAAGATTAAAAAAACAACCTTTTTGTAATTTTCTACTGTAAATATTCTAGTTTGTTTTACTTATAAACGGATAACGGATATCTTAATTGTCATTTCAAGCATAATATGCTTCGACTACATCACACATATTCTCGACATTCCGAGTGACAATTCGAATGTAGTCTTTTGATATAAAAAAGGTACCATATAATAAGATTGTCATGCGACGTAAACTCATTTTCTGTTTTATCAAACCTTCTAACATTAACCGATAATAATTCATATCCTCTGTACTGTGTATATCCAATAATGTTTTTGGTCGTTTAAAATTTCAGTTAATTAACATTTCATAAATATGATATCTTAACATTGATTTCACTTATAATAAAATGAAATCATTTACGAGTCGTTTAATCGGGCGTTTCTTTTATAGAATGTACTAAATATAGATAAACATAAATTAATACTATAATATATACAAAAGTCATCAAATGTGAAGTGAGTATGAAAGAAATAAGTATTTGTGATATCCTATATACATATATTGAAGGTAAACAAATCCATGAAAATCATAGATAATAATTGATAATAAAAAATAATTTATAAGCACTCGGAATAAATCTTCATATGTACAACAATCATATAACAAGTTTGTTAAACTACATATATATAGAATACGACTAAAAACAAGGCGATAATAAAATTTATAAAAACATAACTGACCATATTTATCTGACTGCATGAGCAAAGGCTATAATAGATGAAATATATCATGTTTGAATTCGTACAAAAATATGATATAGAATTGTATATTTTGTATCTCCGGCACAATTTATTCTGTGATCATATATATTTTCATGAAGTATATACGATATAAAAAATAATTTTGCATAAACAAAACATCCAATGGCTACATTTTTATCATTGAGTTTTTTTTAATGCATTTCACATAAACACCTATTGGACAGTCGTGCAATATTTTGTGTAAACTCACAGCTGGATTATATGACGCTTGCCATTAAAAGGATGGCGAAACTTGAAATTTCTGAGATTGATGTATTTTTATTTCGCGTATTTCACATTCATTATAATCCGCATGGAGATCGTTGCTCAAAAAATAATGTTCCCATTTTTTTAATTTTATAAATATTTTCTCTCAATATACAAACAATGCGCTCTAAAAAATACTATAATAATTATAAATTAGTGTTTGCTTTAACAAATAAATGTTCTTCGTACATTGTATGCATTTATAGATTAAAACAATGATCTATATATGTAGTAAGAAAGTATTCGCAGGCACTGCATTAAGCCCACAATTAATAAAAAGAACGGGAACGCATAAAATTCAATCAATAAAATAAGAGTAAAATACGATTCAAGGCTCACTGGGAAATCTGATAAATATGGTGGGGAATAATTTCAATTTAATAAACGTCGCAAGTTTTGGAACGAACGTCAAGTACAGTTACAAAATAATATAACTCGCTAAGTGCAACGGAGAAAAGCGAGATTATTATAGTGCTAGGGGTCTCCCAACATGTAAGAAGTATCCTCGCGACTCTCGTGATTATTGCATGGCATACAGTAGCTATTGTATTTAGCAATAAACGCTTTTAATATTCTAAACCCCATTTTGTGTATAATCGGCAGCTGCCACATTTATACTTGTATTTATAAAATTAATAAAAATAAATTGTGTTGTTATCAATGTAAAGGTATTATAAGTAAATAATTTGAATATTCTTTTGCGTAGCTTAATTCCTAAGAAAATTAAATATGCAAGTACTTTCAACGTCACCATTAAACTCCTGACATTTTATATCTACCGATTTTATGGCAGTTCTGCAATAATCGGACTTTATTATTCCAAAACAGTATTTAATAAACGGAAAACACAGTTCATAAGCATTGAGATAAATCACAACTCAATTAAAAAATAAATATGCAGCAAAATCGTTTTCACTGCATCCGAATTTATATACTGACTTTTGAATATTCTTTGATTTGATTAATTTAAAATAATAAAATGAATATTAACAGTTGACTGTAAGTCATGTTAACACATTCGCATCAGGTGACATTCGCACTCAGCTGATACTCTAATACAGGCGATAAATCGATGTCGCGCGTAAAAAATGTTTCTACATAAACTGCCATAACTTTTAAAATATCCAACATAACTACATATTTTTTTCAATATGATACTCAACAATTATAGCAACACCAGCAAAATTATCGTAAAGTTGTAGAACTTCCAACAATCATTTTAAATTATGTCCACAACTTGAAAATACACATTAAAACTTTTAAGGGTACGTTTTTTAGGGTTTTAATATTTAAGATTTATAATATGATATACATGGTAATAATAACCTTTATAAAGGGTATTATCACAAAAAATATACGTAAAATACTAGCGATTATTCATTAAAATTTAAAATGTATGTTGATTTTACAAAATAAACAAACATTATTTATTCTAAAAATTGAAACGAATTTGTAGTGACCTTGTGTCTTAAATATGCGTTTACTTTTGTAAAATTGATAATGTCGAACCTTATAAGTAAGAAAAAGTCAAATACTTGTAGAAAAAAACAAGTATAAATACCCTACCCGAATTTAAAGATCAGATTGCGTAAAAGGTAAAAGTACCCTTCCCGTAATTAGCCGTCAATCGACGTAACGGGTATTAATGCCTTTCCCGATGCTAATGTGTTAACATGTTTATGTTTCATGCCTCTCGTTGAAATAAATTTTACAACTACAAAAAAAACGTCGTATGTCTACAACATAAAATAATATTTAGCACAAGAAATATTTTCTGTACTCTCAAACTAGCCAGCAAGAAACGATCTATGCGTATATGATTCTCCGGAAAGAGACGAGAGAGTGGAGTCGTCACGGGAGCACAAATGATAAAGCTGCCGTCATCAAAGCAAAGGAAAACGATTGCATCACGTAGTGGAGTAGGGGCAAGGGGACCCCACAACCCCAGTTCCGACGTAAATAATGAATGCGCTGTACAACTCTTCATCTTGCTTCAGAAAGCAGGGCTGCGAGGAAACGACTGAGGTTCCATATTTAGATGTTTATTTTAAAAGTCGTGAAGGTTTTTAATTATTACAAATAATACTTAGTCGGTTTTACTTCTTATATTAAACACAAAACAATCATTTCATTCTGACTGCTATTGATTTGTTACACGAGCATATATCATGTGGAAGGTAAAGTAGTTCAGTTTTCCATGTCATGTTATATATTCGTATTATATATTAAAATGTTATAAATCCGTATTTATCTAAAAATGAATAACATAATAAAAAAAAAATAAAGAAACACTAGATTAACAATTATTAGTGGTAAATAAGAGCGTATTATCTATAAATATATTTGCCACGCGCTTTTACTTTTAGTCTTCTAAAAAAAAAATGAAATAGGTACATTTTTGTATATTTAAAAAAAAAAATATAGCTTATTTAAAATACATAAATATTGCTTTAATTCGTAATTGATTTCGTATAACTTTAGTACTGTCGGGGCCCCTCTGTATCTACACATCTAGGACAGAAGCTGAAGTGTAATTCTATGCAATGCAAGGTTATATATATATTGCGATATTTTATTTAGTTTTTTGCTGTAAAGGAAGTAAAGCATCGAAGTAAATGTATAACAAATCTATAGCAGTCAGAATGAAATGATTGTTTTGTGTTATAAACACGAAGTAAAACCGACTAAGTATTATTTGTAATTATTAAAAACCTTCACGCCTTTCAAAATAAACATCGGAAATATTTTGCTTGCGATGTTTCGAATACAAGGAATCAATTCATATAAACATTAATCTAATAATAATGATGTTTATAAACAACAAAACTAGACCACATCGTCATATTTATTATGTTATAAACATTTAAAACACATAAACATACTATTTCTATGCTTCTGCATGTTTTAAAAAAAGCTTCTTTACACAAATTAATAATAACTAAATTTATGAAAACATGAAATATCTAAACGTTTGACGTTATATTTAAATCAGTATGTGCCACCCCTGGGTCTCACCATATTCCCCCTCGGAGCGAACCCCGATGCGGTTTAAAAAGTAGCAAAATCACCCCATAGTCATGGAACCCCAAAGGAAAAATTCTCGAACAAAACTAAAATCTGGAACGCTACATTTTGTGAGCGGCAGATATAGAAAGTTTAATTTTGTGTCGATTAAAACAATTTTTTTTGTGTTTATTTCTTCATTCGCCTAGTGTAAAAAATCACAAATTCTAAAAAACTAATTTTATTTTAGTAAATAGGTCACCTTGAGGACAATCAAACAACCTGTACTATGAACTTAATTCTAAATAATTAGTTTTGCTTAGGATTGCTTAGGAAAGTTAATTATCAAATTGAAAGTAAGTTTATATTAATTAAAAATAATATCAAGAAATTAAATTTATTTAGTTTTCATTAACATTTGTATTATAAATTATTGTAGGCGTTTCGGTTCCACTGCGACCATTATAAAAAATGTACCGAAAGGCAAAATTTTAAAAAAAATATCGAAATACTAAAACTAATACATAAACTTAGAATTATAATTATTCATGTTCACTAAGAATTTTCAAAAACTTTTATAGTTAAATACATAACAATGACGATTCATTAAGGTAGACATACAAGAGTACAATATGTTACATACTCGTGCGAGTATATAAAGAAAAAATGGAAGGTAATTTCCGAGTGCTAACGGCTACACTGCAATGTCGCAGATCTTTGGCACTGTGGTGCTCAGTCATGATAAGACTGCGATGACCCCGTGAGTAAAAAATCGCAAACTTTTGAGGTTAAGAGAGTACTGTTGAAAGGTTAGTTTAGGTCTCCCGGTCATAAAGTCGGTCGTCCACGTTTTTAACTACCGCAGCCTTGAGAGGAGCCATTATTGGAAGAAGCTCCCCAATGGAATAGAGAACTAGTTAAAGATGCAGTAAATTACTCATGAAACGACACGTAAAAGCATCGTAAAAGAGAAGTACCAATGCACTTTGTGTCGAATAATAACTCTGCTAACAAACAGGGTAATTATATTAATTGATAACACTTCGCTGTAGTATGTAAAACACGATAAAATCAAAATTATGATATAAAATCAACCAACCTTGTCATAAAATCGGATGATAAACCGTAGGTTCCCGAGGTATAAACCATTAACCAATAATTTAATTCACAATAGCAACGTGCAAGTGATATATCAGATTAGCTATTGAAATTCCGTTTTATTTTGGTTCACGCTTGTTAAGTTGACTATTACTGATGAGCGAAATTTCGTTTAAGAACGTGTCTTTTCTAATCTAAAATTAATTGGTTGCTTAGGTATGACAGCGCATAAAGTATGAACAAAATTGATTTTTATGCACAATATTCGCGTAAATATTAATTTAAAAGCCTATCGATTAATACGTTTATCCACAATCCAAGTATGATTATTAAAATCCGTTAGATAAAGTAATTTATTTTAAAAAGTATATTTATATTAACATTCGAGTAAAAATGTTACCTTATTACGATAAAAAATAGGCATCATTTTGTATCTAATCTAGTGTGATATAATTTTACCTATTTCATAGTTGAAACTTGTAGATTGATGACAACGTGGCATCATTCAAGAGGGAACTTATCCGCCATGCAGAGTTCTCGTAATATTTATCAACCTTCGATCTGATCTCAACGACAGTCGACCATCGCCATACGTTGCTGTTCAAATCAGCTCATAGATGCGCCACATAATTTCGCATACGAGAAACAATTATATAGAATTGACCATGTTCTTTTGATCGCTGCTACAATGTCCGTTAAACGATTTTTTTTAAACGTATGCTGAAAAATGTTTTTACCATCTAGCGGATTGTATATACGAGTAGTTGTACCACACAAACATCACCGATGCATTTCGGCATGATGCATCCAAACGTCATGGTTGAATGCCAATAGAACCAGCTAGATTGTCAAAAAAAACTGTTTATATACAGCCTGTACAATGTACATACAACAAAACGGAAAAGATTTTTTGTTGAAAGGTTGACTTTATATCTAAAGGTTTTTCGTATCAATGTATGAGTTTTTGTAAAATTTATTTTAGATAGTAATATAGCAAATCATTCTATTCGACTGCAAGTATTGCAATTTAGGTCAACAGGATTTGTAAGCGAAACATATATTTTTAAATGTTATTGAGTTATTATTTCCGTTTCCTGAATTTTAGCTAGGATGTTATCAAAACAATTTTGTACCAGTTTCCTCAAATCAAAGGAAACTTAATTTTATATGATTATTCAGCAAGTATTTCTATTTGACTGCAACGATTGTTTATTAAAATATTTCAACATGAATTGTAAGTTGAACGTACTGCAAATATTGAATTGTTATTCAGTAATTATTACTATTTCATGTTTTTTATCTGGTATGTTATTAAAACAACTTTGTACCAGTTTCCTCAGATCAAGGAATTCATTCACTAAACGTGACATTTATGCTAATAAACATAAAGTAGTTCGCAAATATTCAATTTTTTTTTAAGCAAAACTCTGTTTGGAATTTAATATTCATTTAGACAAATGGAATGTTATTTTAGCTATTATGAATTTATAGTTTCGTTGGCATGCATTAAATAGGCGTTAAATACTAATTGTATAAAGTCAGAGTATTGGCTCACTGAATTAATAGAATAACTTTGCTGCTAGACAGATACTCTGTTAAAAATTGAATTCAAATTCAAAGCGTGAAGGACACTTATCCAAGCATATTTTTATTAAATCAGAATCGACGTCATCACATAAATGGATGACAATAACAACACAGTTGACACTATTACATTACTTTTGAAAAAAAAAAAAAAAAATGCATTTTCAAACAAGTCAACTGAAAAACATCACAATACTATTTTGTCTTCTTGATAATATTCATAGTAATCAAATGATATATATTAGATCAACATATAACCAGCGCGGCGTAAAAATCAATATTAAAAATTGTACCTTAAAATCAAAGATAGAAAAGTAGGACAAAGTCGCGTGCATAAAGCGAAGACTTGAAAATGTTTTATTTGGTTTAATGTTAAGAGAGTAATTCACTCTTAGTGAATTCAAGCCGTCCCCTTAGATTAAAATCCATCAATGAGCTGATCATAATATAAACACCTCAATGTCTATCTATATAATTTCATATTTTACTGTAGCATACTTGAATGAATGTCGAAGTAATTAGATTTGGTAACCGATGTGCACTAATTGTGAGGCCTGCGGTTCACCGTGGTGAACTTTTAACAAACCCTAGTAACATTATAATTGGAGTAAAAAATATAGAATTCAGTAGCGTCATTTGATGCTACTGAAGTTAAAATGTTAAACCTTCTAGGTCGGCCATAATAGTAAAGAAACTAATACATAATAGTTAAAAAGCTTGTGGCCGCTAAACTGAGAGAATTGCGGTGAATTATCAATACGTCGTTATTCTACAGATGCATAGTCAGACACATTCAATAGCGGATATTGCTTGCGGGACATTATGAGTAATGTTTCATCCCTGAAAACAGACTAGACTCAAAGCGAAACTTTTTAAACCAATGTTGCGAACGAGAAAAAGACTTCGGCACAGAAAATATACAGAAGGTAGATCAGACTTCAGCAAACAGAAGACTGTGAGCGATTTTAAAAGAAGCTTCAAGAATGTCGAAGCGTTACATAAAAAGTCGACTCAAACACTATGAGAAAAATATTCGAAAATTCATTTTAATTAAAAAATTAATAAATTAAAAATATTTAGTTTTGATTCACAATTTATTGAATCAAATTGAATTCGTGAATCAAAAGTAAATATTTTTAATTTATTAACTTTTTAATTAAAATTCATTTTAAAATTATAATTATGCTGTTTCACCAAGTATTGTCAGTTGATAACCTTAATGTTATTAAAAATATTCTATACAACTTTAAAAAAAAGGAGGGTTGACTACATGCATTTAAGAGGGGACGTAACAAGTGTGGATTAATTCGCCTCTTAAAGAAGACGAACATCAAAAGAAGAAAGTTCCATGACAGTTCAAGTGCCTTATCCAGGAAGGGACTTCAATTTAATGTACTTTAAATGCGTTTGAATTAAAGAGTGTGTTTTTTAAACAAAAAAAACACGCATTCGAACGACAGTGGTGGTATGTCAGTGCATCAAATTTATAATTGTGCTAGTTGGGGAGATGCACAAATTCATACACAGTCATCATATACGAGGGATCTAACACTGACACAGGAAATGCATTCCAGAATGTACTTGGGCCATTAAGTAAGGAGTTGGTTGAACTTCTTGCTTCAAGACGATCAATATTACATGTGAGTCGGTCGTATTATCATCTGCTTATGACTTGTTAGTGAGAGTTTAAAACGAACCAAGAAAGATCGGTCACAGAAAAGCCTCATTGGCTGTCTTTTGCTGTCATTTGTGAACATAAAATATGGCATTATCTGCGCATTATAATTTATAACAAGTGTTATTTATGCTTATATACATTAAGCATATAATATGTATAACGTTTTCATGGCAGGAGAAAATTTATTCAATCAAATGCAATGAACTATACAGGAGTACATGTAAACATCTGCGATTCGAATCCACAATTCTACCGCTTCTTTATCTTTTGCTATATTGATAAAATAATATGACATAACGTGTTTATTTAGCTAGGTTTGTATGTGAATCTATTGTACAAAAAAAGATTAAGAGCATTACTGCCATTAAAAAAATACGTTTCAGTCGATATGGAGCAGAAAATACAATGAATATTGTTAAATTCACCATTTAGCACTGGATAAAGAGAAAAAGCATACAATAACACGTTCAAATGTACATTTCAAATAAATACAACAATATAGAAATGTAGGTTTCTTTCATTTTTGATCGGCACGTTCTATTGCATGGAAAACATCAGTTATGTTTGCATGTTTTGTTTGTCACGTTTGACTCTAGCTGTATGCTTCACCGCTCAGAACTGTTGCTTGAAGATAAACTCATTACACTTCATAAGCTCTACATGCAAGTGAGCACAAGTACGGTGGTGGAGCTCACAGGAAAGCTGTTCAATATTTGTTTTAGTCTGGTAATCTGCGCTCTCGGTTTAAGGGTCCACAAGTGCAGTAATCGGAGCTGGTTTACTGGCGATAGTTATACGGATTCTATAAGGACAGGACGGGCAGTCACGCACTGTTTAACATCAACGAAAGCAAAAGGATGGGCAAGAAAAAAATCGGTGAAAGCAAACGCGATAGAAGCAGCAAATTGCTTTTAAATTTAAACAAAAATTACGAATAAGAAATATTTTTATTCAGGCACAAATAAATAACAGTTTTAAAATTAATAAATAATAATAGTTTTAAATAGCCCTAGACTTAAACAATTAAGCATCAAATTTTTTCACATTTATTTTTAATGATTACATGTTTCGGACACCCTGGAGACCATTCTCAATAATGGTTAAATTATTAACTGGCAGTGGCTTATATAGATAGGTATGCACAAGTATTAGTTCCCACGTAAGTACACACATATTTACAGATTGAATATGTGTGCAGGTTGAACCATTGAAAAAAGACATTATAAAATCAAGGGGTACGTATTATCTTAATGTATTAAGCTATTATATAAAATTATATTTTTTAAATTCCTTGTAATTCTATCTTTGATTTTCAGCGTGGACGACGACGGTTAGTCCATGGTGTATGGGTTTTTTTCAACTCCACCCTGGAAGAATATTTAGCTGTAACCAAGTAAGCTATAAATTATGAATTCTCAACAGTTCATTTTAAATACTGGTGTTACAAGGCGGCATAAATTGAATCTAAAACTTGTAATGATTGTTAAACTCCGTATAATGAAATTTACATTGTTGAAAAATAACGGTGTTATAGTTACACTACATAAGTTTTTCATAGTTCACGCATAATTACGTTTTAACCATAAGCACTGTTAATTATTTATTAATTCATTGTTATCATAAGTTATTATGTTCATACAAGGACTACGATTTAATCATATTATCGAAATCGAGCGTGAACCAATACAATAGACGATCGAAACTGTTGGTGGGAAATCGAATATTAGCGCCAATCATATTTAATTGAATGCAGCGCAAAGAAGACAAAAGATGCTGCAGTCAACAACAGAAACATGACAACAGAAAATTAAAAAAAAAAAACAGTATTTGCATTCACGATTGGGTTCACTGTAAGCATGTGATTCACTTCATACTTATTTCTATCTCTGCGTTGCAGTAGATTAAAAATGAGAATAAAATAAAATATCCGACCTCATGGTGTCTGCACAGAAGTGTCAAAAGTCTGGGGCAAGATACGCGAGGACTCTTAGTCTTAAATTTTTATTTTTCGTTTCGAGCATTTGAGGTGCCGTTTTCGATGTGATCCATCCATCCATGTTATGAGCACCCTGCTCACCAAATGACAGCTAGGGCATCGGCAACGATCAATGTGCAAACACATCCAAGAGGATACAAATATTAAGAGTTCGCCCTGAGACTCTAACTCCAATATTAAGACTGCGAATCCTTGCACCATTATAAAAGCAAATGCATCCGTATGATGGTATCTAAGAATAGTTGCCTTTCTGGAATATTAGTAGTACATATGCACTATTTTGTGAAAAAATGATAAGGAAAGGGAATGGCCAAAAAAATATTCTATCCTATAGTACCTCAATAGAAGAAAGTGTACCTAACTGGGAAACGTTGATTGGGAATAGTATGGAATAGTACAGCCGCCTTTGCCTTTTAACCTTTGTAATGTTATCGCGAACTATACACAGAACTTAATGAAAACTTTATTATTATTATTATTTGTTTACACAAGAACGTACTTGCCGAATGCCTTACACCTCACCGCCTTAATGACGCTCAACAATGGTTAGGTTGGATGCTTAAATACTTTAATCTTCCATCTGTCCTAATAACAGTGTAATATTTGTGATGAAGTCATGCATATATAAAACAAGACGATACGATACTCGGATTTATATAATACAGGGCGATACGTCTACAACCACTACCCACCAAATCTTGTTAGTAAAATTGCAAATAAAAGACTATATGTTTTTTTATATTCAATTCTTTATGAGACGATTTTGAGAACGGTCCATACAAAGAATGATGACAACGACGAAACGAATTAAAAGTTACAGATAAACACATAATAAGAGTAGCTTTTATGCCAACTTTATCTGGGTATTATATGACATTTTCATTCTAAGATAAGTAAAATCTTCTCTAAGCTTGTGAACAGGTTCGATGGAATCAAGCAAGGAGAAGAAAATAAAATATATATCGTGTTATTTAAAAATAATATAATAAACCTATATATTCCGAATTTCATGAAGCCTTCATCATTCACTGAATGTACCTGTTAAATATAAAAAAAAACATGAAAAACAATTCAAACACATGAGAATAATCATATTAGAATGTGAAAACACCTATTCTGCAGGGAAAACATCAAAACACAATACCAAAGAACACTAATTTTAAAAAGGGCAAGAAAGAACACATGCGACATTTTATGGAGAAACAAATGCGTCATACATCCCCGTTTGTCAATTTAAATTGGTGGATATTGAGAAATAATTGAATGGAAAATTTTCAAGAATTATATTTACTTTGAATTATATATAATTTTGAGAAAGGAAAACTTTTTACAGCATAAATATTTAATAACAAAGCCGTCGAAGTAAAACTTTTTAGCGATTTTCTTACAAAGAAAGAAAAAAAGTAGAATGTTTTCAAATTTAAGACAGAAAATTGGTAAACGTATTATTTGTTGAACGTAAGAGTTATATCACATTATATAAAATAATGGTTTTCTTTTTCTTTGGCATGTTATTATATGTCTTTTTTTTCGATTTATTGTAATGTACAAAATAAACTCTCCAAATGAAATACAAATTTGTTACATCACATTAAATGTTTAAAATTAACTTAAGCTGAAAATTATTCCGAGAGAACCTCTTGACAGGTGATTTTAAAAAGTGGATCCAACAATGACAACACGTGACGCCGAAACCAAAAAAGACGCATAAAAGATACATTTAAACATGATTTTAGCATTTATGATGATATGCTACAGAATACGTGTGTGCACCCTGGAAGATTATAAACAGATTGGCAATATAAAAAAATATATTGTTACTGATTCAACTAGGGAGCGTAGGGAATCAGCAACAGCATGTACATAAAAATATAATATCGAAGGAATAAAACAAGCGACCGGACAATGGATCGTTATAGTAAGACACACCTGGAGGTGATTAATTTTAACAGGACACACAACCGATTGCTTACCGAACTGGTAAGACCTTATTAGGAAGGTAAACAACAATTTCGATGTCCCAAACACCACATTACTTTGAGAGAGAATTGTATCAAAGAGACGAAATACAACAATCAATAGAAGTGAATACTTCTTCTGTCGAAGCAAAACAATTATGAATTAACGAACTCGTAAAAATACAGCATGTGAATACGAAACGTAAATGCAAATATTAAATATTGGAATAATTCGCACCTCCAGAAGAGGCATAATTCAGAATTTGGCCATCGTTTTAAAGCTTAAACTCATACTTTTAGTAGATTTATTCTAAATCTCTTACAAAATAATAACGCACCCAATGCGCCGTACTCTTTTAACAACAAAGAAAAATAGTCCAGTAATTATTACATTACTATAATAATAAAAAAAAAAAATATTAAAAAAATTACCATCTTCAATAATCTCCAGGAAGTACGAAACATGTAAACATTTAAAATAAATGTGAATCAAAACTATTTTTTTTTTAATTAAAAATAAATTAAAATTATAATTATGCAGTTCCACAAGTATTGTCACTTGATAATCTGAATGTCATTACATCACTACTTACATTGCATACTCATGAAACTAATCTCTGAAGTAAAAAATACAATTATGCACATTTAACCATGTACATAAAAAAATGGTTTTAATTTTCGTGCTAAATAAATTATCGTTAAGACAGACTGGGGGCGCAAAATTTGATTCCATTTAAATTATGATACATAGCTAAGGCTTATCAGTTCAAAAACTGTAGACAAATAAGTTCATTTTTATCTTCAAGTCATTGCATATTCCAATGTAATGTGCAGCTCATTTCAATTTCGATGGAATGAAAAATAGCATTTCTGAATTTCCCAATATTTGATATTCAGATCAACATTATTGAAAAACAAGTCGCAGATCACATTATCAAATAAACCAACAATGCGTCAAGCGAGGACGGATTGTAGTTCCAACAACTACAAGCAGCATTGTAAATTACTGGCGAATAAATTTGAACTTCCAAATGTGCTATTGAGATAGTTCATCTAAATCGTTTGTTTTGGCATTCAAAACAATATAAACGTTATCGGTTTAATTGCAAAACTGTTGCCTTTTTGTTGCAATTCACTAACTTCAAATTACACCAAGTGATATTTAAATAATGCAAGTCCTCTTTTTTATACGATGTCATACTTATTGGAGACATTCGTCGTGTGTTCTGTTCCTAAGTAAAATTCTTCGAAAAAAGGATAGACCAGTTTAGATAAAAATGCAATAAAACAGTATTTTCAACTAACGCGCTGTGTATAGGTTTATTCAGAATACTGTGTAATTCAAAACCGTTTAGATAAATAATAACGTTTACAAGAAAATATGAAGATTAAAAAAATCAACCTTTTTATTTTCATAAAAATAAATTATAGCGATCTAGATGGTTTTAAACTACGCGCCATTTTTGAGGTATTTATCATACGCGAAAATCAAGACTAAAAATATCATTTGATAATTGTTTACTTTGATTTAAAAATTAAAGTAAACCATTATTACCAAACATACAATTAATTTATATTGTCATAACAGGAACGATAAAAGAAACATCATTACGATAACAATTATTACGAAATTATTCGAACTGGCCAATATGGAACAGAACATAAAATAATTTATTTTAGAGTTATCCTTACAGTCTAAGATTCAAAATATGCGACTATAGTGGTCATTTCAAATTATATTTCTTAGGATTTAGATAATTTAAAAGTATATTACTAAATTCATTTATTGTATAAGAAGATCAATTATTTGCAATGATTTCAAAAAGCAAAATGAATACTGACAAGGATGACTCTAAAAATGGATAAATTGGCATTCCATACTTACCCCACCGACATGAAGTTCGCGATGTTGAAGTGTTAGTAAATGAAAAAGCGCTAGTCACAAAATGCAATCGAGTATATTCGGTTCAAATGGAAAAGAGATCATGGGAAAACGTGTATAGGATACATATTTTTTAATGAACATCATTAAAACACATATATTATGAAGAATTCGACGTAAAAATACGTTGATCTTAAATAATAAAAAACATGACACAACTGATATTAATTACAATACAAGTAAATAAAACTAATATTTAGAAATTATTATATTTTTTAATGGGAGAATTAATTCTAAATATATTTGCGTATTTACTAATTAAAATTACTACAAGAATTATTACTTGAAAACATTGTATATATAAATAGTGAAAAACTTCAAATATTCGCAATAATAAGGAATACATTTTGGAAAAAGTAATCTAATTATTTCTAAATATAGAAAACAAGAAACATCAGAGAAGAAAACTACTCCAATAAATACATAATTTATTATCGCGGTGATGTATTAATATAATAACCTAGATCGCTCATGCCCCATACAAAGCTAGGCGTAGAAAACGCATTTAAAAAATATCTCGACTTCATAGAGAACTCGATAAGATTTGATTCACATGAGATACCCGGCCCGCATGCAGTCAGATGAAATTAAAATCAAATAAACTCAAAAATGTGGCGTTTATAATGCAACTTCTTCCCAACAAACTGTCACAGACTTACAACCGATGTGGATAACACAATAACAAACTAAAATATATATTATTTTGAGAAATTTAAATATACTCGATGCAAAATGTACCAGAACAAGACTCTGACTTTAAAATGTGTGTTGAATTAATGAGCGCCCGTATTCCTTAATAAACGATCATAAAATGAATTGTTCTGAATGAACACCCGAGGGGTGTGTCTGTAAGCAAAGTACATAATATATTTTATTGTTTTCTCAACAATAATGCTGCAATAAACGCGTAGTTGAATGTGAAACGGTACATTTCTCACCCTGTTTGTAGCCGGCGCTGCAATTTTGCGGAACAAAGAGCCGGCTACAAACCGTCTCGCAAATAACTAGTGAATTCTAAGTATACGTTTGAATGAATTATTTTTTTTAGTCTAGCGGGTGTTTTATATTTTTAAAGCGTAAAAGATGATTTTTATTGGGATTTTAATAAACGATTTCTTGTTTGAAATTGATTATTATGTTTTGAGACTTACCTCATATTTGAGGCCGGCGAGTCGCAGCCAGGTCTCCACCTTCAGACAGTAGGACGAGATGGACGGCAGGAGCGGAGTCCTGGAGAACTGGTAAAGGTAGACTACGTCCTTCTCGAAGTTTGCCTTGTGGACGGTCAGCTTGGGGGCGGCTTCGGGTTTGACTGCAGAGGCCGCGACTTCGTCTTTCTCGACGGCCGGCGTTTCTTCCGGCTGGCCGTTGTCTACTTAGGGCGGCTGCTCCTCCTTGGTCTCCTTGTCGGGCACGACGGGCACGCTGTTGACTACTTCGGTGGCCATGGCTGCAGCTAGAGAGCGCGCGCGGGCAAACGTTGAGCGTGTGAGGACTTGCCTCGACTGTGAGCGGCAAGCGGCGGCGCGGCCCAACTGCGTGCGGTGCTGCCATCCCCGACACCGACAACACCAACAAAACATTTTTTTTAAATAAACGCATGTAGAAAAATGCCACCACAGTTTTTAGTCCTATCGCGTGAACTTTATATAGTAAACTATCCTACATCGCACACTTTTTTATTTGTAACATATTTTATTATAGTTTTTGTTACGATTTTTCTTGCGCGTATAATAATCTGGTTTTTGTTATTATTTTGGGTTAAGCCGCTTCTTAGGACTAAATGTTCCAGGCCTCGAAAGCATCAGGCTTATCAACTGATCTTATGTAAACGTTATAGGAGGGTTAACTTTTACATCAACTAAAACATCGGGATGATACAGGATATTTTCATTTATCAAGTTTTTAGTAATCTTTACAGTCTGGTGAACAAATTGATCTCGATTGTAGTTGTAATACTCTCTCTCATTACGCTCCTGTTATGTGTAGATTATACAACGGTTGGTAAGCCCTACTCTAAAAGTATTAAGGGCTGATGTATTTTCTTGGAATTTGACCTGTCGTTAAAAGCGGTATGCCAGTCATTAGCTGGGTAAAACAGGAATCTGGGTTTATCCATTTAACTGTGAGTCTTAAAATAATGTATGGGTAACTTAGTTTTCAGCTAATTTGGCCTCGTAAAGATGGATTTTACATAAAGCAACACATACGTTTTTAAGTAGCCTGTCCTTTTGACCGCAAGCACAGCTTCGGAAGTCGAAATGTCCCGTTTTCAGAAAGACCAAAACACGGTAATAATTTACAAAGAAGTGCAAAAGATGGACTGTGGTACGTAGTATTGCTGTTTTTGTATAATTATATTATTGAATACATATACTTTTACGTAAAAAATAGTAGATGTCCTGTTTTGAGGACAAAAATAAATATTCGCTTTAGCTCTTCACTTCTGATACCGGAGAACCATAAGTCTCTTGTTCTTCTCATAAGAACCATTTTTTATGTAATAACATGCATGAGTGCACAACCGGTCGAGACCAGTGCTCTATATCAGTGCTCCGCAACCGGTGTGTCGCGGCACACTGGTGTGCCGTAAGCCGATACAGGTGTGCCGCGATCAAATAAGGCAATATTATTAATAAATAATTTTACTACGGTCCTCAAGCTCCTAGTGCCTATCGCCTATTTATGTAGAAATACAACGAGGTACTTACTTTATTAAGTTCTAAATGAAATAAAAAAGTGAAATTGATCAAATTAATATCTACTTTTGGCTTTTGGTGTGCCGCGGTATTCAGGGTGAGAACTTTGGTGTGCCGTAGAATCCAAAGAAGTACTTTGGTGTGCCGTAGATGAGAAAAGGTTGAGGAGCTCTGCTCTATATGACGTTCAGCCAAGGTGGTTGGACGCTGCATGCGAGAGACGTGTTGATTTTGTGCGCGGATTGGGGAGAATGCAAGTTTAAATTTATCTGTTTATCGAAGAGATTGTAAGACAGAAAAAGATTCAGACGCTGGAAGAGCATTCCAAAGGGAAACACAGACGCTAGAAGAGCATGCCAAAGCTCACCGGTGGTATTTAGGAATGGTTGGCAGCATGGGAGCTCGAGCTTGGTCTTGACGTCCGACGCGCGTTGCCAGGCAACGCGGCGAGCCACACCCAGTGATGCGCGCGCCGCGGCGGACCCGGGTACTGCGAGCTTCACCCCGGGGTGGAAGTCACAAGAAACAACACGCGTCGGGCGTGGTTGTCAAACACAACAGATAAACACCTTATTAATCTATTGAAAGTAGCGTTTTTTTAGCAGATTTTAAACCGATTTTAAGGCAAATTAACATATATTGCTAATACTTTTGAATTCATTTTTAATATTACGACAATATAATAAAGCTTTATGTATTATTTTAGTTAACAGACCGTAGTTTCAAGATGTACAAAAAATAAACATAAAATAATAAATAAAACTATCATAAATGAAATATAAAGAAAAAAGAAGACGATGACACATCTCAAAGATACCAGACAGTAACAATACTTTTTTTTTTTTTAACTTAATTTTGAACAATACTATCGACAAAAGAGGAAAAGGATCTAAGAAAGGATGGAGGTGTGCTGGTAGGCCATTTAGAAGGCCATTACATAATGCCGTAATATGAGGCTAAGAATTCCATGTAAAGCTCAGACGTCACACGCAGTGACACGCATGATCGGCAGTCAAATCCCAAAAATATGGAGAAAGTCCAAGGTCATAGCCTTTTTAAAGCCAGAGAAAAACCCAGATTATGCCAAAATCTACCGCCCAATCTCTTTACTATGCCATATATGTATTTATAATCTTCGAACGGATACTACTCAACCGACTCGCCCCCTTTATCGAACCCAAAATGATTCCCCAGCAGGTGGGTTTCCGACCCGGAAATTCATGCACTGAGCAAGTACTAAACCTGACCCAACATATCTAAAACGGGTTCGAACTAAGGAAAGTGACCGGAGTGGTATTCGTCGACCTAACTGCTGCATACGATACAGTGTCGCACAGCGCACTCCTGAGTAAATTATACAGAATGACAGGTGACTTCTCGCTAGTGCAGATGATTGCGGCTGAGCTGCATAACAGTATATTCGCTGTGGATTTTCAGGGAAAATCAGCCGATGGCGTAACCAAAATAACGGCTTACCACAAGGCAGTGTACGTGCTCCTATACTATTTAATATATACACAAACGACCAGCCAATCACTAAATACACGGGAGTCTTTCATATATGCGGATGACTTAGGTTTGGCAACGCAAGCGGTAACGTTTGAAGAAGTTGAGGACATCCTAAGCCAGGGACTAAACGAGATGACGCATTACTACAAAAAAAATCATCTCAAACCCAACCCATCAAAGACACAAGTCTGCTGTTTCCACCTTAGAAACAGGGAAGCTAACAGAAAGCTTCGTGTCACGTGGGAAGGTAGAGTACTGGAACATAGCGACCATCCAAAATACCTCGGAGTCACTATAGATCGCACCCTCACCTTCAGGCGTCATTGCAGCAATACCAAACAGAAAGTTGCAACAAGAAACAACCTCATCCGCAAACTGACCAACACTCACTGGGGAGCCCAACCACCCCTTCGTCGTACCTCAGCTTTAGCACTTTGTTTCTCATCTGGAGAATATGCGGCACCAGTGTGGGGTCGATCAGCCCACTGTAATCAAATGGATACTGCCCTGAATGATGCATGTAGAGTCGTCACAGGCTGCCTCAAACCAACACCTATTTTTAAACTATACCCCTTGGCTGGTATCGCACCACCAAACATAAGACGCAAAGTCATATGCGCCGAAGAAATGCGTAAGGCAATCAGCCAACAGTCTCACTGCATGTATAATCAGATACCCCCAACACCAATATTGAAGTCGCGAAGCAGCTTTCTGAGATCCACACAACCTCTCACATCCGGCCCTGAAAATGAGAGACCAGCTCTGGCAAAAAACCGCATCAGAGGATTTCATTACTCCAAAGGAAGGCCTCCTAACTGGCAAGAACCTTGACTGGTGAGTAACAGATTAAGAATCGGAGTTGGTAGAACAAAGGAGAACCTCGACCGATGGGGAATGCTTCGGCAGGGAGAGACACTATTGTGCGACTGTGGAGACCTGCAGACCGCCTTACACCTAAGATCCTGCTGCATGTGCCCAACAAGCTGCACATCTCATGACCTAATGCTGGGCAACACACGAGCTATCGATGTTGCCAGATACTGGGAAAAAATAATTTGACGTCGCTGACACGAAGAAGAAGAAAGACACGCAGTGAATGGGGGTTAATAATTTTACCGGGCGCCATAGTTCAGTGGTAATGGCGTTTCGTTTGTTATTCGGACGTTGTCGGTTCAAAACCCGACTGAGCGTGATTTTATAAAATTGATTTAATTAACTCCAAGCTCATAAAATGCTCCCGGTAAGATTGAGCATCCCCTTAGTCATCATCATCATCATCAGCCTGTGTCCGTCCACTGTTGAACGTAGGCCTACCGCATGAGTCTCCATCCTCTTCGATCCTCCGCCTTCCGCATCCAGGTCACTCCAGCTATTGTTCATCAGCAGAATGCACTCGAAACAAAACGTCAACCGATAGACAAAATATCTATCAAACCATAGACAAAAAAAACATAGATGGCACATCTATATATTTATTTATTTATTTATATACAGAATCGAAATTCCAATTTTTTTTACAAATATTTAGAAACATAGAGTATACATAAATATACAATAAATAGAGAAAATAATAAAAAATAAAAATAACACAATAGAATAAGAAGATGCCTTTCCATTTGCTTTTTGTTATAACATTTTTAACAAATAAAAGATTAAACTGATATTTTGACTAATATTTATTTTGTTTTTGTCTTTTTTTTTTCCTGTCTTTTTGTTTCCAAAATATTCCGTACCTTACGTAGGTACCTACTTACAATACCTACTTTTGCGTCATTTTTAGTTATGTTGCTGGCTATGGCAACACTTTCTCAACTGACAGCTGTCAAGTTACAATAGTCTTGTATGAAAACATGTTTACGTAAATGTTCAATATTTTTTCTTAATTAAATCTATTTTGAGTATCCTATAGCCATTTTTGGTATCTAAGCTACCTTTCCACCAATTTTCAGCCAAGTCGGTTTGGCCGTTCTTGAGTTATAAAAAACGTTACAACCCGACTTTCTTTTATATATATAGATGGAGCTTAAAATATTTCTTATTTGTAATGTACCGCTTTTTACAATCGCCAGTCCCTAATAAAACTCTCATTTAAGAGACGACCTTTCCACGCCTCCTGTGCTTGTGAATATTATTATTTTGGATTATTGCATCCTTTTGTTATTCATTCATTTTTACGTAATATTTCAGTGATTTTTATTTTTGATCAATGTATTATACAATGTGTTTTAATTTGTAGTCCTGAATTTTAATAATATAATCGTATTTAGTCAGTGATCATTCTTATATTTTCTTGAGATATTTTTTTCTTCCCTTATACGTTCCATATTTGTAACATATGGTCACCATAAATTTCTGCCACTCAGTTTTGTCAATTGTCTTATTCCCCAGACATCTCTGCACACGAAAGTCTTCCTAGAAATATACATGGTTTCATACAGGATGAAACAGCAACTGTAGCATATTTTTGGTGATTTGTTAATCGGATTTTTAAGGGGTTCGGAGATTATCCCGTTGCCATTGCAACTACACGCGGTGACCCGTCCATGTTATGGTCCGCGTCGAATGTTGTTTAAGTCGTTGATTTAACGAGTTAAACATTTTTGCAGTTCTTTTTTGTTTTTCGCTCATTTACTTTTCAAGTATGTTTGTAAAGAAACACGCGGCATAGTTTTCGCTTGCTTCTTTTTCGATCATTACTTTATCAATCCATATATGTACTTAATATTCTTAGGTGTAATTTATAAAATACGTTTTAATTAAAGGATGTAATTGATTGATCGCATATCAGTACTATTTGATACATCGTCTTATTTAATCATCAATTATAAAAATATTCTTATTTCCCATATCTGAAACAAATGATCACAAATTGCGCCACTTAGTTCTCTCAGCTGACATTGTCTATTTCGTGTCTCAAGCATGATACTACAGTGGACCTTAAATTCCCAACTTTCGGGTGCAGAGATGTTCTTGGATAATACATGGACAATAGCAACTAACAGACCCGAGTGTCGGAAGTTTTTGGTGACCATATGTTCCAGATATGGATTAATCGTGGAAAAAAAGTTGGTATTGATTTTATACATCGAAATAAATCTTTACGCACTGCAGTGAAGACAAAAACGACAAAATATTTTTTAAATTTCATTTACAATTACATTGTTTTTTTCTCATTGAAAATTATTAGATGAGTTAGCTTAAGTAAGGTTCAATCCTTGGTATTTTATACAAGCATGTCAGCTTATTTATTTTATACTTTTCTGATTAATTGATACGTACATACACATAAATTTACAGCAAACATCATCTTATATGACACTTCTCTCATCAATAATTCGGGGAAATATAAACGTTTTGCGGATCTGCAGCCACGAAAGTAAATTTTTAGAAATACATATATTATTTTATTGTTTTTTTTAAATTCATTATTTAATAATCCTATGGAAATATTTAATTTAAGAAGAATACTAACTTAGCTGTTTTTAGTTTATTATCATTCGTTGTTTTATACATTTATAAAATTATTGGATTAATATATATATGAATAAATATATATATATAAATATATACATACACATATATATATATAATAATCCAATTACTTTATATATATATACATGCATCACTGAAATATTACGTAAAAATAAATGAATATACACCAATAATTCATATTCTAAGAGATTTTTTAGAACAGTTGATTATAATCCATCCAGTGTATGAAGAACCCTATGACACATTTATTGCCCTGTGCTAAATATCGTCCGATATAACGTTGTAAAAACGTTCGCTACCTATATTAATTTTATCAACATTAACAAAAGCCTCTCTTTTTATATATAATAAGTTATTTAGGTATATATATCACAATAAAAACAAAATAATAAAAAATATATACATATTGTTACAAATTAGAAAAAATACGGAAATTTGTAACTATAATAATACAATATCTGACGCAGGTAGAACGCCATCTCGCATTGCTGCGAAAACCAGTGTTGGGGTATAGATAATCTGCAAGAAAACCATTAATGACTCCAAAAACACGTTCAATGTACAAATTTGAAACAACTTGTCCGCTTGCCCTGCCGGTAGTAGAGCATTCTGGTCTCTTGCTAACTCTATTGGCAGCAACTTTTGCACTTCTTCTTTTCCACCGCTGACTAATGCCGATGGCTCACTGGCTCTAGCCTCCAAAGAGAAGGCTGAACTTCTTGGTTCGCTGTTTGCTTCCAATTCCACACTCGACGATGGTGGGGCCAACCCCCATCCATTCCCTCACTGTGGCAAGCAGATGGGGGCTGTAAAACTCAGCCTCAAAGCCGTACGTCGAGAACTTCTCCAATTAGCAACCAACAAAGCCAGTGGCCCAGATGGCATACCAGCGGTGGTATTAAAAACTTGCGCTCCTGAACTTAGTCCTGTGCTCACCAAACTTTCTAGATTGTCCTTTAGATGTGGTATTGTTCCCCAGGGATGGAAAAAAGCACTTGTTCACCCAGTTCCAAAAAAAGGAGACCGAAGTGAGCCCACAAACTATCGCCCAATAGCCATCACATCACTACTTTCCAAAGTGATGGAACGTTTAATTAACAGCCAACTTCTAAACTACATAAAGATTAATGATCTTCTGTGCGATCGGCAATATGGCTTCCGCCGTAGTCGATCGTGCGGCGATCTCTTGGCATATGTCACACATGTTTGGGGGAAATCCGTCGAATGCTATGGAGAAACGCAAGCTGTTGCCCTGGATATCTCCAAGGCGTTCGATAGAGTCTGGCATCGCGGTCTGGTGAATAAATTACCGTCTTATGGACTAACTCCCTCCCTGTGCTCCTGGATTGAAAACTTCTTGAGTGATCGAAGCATCATCACTGTCGTAGATGGCTTTTCTTCTTCCTGCCATAAAATCAACTCAGGAGTTCCACAGGGCTCTGTGCTGTCGCCCACTCTTTTCCTTCTGCATGTGAATGATTTGCTTCAATGCGCAAACATTCACTGTTATGCCGACGACAGCACTGTCCATGAGAGTATAATCTTCCATAAACCTCCGAAACATTCGGAACTATCTGCTGCTAGGGAATCTCTGGTGGAGAAGATGAACATGTCTCTTGAAAGGGTTTCACGATGGGGCGACCTCAACCTCGTCAGTTTCAACATTTCAAAAACCCAATCATGTACTTTCTCCACCAAGAAGACTGCTATGGATCCTGTATCTTTCAACGGTTGTTCTCTTCCGAAAGCAAGTTCCATCAACATGCTTGGATTATCAATATCGAATAATGTCAAATATAACGAGTCAATTAAGTTAAAGCCGGTCTCGCTTCCAAAAAACTAGGTGTATTATATAGATCACGTCGGTATTTCAACGATAAACAACTTCTTCTTCTATATAAAGGACAAATCCGACCTATCCTTGAATACGGCAGTCACCTTTGGATTGGAGCCCCAAAATACCTTCTAAACTTAATTGACTCAGTTCAAAGAAGAGCAATTCGTTTGATAAACAATGACACCCTTACGTCTAATCTACAATCAATGGAACACAGACGTAAGGTTGGTTCTCTTAGTCTTTTCTACCGTTATTACCACGGTCGCTGCTCTTCGGAACTTAAAGAACTAATTCCTCTTAGTAGTAGTCTTCCTCTAGTCTTACACTTGCCGAACATCCATACACGGTTAATATATGTCGACCAAGAACTGGCAGCTTCCAAAGTTCCTTCCTTAATGCCACTGGTAAGCTATGGAATGCTCTTCCAGCATCTGTGTTTCCTCCTTCCTACAATCTGGATCTCTTTAAGAAACAGATAAATATACACTTGCAATCTCCCCAACCCACACACAAACACGAACACAACACATGTTTCCCGCATGCAGCGTCCAGCCTCCCTGGCTGAGCGTCATAGAGTGCACTGATCTTGACCGGTTGTGCTCTCCTGCATGCGTTTACATAAAAAAAAAAAAACGTATTTTCGATTGTTTTTGTAAATACCTACTAAAATGAAATATTAGAATTACTATCAATTATAAGTGAATATTAACAGGTTTTAAGAGACATGTAAAACAAACTATAAATAATAATATTGGTAATATGAAATTTATGAAGAAAAGCGAGTGTAGAGATAAATATTAGCACATAACTAAGCTAAGCCTAGCACTTACTAAAAAACGTCGCACTGCCTTGAAATAATCCGACTGACTTTAGAGAACCTACCAGTTTAAGAAGTGTTGGTATTTCGTTGCGGTCATAGTAGCGGTCATACACGTGATTCCGAATTGCCGCCAAATAAAAGCTATCGGGTTTTGTAATTGAGCATTTTCTCTGTCGATTTTTATTTGGTGTTAATATTTTTTTCTCTTCTAATGAAGATTCACCGTATTTCTCCTCTGTGATCCGAGATACTGTAGATTTACCGATTCCTAGGGCATCCGCGATCCGATCTCGAATGTTTTCTTTAACGAAACAACTTTAACAATACTAACAATAAATATAATAATTACAACAACAAAAACACGAATCGATCGAAGAACAACGCGCTACTAAAAGTCGGACATTTGTACTGATCCACACGCCGCCATGCGGGAAAAATTATACTAAAATATAATTATTTTCGAAGAAGAGAAGAAAAATCGATATAATATAATAAAAAATGTTCCCCCCCCATCTTTTTTACACAGAGCAATAAAAGTGTCATATGTATCAAGCTAAAACTTCCCAAATATATTATTCACTTTAAATTCTATTATTTAAAAATAGAGATGTTTATATACGATTCACTTCGAATTGAAATTCGATTTTTTTTTCGAAGAAGAGAAAAAAATCGACCTAATCGAAATAAATATTTTTGCCCCATCCCTTATACAAGGGGCAATAAATGTGGGTTCTTCATACGCTGGATGGACTATAGTCGCTAATTCTTCATACATTAATAGAACAATTACATTTGTTTTTAGTATACATTAAATATAGTCCTGAATTTCGGTTGGGTTAAGTTTTTTTTTAGGTAAGCACATACAGGAAAATACCGACAGATGGTGATAGTAATTCTGAAGTCACATCTGTGGATGTGTGTTGCCCAGCATTAGGTCCTGAGATGTGCAACTTGTTGGGCACATGGAGCAGCATCGTAGGTGTGAGGCGGTCTGCAGGTCTCCACAGTCGCACAATAGTCTCTCCCTGCCGAAGCATTCCCCACCGCTCGAGGTTGTGTGGATTTCAGAAAGCTGCTTCGAAACTTCAATCTTGGTGTTGGGGGTATCTGATTATACAAGCAGTGGAACGGTTGGTTGATTGCCTTACGCATTTCTTCGGCGCATATGACTTTGCGTCTTATGTTCGGTGGTGCGACACCAGCCAAGGGGTATAGTTTAGAAATGGGTGTTGGTTTGAGGCAGCCTGTAACGACTCTGCATGCATCATTCAGGGCAGAATCCACTTGATTACAGTGGGCTGATCGACCCCACACTGGTGCCGCATATTCTCCGGCTGAGAAACAAAGTGCTAAAGATGAGGAACGACGAAGGGGTGGTTGGGCTCTCCAGTGAGTGTTGGTCAGTTTGCGGATGAGGTTGTTCCTTGTTGCAACTTTCTGTTTGGTGTTGCTGCAATGACGCCTCAAGGTGAGGGTGCGATCTAGAGTGACTCCAAGGTATTTTGGATGGTCGCTATGTTCCAGTACTCTACCTTCCAACGTGACACGAAGCTTTCTGTTAGCTTCCCTGTTTCTAAGGTGGAAACAGCAGACTTGTGTCTTTGATGGGTAATTTTAATTAATAGGCTATGGCTGGCATTTTACGGGTGAGGGATCAAATTCACACCAACCGGGGGTATATTAGAGCTCACAAATAGATTGAAAATCATTTTTCTGTTAAATCTCCGTCGGTGATCGAACCCATGACTATTGGTTTGCAAAGCAAACGCTTTGACCATTGAGCTATACCCGCCGGATCCTGACTAATTCCAGAGTCTTTAAGATACGGCAGCAGTAGTAATTGAGGGGTATTTGTGTAGCATTTTTTAGTAGATTGGATGATTAGCTGGACGCTGTAGTTTTTTTAATTAAAAAAATTAACAATCATGTTAAATATTTATTTTTGATACAAAAATTTTAAAACACAGAAATTAATACATTTTTTAATTATTTTACTTCTTCAGTAAATTCCGTTTGTCTAAAATATTTGATATTTTTTTTTTTTTTTAGAACAAATAAATTTAGCCTTTTCCGGCATTATGAATAGGTTATTATAGCGCATTTCACAACATGTATGAGATAAAGAATACTTAAAAATAATAATAGGTACAACACCTTTTCATGAACGCCGACCTCAAACAGGTACCAAAATTAACAAAAAATTTCAGCAGAAAGAATTAGCTTGGTCTTTTATAGCATCATGAATAGGTTATTAGGGCGCATTTCACAACATGTATGAGATAAAGAATACTTAAAAATAATAATACGTACAACACCTTTTACATGAACGCCGACCTCAAACAGGTACAAAAATTAACAAAAAATTTCAGCAGAAAGAATTAGCTTGGTCTTTTATAGCATTATGAATAGGTTATAATGGCGCATTTCACAACATGTATGAGATAAAGAATACTTACAAATAATAATACGTACAACACCTTTTACATGAACGCCAACCTCAAACAGGTACAAAAATTAACAAAAAATTTCAGCAGAAAGAATTAGCTTGGTCTTTTATGGAATTATGAATCGGTTATTATAGCGCATTTCACAACATGTATAAGGTAAAGGATACTTAAAGATAAAAAAAATGCGTATATCTTTTACATGAACGCCGACCTCAAACAGGTACAAAATTAACAAAAAAAATAGCAGAAAGAATTAGCTTGGTCTTTTATGGCACTATGAATATGTTATGATAGCGCAGTTCACAACATGTATGAAGTAAATAAAACTTTAAAATAATAATATGTATAATAACTTTTACATGCAAGCCGACCACTAATAGGTAGAAAAATTAATCTGTTTTTGAACAGAAAAAATTAGCATGGTCTTTTAAGACGTGTATGTGAAAACTATTAAAGCGTGTTTAACAGAATGTATAAGGTATGTAATATTTAAGTATATAAAAAATACTTAAAATACCTTTTACATGCACGCCGACCTTGAATAAGTAGAAGAAGAAAAAATCTTTGATGTGTTTCATCAACTTCATATCTGATTGGGGCATTAGGTCTTAACGAATTACCGACATAATATATATGTTTACAATAGGATAATGTATATAAAATACAGTCAACTCTCTTATAGCATCAAGATTGGGACACAGCTATACAAACTACACTATAGAAAATAAGTTTTACTTTATATCTTTGTATGGAACATATGTTCACCATAAAATGATATAACTAATGAACATAAACGAGTATATTCCTTAGTTATAGTAGTTATAGTAGTTATAGTATACAGTGGTACCTTGACATGAGTGCCCCAACATATAGAGTTTTTTGCGATACAAGCCGTCAAGCGAACGATTTTTTGCTTTGAAATAAGAGCAAAATTTGAGATACGAGCAATCGGCTTAGCGGGTCGGCCGGTTGCACACGAACCACGCGTCATGCTTCGAGAATCAGTTATCAGTGTGCTCTCGCTGTCAAAGCATATTTTTGTTCAATTAATTTCAATGGGGAAATTTGCTTTGAGATACTAGTAAGTTTGCAGAACGAATTAAACTCGTATGTCGAGGTACCACTGTATGTATGTATGTATGTATGTATGTATGTATGTATGTATGTATATATATATATATATATAAATGTATGCATATGTATATGCATATATATATGTATATATATGCATATATATATGTATATATATGCATATATATATGTATATATATGCATATATATATACATATATATATATGCATGTATATATACACAGTGGTACCTCGACATAGGAGTTTAATTTTTGAGTTTTATTTTATTTATTTTAATTTTATATATATATGCGTATGATCGTAATACATTTCTATAGAAAATATACATTGAACGTTTGGCACATTAGAATTTTAATAATTAATATGCTTTAAAATGTTATTGAAAATAATGGTAAAGATTTTTAGTCTAAAAACTATTGATCTAAAGTAAGTTACTTATTTTGGCCACTTATAAAATTAGATCAATGAAATGTATATAAATGTATATTCATTAAAATTTTATGTTAATTTAAAACAATTTAACAATGTTAACATAAATATAGAACAATGTTATATACTCGTATTTTTAGAAAAATCAAATATCAATTTAAACCAACGTTATACAAATTAGAACCAATGAAATATAAATTTAGCCAAATGTTATATTTATTTAGACCAATGTAATATAAATTCCTTACAATGTTTACATTTAGGCCAACATAATGTAAATTTAGACAGTAATTATATAAATTTAAAACAATGTAATATAAATTTGAAGCAATGTAATTTAAATTCATGGCAGTGAAATATATATAGACCAATAAAATGTAAGTTCTTAACCTGTTAACCGAGGAATTTAATTTTGCTCATGTTAATAAGAAAACACGCTTGGAGTCCGTGCAACTAGATGCCTAGATGTGCACGGTATATGATGAACAAACAAAATAAGCCATAGCTCGTCACGCCTGTTAGAGTGGAATTTCAGAAGTGTCTTGACGGAATATCACGTCATACCAGCTACAGTTGCTTTCTTGGAATGGCGGAATATTACGTCATACCCGGTTAACAGGTTAGCAATGTTGTATAAATTCAGGCCAATGTAACATAAAATTACACCAATGAAATGTAAATTTAGACCAATATATACATAGTATAACCAATTTAATATAAATTTAGATAACTGCTATAAAAATTTAGATCAATGTAATTTAAATTCACAGCAATGAAATATATTAAGGCCAATGTAATGTAAATTCACAGGAATAAATATAAATTTTGACCAATATCATGTAAATTTAGACCGATGTTATACAAAGTGTAACTAATGAAATGTAAATTTAGACAAATGTTATATAAATTCAATATAAATTTACAGCAATGTAATTTAAATTCACAACAATGAAATATATTTAGACCAATAATTCTATAAGTCTTTTTTTTTAAATAAAATAGTCTTCATGTAATCTTTCCTCATTCTTTTTAACGTCTTCATCTAATGTTTCCTTGTTCTTTTTAACATCTTCGTGGAATCTTTTCTCGTTCTTTTTAACTTCATGTAATCTTTCCTCGTTCTTTTTAACGTCTTCATCAGATCTTTCTCCAACATTTCTCGAATCTCCTTCAAAATCACCGTCTCTCTTTAATCTCCCCTCGTTCACCACCTTCTTCAATTCTTGTAGTCTTTCACAAAAAGGCTATTTTCCTTCATTACGTCTTTACTTTTCTTTGAAAAATCTTGCATAATGTTTCCGATACACCTTTTCAAAGAATCACTGAGAGTTACTTTGACCTCACTTTTGCCACAAACGGAAACACGTTTATCGTTGAGAGTTTTGCCACTTTTATCTTTATCGACATCACAATGCACTGTATCGGAGCATACTTTACTTTGAGCATCCGATACGTACTTATGACTTTTAATGCTTTCATGTTTTCTTTCCAAAGTCTTGGAAGAATCGACTGTTTTATTAATAAAACGTTAATTTTCTTGCTCGGAAGAACTAGACTTACGACGTTTATAATCTTCACTTTCATTGGATTTATTTAAATCTTCACTTTTTTCGCTTGCACTCTTACTTGACTTACGCCCTTTTACACTCCCACCGCCTCTACCCGCATACTTTTCACCACGACCTCTATTCCATTCATTTGGTACCAATTTCAAATCATCACTCCTTTCTTGACCATGAGACATATGTCCTTTTACTAATGTATTAATATACCGCCTCTACCCGTGTTCATTCCACCGTGACCTCTATAACTTCCTTTCCATTCCGAGCCATCAAACCCAAACGCTTTTACACTTGCACCGCCTCTACCCGTGTACATTCCACCACGACCTTTCATTACCTTTGCAATCCTTTTCATCTAGTTTCCAATCCAAATCATCATTCCTGTCTATACCATCCGACTTATGCCCTTTAAGACTAAAACTGCCTCTACCCGTGTACATTCCACCACGACCTACATTCCTTTCATTTCCTTTGCAATCCTTTTCATATCCTTTCCAATCCAAATCATTATTCCCGTCTATACCATCCGACTTATGCCCTTTAAGACTAAAACTGCCTCTACCCGTGTACATTCCACCACGACCTACATTCCTTTCATTTCCTTTGCAATCCTTTTCATATCCTTTCCAATCCGAATCATCATCCCAATCATTCCGAGACTTAACCCTTTTATCACCGTGATCAACAAAATCTTCATCCGTTGGTTTGTTTCTATCGAAATCGTTACCGGAAGCCCAAATGGCGTCTTTATCATTCTTATATGGTTTCACATTGTTTTGACCTATATAATTACTATTTGTGTAAACTTTAGTTTTACCATTATACTTTTTATCACTATCAGACTTATGCCCTTTAAGACTTACACCGCCTATACCTGTGTACATTCCACCACGACCTATATTAATTTCATTGCCTTTGCAATCCAAATCATCAATCACGTCTATACCATCCGACTTTGATCCTTTAACACTCCCACCGCCTCTACCCATGTACATTCCACCACGACCTACATTCCTTTCATTGCCTTTGCAATCCTTTTCATATACTTTCCAATCCAAATCATCATTCCCGTCTATACCATCCGACTTTGGCCCTTTAAAACTAAAACCGCCTCTACCCGTGTACATTCCTCCGCGACCTACATTCCTTTCATTTCCTTTCCAATCCAAATCATCCCAATCATTACTATAGTTTATCCAGTGTATGAAGAACCCTATGACACATTTATTGCCCCTTGTAAAAGGGATGGGGTAAAAATATTTATTTCGATTAGGTCGATTTTTCTTCTCTTCTTCTTCGAAAAAAAAATCGAATTTGAATTCGAAGTGAATCGTATATAAACATCTCTATTTTTAAATAATAGAATTTAAAGTGCAGCGAATATTATATTTGGAAAGTTTTAGCTTGATACGTATGGCATTTTTATTGCTCTGTGTAAAAGAGATGGGGGGAACATATTTTATTGTATTATATCGATTTTTCTTCTCTTCTTCGAAAATAATTATATTTTAGTATTATTTTTTTCCGCATGGCAGCGTGTGAATCAGTACAAATGTCCGACTTTTAGTAGCGCGTTGTTCTTCGATCGATTTGTGTTTTTGGTTGTTGTAATTATTATATTTATAGTAAGTATTGTTGTTATTTCATTAAAGAATTATAGTTGTTTCATTAAAGAAAACATTCGAGATCGGGTCGCGGATGCCCTAGGAATCGGTAAATCTACAGTATCTCGGATCACAGAGGAGAAATACGGTGAATCTGCATTAGAAGAGAAAAAAATATTAACACCGAATAAGAAACGACAGAGGAAATGCTTAGTTACAAAACCCGACAGCTTTAATTTGGCAGCAATTCGGAATCACGTGTATGCATACTATGACCGCAACAAAATACCAACACTTCCTAAACTGGTAGGTTCTCTAAAGTCAGTGAGATTATTTCAAGGCAGTGCGACGTCTCTTAGTAAGTTTAGCTTAGTTATGTGCTAATATTTATCTCTACACTCGCTTTTCTTCATAATTTTCATATTACTAATATTATTATTTATAGTTTGTTTTACATATCTCTTAAAATCTGTTAATATTCACTTATAATTGATAATAATCCTAATATTTCATTTTAGTAGGTATTTACCAAAACAATCGAAAATACGATTATCTATACCCCAACACTGGTTTTCGCAGCAATGCGAGATGGCGTTCTACATGCGTCAGATTTTGTATTATTGTAGTTACACATTGCCGTATTTTTTCTAATTTGTAACAATCTGTATATATTTTTAATTATTTTGTTTTTATTATGATATATTTACTTAAAAAACTTATTATATATAAAAAGAGAGGCTTTTGTTTATGTTGATAAAATTAATATAGGTAGCGAACGTTTTAACAACATTATATCGAAGGATATTTAGCACAGGGCAATAAATGTGTCATAGGGTTCTTCATACACTGGATGGACTATAGACTTAACCCTTTTATCACCGTGATCAACAAAATCTTCATCTGTTGATTTGTTTCTATCGAAATCATTACCGGAAGCCCCAAATGGTGTCTTTATCATTTTTATATGGTTTCACATTGTTTTGACCTTTATAATTACTATTTGTGTAAACTCGAGTTTTACCATTATACTTTTCATCACTATCACTATCAGACTTATGCTTTTTAAGACTTACACCGCCTCTACCTGTGTACATTCCACCACGACCTATATTAATTTCATTGCCTTTGCAATCCAAATCATCATTCACGTGTATATCAGAAGTCTTCTTATTCAGAACCTTTTTATTACATGCCACACTTTGAGAAGTCTTAGCCGGATCATTATCTGCAAAAAGAAAAGATTTGCAATCAGTGAATGGATTTTTTTTCATTTAAACACATACAGGAGAATACCGATAGACGGCGGTAGTGATGCAGGCGCCTCATCTGTGGATTTTATGACACTTACCATGCTGCATATGGCTTAGAGCTGCATGTGAAATGTTGATCCGCCAACGTCATAGACTACAGCCTGACATTCACGCATCATCCTTATTATAACAGGAATTTAAAATGAATGGGTGGTCTTCACGAGACGAATTTCATCTACCACCAATCCTTGTTTGATTAATAGGCTATGACTGAGAGTTATTTTGTATATTTATATGTATATATATTATATGAGGGGTATTTCACAGGTGAGGGATCAAATATATTCATTCCGACCGGCAGCATTTATAGACCTTAGAAATAAATTTAAAATATTTTATTTTTTTAATATCCATCGGGGATCGAACCCATGACCTTGGCAAGCAAACTTTTTAACCACCAAGCTTTAACCACTAATTTGGTTAACCTAACAACTCACTGTAAGCAAAAGATGGTAGCCCATCAATGTTTTGTTCGGCTTCGAATGTTGCTTAACTTTTGTAAAGTTACGGCTTGCCAAGCAAACGCTTTAACCACTGAGCTATATGTAAAAAAAACAATTTGGTGACGAAGTATTTCTTCTTTGTCTTCTTCGTGTTATCGACGTCAAATTGTTTTTACCCAGTATCTGGCAACATCAATAGCCTGTGTGTTGGCCAGCATTAGGTCTTGAGATGTGCAGCTTTTTGGGCACATGGAGCAGGATCTTAGGTGTGAGGCGGTCTGCAGGTATCCACAGTAGCACAATAGTGACTCTCTCTGTGTAAGCATTCCCCACCGCTCAGGATTGTCTTTTTTTCTGCGAACTCCGATTCTTGTTGCAAAATCTTTCAAAAGTTGGCTTCAAACTTTCTGTTTTTCGGCATTGCTTCACCCATAGACACATTGTCCGATTAACTGTTTTCATACCTGCATTTAGAAACTAGCACATGCCTAATTGCAAATTCTTAGAATTTCGCCCTAGGAACAGAACGCAAACTGAAATGAATTGCTTTATCTTTGCGAAAAGTGGTAAGCTAGTGCTCACATGTGTGCAGCTGTTTTGGAGTAGGTAATTTTTATTTTTCTGTTCTTTTGCTCATTCCTTCTAGAATTTTTCCACCCATATACGGAATTTAAATACAGCGAGGTTGGTGGGCGGTGGGGAAATTTTACCATGAAAAATAGGCAAAAGTGGGCGCTAGGCATATAAAGGTTGACGACCCCTGCGTTAGACGCACTATACACGGATCTGTGGAGTATGCATGCGAGGTGTTAAAAGGTAAAGTTTGATAAATGAGAAATAAAAATACCTTAATACTAAAATATACATATACTATACATAAAATTCTTTTTTCAACGCGTCAATCAAAGCACAAAAATAACGGCAGAAGCGGGATGCGAACCGCGGACCTTGGAAACCAACTATGCCCAGGTATTCATACCGCTCGGCGAACTGCGCCATTGCTATGCCTAGACCGACTCGCGTTGAAACTAGTATTTATATCATTGTTATCATCGTACGATAGATGTCGCTATAGTATATATTCAAAGTATGTATATTTTTATTATTATTCAATCAGTCTTCATTTATTCACAAGCTTAATATTATTACTTTCCGACAGTCTATTTATTTTTAGTAAGTACCACTCGGGTCTCGAACCAAACTATAGACTGAATGGATGAGAAACGACTACTTATAGTTCCGACTGGGTATGAATACCTCGGCATAGTTGGTTTCCAAGGTCCGCGGTTCGCATCCCGCTTCTGCCGTTATTTTAGTGCTTTGATTGACGCGTTGAAAAAAGAATTTTATGTATAGTATATGTATATTTTAGTAATAATAATATTGTAATATAGTCAATGATCTATAAAAGTAGATTAGAATATTGAAATAATAAAATAATATTCTAATAAAAATTTAAAAAAATCCATATAATAATGTCTCCTTGAGACAATATCAAGAAGGTAAAATTATTAATCAGTAACACAGGTAAATGATTGGTTATAAAGTCCAAGTCGGAACTATAAGTAGTCGTTTCTCATCCATTCAGTCTATAGTTTGGTTCGAGACCCGAGTGGTACTTACTAAAATAAATAGACTGTCGGAAAGTAATAATATTAAGCTTGTGAATAAATGAAGACTGATTGAATAATAATAAAAATATACATACTTTGAATATATACTATAGCGACATCTATCGTACGATGATAACAATGATATAAATACTAGTTTCAACGCGAGTCGGTCTAGGCATAGCAATGGCGCAGTTCGCCGAGCGGTATGAATACCTGGGCATAGTTGGTTTCAAGGTCCGCGGTTCGCATCCCGCTTCTGCCGTTATTTTTGTGCTTTGATTGACGCGTTGAAAAAAGAATTTTATGTATAGTATATGTATATTTTAGTAATAATAATATTGTAATATAGTCAATGATCTATAAAAGTAGATTAGAATATTGAAATAATAAAATAATATTCTAATAAAAATTAAAAAATCATAAAAATACCTTCGTTTAGGTCGCCGTCGAGATGGTCTTCATAACTCCGACAGCTTTCCGCCACCTGTTGCCGTGTCGGGAGCGGGAAGAGTGTGCAGTTTTCTGCCAGACTTTCCTTTGACAAAAAGTCCAGAAGAGACTGCACTTTAGAGTCTTCTATATATACCTGCCCGAACAAGAGTGGGAAGTTTGACCAGGTGCAGTAAATTAAGCTGAAAATAAAGAAAATAAACATTATAATTTTATTAGTAATTAAATATACACATACTGTAATACATCAAATACTTTAAACGCATCAATTCGTTCAGAAAAAATATCGGCACAAGCGGGATGCGAACCTGCGATCCTTGGAACCAACAGTTGCTCAAGTTCATTACCCTAGACCAGGTTCCCAAACTTATTTCACTCGTGGACCCCTTGACACGATTTTCAGTTATCCGTGGACCCCCTGATCATCATCACCATCATCATCATCATCATCAGCCTGTGTCCGTCCACTGTTGAACGTAGGCCTCCCTCATGAGTAGGCCTCCCGCATGCGTTAGGCCTCCCCCTGATGATATTGTGGCTTTTCGGTTGAGCCGTGTGTGGTGAACTTCTTTCAACCACCATAGCAGGGGTCTTCTTCAGGATTGATAATTTATTTAGTTTTAATTAATTTTTTAATTTTTTATTAGAATATTATTTTATTATTTCAATATTCTAATCTACTTTTATAGATCATTGACTATATTACAATATTATTATTACTTAAATATACATATACTAAACATAAAATTCTTTTTTTCAACGCGTCTTTTTCAACTTAATTGTATATACAAATTAGACATAGCAATAATAAAATCATTTTAAATATACGGAAATATTATAATATCGATTGTTTAAAAGTTAACTATTGAGGAGTGTGTGTATATTTGAATATTAAACTTACATTACGAGAGTTGATGGAAGACTGGGGGCGGGGCAGGGGCAACTGCTCACGTCTTATTAGTCGATCTTATATATATATACGATCCTATAACCCAAAGTACAATGGAAAAACTTTGTGGCTTAGTATCGCAAAATATAAGTATCCTTATATTAATCAACTTGTAAAGAACAGAATAACAAGAGCGAGTTATAGGTCAATACAGTAGGTATCAAAGATAGATTCTGTGTCCCAATTGTAAACTACCCTTGTTTATATACCCATGGACCAAATAACGTCAGTCTCACCTTTCTTAATTTTGGCGACAGGCACATTTTTATTGTTTCCTGTCCTAAATAGAATTTCAGAAAAAGGGCAACTTTTATTTATTTATTGTTTTACAATAGCCAAGCTTTCTCGTAAAAACATACGTGATAATCGTGTGAACACATAGTGCAGTGTGGTAATTAGAGATACTCATAATACTTAAATACACAGGCTGATGATGATAATATTTTATTGCATTTTTATGAGGGTGTTATTTAAAAGAGAGATGCACCCTATTGTATTAGTTCTCCTCTAAGGCTCAGAAGAAATCGCACTTCAAGTTCGTGTCAGAACATTAAAGCTGCGGATTATAATTTAATAGTATTTGAAAAAAAATGCACTTTACTTATATTTAATTGCTCAATAACATTTAACTTTTCTCTGAAAGCGAAAACTATAAAGCAATAATAATTAAGTAATTTGTGTTCTTCGGTGTCGGCGAGTAACGAAATCCTGACCAGATAACAAAATTAGACGGAACCGGCGGTGAGATGCGATTCGCTTTGTAGACCTCCATTTAAATAAGGGTTGGACTCCATCCCGTATTTTAATTATTTTTGTCTCAGGCTAAGAAATTAATTGTATGCACTTTAAAATATTTACATCACACATATTCATTCGTCGTTCGACCATTACAGAGTGCAGATGTGCTTTACAGTGGCTCCAATAAATTCGGAGTAGTGGCGTGTGTGCAACAATAATAATAATAAAAAACTGATTTATAATAATTTCTAGTGAACATCAAAGTGTGATTAAATGAATCAAGATAGAATGCGATGGAGATGGAAGAATTAATAATTAATACTAAAGAGCTGATCAATAAGATCACCTCAGCAAAAGATAATAAATTAAAAATTCAACTGGAAAAAAATATTCAAGAAATTGAAGAAATTACAAAAAATCAAAAAATTGACTTACAAGGAAAAATAATTGATTTACAAACGAATTAATTAATAACAACAAGAAACAAATGAAAAAGATTGAAGAAATTATCTCTAAATCGAACATATCTTATGCAACAATCACAAAGAGTTCACCAAAAGAACCAACTAAATTTACAACGAAACAAGACTCAAAACACGCAATCATAATAGAGTCAAAAAAAGAATGCTAGTGCTGAAATAGTTAAAACTAAAATAGCAAAAAATGTGAACCTAAACAAAATGAAAATGGGAATAATAAGTTTCAAAAAATCGGAGAAAAAAAAAAGAGTCTAATAATCTGCGCAACAAAAGAGGAAGCTAATTTACTGTGCAATGAAATAAATAAGAGAATCGGAGACGAGGTTACCGCTGAAGAAATTAAAAGAAACAACCAAACTTAATTATTAAGAGACTACAAAAGGCATTACTGAAGAAGAATTAATCAGTAACATAGTCAACCAAAACGGACTAAATGAAGAGGACGAGACTAAAATTAAATTAATCAAAGAAATTAAAATCAAGAAAAGCAACGATGGAAAAGAGTGGGATACCACAAACTATATCATACAGACAACTCCTTCGATTAGAAGACATCTGATAGAAAGAAAAAAAAATTAACATAGGATACAACAGAGTCAACATTGAGGACTGCAACCCACTAATGCAATGTTACCATTGTCAAAAATTTGGACACACAGCACTACGATGTCTGGCCAAGGATCAACCACCAACCTGCTTGCACTGTTCACAAAATCACAACCACATAAACTGTAAAATTAAAGAGACACCAATTTGCATCAATTGTACCAATTCAAACAAATTTCACAAAACAAATTTACCCACTAACCACAACGCCAATAGCCACCAGTGCATGATCAGAGAGAAAATGCTTAAAATCGCAAACAGCCGGATTGATTTCGGTTGAATTCTGTATTTATTATCGAGGTTAATTATTCAAAGTATACCTACATCATTTACAATTCCTGTACTGTATTTACTATCGAGGTTAATAATTTAAAGCATACCTACATCATCTACAATTTATGTAATGTATTTACTATCGAGGTTAATAATATAAAGTATACCTACATCATTTACAATTTCAAAATTAATGCTTACCAACGAATGACTTTACATGCAACAATATTAACAATAAAATTCAAATAAAAGAACTCATACATGACTCGATCAAAGATCTCAACCAATTAGTACAAAATTTTGAAAACACAATTACAACTTACCATATGAATAGATTTTAATGATATTATTTTATATTCTAAAAAATGTATATATGCAACACTTGAATCAAGGATGAATCCCACGTCACACACAAGATCTACCTTTAAGTGGCGTGGAAAGCAAATTCCAAAAAAAAAAAACAACAATAAAAAAAAAAAATGAATGTAATACTGTCAATTAAATCTTAAATGTATCCTATTATATTTGATTAAATAAAAAAAAAAAAAAAATATCTCATTTATATATTGCTATTTATTGTAACTTCCAAATTAATACTGATGTGTCAAAATTTCTAAAAATTTAATATTGAACCCTCCGTGGACCCCCTAACGATGTTCATGGACCCCCAAATCAATTTTAATTTTCCATGGACCCCCTGGATGATCCCGTGGACCCCTGGGGGTCCATGTGGACCACTTTGGGAACCACTGCCCTAGACCAAGGGTCGGCAAACTTATTTGCCAAAGAGCCAAATATGTACATTACAACAATTCAAAAAAAAATTGGGAGCCAAATCTTTTTTTTTATTTAGTAAGCCTTCATTATAATTTTAGACCTTCACTAAATTACAGGTACACTGAATAAAACTTGATTTCACACTTTATAAAGATTTATTCCTTGATAAACAATAATTTGAAAGCAAGGTATCTATAAATTTAAATCATGACAATGACTGATAAACACTTAATGCGACCAATGTCCTTGCATCTCCTTGGAAAGTTTCAGTAAGTCAGGTTTGAATGTTGTTGTTTTTTATTTTAGGCATGATTCCAGGCTCTCATCAATAAGACGACTTCTCAGTTTACTTTTAATAAAGTTCATGCTTGAAAAAGATTGTTTGCATGAATATGTAGAACCAAAAAAGGAAAGAACAGCAAACGCGAGTTTTTTCAGCTGATCGTAAGAGTCAGGAATACTATTCCAGACGTTGAAAGTGATCATGTCTTCCTTCTCCAGGTCTTTCAAACCAGACCACTTGTGCTGTGAACTAAGATCACATTTGTTCTTCTCTAATATTTCCAAATCAATACAAAGACTTTAAAATTTAGAGCTCTATATCTCCTTGTTTTTTAAATTCTGTAATTGTATTTCAAAATTACCAATGTCAATGCCAAAAGGAGAAAATTTCAACTCAGTTATCGTAGCATTAAGAGGATTTTTGAAGAATGCTAAGGTTGCTCTGCTCTTTTTAAACTCCTGAAACCTGCTGAGAAATGATTCCCTTATATTTAAAATTGTTGTTGTGAAATGGTGTTTTTCAATAGAGGAATTAGTTTCTTGGAAATGCTTCAGCAGGCTCGGAAAGTGAAACAATGTTTCCCTTTCAAAATCTTGCGCAAAAAGGGATAATTTGTTTTCGAACGAAACGACTTCTTCTAACATTGAAAAAATTGTGTTTCATTTCCCTTGTAGTTTACGGTTAAGCTGATTTAGATGAGACGTAACGTCTACCATGTAATAAAAGTTTTGGATACAGGATTGTAAGTTCTGTATAGTGAACATCCTTCTCAAGGAGAAATGCTTCAATTTCTGGCAATAGGGACGCGAATCGTTTTAAAATGTTCCCTCTTGATAACCATCGAACCTTGTTATAAAGCAGAAGATCAGCGTACTCACTCTCCATTTCAACTAAAAATTCTTTGAATTGATGATGATTAAGAGCTTTATCTACAATGGAGTTGATGATCGTTATCACTAATCGCAAAAATTTATTAATTTTTTCTGGAAATATCTGCGCACGAAGTGCTTCTTGGAGAATAATGTAATGATAAGCCAATATGTCTTGATTATTTTTTTCTTTTAAAATGGCATCGAACCCTTTTTTGACGCCGGTCATACTTTTGGCCCCGTCTGTTGAAATCGACATAATTTTATCGAGAGGAATATGATATTTATCCTTACACTCCACCACAACATTTGCAACATCCTCTCCAGGCGTCTGACCTTTGAGTGGCAATGATCCTAAAAGTTCTTCTTTAGGACCTGAGTGAGAAATAAATCCTACGAAAAGTGAAACTTTTGCTGTATCACTTGTGTCACAAGCCTCGTCAACTGCTATTGATAAAGCCGAAACTAATTTCAGATCTTCGATTTGCTAGATGGTTATATTGGAACACATTTGAATTGTTCTATCTTTCATTGTTTTGCCACATTGTGGTAACTCTTTTTTTTTTTCATAATATCTGCTTTGGTTCTTAAAATCTCGAAATCGCTCTTCGGACGCATTGATAAAACAACTTTTTATGTATTCGCCATCTGTGTACAGTTTTCCTCTCTTAGCAATCTCTTGACTTACAACAAAACTTACCATATTAACATTGCTGGAAGATTGCATCCAGTTATTAAATACAGAAGTTGATGAATCGTGACTCTTCCGAAGTTCCTCAACTGCTTTGTTCCTTGTATCACCAGCAAGATATTTAGTGCTAAATGACGCATGCTTACTTGTAAAGTGTCTCTCCAAATTTGATTTCTAGTTGTGCGCGAATTTCTCCTTTCAAATAAGACTTGTCGGATAGCCATTCAAGTATCGAATAAATGCGAAATTTTCGGTTCACTCAACTTTAAATTCGCGGTTATCATCTTTCGTTTTTCTTTGCTTCCTTTTGGTAGCCATATCGATTGGGGCACCTACATATAAAAATATCCCTTATTTTTCTAAAGCCACCAATACAAAATTATTATCATTATTAAAATCATGACAAAAATACCTGTAGGATGTGTAGCTGGATAAAAAAAATACAACTTTATTCTTCAAGAAGACACCTTTGTAACGTAAGCCTCTTGCACAATAAGCTCCGACCACTGTATAAAAGACTGTTCACAATCAATGCGACTGGTGCAATGACTGCCGTTAACACCAATCAGACTTGTTGAAACGCGGGAGTCTCCCCCGCGCCGCGTACCTGGCAGTCGTCAACCGACCGATAAGTCACCCCCGCACGTACACCTTGGAGGGCAAGTACCGCGCACCGCTCCGAAAGTAAGGTCAGGGTTTTATGGCCGGTTTACATTGGTCAAGCGTCTAGAGAAGTAGGTAAGTACAGTGAGCAAGGACAGTGGTGTGAACCGATTGAACAGTGGCGAGTCTATTCTAGTCTATTGTGTAGGGGTCTATTGTGTAGGGGTCTTTCCCTCAGCGCGATGTACCTGCCCCGGCCCGTGGATATTTGTGCCCGAGCTGCACTCAAGGAGCTAAAGAGCCGCATGCGGCTCCGGAGCCGCACTTTGCCGACCCTTGCCCTAGACCACTCGACCATCTTCTGCCCGAACTGTTGCGCGGAACAAGTTGTATTTATACCATTTGTTACCATCGTATAACGATAGGTGTCTTTATATTTAGTATATATTTAGAGTGTGTTATATTATTATTTTTTATTATTCAGTCAACATTTATTCACAAGCTTTTTAATATTATTACTTTCCGACAGTCTATTTTTTTTCGTGAGTACCACTCGGGTCTCGAACCGAACTATAGATTGAATGGATGAGAAACAACGTCGGTTCGCGTCCCGCTTCTGACGATATTTTATCTGAATTAATTGATGCGTATAAAGAATTTGATGCATAGTATGTGTATATTTAATTTAGACTTTAGATTGATTGGAATGTTCTAAAAAAAATAGTTCTTCAAAATGAATCGAGAACACAAACACAGTACATGTTTCGTTTATAAAAAAAAAACTATTTTACAAAAAAACAAACAATAAAAAGATGTTTTTTTTTTCATTTTATTAAAATTTCCAATAAAGAATTTAGGACTTTGGAAAAAAAATACCAACTGAATGGGTTAAGGGAAACAATATTCCAAATTAATGTTAAAAATGATATCCTCCTCTAAAAGTTTGATATCGAATTACTCGGTGGCAGGATCAGGTTCACAATACAAAGAACTTGTTTTCGTTTCACAATTCGCAACACTTGCTTTTTCGTCCGCCCGTTGTGGTGAACGACATTAGGCATGCACCATAATGGTCGCGAGCGAGCTCCAACTGACGGCGCGCTCTGACATCTAGCGCTGCCAACCGTCGTGGCAGAAAAAGCGAATTCAAGATGACAGTGGCACCAACATGAAATGGGCCAACTGTCATAACAAATAAAATGGTGTATGCAAACACCGTGTATTATTATACAATTAAAACTAACATTAGATGAGCATGTCAGGCGAGTGAACAAAAATAAGAGACAAAAGATCGTTTTTTCGAGGCTTTACGGCATCAGCCCAAAGGAGCTATATCAAGCTGATATCAAAGTCTATAGTGGTGACATCAGCATGATAAAGGCCTTGCTGACTGGTACCGAAAACCTCCATGTACAATCTTTCGTCTCTTATTTCTGTTGGCATTTTGGACAAGTCCGGTCACGAGTGTGACGTTAGTTATATAGACTGCCGCTTGTGGCTCTGAACGACAGCCCATCACGAGCGCAGGAGTCGTGTGCCGAGAGCATATTCTATTTTGGCCTGGCCTGAATGCTGTGACTAGGTCCAGGCCATAAGTTTGGAAAGTTTATTGTAAATATATGTCAATGTGCTTCAGAAAAAGTCTGTTATTAATCTACTCCTTATCCTGCCGTCACGCGGCTGAATAACTACCTCGGTATGGGCTCTGTCTCCAACTAACATACCAGTTATCGGACCCGTCCAAACATGACGTCACATAAATGCATGACAAGCGACCCGAAATAAAAAGTCGAAAATCATATATCGAGGTTTTCGGTAACAGTAAGCGAGGACTACATCATGCTGATGTCACCGTGTTAAAGACAAATATTCAAATCGAAATGTTTAACTCTGCCAGACGCTATAGCTCAGTGGTCAAAGCGTTTGCTTGGCGAACCTAAGGTCATGGGTTTGATACTCGAGGAGATAATTTTTTTTTTATCAATTTCTGAGCTTCAATAAAGTTGGTGTGAATTTGATCCCTCAGCCGTAAAATGACAGTCAAAGCCTATTAATCGAAATCGGTGGTAGATGAAAGTCGTCCCGCGAAGACCACCCATTCATCGTAAATTCCTGTCATAATAATGGCTGTAATCTGTGACGTTGGCGGATCAACACTCCACATGCAGCGCTTAGCCATATGCAGTATGGTAAGCGTCATAGAATTCCGCAGTTGAGGTTTCAGAATTACTATCAACAACTGTCGGTATTCTCCTGTAAGTGTTTACATAAATATAAAAAGACACGCTGTTAAAAGTTAGTCTGGAGGCTCCCGGGAATCATCTATGATCCCATGTGGACCTGCGGGTTTACAGGTGTTCTGGGACAAGGTATAGACAATCTCAGCTTACAGAACTGTGAAAAGGCGATTTGCAGTTTCCGTGTGCTTTAAATATGGAACGGAAATGGAAATATATATGTTGACATCAGCATGATGTAGTCCTTGCTTACTGTTACCGAAAACCTCGACAAACGATCTTACGTCTTATATTTTCATAGTTCGCCACACCTTGATGTATATGGTCACATTTGCACTAGTACGTAGTTTCGCCACCGGCAGCGCTGACGGCCTCGAGCCGCGCCAGTGCGGCTGGCGTCAGTCAGCCCCGAGCGATAACCGAGACGTCATTGTTGCGGCCGGCGGTATGTTTCCGCTCGGCCCTAACCTTGTAATGTTTATAAGTAAATAAAATCAGTGTGCTTCAACAAGAAACTCTTTGTCTGCTGCCCTGCTCCCCATCCTGCCCGTCGCGACGTAATAACGCCTCTCTCCCCTTGTTTTGAGAGAGGAGGATGTTAATATAAACGTCTTAGAATCCACAGATGAAAAAAAAAAAATTTAAATAACTCACTTCACATTTTCCTTCATGAACCAAGCTGCTAGAGGGTTATCAAAGATTATGCTGATCCTCTTCATGGCCCCCAAGACCCAGGCCTCCTCCGGCACAACAGTCATAGAGATAAAGTCGTCTCCTGGCTGCATGGCGACTGGCTTCGTTCTGAACAGAGTTACCTGGAATCGACACCCCTGACTCAGGATGTCGGGGATTTTCCCTTGGAAACCCTCGATCTCGCACAAGATCGCCGAGTGGTTCATCACTTCCAGGACGTGGAAAAAGCAGCTGTCTTTGGGAAACCCTGGAAAACAAGAAAACATATTTTTTTTAGACTATCCAAGTTGATGACGGACGGCATAGTTCAGTCTTCTTCTTCGTGTCAGCGATTAAATTATTTTTGGAATAGTTACGGAGATCGTCACTTGTGGCGCTGTGCGACAGCCCATCACAGGCGCGCTAGTCGTGTGCCGACTGTCGGCGAGAGCATATTGTATTGTGGCCTGGCCGAATGCTGTGACTAGGTCGGGCCATAAGTTTGTAAAGTTTATCATAAATATGTCAATGTGCATTCGAGTTGCTGTAAGTACGAGTACATATGACATTAATAAAGGACACGAGAATAAGTAAAATAATTAATGCATAGATTGGTGTTTAGTACGCGAAACTTGTTTTACTTATTTTTATATAAAAATACATTATCATTCATTTGGTAAATAAATAAAATAATCATTAGCTCTTTAAAGAAAATAACCCTTAACAAGTATCACTGCTCAAATTTATTTTATCCATAACATCAGTCTGTGAGACTGGCTGGCAGGTAATGTTTGCTTTCCATACCGAAAGTAATGAATTTGATCCCCAACAGACATTTAAGTAAAAAAGACTTTTAGTTGATTTCTACGCTCTATCAATACTTCCATTTTAAATACTTAACCAAGTTATGATTGATGCAAAATCATAGTTTTTTTTAACTGTCTAGTTTTTTTCTGATAAATATTATTTTTGACAACAAAAAAACCTTGGACGAAGCTTTTACGCATCTTGAGACATTTTTGAATATTATGGAAAAATGTGATCCCAATGGAGAACGCATATCTCCAAGTGCATAGGGCGATCCATAATAGTACTGTATGTTACAGAACTCTCTATGAAGAAAAGAAAAAAAGTAGTAAAATACAAATAACCTATTAATTAATATTTATTATTATTGAATTTGAGAAGGTTTACTTTATATTAGATCCAAATAAACCAAGGCAGTCACTTCTTTTTTCTAAGCATTACATTTATAACAATTTTTGGCGGTAGGTATTATATATATAACTGTCAAAATGGCAGTAAGAAAAATGTGAAAAATTACATTTTTACTTGTGAAATAGTAAATATAACAGTAGCAAATGATATATTTAAATTTTGCCTGCAGAAAATATCTGACAGTATTAAATCATTAAGATGAAATATTGAAACTAGTGTTAAACATTAACCCCTTACGTGCGAGGTGCGGATATATCCGCACCAACTTGCACTGCTCTTAAGTGCGAGGTGCAGATTTATCCCATGCCCTGAAAAAACACGTCGCTTCAGTGCGAGATGCGGATATATCCGAATACTGTATTGAATATAATTTTGTTTCTTATTAAGAAAATCCTTCGTCAAATTTTTTTTGCGATATGTATTGAGTTGAGGGTCATTCTACACATGTATCAAATTTGCCTTTTTTTAAAATAATTATGGATTTATTTAATTAAGTTCTGAAGGCGAATATAAATGCAGCACTGACCAATCAAAACACATAAAAAAACGTCTTTAAATATTCAACTTTATTTTTCATTGACTAATTTACTTATTTCGTAACTTTTTATGAAATCTTATTCCGCACGTTAAGGGTTAACCTACTGCCAAAACCTTGAATTAGTTACTGAACAAAGTAATACAGGCCTTTTCATATGAAGTTTACAGGAACCGCGTTATAATGAATCGAGAACTTAAGAACACCTAGTTGTTGTGTTCAATAATTATAGCGTTGGAGTATTGAAAGTAATTGTAGCAAATACTTTGAAACGTGGCACTAAATAGTAGTTAGGGATGGCAAGACTAACGGTAAACCGTAAACAAACCCTCAGATACCGCGCCTAACCGTCGTTGCATTTGTGGCAACTTCACTATACACATAGTGATCTCAAGTAAACTGTTTAAAACCTTTTTTAGGTAAACACATACAGGAGAAAATTGACAGATGGTGATAGTGATTCTGAGGTCTCATCTGTGAAATGCTTGACGATTACCATGCTACATATTAAAAGATTTTAAATCGATTTCCGAGCTAAAAAATACCCCCCCGGTTGGTATGAGTTTGATACCTCACCTGTAAAATGTCAGTCATAGCCTATTAATTAAAATTGTTGGTGGAAATGACAAAAGGCGTCCCGTGAAGACCACCCATTCGTAGTAAATTCCTGTAATAATAAGGATGACGCGTGAAGACCTCAAGTAGTGGATGCTACCCAACGAATAGGCACACTCAAGTGGCAATGGGAAGGACATATCTGTCAAAGAGACGACGGACGATGGAGAAGAAAAGTATTGGAATGGCGCCCAAGAACTGGCAAACGAAGCATTTGCCAACCCCTTACAAGATTGACTGACGACATAAGAAAAATAGCGGGAGTGACCTGGATGAAGGCGGAGGATCAAAGATGATGGAGACTCATGCAGGAGGCCTATGTTCAACAGTGGACGGACACAGGCTGATAATGATGATTCATCATAGAGTTGTGCTGATTAAAAATTCGAAACTTTATGATCTAAAATTAAATTTAAAAGATACTTATACTCAAGCCTGAGAATATTTAACCAAATACTCGTAATTTATATAATAAATATTAATATTTTTAAGAGAACCATCTAAGACAGGCGAGCCCGATGGATCGGTCACATCATGCACCACGATGGTCTTCTTCGCGACATTTTGGAGGGAATGGTTGAGGGTAGAAACTATAGAGGGCGCCCTAGACGGGAGTATTTGCAGCAAGTGTTCGAGGACGTGAGTTGTAGCTCTTATGCTGAGCTGAAGAGGGTTGCGGAGGACCGAGAGGAATGGAGATCGAGATGCAAGATTCTGTTGCTGTAAACCAATCCACCGGATTGATACTAAGAAGAAGAAGTATTTCATTTAATAACATTAAGGTTATCAGCTGACAATACTTAGTGAAACTGCATAATTATAATCTTAAATTAATTAAAAAAAAAAAATTGTTTTGATTTCTTATTGAGGATGGTCTCCAGGGAGTTCGAAACATGTAATCAGTTAAAATAAATTTGAACCAAAGCTAAATATTTTTAAATTATTAATTTTTTAATTTAAAGTAATTTTAAATTATATTTCATTTAACATGTAACATGTCCACCACACGGCTCCGTGATCTCGCACAGCAACAGACAAACGCCTAAGTCTATAGTGGGCACTGTTGCCGAGAGTTGTTAGCGCGCTTGTTTCCTGTAATAGAATAATCATTTTAAACGTATTTAGTGGCAGTTTTAGAAAACTGAGGTACATTTTTTAAGCGAAAATTCTGCAGTCTTAAAACTAAGGCGTTTAACGAATGCATCATCCCTGTATTAACTTACGGCGCAGAGACGTGGAATCTGACAGCAAGCCTTACCCATAAAATTAAAGTCACCCAGCGTGCTATGGAGAGATCCATGAGAGGAGTGTCGCTAAAAGATAGAATCCGAAACGAGGACATACGCAGAAGAACTCAAGTATTGGATGCTACCCAACGAATTGGCACACTCAAGTAGCAATGGGCAGGACATATCTGTCGAACAGACGACGGTCGATGGGGAAGAAAATTATTGTAATGACGCCCAAGAACTGGCAAACGAAGCATAGGCCGACCCCCTACAAGATGGACTGACGATATAAGAAGAATAGCGGGAATGACCTGGATGCAGAAGGCGGAGATGATGATGAGTGGCGGTTTTTGAAAAACGTTTTTATTTTTGTGTATTTTCGCTATTTAATTAATGTATACATGGATCCGTGGGATAGGTATAAATAGGCATATATATGTACCAAATATTTTTTTCTACAAAAAAAATTTAACTGGTAATAAAGACACCTGTTACTAATGGATAAAAGAAAAAAATGGCTTTATTTAAAGAAATAGCATTTTTTAAGCCATTGAATGCATTAAGCTCGTTTTCAAGTAAATGTATTTTATCTAGTTCCGGCCACCCTCCTATAGCGTAAACTATTTATTTACCGTTTGTATGTTAATTTTAACAACTTTATTATATTTTTTAAGTAAAGTAAAAAGTTTTAAGACAAATTTGTTAACTTACTGTAAAAAAAATCATATTGTATATTCCCTCCGAATAAATAGAGAAACATAAAAAAATATGAAAATGTGCTGTACATTCATAAATAAATTAAAATTCAAAACGTTATTTATAAATGGGAACATATATGGTTCCCGGATCCTCCAGGGCGTGAAGCCCGCGAACTACATAGACTGCGGCTGTAGTACCAAAGAAATATTCGAGTGTTTAATAATCAGCGTTTTTAAGGAAATCGGGTGATCAGCCCGATGCTTCCGAGGCCTGGTCAATTTACTTTTTTTTTTTAAGGGGTGGCTCAATCCTACCGGGGACATTTATAGATCTTACATTTGCCTAAATAAATTTATAAAAATCAAGCTTGGTCTACGAAGGTAGACTATATTAATTGAAAATATTACTTTAATTTCTTGGTTATATTAGGGCCCGAACCAAAAAGAAAACTGAAAAAAAAACTTATTTTTTGTTGAAACAAAAACCGGAGCAGAACCGATATTTTAAAATATATTTTATTTATTTATTTTTTATATAATGAGTAGTGTATGTTTAAATTGATCAATAAAATATATTTCCATTCGAGGTTATTAACTATTTCATTGAAAATACTTTAGCAAATTTATAATGGTCTGAGATTTTGATTTTGTGGCTTTTGGATTTAGCCATGTGTGGCGAATTTCTTTTAACCAATATTTTGACTGCCATTGCAGGGGTCTTCTTCATGATTGATCATTTAGTTGTAATTTAGTTGTGTTTGTGTTAGGTGTTATTTTCTCGTAAAATAAATAATCAATAATAATAATAATAAAAATAAATGACACAAACTCAAAACTAAATCTTCGATCCTGAAGAAGACCCCTGCAAAGGCGGTCGAAATATTGGTTAAAAGAAATTCGCCACACACGGCAAAACCCAAAAGCCACAATATCAAATCTGGCGGTGAAAACCTAAGTTGGTCTGAGATTATTTAACTAAATAATTGATGTAATAGAAAAAAATCCGTAGTCATTTTATTGAAGCTCTTATTTAAGTAAATTTAAAAAATATATTTTGTTCTGATCAACCTCCTATAGCGTACTCTATTTTTTTTTATCGTAGACGGCGATTTTTCATACAACGGTTCCTTGTACATGTATTATATTGTACAATTTGGGTTAAACCGCCTCTCATCTCCGCCTTCCCATATCTGTTTCATATATGGTCACCACAAAGTGCCGCCACTAAGTTATGTCAGCTGCCACTGTTCATTCCTCGTTCTAGGACATATGAACACATGGAGATGCACTTGGGAGCTTATATGATACCCGGCAACTTCCGGTTTTTTAGATTTCAACACATAAATTAATAACACATAAGAACACAAAATATATAAATTACGCAATTAATGTAATAAAAGTTACGTTTATCGTGCTCTGAAGTATGTAGTGGGGATAGTGTGCCCCGCCCAAGCATTTTCCAACGGTCGCGGGAAGCTATAAATGCTTCTAGAATGTTTTTCGAAAATTGGTGGTTGAAGTAATTAAAAAAAATCACAATAAAGCCCTTAACTGTGCTTTTTAACAGCACCTTTACACTCAAAACGCATGATTGTATATATTTTAAACTTTTATCTGTTTTCTTATACGAAAATTTGCAAATCATACGAAAATAGATGACGCCGTCGTTTTATCGTTCCTTAATTTAAATTATTTCGTTAACATAAAGTACGTTTACTGAAGTTCAGATTACGAGATGATCAATATCATTTTTGGAAGCCGTGTATTTAGTTTGGGTACTTATTAATTTATCAAAAAAGAAACGTTTAAAATATATAGTTTTAATATATTACTGTGATTAACCAAAACAAAAAGGACGGCAAATTAGGCATTGGTTTTTTGAAAATTTGATTAGATTTTTAAAACATAATGAATGCACTGTTTTTTAGATTTCAACACACAAATTCACAACACATAATGACACAAAATATATTAATTAAGCAATTAATGTAATTAAACTTACTCATGCCTTGAATAACTCCAAATTTCGCACAATGAACAAGACAACCGTACAGGTACGGAGCACATAGAATACTGTCTAACGCCCTTAGATTGTCCAGCGGTAGGGGAAAGACACTGTTGGTCACGTGATATTTGCATGCAAAGAAAGACACATGGACAGTAAGTGGGAGACATAAAAATATATAAAGAAGGAATACATATGTTTAAGTAGCTCACACGTTCTTATTGAGTTTGGAGAATACTGGACTAAAGAAATGAAGAAAACTAACTTCAGCGTCTAAATAAAAGATTATATATAAAGCTTGCGGTTTTATAACTTTGCCATTGAGTAAATAACATTTAGTTAGTAACTTTTTGGAGCGACTCTAATCAGTAATGGGTAACGCAGCAAATTAATTAGAAGCATTTGTATTCCTTGATACTAACAAATTTGAATGTTATTAATCAGCATTTTTTAACGAGACCGGATGAATAGCCAGACGATCGCGATATATTTCTTTCTATATCCGTTCCGTATTTAGGACATATGTTCACCACAAATGGCCGCCACATAGTTATGTCAGCTGCCACTGTTTATTTCTCTTTCTAGGACATATCAGCACCTGAAGATGCACTTGGGAACATATATGGTTCCCGACAATCTCCAGAGCAGAAATCTGAGTGCTTGAAAAGGGGGAAACTGTAGTATCCGAGGCATATTTTGAGCTGAGTTTTGAAATATTTTTTTAAAGGAAATCGGATGATTAGCCCGACGCTCCCGAAGCCTTTCACAACCCGAATATTCGGGTTGAGCCGCCCCATAGGACAGAATAGTCCAGGCTTATGGAGCGTCGGCTTAATCATCCGATGATTAACCCGATGCTCCCTAAGCCTATTTCAACCCGCATATAAATATTTGGGTTGAGCCTACCCTTAGTACAGATGGTCAAAGATTTGCGAGCGTCGGGTTAATCACCCTATTTCCTTACAAAAAAAGAAACATTAATTAATCACCCAATAATATTCTTTCATCAAGCACTCAGACTTCTGGTGTTGAGGTTGCCGGGTATCATATAAGTTCCCAAGTGCATATCCATGTGTTCATATGTCCTAGAACAAGGAGTGAACAGTGGCAGCTTACATAACTTAGTGGCGGCACTTTGTGGTGACTATATATGGAACAGATATGGGAAGGCGGAGATGAGAGGCGGTTAAACCCAAATTGTACAATATAATACATGTACAAAGAACCGTTGTATGAAAAATCGCCGTCTACGATAAAAAAAATAGTGTACGCTATAGGAGGTTGATCAGAACAAAATATTTTTTTAAATTTACTTGAATGAGAGCTTCAATAAAATGCTTAAAAATATTTTTTTCTATTATATCAATTATTTGGTTAAATAATCTCAGACCAAATAACTTTTTATCTTTTCACGGCCAGATTTGATATTGTGGCTTTTTGGTTTTTCAACCAATATTTCGTCCGCCATTGCAGGGGTCTTCTTCAGGATTGATGATTTATTTGTGATTTAGTTTTGAGTTAGTGTCAGACAATTTTTTCTTCTTCATCAATCCTGAAGAAGACCCCTGCAATGGCGGTCAAAATATTGGTTAGAAGAAATTTGTTACACACGGCTAAACCCAAAAGCCACAATATCATAATCTCGACCATTAAATATTTGCTAAAATTATTTTCAATGAAATAGTTAATAACCTCGAATGGAAATATATTTTATTGATCAATTTAAACATACACTACTCATTATATAAAAAATAAAAAAAAAATATTTTTAAAATATCGGTTCTGCTCCGGTTTTTGTTTCAACAAAAATAAGTTTTTTTTTTCAGTTTTCTTTTTGGTTCGGGCCCCTAATATAACCAAGAAATTAAAGTAATATTTTCAATTAATATAGTCTACCTTCGTAGACCAAGCTTGATTTTTATAAATTTATTTAGGCAAATGTAAGATCTATAAATGTCCCCGGTAGGATTGAGCCACCCCTTAAAAAATAAAAGTAAATTGACCAGGCCTCGGAAGCATCGGGCTGATCACCCGATTTCCTTAAAAACGCTGATTATTAAACACTCGAATATTTCTTTGGTACTACAGCCGCAGTCTATGTAGTTCGCGGGCTTCAATGTACAGCACATTTCATTTTTATTTTTTTAAGTTTCTCTATTTATTCAGAGGTAGTATACAATATGAAATTTTTTACAGTGAGCTTACAAATTTGTCTTAAAAACTTTTTACTTAAAAAATATAATAAACTTGTTAAAATTAACGTACAAATAATACTATATAAATAAATGTAATGTCCTCTCTTTCGGCACATATCTTAAGAGTTATTTCAGATCTGCGACGTGCAGACTTTCTACACGATTTGGAAAAAAATATTTATCTTAGTTCTAGGATTTTAATTTTTATAACTGTCACGTAATAAAAACATCTTTGCCGGGAAAATAAAAGCGTTTCAAAAACCCCAAAGCTACCAGCGCAGTTCATAGCATTCGAATGGTGTTTGTTTGTATTGCAAAACGCATAATCTTTCGTCACTTTGTGGGCCATAAAAATTACAAAATTGTATTGTATTCAAACTACCCCGGCCTAATAGGCGCCGGCGAGATACAAGAGAGAGAACGAAAACATAGCCGTTGGCCCGGGAATTAGACAGCGTATAAGTTTGTAGCTAAAAAACATATTTTTAAATCATAAAATTGTTGTTTACATTTTGTCTTATACTAGTTAAATTTTAAGTAATACTCTCGTCACTGTGTGACAATGCTAGGTGCAATTTTCGATGTGGTTCGAAGTCACTCTCTTCGCTAGAATCGATCTATCAATCTCAAAACACGATTGTTATACGAGTACGTCCATGCGTCCACGGAATTAGTAACACGTGATCGCTTCGTGCTAATTTTTATTTACTTGCGATCAAATCAGTGATTAAAGTTTTTTCGGATTTTGTTTATTAATGATTATTGTAAAAATAAACTCTCGTCGAAACCTAAACGCGCGTTCCGAATTTGAATAATTTAGAACACAGGTTCTTAAAGTTAGCCTCCAGACCCCCAGGGAGCCCCCGGAGAAAGCTGAGGGGACTCTGAAAGACTCTTGGCGAGTATAGGGAGCCCGGGAAGCAAAAATGAGGCCGTCAAGTGTTTATATAGGGTCCGCCATCTAACGTTTTTTTTTCAACTAGTGCTTATTTCGTGAATGGTAACACTTAGCTCATGTCTGATTTGACAGATAATTAGTTTAATCCTTCCGCTAAACGAATATGGTTGTGTTTACGCTTGAACAATGCTGGGAAATATTGCGACATTACTTTGAAAATCATGGTAATGTTGCAGAATGTGTGCGAAAATTGCGTACGGATTTTGGAAGAAGAGAATCACCGTCAGCTCCGTATGTTCATTATCTTGTGAAAAAAGTGAAAAAAAACTGGCATCCTCATCGATAAACCAAAACGTGAAAAGCCAAAAACAGTGCGTACACCCGAGAATATTGCTGCTGTGGCAGAAAGTGTGCGTGAAGCGCCATCAATGGCACTTCCATGCGGCGCGGCCATGTTGAACGAATTTTTGTTCACAAAAATTGAAGAGGAGAATATTGACAATATTTGGTTTCAACAAGACGGCGCTACGTGCTACACAGCCGAAGCTACACTCGATGTTTCGCGCCCTGGTTTAAAAAAAAAAGTTATTTGGCGGACCCTTTATTTATAGCCTATTTTCTTTTTAATCTGTTACTACACGATGTCCATCCATGTGTATTTAATTTATTACTTACCAAAATTACTGGTGAAAACATGATCTGCGTTTTGGCAGACGTGTATTTTACACAGATAATAGACATTATCCATAGCTTGGGAACACAGATAATAGACACTATCCATAACTTGGGAACACAGGAGGAGCTTTTAATTCCTTGAGCCGTATATGGGACTCCCCGTTAAACAATGTTACTCAGCTAAGCACTACCTAGAGCAGTGGTTCTCAACCTAGAGTGCACCGCGGTGCACTGGTGCACCGCGAGCTTGTCGCAGGTGCACCGCGAAAAAAATGGTTAAAAACGAAAAAATCCGCAAAATAGTGAAAACCGAAAAGTAATTGTATCCCGATGTATCCCGATGTATCCCGACAAATTAAATTACCACTTCACTACGAAGCACGCCAATCTTGCATCCAGAAGTGAAGATTACTTTGAAAAATTGTTAAGCATGAAAAAAAACAAGCGAAATATTTTGAAAAAACTGTTAAATTTTTTGATAAGGCACTACTGCTTAATACGTGATTGCTGAATTGATTTCTGTACAAACTATACACTATAGCAGAGTCTCTAATTTTACCTGAATGTTTTGAAGTAGGAAAAATTATGTTTGGCAAAAAAGGAAATTATGAAAAATTCTTTCTCTCAGCGATACAATAAAAGAAGATTTTTAAATATGTCGGATGATATTGTGAAAACAACCGATAAACTTTCCAAACGACATTTTGCTTTACAAGTCGACGAATCGGCTGACTTTAGCAGCAAGGCACAAATACTAGGGTTCGTTCTTTTCTTAAATGAAAACAAAATAGTGAATCAATATCTATGCTGTAAAGAACTTACCGAGCATTAGCATTCGACTGGACAAGATGTTTTTGATTATATTTCTTCATATTTGGAATAATTTAAAATATCGTGGGAGTTATGTGTAGGAATTTGTACAGATGGAGCTCCTTCAATGATAGGCTCAATTAAAGGATTTGTTACCCTTGCAAAGAAAAGAAACCCTAATATTATACATACGCACTGTTTTTTAAATAGAGAATCTTTGGTGTCGAAAATATTACCAGCGGCACTAAAACCTGTACTAGATCAAATTGTAAATATTGTGAATTTTATAAAATTAAGACCTTAAAAAATAGGTATTTTAAAAAAAATGCATTTCTATGGAAGCTCAATATGAGTGTTTGCTTTTTCACACTGAAGTCAGGTGGTTATCTAGGGGGAATATTTTATCTAGATTCATAACACTTAAGAATGAGATATAAACCTTTTTTCGAAATGAAGGTATGGATGATTTTGGAGAATGTCTTTAGAATAATGATTGGTATAATAAAGTAGCATATTTCGCGGATATTTTTAAATACTTAAATAACGTTAACACAAGCATTCAAGAAAAAACGAAAATTATTTCTTAACCATTGACAAATTGTCAGGATATAGGAAAAAAATAACTCTTTGGGAAAATCGAATAATAGAAAAAATATATATTTATTTCCTTCACTCAACGAAAACATTATCGAGGAAATTATTTCCGCGATACTAGATCATTTAACTTTATTACAAGAAAATATTGCACATTATTTTACTTCTTTAAATATAGAAAATTATGACTTGATACGAAATCCATTTGATACACCGTATTTTGGATTTTCATACGCCGAAGACGAAGAATCAGTCTCATTGTCGACTGACCGCATTATAAAAATGAAATTATCCGAAATGACCACGGAGGACTTCTGTCCAAGATGAATATCCAGTTCTTCACACGAAGGCACTGAAAACTTTGTTACAGTTTTCAACATCACATTTATGTGAGTTTGGCTTCTAATATGAAATAAACTAATATGAAAACTAAAAACGTGAAGGACTTACAAATTTAGACGAAGAACTGGGGGTAGCTATATCAAATATTCGACCGAATATTTCTGATTTATGTAAAAACCAACAAGCTCAGGTGTCCCATTGATTGATTTTTGAATGATAATATCAATTACATTTTATTAAGCAGGGACGTCATTTTGGGATTTATGAGGATTATGGATAAGAGGCGGGAGAGAAATGACCCCCTTTCTAGGTTTCCTTCACCTTCAAATATTAATACAAATATTTTTAATAAAGCTCGTATAAATATAAAATTCTTTCTAAGGAAAAATTTACGAACTAAATTAATATTCAATATTTTTACGTAACTAAAAAAGAAAATATTATAAAAAAATGTATGGAATATAGTATGTAACATTTTTTTTTAAATTAAAAGATGTAAAAAAAATTATCTCAGCATATTTCTTTGATCTCTTAATTCTGGTGCACCGCCATTTTTTTCCATGATCAAAAGTGCACCGTGACTTCAAAAAGGTTGAGAACCACTGCCTTAACCCTTTACGTGGGGAATAAAATTTCATAAAAAGTCACGAAATGAGTCAATTAGTCAATGAAAAATAAAATTGAATATATAAGGACGGTTTTTTTATGTGTTTTGATTGGTCAGTGCTGCATTTGTATTCACCTTCAGAAGTAAATCCATTATTATTTAAAAAAAGGGCAAATTTGAAACATGTGTAGAATGACCCATGACTCAATACGTATCGTAAAAAAAAATTTGACGAAGGACTGTCTTAATACGAAACAAACTTATATTCAATATAGTATTCGGAGTATTATATATAAAATATATATCGGGAGTATTTGCAGCAAGTATTCGAGGACATGAATTGAAGCGCTTATGCTGAGCTGAAAAGGGTTGCGGAGGACCGAGAGGAATGGAGATTGAGATGCAACATTCTGTTTCTGCAAACCAATCCACCGGATTGATACGACGAAAAAGATTCGGATAAATCCGTATCTCGCACTGAAGCGACGTGTTTTTTTCAGGGCGTGGGATAAATCCGCACCTCGCACTTAAGAGCAGTGCAAGTTGGTGCGGATATATTCGCAACTCGCACGTAAAGGGTTAAAGATTGTACAATACAACAAATAACTGTTATTGTTACATTACATTTATTTAATGACTATTGCGTTTCAATTATAAAAAAATAACTCTGAAATAATAAGGTTATGATGTATTCGGTGGGACTTTGAGTGTTCCAGAGGTTAACGATTGCCGCTATTTGTGGCGACCATCGCTCATTATGTAGTAAATATAGATATTGCCTTATTATTTAAATAAAGTAGATTGCCATCCATATCTAGTGCTACCTACGTTTTGTATAATCAAAATCGGTGGCAGACTCTTCTTCTTCGTGTCAGCGACGTCAAATTATTTTTGTCCAGTATCTGGCAACATCGATAGCCCATGTGTTGCCCAGCATTAGGTCCTGAGATGTGCAGCTTCTTGGGAACGTGGAGCAGCATCTTAGATGTGAGGCGGTCTGCAGGTCTCCACAGTCGCACAATAGGGACTCTCCCTGCCGAAGCATACCCCACCGCTCGAGGATGTCCTTTGTTCTACCAACTCCGATTCTTAATCTGTTCGGGGATTTCATGGTTCTTGCAAGTTGGGAGGCCTTCCTTTGGAGTAATCAAATCCTCTGATGTAACTTGTTGCCAGAGCTGGAGTCTCGTTATGAGAGGTTTTGTGGATATCAGAAAGCTGCTTCGCGACTTCAGTCTGGGTGTGAATTTGATCCCTCACCCGTAAAATGACAGTCATAGCCTATTAATTAAAACTGGTGGTAGACGAAAATCGTCCCGTCAAGACCACCCATTTATAGTTAATTCATAAATCTCAGTCTGTAGTCTATGACGTTGGCGGATCAACACTCCACATGCAGCGCTTAGCCATGTGCACCATGGTAAACGTCATAGAATTCCACACATGAGACTTCACAAACTACTATCATCATCTGTCGGTATTTTCATGCATGTGTTGACATGAAAAAATAATAATACAGGAATGCACTATGAATGGGTGGTCTTCATGGAACGACTTTCGTCTACCACCATTATTTTTTCTGTCGCTGGGTTGAAAAGATTGGCCGGAAGAGGAAGTCCGAAATTCCGTTTCCAGGGGGCACCGCGTGGAGGTTCTTTTCATGCTCTCCAATCCACACAACCTCTCACATCCGGCCCTGAAAATGAGAGACTCCAGCTCTGGCAACAAATCGCACCAGAGGATTTCATTACTCCAAAGGAAGGCCTCCCAACTGGCAAGAACCTTGACTGGCGGACCTGGAAATCCCTGAACAGATTAAGAACAGGAGTTGGTAGAACAAAGGACAACCTCGAGCGGTGGGGAATGCTTCGGCAGGGAGAGACACTATTGTGCAACTGTGGAGACCTGCAGACCGCCTCACAACTAAGATGCTGCTCCATGTGCCCAACAAGCTGCACATCTCAGGACCTAATGCTGGGCAACACACGAGCTATCGATGTTGCCAGATACTAGGAAAAAATAATTTTACGTCGCTGACATGAAGAAGAAGAAGACCACCATTATTTTATTAATAGGCTATGACTGGAATTTTACGGGTGAGGGACCAAATTCACATAAACGGGGGGTATTTTCTAAAGCTCAAATATAATTTAAAGTAAATACAATAGCGTAATACATGATTATTTACTTAAATAATTTATATTTATTAGAATCTGTAATGTTTCACATCATTTATATATATAACTAGCTGACCCGGCAGACTTCGTACTGCCTCAATCGATAAATAAAAGACCTAATATATTGTATAAAATAATCTTAAAACAAACAAAACGAATCCGTATTTAATAAAAAAGCATTTTTTTAATGAAGCATGAAGTAGATACAGTCTGTTAATAAATTTAAAGCTTTCTCATAAACTTTTTGTTTTGTTTTGTGGTGCGTGAATAAACAAAGAAGACGGTTTTCCGACGCGCAAACACGCGACGTATAATTGTCCATGCGCGAAACAGGGAAAATCCAAGTTGATTCCGCAAACTTCTAACGACTGTCCTTGCGATTTATTTATGGTCATCGCAAAGGCCAGACGTACTGGAAATTGTAAGCGTATAAAATCGCATGGTAAATCCGTTGGAATCATCGGTATCCGCGGGATCAAGACATCCTCTCCTTTGTATTTTCCTTTTATGATTGTTGCCTTAATGACGTTATTCATCAGCTTTTTCACAGTCAGTCTTGTTCCATTGCACAGTCGAGGTAACTGCAAATTGTGAGGTGGTAATCCAGACAATTCCAGTGAATTTAAAAACTCCGTGGGATAGTTGACTACGTCATCCTAGTTCATAACGGTGTCGACTGATTTGCAGGAAACCAACTGTCCTGGAAGAAAATTCTGAATGGTCACATTGAGATCCTCGACATCTTTATTTTTCAATATTGCTCGTTCACCCAGTCAATTATGGTTATTGAACTTTTGCGCTATATCTGGGAAAACCCGCTGAATAAGCTCCTCTTTTGAGTCTGTGATGTGATAGAAATCTGTGGGTAATGTGATGAATCCGGTCAAGGTGTCCACTACAATTTCATTGTTTCCAATGTCTAACAATTGCTTCTCAAACACATTTGCAGTTTCATCTTGTTGCAAAAATACTCGCATGTTAGTTGTTAATTGGAGTGTCTTTACATACTGCCACAAATTCGATGATTTTAGGCATGCATTTAGTTCATCAGCAACATTTGATCGGGGAGTAACTGGAAGAGTCTGACGAAAATTACCTGACAACAGAATCATGGCCCCACCAAAAATATTTTGGTTGTCACGAAGATCTTTCAATGTTCTGTCCAGTGCCTCCAGTGACCTCTTATGGGCCATTGTACATTCATCCCAACCAATCAATTTGCATACCTGTAGGATCTTGGCCATTGCGCTATTTTTGGCGATGTTGCAAATTGCTGTTTTGGTGATTTTCTTATTATACATTTAATGGTAATTTTAAGGCAGAATGTGCAGTTCGCCCGGCTTCTAGCAGAGTCGCAGCTATTCCAGATAAAGCCAACGCTAGAGCAACATCATTTCGCGATCTAATCCTCGCCAAAAGCAATGAAATTAAGAACGTTTTTCCGGTTCCTCCGGGAGCATCAAGGAAATAAATTCCACCAGATCGACTGTTCACAGCTTCTATCAAAGTGTTGTACGCAATTATTTGTTGTTGATTTAACTGTGGAACATTTGTACGAACTGTTTCGGCCAATGCTTCAATGTCGTACTGTTGTTCTCTTTGCAACTCGTGGTTTAATGCATCGTGCATATGACCATTTGGTGCTGTCATTCCCAAACACGACAAAACATCCTCAGATATGTCATCTCTATACTTAACCCACAAATCTTTTGGATTCGAGGGGAAACATGTCTATATGATAATCGCAAACAATGTACGAATTTGATGCGGTGATGAAGATATTACGGAATCCTTGAACGTATCATCACAGTGCGAATCGTTCTCAAGTAAATGTAATAGTTGACATGCCTCACGGTAAGTCGCACACAGCTGTCCATTAATTGTTCTCAGTTGTTTAACCTCTCCTCCCCGGTGATGTCTATCGACTACACATTGCTTGTAATAACTTAAATATCTCTGTAAATATAATACACACAGGGTTCAGATTTTAGGTATTCCTCCTTAATACATTTACGTATTGAAAAAAATAAAATATTTATAATAATAGGCACTCATCGGGAGCAGGAAATATTTTTCTAAAATCCGGAATAAATTCACCACTACACTCAAGACGCGTCAACTGTCATGTATTCATTCGACCTGTCGGAAGCGTGTGCAAAAATAAAATTAAAAAATATCCAGATACGTCGGCATCTATACTTCTCACTCTCGCTGACGTACTAATATGAGTGAGCGAGACGGGAAACCTCAGTTGGTCGGCTAGTTCAAAATGATTTCGATGCGCGTCGGCTCATCGATATGTCGACAGGCTAAGTATTGTTAGTAGCTCTCGGAAGTTCACGCGCTAAGGTGCGTCTGGCCGTTTGAGGTCTTCGTCTGATGTTTTTCATGTTTTTAGCTATTAAATGTCAATTATTACTGCTTATTGACATCAACTACTATAAAATTAAGCGATATCTTTGAATATTTTCATTTTATTCACTTTAAATCAGAATGTGTAACGAGTACACACCATCGGAACGCGCGGAAGTTTTTAACATAGTAAGGCGAGGGTTAATATGATAGGAATTGCTATAATAATTCGAAAACAAAAATTCGAAAAGTCTTTTATCTCTTTCTTAAAATTTAGTGTTCGCAGTGATAAGTAACTTTTAAATGCCATTGCATTCATTAGCTTTTTATCACATTAGAATGCCAAAAAATTACATTGAATGGCAGTTATAAGGCAAAATTTAACAACGAAAGTGATCACAGCCAAGGTTCATGGTTATTGTATAAAGAATGCAAAACTTACAATATAAACAACAAAAAAGATGAGTATTCCCATAATTTAAGGCGTTTTATATAAATATATATTTTTGTACATTGTATAAGTAATAGATCAATAAGGCCTCTATAGAGGATAATAACTAAAAAAGAGATAATACATAGTATTAAATCATTCCTTTACAACTTACAAAGTTACTTAAAGGAATGATAATGAGTATTACGTTATTACTACAGTCTTATGACATGATCCATTTGCAAAATGAATCACGTTGAATGGAATACATAACTAAGCCACAAAAGTGATCACAGCCAAGGTTCATGGCTATTGTATAAAGAATGGAAAACTTACAATATATACAACAAAAAATGCCAATAAATAAATATTACTTTTGCGCATTATAAATAAAACAAATAATTTTTCATTTTAGCGAATTTCCATAATTATCTGAATTGCTCAGCAATTCGAACGACTTAATCTACCATGTAAATTGAGGTATATGTGTACATCCAACTATATTCTGAAATTAATTAAATATATCATCTCAATTGGTATTTTCTTATTAAAGCTATTTCTTAAAAAAATAGGAAATTGGGTCGTCCCTATTACAAAATAATGTCAATTGAAGTAAACTGAATATAGTATTTTCACATTCTAATACAGGCGGACCTCGACTTTCCTACATTCGACTTTCGTACAATTCGCTATTTCGTACATTTTTGAAAAATATTTTTATTTTATTTTTTGGCGAAAATTCAAAAATGTTTTGTTTTCGTGCAGTTGTTTCCCTGTCGCACTATTTAATGAATATGAACGAGGTCCGTACTGTGAAAAATGTTTCGTTCTGTTCGCACATATGCATTAACATACGAGCGCGAGCGAGTCCGAACGTGCGTTTGTATGTGTGTACTAATTTGTACACACTACCCCATCTGGCCACAATACTTGTGTATCGAGGTCAAATCAGCGCACGTGCGGGTACATTGTTATGCGAGTTTTGTTTTAATTATTTTCTACCCGTTTTAACATGAGTGAGAAACGAAAAAACTGTGAAGTAGATATTGCTAAAAAAAAATCAAGAACCCATAAACTTCATACAATAGAAACGAAGATGGATATAATAAAACGCTCTGAAATTGGAGAGTCTTATGCTTCAATCGGCCGTTCGTATGATATAAGAAGGTCTACGATATGTTCGATATTAAAAAATAAAGATAAAATTAAAGATTATGTAAAAAAAATTGGAAATATAACATCAAAAATTATTTCCAAAAGGCACGGCATAGTGATGGATGAAATGGAGAAATCTTTGTGTTATTGGATAAGTAATCAAAGTCAAGAAAACATCCCTATGAGCACTTCAATGATTCAAGCTAAGGTACTTGGTTTGCATAAAGATTGGAAGGCTAGACTAAACGTAGATTCTAACACGGTGTTTCATGCAAGTAACGGCTGGTTTTCAAAATTTAAAACAAGGTATTCTTTACACAATATTAAATTCACTGGAGAATCAGCTGATGCGGATGAAGATGCTGCAAAAGACTTTATTTCGTCATTGCCAAAATTATTGAAGATGGAGAATATACCTCTAGTCAAATATTCAATGCAGATGAGACTGGTTTATTTTGGAAGAAGATGCCTAATCGTACATTCTTATCAAAGGACGAATCAGTTGCCCCTGGTCATAAACCTTCTAAAAACCGATTGACATTGCTTCTTAGTGGAAATTTAGCTGGTGATTTAAAATTGAAGCCAATGTTAGTTTATCAAGCAGAAAATCCTAGAGCACTGAAAGGGAAAGATAAAAAATTGCTTCCAGTCATTTGGAAATTGTTGCGTACATAAAAAGCCTGGGATTACTGCTTTAATATTTAAAGATTGGTTCACTTCACATTTCGCACCAGCAGTAAAACATTATTGTGAAGTAAATAATTTACCATTTAAAGCATTATTAATCTTAGATTCTCTCCAAGACACCCAAAAATTTATACCCAGAAATCAATGTTGTGTTTCTTCCCCCCAATACTACGTGTCTCATACAACCCATGGACCAAACGGTGATAGCTATGTTTAAGCGATATTATATGCGGTCGATAATGAATCAGGCCATCAAGGCAACTGACATGGAAGATGGGCCCACATTAAAAGTTTTCTGGAAGAATCATAACATATGGAACGCAATAAACAATATTGGAGACGCTTGGGGTTCAACAGTGGACGGACACAGGCTGATGATGATGATGATTATCCCTCTACTTTCGGACATTTAACTTTCGTACACATTTTCAGGAACCAATCATGTACGAAAATTAAGAATTTATCATTAGAATGTTCAGTATTGATAACATATTAGGTTTTTGCAGTACTTTTTTCTTTACTCACTATATTACGCTCATATTAATAAACAAATAATTAATTCAGGCAGACTGTATGGAGAATTTTGATTTTAATTTGATAAGTTTACATACCGCAATGAATATGTTACGGACGGCTGATGACGAACAAAATATTGATAAAATATTGATGAAACATTGATAAAATATTTAGCTTCATTTGACTCTATTTAGCTTCATTTGACTCTGTTTAGCTTCATTTGACCTTATTTAGTTTCATTTGACCCTGTTTAGCTTCATATACATCTGTTACGTCAATAGTATTTATAATATTATTTATAATTGTAAAAGTTATTCTCCGATGTAAATATTGCTCGTTCGGAGAGGTGCTGTGCAATTTCGAGGTTAGCGTAGCGGCTCTCTCATTGGTGAAAAATGAGAAAGCCGACACGCCCCCTTAGCGATAATTAGTATAAATAAGAAAACGCTGTCTCTCTCTTGCTCACTTGCTGTTCGGACAGCGACGCTCTTCATCTAAATTCCCGCGAGAAAAAGCCAACAGCTGCGACCTCTGCACACGACCCTCTTGAACGAAAATAGTACAAATACCGAGGTTGGGCTCGGAATAAATCAGAGCTGAAAATACTTTCGAGTTTTACTCTCTCCTTCCCTGGACCTCTGGACTTCGCGGCGCCCCCGGCCTACTGCTCTACATGGACTACTGCTAGGACGTAGAACTGGAAGCTGCCAACATCACAGCCCCAAGGAAGCCGACCGGGACACAGCTGCCTTACAACCAGCTGCAGGAAGACCAGGACTTCGAAGGCGAGGACCGCAGTCGTAAGTAGAGCGAGTTATCAGTCGAGGTCGACTGGTCGTCTACAGAATATGAATCAGTTTCATTATATTTAATACGTAAAAGGATATATAATCAACAGTAGGCAAATGAATTATATCAAATATAAGCAAACAGTGGAAATTAAAGTCTGTAAATTTTCTAGAATTACAAGTTAAGCCGTATCATAATTATTTTTGACTTTTTGTAAATTTTAATTAATCAAAAATTACCAAAGTTTACACTTACAAAATGTTAATCTTCAAGAAATGAAACTATAATTTGTGTACTTTAAAATACAATACACAGATTTTGATTCAAACAGCATGTTTATTTATTAAACCCATTTTAAATGTTAACATGTTATTGGTCCACTTTCTATTATGTAAACAGATCTTATCCCCTTAACCTTATTTTATGTGCTTCAGATAAAGTATTTTTTTAATTTTTAGATCTCACAGCTCGCTTGTCATGGATCAACTGGGAGAACCTCGGTGTTAATCCAAACAGGCGAAGTGTTCTTACTTTTAATAAATTATGTAAATTCGCACAAAAACTTATAATACAATAATAAATAAATAAAAACAAGTAATAATACAAATGTGTTTATTCATATAATGCTTACATTCTCTACATTCACTGATAATTTATTGGTTCTTCAACTCTAAGCACAACACATTACAAGTTAAGCAAAAGTAACAATATTAAAATATCAACTTATGTATCTAGGAATATTTTTTTATGGGTTGCAGAAACAATAAAATATCCACTCGGTGAGTAAAATAAACTTAATAATAATTACAGCCAGTTTATGGAATATAAAAATATTATCTAACAGTCTTATAGAGTAATCATCCAATTCATACTTAGTTTTCTGATTTTATAGTGTGTGTTGACTTTCTATTTTTATTTTATAAAATTAAGTTTTCTTAGTTAATTTATTGAATAACACCTAACAATGTCTTTAAATTCCTTTGTGAAAACTTAACATTAAGTATTTAAATCCCTTTGTGAAAACTTGTAACTTTTTTATTACATAAAACAAGTTTGTTTTTGAGGTAAAGATAAAAAAGGAACATTCAATATAACAAAAAATAAATTAGCTTCCTATAAGCTTAATATTTCATATAATTCAAATAAAATTAATGACATTAGACACACTCGTAGTACAGTAGTATTACTCAGTACTTTGTGAAGATGCATACCCGTTTATATAATATTAAGGTCTAATTTGTATCACATTATTCTTATAGTAAGTGAGCATTACATAAAATGGAATAATTATGAATATTAAAGGTTAAAACCATAGGTTCCTAAAATAATCTTCCCTGTTGACCCCCTGATAAGGATTTTATTTTTCGTGGACAATTTAAAGTAAGTAATTTTTATTGTTTTTTTTTTCAAGAGAACAGTAACAAGTACACAGTCCTATTATATGCTATATTTTTTACATGACTTCGTTTTTGGACGGCACTATTACTTATTTAAATACATTTTGTCATTGTTATGCGATATTTAAATTTTTCCCCCTTTTACAAAATAAAACGCTCAAAGAAGTGATTACCCTATGCGAAATCATGATGAGTAAATCTTTTCTACAACTTGTTTAAATAAAACCAACAAAATAAAATCTATTTTTCATATATATCAGCCAAGGGTAATACAAAAATCAGCCAACAACTTAGAGATAAAAGAAATATAATTTTTAAAATACACTCGGATCAACAAAATAAATTTCAACCAATTAAGCAGATATCAACACAAATCTTCTGATTCCCCATCTAGCCAAAAGTAGCCGGTTTCCACGTAGAGTGAAGATGACCTTGTTGGACCGTGATGGTCTGCTTGAAAAATGACAAACAACAATATAGATATTGTGTATTGATTTAGACAAATAATGAAACTAATGTTCAAATATAGAAATATTTAGATTTTTTAGTAATTATTCTTAAATAAACCATTTTAAGCACTTATCGATTGATTTTATTGACAATTTACATGATACCCATTTCCTGGTTTTTTGTATTTTTTTTTTTAAAATCAACTATTTTTGTGCAAATTTGTAAAAAAAATCCACTCATATATCATACAAGAAAAAGTCTCGAGTGAAAAGAGTTAAAAAGAAGAATAAGACAAGTAAAACATTGAATGAAAGCACTGAGTTTTAATGAATAGTCACTCTACCGACTTAGGTGACAAGGCACCTTGCTCAGGAGCTATTGACAAACTAAACCTTGATATAGAGTAGTTGATTATAGTTAATTAAAGTTACAAAGAGTGTTATGAAGTGTACGAGAATGTCATTTTTATTTTTTATCTGTCTCTGGGGATTGAACCCATGACCTACTTTTGGTAAGCAAACGCTTTAACCACTTAGCTATATCCATTGGATAAATGTATAAATATGACTGACCTTTCTCCATTTCATCGATTGGGGCCTTTGTTCCCCCGGCTGTCGATTTTATGTAGCCTTTGCAGATTTTGTCCATCTCATTCCTGCAACACCCATCAAATCACAATTAGTTGTTGCCTTATGTATGAAAGTTCTAATGTTCCTCTATGTTCACATCTTCCCTTACCGATCACAGTCGCCACTAACACCGTGACATAACTATGATAACCCACGATTCCGACAGGAACATATATGGTTCCCGTCAACCTCAAGGACGAAAGGCCAAGTACAGTGATCACTTGAGATACAAATGCCCCAACATATGAGATATTTGATGTCGATCGAGTGAACAAAATTTTGCTTTGAAATACAAGCAACATTTTGAGATACGGCATACAAAGGTTTTACAAGAAATTCGTTGAGGTGGTTATTCTACATGTGAGATGAAGGAAATCTTGGGAATACAGAAGAGAGTTTCACAGTTCGTGGAAAAAAACCACCTGAAAAGGTCGCAACAGTGCATCGGAGGTATTTAATGACACTCGAATAACTCATTTCGGCAACATTCTGAAAAGGGAAGTAGAAACAAAGCTTCTTGGACCGGTTTTTAAGGCTAAACAACAAGAGTTTTATATGATAATGTAATTTTATATGAACTGAAAATAAAAAGTTAACAAATTAAAAATATTTACTTTGATTTCACGTTTATTTTTTAGTCATTACATATTTCGGATTCCACTGAGGGTTCATTGTCAGCAATTACAGGATTGAACACTTTAACGACGGAGCACATCAAAGGTGAACATCTAAAGTAGGGGCCCAGTCGCGAAATAATGCGACAATAACTGAAGAACCTATGTTTGAACATTATATGTTAGGAATAAAGAATAAATATATATTAAAAAAATATATTTTCATTATTTTTAATGATATTTAATAGAAATATAAAAATGAAATGAAATCCGCATTTGCTGGGTTGAAAGTTACTTAGTAAGTTTTACTCACTAATTAAAAGATGATAAGTACAAGCAGCACACTGAATATTGTTGTAATTTTTTGTGGCCAGCAGGTTTGTCAAGTAAAAATATATATTCCGCTCTCGCACACACAATTAGACATGAAAGAGTGCGATGCAGGCAAAACCTTTTATGGAGCAAAAAGTGTACACATGCATACTTGTATTATGTGTACATCAGGGAGATTATATCTGAAATAAGTTTTTTGACAGGATATTATACCTGAAGTGGGCAAAAAAATTACCAAAAAGGAGGAAAATAAGCACCTTAGAAAAAAATAAGATCAAAACCGGCATGCCGGCGGTCATAGCTCAATGGTTAAGCGTTTGCTTTGCAAGCCAAAAGGCGTGGGTTCGATCCCCGACGGAGATTAAAAAAAAAAAAAAGGATTTTTAATCGATTTCTGAGCTCTAAAATACCCCGGTTGGTGTGAATTTGATCCATCACCCGTAAAATGTCAGTCATAGCCTATCAATTAAAATTGGTGGTAGACGAAAGTCGTCCCGTGAAGACCACCCATTCATAGTAGATTCCTGTAATAATAAAGTATGATGCGTGAATCTCGGGCTGTAGTCTATGACGTTGGCGGATCAACACTCCACATGCAGCGTTTAGCCATATACACCATGGTAAGCGTCATAGAATTCCACAGATGAAACTTCAAAAAATTACTATCACCATCTGTCGGTATTCTCCTGTATGTGTTTACATAAAAAAAAATGCAAAATATTTGTCATGGTCAACTTTTTTTACATCATCTTATATTCCACCACATCTAGAAACGTAGTAATCTACTTCCGATTTTCAAAAAAACTTGCCTTTCTTAACTGATAATCACACAGACCGATATTACGAACAATAAAACTTCAATGAAGAAAATTTATAGTACTCCAAAATTAGTGTCGCCGATAGGTGTCACTTAAGTATCCGCAGTTCTGTGTTTATTATAAAAGAAACTATTTACGCACTTGGTCGTAGCACTGCGCAAAATCTAATTAGCAGATCCTCCATTTGAAGGTTTGTACGGAAAAGTCCTCGCAGAAACTATAAAAGTAAATTTTCAAAACGAGCTACCCGTTACTGTAGCTGTCTATTGGAAGGGAAACCTGTTCACGACTTTATATACTTACACGCAAATTAATAAAAAAAACTATTCCCTGTGCTAAAATTGGACAACTGTCTCGGAAATCAGCAGGCACAGGCACTTTGAAACGTTATTATTGGCTGAAATATTGAAAATAAAGTTAATTTTGTGCTGTGATAGTATTACTTCAAATACAGATCATATTAATGGTAACTGTGTATTTGAACAGAAACTGAATAGAGAGATTCTTGTTTTTGTTTGTTGTCATCACTTCTACAAGTATATATTAATAGGCGTGTTTGAAGCAAAAGTTAGTCAAATAACTGAAAACACTGACATGTCATTGTTCAAATAGTTTAAAGAAAACTGAAAAAATGTGGGTCCTGGGATAATACAGAGCCATATAGAAGAGCTGGCATGTTTGAATGTTGCAGAAATTGACAAACTGCTAGAATTTTACTGAACTGAATCGACTAAAAAATGCTCGACTATCGAGAATTAATAGAGCTTTCAATTATATTTCTTGGCGGAGATACTAGTATTGAGCAGACTTTAAAACTCGGCCTCGTGTCGCTATGCATCAAGCGTGATTGATATCAAGAGCATCTCAATCATTAAAAATATCATTACTTATATCTCTAGTCAGAATTTCAAACTAGGCTTTTGTTTCAATCAAAAATCAAATGTTTGTTTAATCGACTCATAATTGATAACAGTTTTCTCAAGGAGTGTCATACTTTATGATTAAAGAATTCTTGATTTTGACACACTAAAACATAGGTGCTGACACAATGAACAGTTAACAATAAGCTGTTAAGTTGATGCGATACTTTCATCATGAAACAGTATTCCATTAAAGTTTTATGAAATACTGTTGAAGAGGATAAAAGCTACTTTGCTACGTATAAAAACAAAAACAGGTGAATCCTGATTATAAAAAGCAAATATTAAGATTTTCTGTAATAGATAATGTTATTTACATAAAACATAATTAATAAATGTACCGAGGACCGAGAGGAATGGAGATCGAGATGCAAGATTCTGTTGCTGCAAACCAATCCACCGGATTGATACTACGAAGAAGAATAAATGTAAGTAAGAGGTAAAACAGTGTTTTATTTACTAAATAAACATTATTTTTTCAAAAGCTCCTTTTGGCCTTCATACAAATTTTTATACTAAAACTTCAACATCAAGTCGCCATCAGAAAACATTGTCCGATAGCAATAAAGTTTTTATTATGTGGGTTATTAGGACCAAATCATATAATAGTAGAGGTGAGCCAATTTCATTTCGAAAAAAAAAATTCATACATAGCCTGGAACACCCTAGTGTACTTGTATATAAGATGCCAATATTGGAACCAAAAAATCTGCCTTTCTCCATTCAATCGAGGTCGGAAGGATATAAGGAATATATGTGTCTACCCTTGAGGTGTACCATCTGCTCTGCCATGCCGCTAGCGCCGCTGGTCTTATCCTGCAGAGGAGTAAAACAAGTATCCCTGACAGAGCAGCGCTCGCCAGCACTTGCAGAGCTTATGGTAGCATCAATGTATTGCGTAAAAAGAGGTAAAGGTATAGTATCACTAACCAGCTGAGATCCCATGATAATTCTTTGTAGCGAGGTCCACTCAGCAGTTCGGCAAGGTCGCAGCGCAGTACCTTTTCCAGCCTCAGACTCGTGGGTACGAGTCTGAGACTGGGGTCTATCAACACACCGGACAATAATCTACCCCATGCGATGTTAGTCTTCATCTTTTCTGCAATGGCCCGCTGATAAACCATATACATAAACTTTTCTTTGTTGGTTTTCTTCTTGTGGGGGGTTTCACGGGACAATAATTGCAACTTATCTCTGTCTTCGCACATGACCCTTTTGTTTCTCAATTGCATAAAAAGGTTATTATAACATTCTTCCAGCAGTCCAAGATAGTGTTCAGATGGGTTCAAGCAGAACGCAGTAAGTACACACTCAGCGTTGAGCTCCCTGTCTGCGGCCAGGTAGGAGCCCAAACTAACAAACCATGTGGCCAGGCGATGCTGGCAAGCTAGGAATGCAGGGGCGTCCGCTATGATTCTCAGACGCTCGCGGTCGGCGAGTCCGAAGTTAAGAGCTCTGATGTGCAGCTGTGTAACTAAGGAGAAAAACTCCGAACCAAACTGAAACAAATACAATTCAAATATTTTAACATATTTTTTTCGAGTATATTTCAATATTCTAATAATTAAAGTTGATTGAATGTATATATAAAGAGTAAGTGTTTTTTCAAATGTCTCTAAACTCTAATTTTAACATCGCTTCCAGTTCATTTAGCTACTCCCATCATGCACGCCAACAGTACACCCTAATTTCAGAACACTATGTATATCGGCTTATTACTAGGACAACATCCGAGAAAAACATGAAGAATAGGTCAAATATCTATAAGTTATTAAATTTTTCATATTTGTTTTAAAATGTTAAGTTCAACTAATAACTATATTACTATATATTATATGTAAACATTTAAAATTGTTTTAAGATTAATTTTCCAACCTACATCGTGCACGTCAACAGTTCAACCTTATTTCAGAACACCATGCCTTATAACTAGGACAATATCCAATAACTTGTTACAATATTTGATTTTGGAATTCATAATATAATTAAAAAGACCTCAAATATCCAATAACTTGTAATCACTCTTTGCTCGAAAAACTAATCACAAAAAAGGAATACAATAGCCTCCTAAAAAGCTGACACACTTTAAGACCGCTGATACCAACTTGATATAACCCTTTCAGGCTGTGCCGAAAAGCCTCGATATGCAATTTTTTGTCTCTTATTTTTAGTCGCTCGTCTGACACACACATATAAAAATGTTAGTCTTAGTTTTAGATTTAAGTACTTTTAAAACGCGCTTGTTTGAATGTCAACCCTGTCATGTGGGACTGGATAGTTTGCTGTATGGCCGGTATGTAAGTTTCTGCGCAGTGACTATCACTGCCGCCGGCTGGCAGTCTCCGTCCGGGCGCTGTGAGTTAGCCTGCATTGTCCGTCTCCCAGGCGGAAGACCAAATTTTGTCAGAGTTTTTGGTTTGACAGTGAAAAAAATGTCAGGAGTGTGTGTAGTGATCAGGGAGTTTTTCATGACTGCTGGAAAACAGGCCTTCTCACCGTGATTCCTAAACGCTGTGACAAGCCTCTCACCGACCCCAAAGCATACAGGCCAATCACTCTATTACCAGTCTTTGGAAAAATATTGGAACGCCTAATCTGTCATAGAATCGAAGCACACGTAAAAGAAAATAATCCACTTTCTGATAAGACAGTCAGTTCCTCTCGTTAGAAAGAGGAGTCCTTTTCAATGCAGTTCGATGGAATCGCCTGGGCCCTATCGGGCATGCAGACTTTGTGGCCACTAAAAAAAATTCCACGCATTTACAATTTTTGTTCGTATTTTCAGTGAGAGAATCTATCTTCCATCTCCATCTCTTTACAACCCATGAATGCGATTCTAATCTCTTTCATGGGTTCTTTCTTTTAGCACTTCTGTGCAGTGGACACAATTGTTCAGAGGGGACTCCCACTGGACTAATCAGTTGCTAACTGATCATAATCTGAATGAGCGCGTCATCAAGGAGACTTAACTGTCCTTCGGTGTGATGCGGGTGTGAGGCGGGTAAAGTCCAGTCCAGTGAAATAAATGTCAATGTGCTTCTCAACGCGTTCTTTGCTTTGGCGACCTGCTCCTCATTCATCCACCATTCATTCCAATGAGCATCCCGTCGATCTAAAGTTGATTTAACCCATTAATGCCCAAATGGAAACTACAATTATTGTATTATAAATACAAATATTTTTCTAAGGTTATATATTACAGAAAATTAAGCATAGAAACATATTTCTAAGATTTTTATTTTAATATGCATAACTTCGAAAATACAGGGGTGTACTCGACTGTGTTTATCGAGTTCAAAACATCATCGTTGGTACCATATGACCATAATGACAATTTTGGGTCAGAATATTCGTTAGTCACAGTTAGGACTAAGGTTGTAGAAACAATTATCCACAATGCTGTCTGTCAGATGTCTATTATGCATGCTTTTGTACAGGAAATAAAAAATAACCCAGCACACTGTAGTTAAACAATATTATCATTCTAAAGTACATCACATTATAATAGGATCTATACATACACAATAGGATCTATATATATACATAATAATACTAAAACGTTGAAGAATTTAATTATTTTATAAAATAAAGGGCCGAACCTAAATAATACTGTATCTATGCATTATTACCATTTTTTAAATATTTCACAACATTCATATAGTTTCAAAATATGCAATTACTTTCATAATAATCAAAGAAAATATACATCAAATAATTCTTAGAAGAGGTGTACAGAAGCGTGTACGGTGGGCGGTTAAGTGTTAAATAGATGGGGAAGTCACCGCACATAACTGACCTTTTCTCGAATGGCGCCGCAAATGAGATAAACATGGTCCGGTTCGCAGGCTTATCTCGTTAGTTTCAGGAGCAAGTCAGAGAGGTCCTTTTCATTGTGCTGATAGAGGTTCAAGTGCGGCAGTACATATGACTCTAACTCGAGCTCGGACGAAGGCTTCCGCATCCATGTTAGTGTCGCTACCTAAAAAACAAACAAATTATTAAAAACCATGACAACGACAATCATTTTTTAACCTAACCTAAGCCGGCGGTAATAGCTTGGTAGATAAAGCGAATCCTGACATATTGTCGGAAATCGGAGGTTTATATACATTTTGTTAAAAACTTATTGGAAATTAAAATATATCTTTTGTCTACAGATTTTAAATTTTTTATTTTTTTCCTTCAATGACATTACAAAATTTACAATTTTAATTTCTTATTGAACTACTAACGTAAGTGTGATGGTGTAAATGTATTGACATATTTAGTGTCAATGACCTCATACTCAGAACAAGTGTCCGAATACGCAGTGCAAATAGTTAGGATTTGTAACAACAAAAACCATGTATATCATGGTTAACACAAAAAACACAAGGCATTATTGTCACAAAATAAAACGTCCAACATTTCGTATCCGTCTACACCAGCACTGAATCTGAAGCAAAAATAAGCAAATATCTTCACTCAAGTTGGTTTTAACCACTGTTCACTGCAATTCTTTCATCTTACACTTATCCACGGTTGAACGATGGTCCTGCAGGCCACACTTTAGGCTCCATGAGAGACTCCAAAAAAGTCGTGATGACCCAGACTTTGAAAGTTGTTGACAGCGTCCGTCTGCTGACAATCCTCCTAATGGTCATCCAAGAGGGATTGAATGCAGCGGTCGCTGCCAAGTAGCTCTGCAAGTCATCAGCCAATGTATCTGGATGAAGACCCTTGGCGTGAAAATACGCCATCCAGCAACTTTCTTTGAAGTAGCCTCAGAACCGCGGATCACCAGACGTGCTGAACGTTGATGCTTTTCCCCATCAGGAGAGGAGCAACTCAAATCAGAGTGGTGAACTTCCCCGGAATGCTTGCTCGGGGGAGGAAGAGGACATCCACGGAGAAAGCATTCAGGTCCTCCAGTTACTCGAACGATGACTCGTCCTGACTTAGAAGACAGGAGACTTATTGGGTTGAGTGGAGAGGCCACACCAACGGATGTTGGTGTATCCACCTTTTCCCATCCAACAGCTTTTAAGAGCAGCACCAGCAGCAATCGGTGTTATTTACGCGCCGATGTATTTGCGCTGATGTCGCAACTACAACTGGTAGCCATCCTGTAGGTAGTGTCAAGCGACGAATAGAGAAACGAGATAGAAGGTCGTAGCTTTCATTGTTGTTATTGTGTGTTATTTGGGTGTAGTAATGTTAAGAAATGGGTTTTTTTTTCTTCTGTATGCTTTTAATAATTATATATTTGATATGTTCTTGAATAAAGTAATATGGACTTCTTATTGTTGTGAAAATTTAGATTAGTATGTAATGATTTTGTCTGTATTTTTTGTATTTATATATTCTTTTGTGTTTATATATTTTTTAATTATAAGTAATCAGTATTTTTTGCGGGCAAAACAATGAAGGGAGTTTGGCATATACAACCGAAAATGCTTGGGGCCAAAAAGATTAATGCCAAAATTTTTACATCTCCTGTCTAACCAAAGGTGCCTCCATTTGGCTGGGTTCGTCATCAGGATGCATGGTGAATGGATGAGGAGAAGGTCACACCAAAGAAAAGAACTCGTCGAGAAGCACATTGAAATTGATGAAGCACATTGAATAAAATATTTGGTCGACTGCCCGGGACGGAACATTCTGTGTACCTCACAGGTCCCGGACTATGGTAGCCGTTTTCGGGGCACCTGGGCGTGGCTCATCAAAAACCCACGTGCGACCATGTTGAAAATCGTTAAACCAATTTTTGACAGCTGCCATCGAAGGAGAAGAGTCACCGTATACAGCGTCTAAACGCTCTTTGATTTCTCTTCCAAAAACAAGAATCGAATCACCGACCAATAATGCTCTTTTTCCATTTTTCTAAAATCCGCGGACACGCCCGCTTCCACACGCAGTCAAATCAAAACTACGACAGAAACCGTCTACGAGAATGTACTACGCGATGGTAATTTTTCTTGTGATAGTGGCGACATCGGGCGCTGAGGCTAAATACTTATCGGACCACCTTGCATATTAAAAATGATAATAATAATAAATTTTGAATTTAATTGAATTGAAAATATGGTCAGAGGTCAGCTAGTATATACACTTGGGCCTCAGATAACACGGTTTTATACAACAGGGTTGTATAAATTGTGGCATATTTTTATACAACACGCTTTATATAACACGGTTTCAAAAAAAAAAATACATCTTTTATTTGTACGTCCATGTAATTTACTTACCGAGCGTAGTCGAGACTTGTCAATTTTGTTTGTTTCGATACATTTCAGTTGCACTCTGGCAGTCAATGGTGCAGTGCATATTTCTTCGTAATCCGTAGATTATTCTGGCTTATTGTTTGTATGTATACACTTTACATATTTAATTTTATCATTACGTATATGTACATTAGGGTGTCCCAGGCTATGGGAATATTTTTTTTTTCGAAATGAAATTGGCTCACCTCTATTCTTATGTCATTTGGTCTTATTAACTCACATAATAAATTGTATTGCTATCGGAGAATGTTTTCTGATAGCGACTTGATGTTGAAGTTTTAATATAAATTTTTGTATGAAGGCCAAAAAGGAGCTTTTTAAAACACATGATGTTTATTCAGCAAATAAAACGCTATTTTATCTCTTTTTACATATATTAAGTATCTATTAAGTAAATATTACTATCTATCATCTGTTCATTTGTTTATGTTTTTGTACGTAGTTTGGTAGCTTTGTTCCTCTTCAAAAATATTTCATACAACTCTACTGGAATATTGTTTCATGATGAAAGCATCGCATTAATTTAAGATCTTATCGTTAACTGTTCTTTGTGTCAACACCTATGTGAAGGTGTGACAAAATCAAACATTCTTTAACCATAAAAATTGACAGTCCTTAAGAAAACTGTTATCAATTTTGAGTCAATTGAAAAACTTGCTTTCGATTGAAACAACGGCCTTGTTTGAAATTCTAACTGGAGAGATAAGTAATGATAATTTTATATATACTATATATATATATAGATACGGTTTCACTTGTACGACCGATACAGATGGTATTCAACGACCGCAATGCATACTGTGCTATAAAATATTTTCAAATTGCAATCTCAAACCCTCGAAGCTGTCAGAACATTTCAAGAAACTGCATGGCGGCGAAAACGCTGGGCATACGCTTGACAGCCTCAGCTGTAAGAGAGTGCGGTTTGATTCGAGCGGTACTATAACGACGTATACATCTGCGTCAGTTGAAAAACCCTTGCTGCAAGCATCATACCAAATAGCATATCTTTGTGCAAAGATGGACTTGGAGTTAACACAATAACGGCAAGAGAAAAATTGTCTGCTTTTATTAGTAAACTTTCGGTATGGATAAAACGTGTTCAAAAAAATAATTTAGCAAATTTCCCTTTGCTTGAAGAAATTGTTTCGGATATTGAGTTCAATACAATTTCACAGGAGATTGCAATTCACTTGCACCAATTGAGTGAGTCTTTTCAGGGTTATTTTACAGCAGGAGATATTGAAGCTGTTGATGGATGGATAGTACATCCATTTCTTTTTGACATTAATTTAATGGATGACGCAGTATTAATGAAAGATGATCTCATTGAATTACAAACAAACCACCGAATTCAATTGGAGTTTGCAAAGATGAAACTTAAAGATTTCTGGTGTGCCCAGCTACAACCATTTCCACAGTTAGCAAGGAGAGCATTGCAAGTTCTTGTGCCCTTTGCCACAACATATTTGTGTGAGTTAGGATTTTCATCACTTAAATATAAAAACGAAAACCAGAAATCGTTTAAATGCGAGTGACGACATGCGTGTGGCTCTTTCAACCAAAGAACCCCGATTTCAAAAGATAATTGAAAGTAAGCAACAGCAATGAAGTCATTAATTCCTTTGTTTGTATCTGTACTTCATACATAAATATTTGTAATAAATAAATATAAATAAATATTTGTTTATTGGACTAAACATAAATAATTATTTTAATAAAAGAAATTACTTCAAAATCGCATTAAACCATATTATTTCCTTTCATATTTTTCTCCCAGATATTTGGGGGTGCCAAATCATACTTGAAGATGGATTACACGGGGGTGCGAACACCTAAAAAGGTTAAGAACCACTGGCTTAAAGCAATCGATCGCTTATTACCGAATATTTGAAGGCCAAAACCACAAGAAATCCAGAGTCCTCCGATGATGAAAAAGTTCAACCGATTTCGAAAAAGAGTAAAACATAGAATTATAAGTGATAGTGATGAATGAATGCCATATTATTTTATTAAAGTTTTTTTCATGAATATGTCAATCTATAATTGTTTATTTAAAAAAATAAAGTATTTATTAATATAAAATTATCTTAGTTATTTTTTTTTTGGAATGCATCCTTACACTTGTCGAACATCCATACACGGTTAATATACGTCGACCAAGAACTGGCAGTTTCTAAAGCTCCTTCCTTAATGCCACCGGTAAGCTATGGAATGCTCTTCCAGCGTCTGTGTTTCCTCCTTCCTACAATCTGGATCTCTTCAAGAAACAGATAAATATGCACTTGCAATCTCCCCAACCCACACACAAACACGAACACAACACACGTTTCCGGCATGCAGCATCCAGCCTTCCTGGCTGAGCGTCATAGAGTGCACCGGTCTTGACCGGGTGTGCTCTCGTACATGCGTTTACATAAAAAATATATAAATATATATATGCAACCCCTAATATTGTATGAACTTAAAACCTTGCATAACACGGATTTGTATTACACGGTGTTTTTGTGGAACAATATAACCGTGTTATACGAGGCCCAAGTGTATATATATATGTTATGTACCTGTGACGACAGCAGGCAGTTTTGGTGCGAGTAACTTTTTACCCACACTTCGTACTCCTCCCTGGAGATGCGATGTACGAGAGCACGCTGAATGTTGGAGTTTTCATCGAACTGAAAGTCAAATATGACAAAAATTACTCATGATACACTTGAATAATAACTGATTTTACGTTGTTTACATGGTTTTCACGGTAGTAAGCGACAAGTATCTACCCTGCAAAAAGACAATTTAGTGTATATGTGCATATGCACACGCTTTGAGACACACACGGTTGGCACGCACACACCTGCACAGTTTAGAACAAACACTGCTTAAGAAGAGGCAGTTCACACCAAAATAACGACAAAGAAGGGACCGTTATATGAATAATCGCTGCAAATACTATGGGAACACTGTCCAAGAGGTGTCAGCGACGTCAAATTGTTTCTGCTCAATAATCAGGCAGCAACGATGGCCCGTGTGGTGCCCAGCATTAGGCCGTAAGATGTGCAGCCAGTCGGGCACATGGGGCAGGATGTTAGGTGTGTCTGCAGGGTTCCAGTCACACAGGAGTGACTCTCCTCGCGATGCATTTTCGCAAAACATCAAAGAGTTCTGATGATGTATTTTCTTCACCATATGAAAATATTATTTTAATACTGAAAAAAATTAGAATATTCCTAAATATTGCTTCAATTGACTACAGTTGAAGTTGAAATGTAACAATTTTTGTAATGTAAGTACCTAAAAAAGATTAAAAAACATCGCAATTAACCGCTATAGCTGGAACAGCCAACAAAGTCAGCGCGCATGTTGAAGCCCCAAATGCGCCTGGTTCTGTCGTCTGAGCCGCTGCTCGCACAGATGCACAACACGGGCGCGTGATTCTATCCCCGATTATTATCGTTACGAAAAAATAACTATACATTATTACAATTTTACTTAATAATATTGCTGAGGAATACAAAAATTGTAAGCTCAGTATCTATTATATTTATTTGGAAATTCTCATTATTGAGTCAAGTTGTAGTAAATACATATCATCGTAAAGCAAGAGTTAATCTGTTTAGGGATTTTCAGGTCCGCCAGTTAAGGTACTCGCCTGTTGGGAGGCTTCCCTTTGGGTAATAATATCTTCTGATGCGATTTGTTGCCAGAGCTGTTGGAGAGTCTGGATATGAGAGGTCATGTGGATGTCTTACCTTCTTGATCCATTGCTTGACTTCATCAGCGTAGATTATCAGCATGTCCTGCTTCTCGGCAACGAACTTCAGCAGCGGAATCCAATCTTTGCCTGATTCCACTATTCCGCACGCTAGGTACTTGGCTAGCAACAGGAACTTGGGCACTAGGCCAAACAGCTGGTGCAGGCAATCCCGCACGAACCGCGTACTGACTTCATGGATGGACTCTGATAATTGAAACAACACCCACTTATTTACTATTGTATGCTTTGATCAATAATCAGCTTTCTCAAGGAGGTTGGATGATCAGCTTGAAGCTCCCAAGGCTTAGACAAGTTTCGTTTTGTCCTTAATGGGTGGCTCAACCGCACTGGGGGTAGACCTGTGGACCATGTGGGCCTTCGGGTGCAGGTGCACACAAGGCATAGACAACCTGAACTTACACAAAACTGTGAAACGACAATTTGAGGTGTCCATATGCTCCACATGTGGACCAGATATAGTAAAAAAAATGATTTGATACCAAGAGGTAAATTGACAAACAAGAAGACTGAGAGTTTATCCTTATTTATTTTAAAATTAAATTTAAAAATACAAGAATTTGACATAAAACAAAAAATGATAGCGACTTGCATCGGAACATGTCAATACTAGAAAACTAACGTTTGAAGAAGAATAGCGGAAGTGACCTGGATGCGGAAGGCGGAGGATCGAAGAGGATGGAGTCTCATGCGGGAGGCCTACGTTCAACAGTGGACGGACACAGGCTGATGAGGATGATGATGAGATAGTTTTGAGAACATATATTAATTAAAGATAAAACGCAAAGATAAAACAGTGTTAATTTCCCAATCAATATTAACTTCTAAAAAGTTATTTTTGGCCTTCATTCAAAATTTTATATTTAATCTTTAAAATCAAGTCGTTATCAGAAATTATAATCCGATAGCAATAATATTTACTATAAGAGTTATTTTTACAGAATAGATAGATTATCTATTAAATAGATTATCTATTAAATTGATAGATAGATAGTTTTGAGAACACATATTCATTTACACGTCAGTACATTTTCGAAGGAAACTTTCACAGATCGCGACACTGCAGTTTTCCATTAAGTGAAACAGTTATGTTAAAACAAGGTATGAAATAATTATTCAATAGGTATTAACCTGGGTTTCGTGTCGTCCTCTTATAGAGATTGATGGTGAGCGGAGTGTGGCGGCAGGGGTTGTATGCCTTGTCCAGCAGGTTGCGCAGGCACGGGGCCAGCGGGTCCTGGACGCGCGCCAGCACCGCCTCGCAGGCCACCAAGTTCTTCAGCAGCCCAGCTCGCACCTCCTCTTCCAACGCGGCCCATTCTTTCTCCTAACAATAAAACAACACATTTCACAAAATAACCCCGACGCTTATTTTTTGTAGAGGTTTACAACAAATGCGCCTTATCGCTACCCCGACTGCTATCATACCTCAGCTATAGACGTAGCGGGTGTGCTTAGATAATGAAGTTATTTGTTAATGCAGTTTTTGCCTACTTCAAGTCTACTTCACCCTTTTGCAAATGGAATTCAATCCTTTTAATGAATTAATTTGATATAAATTATAAAAAACATCAACGAAATTCATTCCTTTGCAAATAAAATTATTCCTTTTTAAAAAACATATTATATGTTTAATGTTTGTAAAGCAAAAGTTTGTGTATCTAATAATATAAATTAATACACATAAAAAAATCTTTCAATTCTTCAGTTTTTCAGTGAGCTTTGGCATTCCTTTTCCATTTTTTTTTCAGTACCACAAGCATTTGTTTTTCTTTCATGTAGCTTTTGAAAAAAATGTGGACTCGAGTATTAAAGCATCAACGTAAAACTATGTGCCCGATCTAAATATGGCTTCATGAGTGTAAAGTGATAAATAAAGACATTTTGAACATATCCCGTAGCACAATCACACATAACAAATAATTTGATGCCATAACGACTAGCTTTCCATGGAGTATATTGACAAAATGACAGTCTGCCCTTGAACAGCGGCAAACTTTCATCAATACATAAATTCATATAAAGATACATATATTCTCCAAATATTTTTTTCGAATAATCAACAGTGTATCTTATTTTAGACATGTTGTCCCCACAAGCTTGCTGAGCATTGTCACTAAAATGAAGCATTCGAAGAATCATTTGAAATCTATTTCAAGATATTGTATCCGAATATATGGGCGAGAACAGTAATACATCTGTAGACCGGTGATCTTGTATCGGTTTCTGAAATTACAGGCCATCAACTGTCCATCGGTCTATCGCTTCAGTCTCCAAATCGGTTCATTGCATTCGGCTTTGATATATTAATGCTGCTTATGAGTTTCGTCTGCGATAAAACTCAAAAGCAAAGTGGTCAAAAAGAGTTTAAAAAAATGTACTTCCGGAATCCAACATTTTCAACGTTCGTTCCTGACCTCGAACTATCGAAAGAATTTATTTTGGGCACAAAATCATCAGTTTCCCATTTGAAAACTGATCACGGTGAAAAACAATCACGATCAAAGCAAATATGCAAATACACGTTAGAAACTAAAATCAATAAATCATGTGCTGAATAGTATCACAGCACAAAAGATAAATAATCACTTAACCAAAAACACGAAAACACACTTTGTAAATTGTAGTATCTAAAAATTCTTTGAACCAACAACAAAAATGACAAACAAAAATAACAAACAAAAATAACAAACAAAAAGTACAAAATCAACCATTAAACACTACGGCAAAAGCATTCAAAGCAAATGTAAGATTACGTCAATATAAGCATCGTGAAATACTGCAAACATTACCGGCAATATCGAAAACACACACTTTGTAAATTGAAATCTACATATTCTTTATACATCCAAAGAAAATTACATAATCAACCATAAAATGCAACAGCAAAAGTATTCAAAGCAAATGTCAAATTGTGACCCATAACTGGTGTCGGTAACCCGAGAAGAAATATGTCTTGACTGTCGGTAAACTGTAATACTGTTCCTTCAATCCAATCTCGTGTTCTATTTTTGAAATTAATCCAATTGGACTTGATATTGGCTTGCGACAAGCGCAGCGAACCGGTTAAAATAACACGGCTACAAAACATTGAAAAATATATATTTAATGTATATTACATATGCTTCACGAGTGCGCAAAAGGATACATATATATCAGTAGCGAGCGGTGGATTTTATATCAAGGTATGATGTACAAAAAAATACAAATGTATTTATTATGATTTTAATTCATCCTTCTTTTTTTCTTCCTTTTCTTGCCAATACTGAGTCACAAAAGGAGGCATTTTTTTTTAAGCATATTAATTCAAGAGTTTTCCGGAGATGATTGTGTGGTGGTGAAAAATTGTCTAATAAACGCCTACTGCAAAAGCACCCATGCACAGTACGAACGGAAGATTCAAATGCTCCCACTATAGTATGAACAAGTCCAAATATGCATACGCGAGAGTGGATCAGCTAGTAGGCTAGTAGTAGCCTGTCTCTGCGCTCAGCCATCGGTCTGCGGCCTTGCTCTTCACAGTTGACGAGAGTAGATCGTGATAGACTATCATAAACGAAAATTAATATAACAATGCAAAGTAATATATTTAATAATAGCATAAAACCTAAGTATTGTTAGATTGAAATTTTAATGACTTGTAATATTTCCTCGGTGTAAAATTCAAGAGATGCGGCGCTTCCTGCGCTTCTACGGGCCGTTCGCCACTGCATATTTATCTGTTGCTGAGATAGATAGAGAATGCTCGTCAATGTACCCGCCAGCTGTTGCCGAAAGTGCAGAGGAGCATCATCTCGAGTCGGTGTGCATCCAGAAGCAGCCTCGCAAGTATGCGCCAGTACTCTGTCTGACGGATGAACCACTTCTCTTGAGTATCATCCTCAAACTTGTGCATTGCCACATTCTGAAAAACCAAGACAAAAAAAATACTTTAAAACATGGTAAAAAATAATGTTTAATTATTGTTTTAAAAATAACTAAAGATTTGCCAGATTTTTAAGACAATTTTGACAAGATTAGGAAACATGTTTTTTGACACTTTAAATTAACATGAAAAATAGTATTTGAAAGACAATATACTTTAATAATGAAAAATTTATGATGATACATTTGACAATATTTAATGTGATTCAATTATGGGCATTTGACAGTTAAAATGATACAGCTTTTTATTAGATGACAAGTGTAATTTTCGTTCTATGCATTTTTACATGATTACTGCCTTGTCAATATAAATTGGCGAAATTTTCGAAAAAGCAAAATGATTGTTTTGATTCATGTATTATTTTTATTAAAACGTAAAAGCTAGAAGACTTCAAAACTCAAGATTCAAATACTATGTGAGATGGCAAATCAAGACGGATGCAAACTGTCAAAAGTCCTGACCGGCGGCGCGACAAAGATGTCTTATAGATATTAATAGATGATTGTTATTGCAATGGGGGGGACTAACCTTGGTGATTGCCGCGGAAGATGGTTCTTCGTAGCTTGTAGAAATTTTATACGATGACATTGTACTAGCAGACAGTCACGGTTAGACAATTATAATATCGTTGTTGTGTTTCTTGTTTCCGGCGAACGCAGTGCTGCCACCGAACTCATTCGCCCATTACCGAACTCAACGATCTCAAAATATTAAAATTATGCTAGGCTATCTTGAAAATATTCTAATATTTATGTCTCTGCTACGGATATAATATTTCTTAAATATTACACCAAAACAAAACATCAAACGTGAATGAAAACAAAACTGCAAAACAAGATTATAAAAATATTCTGTGTGGGTAATAAATAATTGTTAGTTACCACTTTAAACGTGTAAAAATGCTTAAATCTTTAGTAAATAAATTTCAAGAGTAAGCTTAGAAAATGTAGATGATAATTGAAATCCTCAGACATTACGGATAAGATTTGGAGTACGCGACTGTATAAAAATCGAAAGGAAAAAGAAAATTCAGAAAAAATGATATTTTAAAACGCAACCAAGCTTATGAGGAACAAAAATACTACCTTGGGGTCAACAGATGCTTTATTTATATAAATATATATATATAATCCTACTCTTCTATATGTTTATATATATATATACATTAGGGTGTCCCAGGCTATGTATGGGAATATTTTTTTTTCGAAATGAAATCGACTCCCCCTTTATTTTTATGTGATTTGGTCTTAATAACTCACATAATAAATTTTATTACTATCGGATAATGTTTTCTGGTAGCGACTTGACGTTGAAGTTTTAATATAATTTTTTGTATAAAGGCCAAAAGAAGCTTTTGAAAACTTTATGTTTATTCATAAAATAAAACGTTGTTTGATCTCTTTTTTACATATATTAATTATCATTTATGTAAATATTATTATCTGTTACAGAAAATCTTAATTATTGCTTTAAATAATCAGGGTTCATCTGTTTTTTTTTTTGTACGTAGTTTGGTAAATTTGTTTCTTTTCAACAGTATTTCATACAACTTTAATGGAAAACTGTTTTATGGTGAAAACATCGCATTAACTTAACAGCTTATCGTTAACTGTTCTATTTGTCAACACCTATGTTTAGGTGTGACGAAATCAAACATTCTTTAACCATAAAGGATGACAGTCCTCAAGAAAACTGTTTTCAATTTTGAGTCGATTGAACAAAAACTTGCTTTCGATTGAAACAACGGCCTTGTTTGAAATTCTGACTGGAGAGATATGTAACGATAATTTTATTAATTAAATTTCTCTCGTCATTCATCGAGCTTAGTGCATCGCGTCACGAGGTCGAGTTTAAATTTTGTTCTTTACTTGTATCTCCGCCAAGAAATATTATTGAAAGCTCTATTAATTTTCGATAGTCGAGCATATTGTTAGTCGATTCAGTTCAGTAAAATTCTAGCAGTTTGTCAATTTCTGCAACATTTAGACATGCCCGCTATTATTAATGGCTCATAAACTTATCACATAAAATTATAAAATAAATGCTAATAAAATTCACGGTAATCGGTGTCGCGCTGATTTTTATGAACGTCGAGGTTGTCAAGCGGCGTGCGTATGCGATCTATTTTTAGATTACTCAGGTTGTCTCTCTTTCTCTTGGCAAGTGCGGCTGTGCGAGGGAGATTGAGAATCCTTGACCGTATTTCGCATTGTACATGTATAATTATTGTGTACGCAATCAGTGAAATTATTTTGGTAAATTCAAAAAACAACAATTAACATGTGTTTTTCAACAGTCAAAGAGTTAAAGTCGTGTGAAAAGGACTTTGACACTTTTCTAGTAGAATACACGAGTATGTTTATTTTTGGTTCTAGTTATGAAATAGGTCTACGTAGCAATAAAATGTTAATACGTTAATAAAAAAAAGGCTTACTTAATTTTAAAGCCATTAGTGGTGTAACAGATTAAGAGTGGATTTTAAAAAATAGTTTTTATATATGATACAATTATACGCAATCGTTTTAAAATCACATTTAAAAAATATATATTGTAGGTAACTAAATGCGTTTTTGTTTATGTAACAAGTTATGTTCTGAAGGTTGGCACCTAGCGTGAACGAACCATAAACGACTAGCTTCACACCTAAGACGGAGCTGTCAAACTGAAGAAGCTGAAATATAATAATGCGAGAGACGTAAAGGGAAAATATCAATGAGAAAATTAAATATTACTACTTGTTATAGTTTGGATCACTGTGTTGTACATTCCATTACTAATATAATGTATGTTAAACATGGTTAAGTAAATACACCACATAGTTGTGAGGTAATGACGTAAAAAAATGTAATCCTGCACATTTTTCTTATCGTTCTCCTATAAAGCAGTTTTTTGTATTGTCTTGTAAAAAAGCTTTATAAAATCAAAACTATTTAATAAGTGGAGGGTAGTAGTTCTCAGTAACGTTAGTTAACAGTCTGATTTGAAATTAAAAATTACGTTTTGCATAATTCTTTCTGCCCATTCTGAAAGTTATTTTACCAACGAAATAAAGCGGATATTTCGCGAAAATCGCACTATCAGGCTTAATTTATTCATAAAATAATTCAATTACTTAATTTTGTTTAATAAAAACACGTTTTTAAAACCACGTAATTTATTATGATTACAAAATTGTGATCCAGCTCCCCGGTAAATTGTATTTGATCTCTGCCAAAGGCATTAACAGTAAAATACGTCACAATTATAACGAATTATATTGATTTTTAAAAAGCCAGAAATGCCAAGCTGACGTTTTCCCTTATCTTGCATTTTCAAAACAGTTCGACCATCTGAAATGATGATTTATTAAAAAAAATATATATTTTTAAATTAATTTAATAATTATGATACGTGTTGATAGTGTACTTAATGCGTAGTTCATACATGATTATTAAATAAATAATATTTGCTTATATTACAATAATTCTTGAAAATAAATCACTACTTTATGCATTTTTTAAAATCAAAGTATTTTTTTATATTTTATTTAATATTTAACTAAACATTAAAGATTTATAGATATTAAAAATATATACACTTGGGCCTCGTATAACACGGTTATATTGTTCCACAAAAACATTGTGTAATACAAATCCGTGTTATGCAAGGTTTGAAGTTCATACAATATCAGGGGTTGCGTTCCAAAAAAAAAGGAAGATATTTTAAATAAATATTCACTTTATTTTTTAAATAAACAAATATTCATTTGCATATTCATAAAAAAAGCATTAATAACATAATATGTTATTCATTCATCATCACTATCACTTATAATTCCATATGTTTTGCTGTAAAGTTTTACTGTGAAATCGGTTCTTCGTTTCATCATCGGAGGTCTCTGGATTTCCTGTGGTTCTTTGTAGCCTTCAAAAATTCGGTAATAGTCAATTGTCTGCTTTTAACATATAAATTCTTACGTATTTCCTTATAAGGTTCCAAAATCTGTTGCAATTTCCTCTTAAATTTTGAACTTCTTTTCATTATAGTTATAGTATATAGTAGTCTTATCCTTTTTAATAAAATAGTGTTCTAATTTTTAGGCCAATTTATCGTTTTTAATGTGAAACATGTAGCCGCTTCGCTGCAACTGCTTTCTGAGTCGTTACTTGTGATGGGTTCATCTAACATTTGGACTAATTCTTCGTTCAACGTATGATCCTCCAATATTTCTTGGATGAATATTCATGCCATTAAAACCTTCTCCACCAATACCATGACAAATGTTTATTGTCCTTTGATATTCATCTTTTATTGGTGGTCAAACATTTTCTCCAGACACTACTTCTGGCCATAGTTTTTTCCAGCAAGAATTTAAAGTGGTTTGTTTTATTTCTTTAGCGAATGCAGAAACAATATCGACACAATTTAGATTGGTGTTTTTTTCCAAGCTTGTGGAAGTCCTAAATTTTCACCATTATCAGTGTCTTCTAATATTTTTTCAAATGTTTGACGAATGTAATAGGCTTTCAATGTTGAAATTATATCTTCGTCTAAGGGCTGGATTAAAGACGTAGTATTTGGTGGTAAAAATAATATTTCAACATTAGGATATTTTAAATCGAGCGGATGTCCTGGTGCATTGGCCAATATCAATAATATTTTAAAATCAAAATTCTTGCTTCTCATATAATCTCTTGCATCGGGTATAAAACAATTGTAAAATCGATCTTTAAAAATAATATTTGTGGTCTAAGCCTTTTTATTGGCTCTCCAATAAACAGGTAAATTCTTTTTTTCATAACCTTTCAGTGATTGGGGGTTTTAGGTGCACATTACATGAACGTACAAATTAAACATGCATTTCTTTTTGGAAACCGTGTTATATAAAGCGTGTTGTATAAAAATATGCCACAATTTATACAACCGTGTTGTATAAAACCGTTTTGTATAAAACCGTGTTATTCGAGGCCCAAGTGTACTCATTATTATCATTACCATGTCCGTTACTCTAATTGGATCATATGATATTATCAAACTGTTGCCATAAAGCTGTCAGCCGTCATCACTCAGCTCCGCTGAGTACATTCTATATAAAGTTTATTTAGAATGTACTCGGCGGAGAAAGATGATTGTTTTTGATACATATTTAATGTTTTTATAATTTTAATTTCAAGCTCATTATATATTTTTTCCTACAGGAAACTTTTTTTTTTATAAATTTCTTTTAGATTCATTTGTAAAGTTATATCAATGAAATTATTCTGAAATATTATTTTTTAGGCTTCTGCAACTGCGATTATTTGATGTTTTAATTTATTTCTTTCCTCTTTTACAGTATTCATGAAAATATTTCCCAATTTATCTGCATTTAATATTATGCACCTGATAAAATAATGTCTTTGCGAAATATTTTTATTCCATGAAATGGCTTACACTTAAAAAATAAAAAATTACATAAAATTTAATGTTTAAAAGTAAAAGGGCTTTTCATACATGACATACTATTAATTTAGTTTTTTTATAATCACTCCTCATTGTCACATTTGACTATCTAATATTTAACCCTATTAACTATAACACATATAAACCTTTCACATCTTATATCTAGTGTGTTATATCATGCATGAATAGCCCCTGACCAAAATGTGCAGTAAGAAATTTATACAATGTACTAGTATTTTCTTGCCAAATTTAATATGGAATTTATGCAAAAGATTTAATGTTATTCCTTCCATTCAATACCATCTTTAAGCAATGTTTATTAACTGTGGTTTTTAGGGTCAATTGTAACGACAGGTGAAGTACAAGGAATCACAAGATAAAGGCTGACACGTGGTGAGTGAATTTAATTCCAAAACTAGCTGACCCAACATCTACCTTTATCCACCATCTATATAATATACTTGGAATGGTACTAACTGTAAATTCATAATAGGTGAAATGAAGTTATATTAAAGGTAAAAATAAAAAAAATGAATATATATAATGCAAAAGATATAAATATAATAATTGATATGATAAAAACTAAAGACATTGTCATCATACCATGTTTACTCTCTAACTGGAGCATATGGCATTCACAAACTATCGTCACAAAGCTCATCAGCCGCCATAGTCTTCACCTCGTCTCATGTTAGCTCCGCCTCTCGCAACTCCGCCAGCGTACATTCTGTGTATAGTTCCTGATGGCCTTCCAGGATGGCGCGAGCTTCGAAGCTTGCAGAAAAGGCAGCTATCATTTATGCTCTTATGCGGCATTCGCAAAATGTGTCCCAACCAGGTCCACCTTTGCCTCTTGATTAACTGTAATATGCAAAGCTGCTTCGTCCGCACTCTCACCTCGTCATTCCTGACAAAGTCAAACCATTACTTATTGAATACAAATAAACCCAAGACGAAAAATATGTTTTTGAGTTTAGTTTAAGCTCAATAATTTGTTTTTTTTTCATTTTCAGATTCGATAACTACATTATTTCATTGCTTAATTGGTTGGAATTATTTAAATAAAACAATGAATTTTCGAAGATGGAGATTTTTTCCGAGAACAATGAGGTTAGTCATCATTTCATTTTTTGGTCCTAATTAACACTTTATATTATTGTATATATATATTTATAAATTGTATAAATAAATATGAAAATACAAGAATAAAGCAAAAAAATGTATACTCTAAAGGGTTGACCTTTTAAAATGCCCCATAAGCATTCATCAGTAATTTAACATACTTGCCTATTCACAAAGTCGTACAAACATGTTTAATTTATGGTCCTTTTTTAATTGATTAAATTAAAACAAATTTTATGAAACACTAAATTAATTTGAATTGCTGAGATATCAATGAAATCTTTTATTATGTTTGCAATAAATCATACTTTATCGATGTCTGTAAGTATGTACCTGATTGATTTGAAAATGTAAAATAATTTCAATATTTATATTTTTATATGAAACATGCATTATTTAGATTATTTGGGGTACTTTTTAAATTAAATTTATACGTAAAGTACTTATTTTAAGTAGAATAAAGATAATATACATACAACTCATATAAATTAATGATTTGTATATTTCTTATCTTCTTTTTGAAACTTAATTGATTATACAATAGCATACTAAATTATGATAATATAATATTGTGTATATTTAGTAAATTAAAAATATATGTATTATTCAGGAGTAGCTATATATAATGTTTGTGTTACAGAACAATTACCAAATATAAAGTAACTAAAAGGTTAGTGGGGTAAATATTATACAGCATGAGTAACAGAGTCTTTAGGGCCCAATCAAACAGGAATTCTGTAATTTATTATTGTTTAAAATTACACTCGTTTATCCTTGTCATAATATTAGGAGTGAAATATTTCTTTGCTATATTTTCATTGTAATAAAATCAATATATTTTAATAATTTTGGGTGCTAAGTTTTCGTTCCATTCATACCTATATATATATAAATACAAAAATTCTCTACTGAGCACTCGGTCACTGCTGGGGTTTGATTTTTTTATTAATTTCATTCTTTTATAGGGGTCCCTAGACACTGAGCTACTCAGAAAGCTTTAAATTCATATAATTTGATGAAATACATTTTTCTTATTCGTTATACATACTTTACCAATGTTGTTTACATCAATAATTTTTTGTTTCACGTTTATTTATAATTTTCGCTTCAATATTTCAGGAGGAGATTTTTACGCTTTTGCTCGGAGAGTAAATTAAATTTACTTTCTCTTACTTATAATCATCACATGAATGCAAATTACGCCACTGATGTGGTGATGGAACCGCTGTTTTGGTTTGTAGATAATTTTGCTGGTGCTCTTGGAAAGGTATGGAAATGTAATGCTTCACTTTAAAAAAAAAAACACAATCCTTGATTTTTGTCGGAATTCCGTAATATCAAAATAAAAGTAATTGATTATGTACAAGTTATTTTGTCAATAATATAAATGCATCTTTTATTCCATATAATTGTAAAACAATACACATCACTTTTTTATTATCTTTTTAATGTTAAAAATAATTGATTAATACATTTTGATTGAATTGGTTTGTATAATACTATAAGTTAAAGCAACGATACTCAACCTTTTTTTTCTTCGGGCCACATACATATATTTGTAAAGCTACGCGGGCCGCAACACTATACTGGTATGACAAAACATATCATGAAACCCCCCACCCCCGTTTTTTTGGAAAACCATTTGAGATTTATAAAAATATAACCAAAACGGAATATTAATAGTACATATCACTTATCAGCATAGGGTTCGTTAAAAATTAAAATAGTGAAAAAAATTAAACTCAAAAGCAACATGTATCCAAGCATTTATTTTGAAATTAGTGTGATTTATGACATTGGGATAAATTTTCAACAATTTTAGACAAATCGGGTTTATAATTGCTGCATGCTACCCTCAATAAGTCATCAAGGTGAGAATCAGTAAGTCGATTCTTGTATACGTTTTTTGCATATTTCATTTTGGAATATGATGACTCACAAAGATATCTTGATGCAAACAATATGAGGAGCAGGCAGGCACAATTTTTTACAGTCTAGTATTTTTCAGCAATTCCCAAAAATGGATGTACTCCTTCCCGTCTCTTTTTTCTTCAAAAATAGCTTTTAGATTAGTATCGTTCTTAAATTCGACAAATTCGTCAAAAATCACTGCATAATCATATCCCAATGCAGCTAAATGTGTTAAAGTTTCTGTTTCTAGGTGCCAATGATTTTCTATAAGTAACAAACAATTCTTGATACTACGTAAGTCCTGAAATCTGCTCTTAAATTCCTTAGCTAAAGCAGCTAAATAATTTAAAAATATCTTATAGTTTTCTTCAGAAACATGTATACCATCTTGTTTAGCTTTTGTAACAGTTCGAAAGTTATGCATTACTTGGTTCTCTATTTCTTCGTGGTAGATGTTCAATTTCTCTTCAAAAGCAAACACTTTATTCGCCATCTGCGAAATGATTTTATTTTCGCCCTGTAGGCCACGATTGAGTTCATTAAGTTTTTTTGTGATATCTCACAGAAAAAGCTAAAAGACACCACCATCCGTCATTATTAAGTTTGCTGTAAATTTTATTATTTTGTTGTAAAAACAAAATAATTTCATGCCTCAAAGAATAAAACCGTTCCAGAACTTTACCTCGGCTTAGCCATCTCACCGAGGTATGTAAAAGAATGTCACTATAGTTACTGTTCAATTCTTCCAAAAGACTTTTAAACTTCCTGTGGTTCAGTTCTTGGGCTCTAATATAATTAACTATACTTATTGCAGTCTTCATCACGGCGTCTAGTTCGGCAAAGGAGATATGTGCTGATAAGTTCTCTTGGTGTATAATACAGTGGAAAGATAAGAGATTTGTTAAATTATATTTCTCTTTCAATAATTATAATTTTAGAATCAATTTTAATTTAAAAAATAATAAATTAAAAATACTTAGTTTTGATTCACAATTTCTTTTAATGATTACATGTTTCGGCCTTCCTGAAGACCATCTTCAATAAAGCAACAAATCCTTTTTCGGATCCGATCATTGAAGGGCATCCATCCTTGCATACAGAAACCAATTTTTTAATATCAATATCATAGTTTACCAGAAATGTACTGATAGTATTGAGATAGTCCGTGCCTCTGGTTTGATTTTTCATAGGAAGAAATTTCAAAAAATCTTCATGAACTGAATTGTGTCCTGTATGAGCCACGAGGAAAGGTATCACTAAATGTTTTGTGCTTCATGGTATAATGACGAAGAATGCTATATTTTTTCAATATAACACTCTCATGTGGTCGAACCATGTTTATTTGACACAACGAAATATTCTTCTTCTCATTTGTCTTGAAACACTCTTTTTTCGTCGGACATTTTTTGATTGCATTTCGAAGACACTCCCGCCATTATGGGTAATTAAATTAAAACAAAACAATATTTTATAAGACATAATGTCAGCAAATTACAGTTTTGTAATTACAATTATTTTGTATATTACTGTAAAAATATTAGTTATATACATTTTAAAATAAACATAGTTTACACACCTGTAAAAATCATATTTATTTAGTTTACTTTAAGCAATGAGATGAACACGTTCTATCAGCCGTTATAGTCTTCGCCTCCTCCCATGATAGTTCTGCATCCCATAGCTCCTTCAAGTTCATTCTATATGTAGTTTCCGATGGCATTGTAAGACGGTGAAAGCTAGGGGGCTTGAAGAAAAGGCAGCAGTAGTTAATGCTCTCCTGCATTGGCATTCGCAAAATATAAATATATAGCTACATAAATAAAAACAATCAAATTAAAATTTATTAGTTTTGTATTGGCCAATAAATTAGTATTATCTATTTTTTTCGAATAAGAAACAAGACTTATTAATCGTTTATGATAAATTCAAACAAATATATATATAGATGACTCCCTACTTAGTTGTTTAGATTATACTTTCATATTAAATATCTTTTTTTAAACCATACTGTTAATTATTTTCAGTTCTTTGTTGGAGCAGTTTGGTTACTAACTTTGGCCGTAGTGCTTATAGCATATTGGCTAGGATTGCCTTACTGGTGGGAGAGGAGTCCATACTTCACTGTGTTCCTATTGGTGGTTGGGCATTGGTTGCTGGCAAATGTAACTTTTCATTATTTCAAAGCTGCTGTCACTCAACCAGGACATCCACCTGAGGTTTGTATTTAATTAATATTATTCTTTATCAGCTTTACTTGATCAAAACAAATGTCATGTAAATAGCGCCTGCATCGTCTATCTTCTTTACGGCTGAGAATCTTGGCATCTCACCAAAAGCCAATGCAACCGAACAATGAACTTCAAAAACAGATTTCTGCGTAGAATACTGGTAGTACAATGTTTTCAACGGCCTTCCAGGACGGCGAGAGCCTGGAGGCTTGATAAAAAGGCAGTTAATGCTCTCATGCGGCAATCGCAAGACGCCCCCATATGTCCCAGCCAGGCCCACCTTCGTCTCTTGACCTACTGTAGTATGGAAGGCTGCCTTGTTAGCTCTCTCGCCTCATCATTCTTCACAAAATAAAACCATTGTTATGTTGAAATATGCTCAAAAAAATAATAATTATATAATATATTTTTAAAATATTAATGTGTAATGTTTCAAAATGTATACACGCATAAAAAATGATTTGAATATTATCATCATCATCATCAGCCTGTGTCCGTCCACTGTTGAACGTAGGCCTCCCGCATGAGTCTCCATCCTCTTCGATCCTCCGCCTTACGCATCCAGGTCACTCCCGCTATTCTTCTTATATCGTCAGTCCATCTTGTAGGGGGTCGGCCAATGCTTCGTTTGCCAGTTTTTGGGCGCCACTCCAATACTTTTCTTCCCCATCGACCGTCGTCTCTTCGACATATATGTCCTGCCCATTGCCACTTGAGTGTACCTATTCGTTGTGTAGCATCCACTACTTGAGTTCTTCTGTTCCATGATAGCACTAACAATATATCTATAAACAAAGGTGTTAGACAAGGAAATGTTATATCTCCAAAACTCTTCACAAACGCCCTAGAAGATAATTTTAAACTGCTATCCTGGTCATGTGGAATAAATATTAACGGAGAGATTTGAATATACGAGTATATAAATCTTTATATTTCGTTCCATATTTGTTTGTTTTATAATTTTTGATAATCCTGTAATGTAAACATATGACCTAATTGGAATTTGGCAAAATTGTCAATTTTGAAGATGACCCCTGCAATGACGGTCGAAATATTGGTCCAAAGAAATTCGCCATACACGACTAAACACAAAAGTTGTAATAATACATGAGATTTTTATTTTAAATCTTTTATATGACATGTTGACAACATGTAATTGCATGTATACCAAATTTAATACTATGTCAATGACGTAATAGTAGGTCTAATGTTTGTAGTTGTATATATACCCGGTCTTATTTTCTGTCTAATAGGGCCTCTTCTGAATAAAATTAATATAAGACCGGGTCTTATTTTCGGAGAAGTACGGTATATATATATAGGATGTTTTCATTTCAGGCATCTCTGATAACAGAGGCAGCTAGTATATGTCGCAAGTGCATATCTCCCAAGCCTCCGCGCTCTCACCACTGCTCCGTGTGCAACAGCTGCATCCTGTGCATGGACCATCACTGTCCGTGGCTCAACAACTGCGTGGGACACTACAACCGCAGGCATTTCTACTTATACATGGTGTACACGTTCCTAGGAGTCTTATTTATCATTCTCGGAGGACTAGACATCGGATATGTTGTAATATGGATCGGCGACACAACAGCAACTCCATCAGATAACGAACCACCTTTAATCGGACACCCAGTTCAGTTTAACAATTCCGGAGCACTTGTTCCTGTTCTTGGTTTACCCGAATACGATTCAGTAATCTTACCGAGAGAACACAAACTACCTGTTCCTAAAATAACAGCCGCTCAGGTGATTGCAGCGAATCCCGCTATGAAACGAGCCGTCATATTTATGGCTATCATAAATGTTTCTGTGTTCTTTGCTCTTGGTACGTTAGTTTTCTGGCACGGAAAACTAGTGACTAAAGGCGAAACTAGTATCGAGTCTCATATCAATCAAAAGGAAATGAAACGACTGGGAAAGGCGTTTAAGAATCCATTTGATTTTGGATTTAAAAAGAATTGGAAGTTGTTTTTGGGTTTCGTCGGAGGGAGATCGTTTTTTTTCACGTGATAATACCATCGGGACATCCTCCTGTGGGATCAGGACTTATTTGGCACACGGTTCATGACTCTAATGAAGACTGGCCTTAAAATTAATGTACCATTTTACGTTTTTAGTTTTGTTTAACAATTATACCACATTTTTAAAAAATAATTGCTATAGATAAATACTTAGTAACTTTACACTTTATTATTTTTTCTTCTTCCTATATCCATTCCATATTTTTAAAAACATGTCACCACAAATTACCGCTATCCATTCCTCGTTCTATTACATATCTGCACTTAAAGGTCCACTTGTGAATATACATAGTTGCCGACAATGTCTATAACAGATTTGCCCAACACTCAGGCCTTGACCAATTGTCCCAAGGGTCGGCTCATTTATTTTACTTGGTTAGGCTCACAGTATATTTTCATTATTCTATTTGAGACTGATTTCGTTATTTGTATAAGTATTTGGCCAAATTTGTGAATTATTTTTGACTAGTTATTTATAAAAGCTTATGGACCGGTTTGACATATTCTCCAGACAGTGGTTATTAGGTTATTATTTACCATATTTATGTGTTTTCGCATCTATGAGCAATAAGTGACTTTAGTAGATACCATCATAACCAAGGATCGGTTGCACTTCCTGATGTCTTTAGGCAGGGGGTCGCCCTCTACTCCGCACCGTGTTGGTGCCGTTAACCACAGGTAGACCAAAGCCATCGACCCCTCCATGGCTAGGTTAACAGACTGTTTGTTCATCATCTTAACGGGGCCTCCTAGGAGCCCTCATACCAGCCCCAGATGTAGTATTAACAAATCTTAAAAAGTTAAATTTGGACCAGTAGAGTACCCGGGTCGTTATGCCAGTGCAGGTCTGATAGTACTTATCAATATTTATAATTATGTTAAAATAATATAGTTATATAATATTATAGTAGCTTGTAATAAATAAAATGTTAATAAAACAATATGAGTAAACAGTTCTTCTTCTTCGTGTCAGCGACGTCAAATTATTTTTTCCCAATATCTGGCAACATCGATAGCTCCTGTGTTGCCCAGCATTAGGTCCTGAGATGTGCAACTTGTTGGGCACATGGAGCAGCATCTTAGGTGTGAGGCGGTCTGCAGGTCTCCACAGTCGCACAATAGTGTCTCTCCCTGCCGAAGCATTCCCCACCGCTCGAGGTTGTCCTTTGTTCTACCAACTCCGGTTCTTAATCTGTTTACTGATTTCCAGGTCCGCCAGTCAAGGCTCTTGCCAGTTGGGAGGCCTTCCTTAGGAGTAATGAAATCCTCTGGTGCGATTTGTTGCCAGAGTTGGAGTCTCTCATTTTCAGGGCCGGATGTGAGAGGTTGTGTGGATTTCAGAAAGCTGCTTCGATACTTCAATCTTGGTGTTGGGGGTATCTGATTATACAAGCAGTGGGACGGTTGGTTGATTGCCTTACGCATTTCTTCGGCGCATATGACTTTGCGTCTTATGTTTGGTGGTGCGATACCAGCCAAGGGGTATACTTTAGAAATGGGTGTTGGTTTGAGGCAGCCTGTGACGACTCTGCTTGCATCATTCAGGGCAGTATCCACTTGATTACAGTGGGCTGATCGACCTCACACTGGTGCCGCATATTCTCCGGCTGAGAAACAAAGTGCTAAAGCTGAGGTACGAAGAAGGGGTGGTTGGGCTCCCCAGTGAGTGTTGGTCAGTTTGCGGATGAGGTTGTTCCTTGTTGCAACTTTCTGTTTGGTGTTGCTGCAATGACGCCTGAAGGTGAGGGTGCGATCTAGAGTGACTCCGAGGTATTTTGGATGGTCGCTATGTTCCAGTACTCTACCTTCCCACGTGACACGAAGCTTTCTGTTAGCTTTCCTGTTTCAGTAAACAGTTCATGTGTAACAAGTTCATGTTCTATATTTAAGAATCATGGTAATTTAAATCAAAGTTATTTGATTGATTCATATGGAATTGCCGATTTTATATTAAAAAAAGTACATTTTTCGTACAAAAAGATATATTAACCAAAGTAGTCATCATTTTTAATATCAGTTTTTTTGAAAACAATTTTATAAAATAAAATTATTTATAGAAGTCGCAAAATTATCGATGTTCATGATTACTGGAAGATTTATTACGTATTATTATGTAATAATCAGGTTACATTATTATATTACTTAATTTTTTCCTTGTTTAATAATAAACATGTTTTTTTGTCATATATCAAAATTATACACCAAGTCAATGTTCCAAGTATAAACTTACATTGCATTCATTTACTCTAGTCATTATTTATGCATTTAAAAATGACTGTATATTATTATACTGGACAAGTTATTTTTGCTACCATTAAATCAATTGTTTACTTTTAAAATGTTAAAATTTATGTTTGCTTAAATTTAAAAAAAATAAATTACATTGTAAATATTAAAATTCAGGTTATTAAATATTTAGTAACAAATTTTATTTTGATAGTTATAATAAAATTTATTAAAATGAGTATTTCTGCAGACAGGAATTAAATATTTAAAATGCAGTGGTACCTTGACATACTGGCGCCCCAACATACGAGTTTTTAGAGATATGAGCCTTCAAGCGAGCCATTTTTTGGTTTGAAATACGAGCAAAATTTGAGATACGAGCAATCTGCTTAGCAAGTCGGCCGGTTGCACACGAACCGCTCGTTACACTTGGCCTTGCATGAATCCCCTGGACACTGTCAGATAATCAGTTGTCAGTGTGCTCTCGCTATCAAAGCATCTTTGATAAGTTGTGCTTGTGTTTTGTGACTTTTTAAATTTGCTTTGAGATATGATTAATTTGAAATACGAGCAAGGTTGCTGAACGAATTAAACTCGTATATCGCGGTACCACTGTACATTGAAATGAAATTTAAGACTTATTTGAACAACAGTTAATGTAGTGTTCAATTATTGATTAATTAAAAAAGTATTGATACAATTATTGTTCTCAGCACAAATAAAGAAATTTAATTGAAAATAATAATACGTACTTGTATTTAGTAATTACTTTTTATTTTCTGAGATAGCACCATGATACGATTGGAGAAGACTCGTAATAATACTAGATCATTGGTGCCAAGATGCTCAATTACGAGCAATAAGACTAGTGAAAAGTATATGAAATTGTATTTATAAATTGAAATAAATGTAATAATTTATTTAAGATAAATATAGGATCAATATTTATATAATTTAGGTGATTATTGGATTGCTAGTAATACATGGAAAAATGTATTTTTCAATGTTTTTTTGTATATTTTTAATTATATTATTATATATTTTTGATAGCTTTAGTCATTATAACAACATTTTCCCTTCACATTAACTATTTCAATAAATTAATTTAAACAATTTATTCCGTTCTTAGGTAGGTTTACTTTCTTAAAGGCAACATTTATTTTCCAAAATATCGTTTAATTTATATATGTTAAAAATTATTATATTTAATTAACAGTATATAGTGCATAGACACTCTATAGTGGGTACACATTATGTTACGTATACATTGCAGTGTATTTTTTATTTGTGATATTTTTTGTTTTATAAACCTTTTTTATTTTTGTATATTTTATACATACCATGTTAATTATATATATTTTTGGATAGACCCTGATATGCCATTGCTGTACAATAGGGCTACCATTATTAGTAATGAAAAAACAATTTATAAAAATAGTCAATAAATAAATATAAAATAGTGGCAACAAGTAATAATTTGATTATATTCCATTAATTTATTATTATGTTTTAAAAAAGATGATGGACCTGTAGACGTGATAATGTTTGTACAATTCTGCCCTTCTTTTAAATTTAAGCAATCTTGGAATTCATATTGCAAGTGACACTTTGTATTATATATCATGATTTGATTATATAAAAAAATGTATTATGTTTTCAATATATTTTTTATTTTTATTATGTGATTAACCCTTTGAGCGGTATGAACGTGCCGGTACGTTCACACACCCTGGCGCATTATTTTAAATCCCACGCTTTCAATTTTAAATACAATTTGATTACGTATTTTTTTATAATTTCTACATAGATTTATCAATGATAAGTCAAAATCATTAGAATTTTATCATATATTTTTAAATAAATAAAAACAAGTAAACATTGCGAAAAAATAATAATTAAACAAAGGTGTTTTGACTTCAATACATATGTAAATCTTTATTGTTGTAATACTCACCAAACAATTTGTATGTATTACAACAATACATTTTGCCAGCGCTCTCTTCGGAATAGATCGTGCTTTTCAAATCGATTGATTTTATTGGTCACTAAAATATACATAATTATGAACTTATTTCGCTTTTTATAGTGTATTGTGAACAAACCCTTCAAAATGTCGCACAGACTAAGTGAAGAAGAAATAAATAATATATTTGTGGAAAGTGAGGATGAGGAGGTTATAGAAGATCTCGATGATTTGGTGTTTCATACGAATGATTCTTCGGAAGAAGATTCGGAAGAGAAAGAGGCATCTAAACTCACTCTCACGTTATGTATGCAACAAAATTAACTAACTAATCAAAGGGTTAAGGTAGTGCATTGCTCAAAATTAGATTTTTTGTAGATGAATGATATTATATAGTGATTAATTTTATATTTAATGAATAAAGTATAATTTATTATTATTATTACTCGATGAATACTTATTTTAATGTAATAAATTTGAAATGAATAATATTAGTAAAAATTTATTAAAACACAATAATTGTTTCATTTAAAAAAATCTCCTTTTAATCTATGTAAATATTAATTAAATGTAGACAATAAATTGTTAAATAAAATACACTATGTTAAATGTAAGTTATTTCGGAGAAAGTAATCCACTAGAAGATTAACAAATAGATAAAAGGTGGAATCATACGTTAAGTTGGAAGGATTAATGTACTTCATACCTGCTCATTAAACACATTTATCTTACTTATACACTTTGTAATATGATTATCAAATGAGCTGGAGTGTATGCCCAACACATGCATATTAGCTGAAATCCTTTGCTACGATCCAACACATTGTCAAATTTATTATGTAATTCAGGGTGTTTTGAAATATATAGTTTTAGTACTTATATACAAAAGACTGATTTCATTTCTATTTACTTGACAGAACAACTTTTTATTGGAGCATATAGTCATCGTAATACGTAGACACATCTCACACAAGTTAAAATGTCAGATGCTGCATTATTTTTTATTATTTTATTTTTATTTAACAGAACCCCAGTTCCAAGGTACATAGAATAATAAAGAATAAGAAACATAGAGTATACATAATACATACAGAAAAAACATAAATGAAGAAGAAGATGACACGTGTCAAAGATCACAGAGATCTAGGAGAACAACACCATCTAAAAGGATGTAAGAAAAGGATCAAGGTGTGCTGGTAGGCCATTTAGGAGAGCCATTACCGTTGTACTAAATTGAGTGCCCCAAGCTCCACAAGTATTAACTGGGATCAAATACAATGGATGGCTACGAGCCCGGGTGTACCTATCTGGAACGTAGACGTTAAGACATTCAAGAATCCCAGGGTTGTGAATTGCACCGCGAAGAAGAAGGAATGAATGTTTGAGAGCAGCAATTTTCCTCCGGGACTCTAACGAATGGAAAGAAAGGACTCCTAGAAGATGATCCCTAGTTATGGAGATGATATAAAAAACAATTACAAAATATAATAAATAAATCGTCGCACATAAGTAAATAAAAATTATTTTTATTCATCGCTTAGCGTTAACACAAAGTATTTTTTTTTAAATATAAATATATATATGTATTTATTAAAAAATGTGGATCTTAAGTATAATTTAAAAAAAAAACATAAAAGACATTATATAATATATAAAATAAGGTATAAATGCTAAACATGCTTAGTATGAACTGAAGATAATTAATTCCATTACGTTTTACTGTCGACTATGCAATTGTAAAATAAATAAAAACTAAAAATATAAAAAAATTAACATTTAATTTTGACATAAAAAGTTTGTAAGTACAATAACAAATATAAAAACAATTAAATACAGGATAGACAAAAAGTAAACCGATCATATTTATTATTAATAATTGTATATTTATAAAGATGTCGCAAATATTTTTCTGCTTTATACTTTTATAAATACAATACGTAATTTGATAGTTTGGACAGGAGTTTTCCCCAAAGTGATTATCATTATTATTTTATTTTTATAATTAGTTAAAATTAATTAAATATGTTTTCTGCGTCCAAATCCGCGTCGACACAAAGTTGTGTCAGCTGCCATGGTCCTGACTGATTTCCTGAATGAGAAAAGGCTATTGCTTAAAAAATAGGCACCTATAGTTGATGCTCTCCTGCGGCATTCGTACAATATTTTTACGACCTACTACCTTAGAAGATGCCTTGCTTGTTTCCTAACCTCGATTTATAAAAAAAAAAACTCAAACCATCGTATTACTAATAATCTCATCGAGCAGCTGTATCCGAAATCTATTAAAGGATGCATAGGATTTTTGTTCGGTGCCAGTTTCGCATTCGTCCAAAATAATTAAAATTGTACAGGTGTTATACACAAAGCACTTTGTTCAGTTCTAGACAGTGTGCTTATTAAAATTATAGATCACAATAAAATTACTATTATTTGTAAGATGAAAGTCATTTACCGGATCATTATTATTTAGGTATTATGTTAATAAAAAAATATTTTAAATTTTCACGCATCGAGTTTCAGAATTGATTTGAAATAATTCTCAAAAGCTAGATAGAATATAAATAAATTAATACACACATGTTGTGTACAAGTTAAAGATGTTCGTTTATGTATTACATTACAAAACAATATTTGGTATAATTAGATTGTTTTATTTTTTTGATTTTAGTTTCATACTTATTAGCATCAGATATTGCAATAACACTGGTAAAAATATTAATCCATGGGCTGCTCCAACAAGCACGATGCACAGGAACATTCTAAAGTAGAATATTTTGAAGAGTTCCGACTGTGAAAATGCCAGAACAACTATTCCCGCAAACTTTGTCAGAGTAATTCCGCTCAAGACATTGCTTCCCATGTCCACAAGTGCGTCAAACACACGATGTTCTGGCTTTGACGCGCTAGTTGCGTAAGTATGGACAATGTGACTGCAAAACTCCACTGCAATTCCGACACACTGAAAAATAAAAATCGAAGCAAATTCATATTTTTATTTCAATTAATTGAATCATTTGATTCCGGTTTTGTATTTTTGCCTATTAATTTAGTATGAGTAATACAAATAAAATACAGTTGGATACTTCAATAGTATCTATGAAGCAACATTCAAGTTTAAAAAAAGCTTAGATCTATTTATTAGAGAAATCTATATTATCTAGAAATAATCTATATACAGAAAAGTAATCATGCCCAACCAAATTGATTATTATATTATACATAGCCAGATTTGGCATTGGGGCTTTTTGGTTTAGCCGTGTGTGGCGAATTTATTTTGACCAATATTTCATCAATCACAACAAATCTCAAAATCGTCAACCGTGAATACGACCCATGCATTGGCGATTAAAATAATGTTCAAAGGATATTCGTCGCACACGGTTAAACCCAAAATCCATAACACTGGGTTCAATTTTCTTCTTTATCGTCGTTACCGAATATTTTAAACCCTTTAAATTTGATATTTTTTGTTACTTCTCCCTCACATTAGTAACATAATTTGTAAATAATACTAAAGCGTTGTTTTTTCAATAAGTACATGCTGTATAAGTAATTTATAATTAAGATATAAAATGCATAAAGAATTGGGTAGTTTTTTTTATTGAAGACTCTATAGTTATTATGACGTTTATACTGCGTATTGAAAATATTCCAATTACTAGCGTTTATATAATTTGTAATTTTGGTAAAATCGGGCTAATTGTCCGATCTTTTTAAAACATCCCATTAACAAAGCACAAGAAAATATGCCTCGCATATTACATCTACCATCTCATCAAGTCTTCAGGCTTTCGTCCTGGAGGCCGTCGGGAACTATATATGAGTATGTTTTCACGTAGACCTTCGGGTGCAGAGATGTCTGTAATTCAGTCCAACAATATACATTTTTTACACTCACCATTACAAGATTGACAAGTGACACAGCATTCAAAGTAATGTTCCACCAATACATGAGTCCCATCATATCAATGAGGATCATAGCAACAGAAAGAAGGATGATCAGTGATGAGAAGATATCTAGACCAGTTATCACAAAGCTGACGACAAACACCACCAACAAGGAGTATCCCAGAGATTCCAGTGCGTCAGGCCACATTGTTAAGTACTGCTCATAAAATACATAGAACACACTGAAACAATACAAAATGTATGTAAATTATGTAAAGATCAGGGTATACAAATCAGGGTTCTGGGACAATGCATAAGACAATCTGAGCTTCCAAGCCGGGCGGCATAGTTCAGTGGTAAGAGCGTTTGTTTGTCATTTTGACGCTGACGGTTCAAATCCCAACCAAGTTTGATATTTAATAAAAATATTTAATCGAATGTAAGCGTTTTACATGCCCCCGGTAGGGTTGAGCCATCCCTAAAAGACAAATAAAGGTCAAGGCTTCGGAAGCGTCGGGTTTATCAACCGATATTCTTAGAAATAACTCTGATTATTGACACTCAAATATTTCTCTGGTACTACAGCCGCAGTCTATGCAAGTTCGCAAACTCTTGCCCTGGAGGCTCCCGGAAATCATCTGTTCCCATGTGGATCTCCGGGTATACTGGTAATAGACATACTCAATTGTAAATCATTTACAAAGTATGGTAAAAATAAAAAAGCATGAAGGCAAGTACTACTATGTTAAAACAAGGTAGGTAGTATTTATTTATTTAATATTTGAAATGGAAAAAAGTGAATGCTAAAATATATAAATAATATTATTTACCTGTAAGGAAAGATGGTAATTTCTTTGTTACCAGTAGCTTCTCGTACCATATCAGTGAGATTTTTCGCTAAGTTCTTAGCATATCGGTATGCCTCATAATAATCTTTAGAACCTCGAAGTGTTTTATGATATCCCATAAAATATGACTCTTTAGTTTTTGCATTTCCATGACTGTCGAGTACGTAGTTTAAGCCCTGAGAAAACACGAACGATTAAAAATATTTCAAATAAAAGATATAATTGTTGCACAATTAAAACAAAGTTTTAATATTTCTAGTTAGAATTTGTTATATATTATATAACGATGTCAAAAGCTTGAAAAATGTCAAAAAAATTTGGTGATCTCTAAAACGAAACCATTGCCATAATAATAAGAACATTACTCAAATATTATTATAACAGGCATCTGAAACAGATGCCTGCTTACAATACTGGGGGTAGCATAATTTGAGATTGTTGTCGAAGATGGACCTGATTGGGACATGTATTAAGAATGCCGCAGGGGAGCATTAACTAGAGCTGCATTCTCTTCAGGTCCTTGAATGCCGTCGAAAGATATAGAATGTACTCGGCGTAGATGCGGAAGGCGAATATGATATCTGATGGAGGCGAAGACCATGGTGACTGACAGCTTTTGGCGGCAGCTCGTGGAGGCTATGTTCCAGTTAGGAGAACGGACATGATGATGACGATGATGATGACGAATTTATAAAATAAATGTGCAATGTAATGGTAATTGATGTATACCATAATTCATATTTTAAATAAAACATATTTTTCTTACCGGACTGTAACTCGCATGGCCTCCCTTGGCACACTCGGCATCTGGATTGTCTTGCAGAAAGAATGGAAGATACGTCTCAAAGTCTCTTGCAGATGGACGCAATTTGAAATATTCCATATCCACTCCACAGTCTCCACAGAGTTCAGGATTGCTCTCTATATAAATAAATACATTATATGTGTAAAGCATTTAAATATATACACTGGACGACAGTTCATGGCTCAAGATACTAGTACATGGTATGTAGATTTTTACCTTACTCAAAATATTACAACTATTAATTTATTATATGACATACTAGCTGAACCGAGCCACGCTTCGCTATGGCTTTTGTATCTTAACTTTGGCAATATTGATAAAATGGCAACACTGTATAACTATAAAAAAACGCACAAAATTTTCAGTTTTCGTTAGAATTTCTCAATAAAAAGTATATAATAACACCTTTCAATCAAAGTCCAATGTTCTGTAAATAAATGTTGTCAGTCCATCGATTATTTTCTGAGTTTATCAACCGTAAACATACGTATTCTATTTTAAATATATGTGCCCATGATTATAGAAACTGAGATATTTAAAGGTTTGAATTTTAATGTTGGTTGAAAAGCGATGAAAGTGACAACTTCATGCCATATTTAGATTTTTAAAATTCATGTTGGATGAAGATTATATTAGGTCACTACAATGTGAACTGAAATAAATGAAAAACGTTTTTTTTTTCAATTTCATTACTTACACCACTTTCATAATTATGGCCACATTATGTAGACTGCTTTAACCAAAGAAGTTGCTTTTTTTTTTCAAATTAATTATTCGTAATGGTGTGAAATGGAGACGAAAATGTTATTTATGTTCCACATTTTTTTAGCAAGCTCTATGTAATACAGAAATGTACTAAGGTTATGAAAAACGCTTTACTTGATCAAATGTGCCCATAATTATGAAAGCGGTGTAAGTTAAGAAAGGGAAAAATATTATTTTTTATTTTATTTCAGTTCTTATTATTGTAAATTAATATAATATTCATCTAAAATCAATTTAAAAAATATATAGAATTTATGCATCATGTTGTTATCATTTTATTTGGTTTTCTACCAACATCAAAACGTAAACCTTCAAATATCTCAAAATTACAGAATTATGACTTATGCCACGTTCATAATTATAATTAATTATGTGTACAAATACCTGCATGAGGGCAGAAAGAGTTGTTGGAATAAAAATATTTACAACATTTGTCACTAGAACTCCAATCGAAGAAGTCGTCAAGCCAAGAATTGGGAGTTCGTTGTAAATAAGTTCTGAAATGTAATTGTTAAATTAAATTCAAAGCATGATACAAGTATTTATTATGTATGTTAATGTGTTTTTCTACTGATATACCTATTTACAAATATGAAACAGTTAACAATTAATAGACATAATTATAATTGGTAATAGTTAATTAATAATTCAATTAATATTATTGTTATAGAGAATACTGAAAGGATTCTAACATAAGTAAGAGTATATTATGTACTTTACTGTAAGGATGAGTTAGATTCATGCATAGTTTCGTAGTATACTTTGTCGTCCTTATTCTTTTCTTTACGGCTGTGAATGTTGGCGTCTCGCCAAGTGCCAATGGAGCCGTATAATGGGTTTCGAGAGTAGATGCGTGCGTAAAATACTGGGGGTACGATAGTTTGACTTTGTGAGGAATTACCAGGTGAGAGAGCGGAGAAGGCAGCCTTCCATATACAGTCGGTCACGAGGTGAAGGTGATCATGGTTGGGACATGTATTGAAGAGAATGCATGGGTGCTAAACCTACAGCTGCCTTTATTTCGTACCCCTGGACTTATGTATACATTATATACATATGAAGTACTTGGCGGAGCTGCGGAAGACAGAGCTGACACGGAATGAAGTGAGGAATATGGCGGCAGTTCATGCTCCAGTAAGGGGTGTGAATTTGGTAATGATGACGATGAAGGCAATTTTGTATTTCAATAAATAAAACAATATTTATGACTAAGACTTTTGGTTGCTTGAGAAAGGTTTTGATTTCATTTAGGTTTTAATCAAATCTTGCCACTTGTATAAAACATAACTTGGTAATAATTTAATGAATGCTTCTCACCTGTCTGTGTATTTTGAAGCAATGTATAATTCTGTTAATACAGAATTATTGTTACACAGCACTCCTCCGCATATTAAGTTTTGATGATTGACATCCGAGTAATTGAGACCTTCAGTGACGACCCAGTACACCGGAGGACCCATCTGGAGCAAGCTGCCAATACTCAGCAAGTATTTCCTCACGTGCGAGTCCTTAGGCATCGCAAGATCTTGTTCCAACCCAATCTCAATACTGGGAATCACGGTTATACTCCAACACAACCACAAGACAAACACAACCGCGACTATTGGCTTAGTCACCCTGAAAATTATTAAAAGTTATATGTATTTTTCACATTTATTTTTAGATCCATTTCAAATGATAAATATTCTCCTCAACTCCATCCAAGCTCCACTACAAATCGAGGTTGTACATTAATATATTTTTTTTGAGACAAGTTGTACAACTATAAACAAAAAAATCTCAAAATAAATCGACAAATGATATGGGAAGGATTTGGAAAACTTGAGTACATTTTTAAAGCGAAAATTCCGCAATGTCTTAAAACTAAGGCGTTTAGACAATGCATCCTCCTAGTATTGACGTGTAGCGCAGCAACATGGAATCAAAGAGCAGCTCTTACCCATAAAATAAAGGTCACCTATCGTGCCATGAAGAGATCCATACTCGGAGTGTCTCTAAAAGATAAAATCTGAAACGAGGATATCCGAAAAAGAATTTGAGTTGTGGAGGCTACCTAAATAATATGCACACTCAAGTGGCGATGGGCAAGTCATATATGTTGAAGAGACGACGGTCGATGGCTGAGAAAAAGACCTCTAGCAAGATGGACTGACGACATCAGAAGAATAACGGTTGTTGTCTGGGTGCGGAAGGTGGAGGATCTAGTAGGATGGAGACTCATGCGGCAGGCCTACGTTCAACAGTGGACGGACATATAGTGATGACGATGATGAAACTCCATCCATTCCCCTTACTTATTTTCATATTCTCATTTTAATCAAGTAGTATTTATCTATTTAATAATGTATGAAATGATTCGACGCGCAGTTCTTATACGATTGATGAACTTAGAATATTATTTTTAATTTTAATTAAAATATAAATTACCAATGGAACAAAACTGGTGCGTAGTATTTTTTAAATGCTTCATGAAGTATGCCTTTGGAGTATTTTTGTTCTGTTGGTTGTCCAGTGCAGCTTGATTGCTTAACACAGCAAATTACGTCCAATCGACCAGACTGAAAAAGATTTTTATTAACTTAAAAACAAAAAAGTAGGCTAAGAATACTCTCGTATATATGTATAAACAATTTAATAAAATTGTAAATGTTAGACTTAATATTTACCCGGAATCGATCACTGTCGAGAGACAGGAAGGCAACGAAGGCGGTAATTTGGAAAACGAAATCCAGGAATAGAGCTAAAGCTGCGTACAATGCGAATCGGTTAACAGCTGGCATTCCAGAAAGAGTACCTGTAATAATACTTTTATTAAAAAAACGATTACAGAGAATGTCATGTCTATAACTCTTTATATTAAAAAAAACTGTAGCAAAAATTCTGGTATTTAACATATATTTGGGTAACATATTGTGGCGAGTAAGAAGTATTTAGTTTAATCATTCTAGAGAATTTTATTAGGATGGGTTAAGCCGCCTCTTAGGACAAAATGGTCCACGCCTCGGGAGCGTCGAGCTTATCATCTGATTTCCTTTAAAAAGTTATTTACAAATCACTCAAAAATGTGCCATGGACACTACAGCTACCCTTTCTTCAAGATCTCACACTTTTGCTTTAGAAGTTGTCTGGAACCAAATGTGTTCTCAAATATAACTTTAGGTATGTCCTTGAACGAGGAATGGACTGAAGCAGCTGATAGAACTAAGTGGCAGGAGTTTGTGTTGACCATATGTTCCATATATGGAACATATAAGAAGTGTATTTAATTATTCCATTTGAAACAATAGTACTCTAGTTGAGTAGCAGATTGTTACACATACTCATAGATAATTATATTGTTTAGACTGTTCTATAAAATCGATCTATTTAGACATATCCAGAAATAACGCAAGGAACACAATAAAATAATAAGATAGAGAATATAGACTAATAAGCATGTTTTTGTTGGAGCTGACAACTTTTCGTTTCTAATCAAAGATATTTATATCAATATAAGTATATAATCTAGAACTGAAAACTATTTAGTTTGATTTCAACCTATGGAATATATTAAAAGAATAATAAAAGATATAGTGAGAAGTTAAACATACCGATAGCAAAGCAGGCACACTGAGAAGTTGTCGTAAGAACCATTGAAGGCCCAACTTTAGCCAGAGTTTTGCCGAATATGAACTTATTTCTAGATTTACTGTCCTTGCCCTCGTATGTCAGTGTTCCCTCTTGAAGGCCAATACATATATCATTGTATGCGGATACCAGGATGAATATATTGTCTACTCCGATAGCAAGCACCAAGAATGGTATTACCTGAATAAAGAATAACACAATTACCATACATATAAATTATTATAATGTGTAATATGCTCGTTGTTTGATTGGTACAAACTCTTCGAAGGAAAGTGACTAATGGATTTAATGAAATAGAAAGGAAAATAGTAATACCTCAATAATAAGCAAAGTAGTCGGCACTCCAATATAGCCGAAGAATCCCAGGGAACATCCGACGGATGACAGCACGATGAGAATTCCGACTACTCCTAATGTTATTTTGCTGTCGAGCTGGAAGTAATTTTTACATTGATTTCATATATTATAACTTTGAAGAACCACCATTTTTTAAATGAGAAATTATGCTTTGTATCACATGCGTTAAGTAAAGTAAAAATAATAATAAATAAATTTATCACATGATTGAATATTCCATTGAACGGAAGACAGACATCAGAGTATAGTTACAATTTTAATATTCTTTGTAGCCTAGAACTGCTAAACTGATATTTAAGAAAAATAATTGTAGCAAATGTTGGGATTTATTTTTATCTATTAAGAATATTCATTTAAAAAGTGATTAGATAAAATGTATTTTTGCAATAAAATAAATGAAAAATTTATAGAAAATTTACAATACTTGAAAAATTTATTACAATATTATACTTGTACGTTTTGTTCGAGTTATAGTTATACCAGCTAGAAAACGGTAAATTTAAAATAGTAAATATTTTTTAACTTGAGACTTCTATATTTGTAAGTAACCGATTTATCTTATATTCGTGCCATTTGTATTGATGTTTTAAAAGGTAACGATATAATTATGTTATCGCTTTAATATTGAACGCTCCAGTATGGGCGAGGTCTGCCCATACCAAGAAAGTGGATATTGCTCTGAATGAAACGTGCCGGGTGGTTACGGGGTGCCTAAAACCTACCCCAATATCAAGGCTATATCAACTCTCGGGCATTGCCCCACCAAACATACGGCGAGAAGTTACTACCAAGAAGGAGCTCACCAAAGCAACCCACGACGCACTCCACCCTATGTTTGGGTACCAAAAGATAACCACACGGCTCAAATCAAGAAGAAGTTTCCTATAGGCGACAACGGAACTGGTGATACCTGAGGCCACCCTGCGGCTGAACATGTGGAGAAGCGCAACTGAGGGGAATACTTGGATTGCCCCGAAAGAGGACCTAGCCCCTGGACATGACCAAGGGTAGAATATATGGAGGTCCCTTAACAGGCTTCGGACCGGAGTATGCAAGACGAGCACACAAATGAGGGCCCAGCAGTTTTACAGCGGACCAACTGAATGTGACTGCGGCGTGGAGCAGACCCTGTCACATCTTCTGGAGTGTGCGCTGTGCCCGAATAGCTGCACCCAGGAAGACCTGATGATGGCCAGAAGTAACGCCATCGACGTCGCCCACTTCTGGGCAGACAGGATCTGACCCTGTTGTTTCCGACACGATTATATATATATATTGAACGCTAACAAATCTACGTTAGCGTTCTAATCTCATGATAAATGATTATCATATTTCAATTGTGAGTTAATATTGCAGCGATACAAAAATAAGTGATGGGATTGATTTTTACCAGAATTCTTTTGAAGGATTGTATGTTTCCCAGCGAAATAGCGATGTAGATAAACATAACTACATAACTAATAACCGCAGTTCCAATTTCAGCTTGCGATACTCGTTCTAGTTCATCCTGAATTGAACGTTCCGAAGAATATGAAATATCCATATAGTCTGGTCTAATATATGCATCGTAGTGTTTTAAGTATTCGATAAATCTGCAAATTTCGAAAATTATTAAATACACTATACAACGATGAATCTTATATATAAAATTGAAATTGAGTTTTTTGTCTGCTCATTTGTTTTTGCGTAATGCCGTTGATGTCTGTTTGCACTTTGTAAGAGAACACGTGTAAGTTTTGTTACTAAAATTCTCTGAGGGGTCCGTATGTTGATGCCCAATTATGTGGCTCGTCGTCTGCTTGGTGATTCTTCGCTCTCAGCGACATCGGCAACCACAGCCGCGATATTCTCAGCCAAACGACCAGTCTCCTGCAAGGTCTCCTGTGGTTCAAGCCTGTTCGAGTAGAGTAGCTAAGCACCAGAATTTTTGCCCAGTCAGCGCGACACGATTAGGAAATCGACGTCGAAATTTCAGCCGATTATTGATCAATTAAATAGACACAATTATTCCACGATCTTCAGAGTATTATATAGCGCTTCATTGCTTGTTTTTTTGTAAACTGCAGTTGTCTAGTTCACAAATGGCGAATATGATTGCCGTACGACGCCATTTGGAAAAATAATAAAATCTTTCGATAAGGTGATTAATTTTACGCCATTCTGAATCTACAGACAAGGGAACTTAACCGAACAAAAAATAAGGAATTTTGTACTACAATAAAAATGTGAATCAAACCTTCGTTCCCAATCTAATGCAGGAATCAATTTATTATCTTCCAAGGAATTGTTGATAATAAATGTTAAGACAACTGTATCTGAATCATCAACAGCTGGAGTTTTTCCGCCGCCAAAGATTAAGTTTGCCTCAATTCCTCCTCCCCATGGAGCCAAGCAATCGGGATTGAATGGATTCCTGAACATAGAATTTTTAAATATGTTAATCAATGAATAAGCGTTTTATCATCAATTGAATGATTACCAAGTATATAAAAAATAATATATTTAAATAAATATATTTTGAGCTAATCTCGATTGAATATGTCTTTATTTTTTGAAGCAGTACAATGTTATAAACATTGTACTGCTTCAAAAATACAAATACTTAATACTTGATACACACACAAGAATTCACAAATACACATACAGCTTACTACAAGTACCATCTATAAATGAAACTTATCAAAAATATATATAATACGTGAAAATTTCTTGACCCGGTGTGAAGAGCAATTGGCAACGGACCATCACTGAGTAATGGAAATGAACATGGTTTTAAGAACTCGTGCTTGGAATCCCAGCATCTGCCTATTATTTGTAGTTCGAATCTCATATGAGTCATGATATTGATCAGAAAAATGTCATATGAGATGATGTTCGCTATGAATTTGTTTGTGTGCATCAAATATTGAATTCAAAAAACATATATCATTTATGTCATCGAATTCTTTAAGTATAATAACATATATAATTAAAATTATTAACCCCACGCAATTCTGGATGGTGTTGAGATAACTCATGTCTGAATTGATGAAGTCTTCGAGGTTGTCTCCGAAGTAGCCAAAGAAGGACATAACAGCACACTGCTTGATGTTGTTCTCGCCAGTGAATGAGGATCTCAATGGGGCAAAACAAATCTTGTCCAGACCTGTTCCATCATCCATGCCGATCTGTATCATTGAGAAGCCAAGCAAAAAATAGTTTTAATTATATTTTTAGCATTCACTTTGAGAATAATTTCAAATCATAAAGATTTAAAAAAATCTCTTCTTGCAAGGTAGATACGTTCTTCATACACCCGTGCAAACAGAAACTGTGTAAAAAAGTTGATAAGTAGCGAAAAGAGTATAAATAACGAAGTGTTGTAAGTTTATTGGCTAGTTGGAGTCCTTCAAGAATTGTATTTGCCGATAGTAGTTTAACATGAATGAACTAATGTATAATTATTTTAATTCTCTGAAGTACTCCCTACAACTTGTTCTTCATAAGGGACTGCATCAAATGTGAATTCTGCAATATATTCAATTTGTAACTCTTCAAACCCTTCTCCTCCAATTTGATAAAATGATGATGTCAGAGTGCAAAACCTTGGAAAATTAAAAAAAAATATCGGTTCTTTTATCAAAACCGTGCAAAAAGAGAATTTCCTATCTCCTGTATAACGTTATAACCTTGCTTTAATGAGGACAACGTTAATTAACTTTTTACTACATTAAGCAGTTTCGTTCACTCTTGATTCTTCATAAGTAATTTACTTAAGAAAATAATTACTGAGCAATTATTGGCAATAAATGTCATCGACATTAACTGAGTGATTGTTTACAAGTAAAAATACGAATTAAGAGTATAGAGTGCTTCAAACTATAGCTTTTTTTGTGATTCATTAACTCGGTGCGAAATATCATTGTTTATTTCATAAACAATAAGCATGTGTAAACAAGGAGTAAAAAAATACCTTTAATATTTCTCGTTGAAGATGGATTACATCTAATAATAATGTTTTGTTAAATGCTGGTCCCCATACTTTTGTCGATGTATTAACCTGAAAAATAAATTTACAAAATTTATTACAACTGTTAACATATTTCTATACATAATACAAGTATAGATGGATCAATGCAAGGATAAAAAAATATTACTAATCTATTTGTATTTTAAGTTATCATTGTTATTTCTATTTCTTGTATTCCATCTTCTTCTTGATCTCTAATTTCAAGGATACCCATTTTAAGCCTTGCCCTTCATCAACTTTCATAACAACTTTCAACATAAATAAGCTCACGTTTAGTATCAACAAATGTAACGTTATCTCTTTCTCCGGTTCTAAAAATCCTATTCTATCCAAATACTACTTATCTGGAACATTGCTCGACAGAGTAGCAGTTGTCAAGGATCTAGAGGTATAACCTACGATTCATTATTCACTTTCCATACTCACATAATCAATTAAACTTCACGCGCCAACAAACTTCTCGGATTCATCACCCGCCAGGCTAGTCAATTTCATAACCCTCTAATTTGTCGTACTCTCTATTCTTCACTCGTTTTATCTGTTCCTCTCCCAAATCCCAATAAATCCAAATACATTTTCACGCTCGAAAAAATTCATAAAAAAAATCTCCGACGTCTTTATTTTTATATTTACGGTAACTATCCATTTAATTCATTTAATTCCGAACATTACCAGCTCTTTTTCTTCTAGGGATGCTTTTTTTCCATTCGCTAGAGTCCCGGAGAAAAATTGTTGCACTCAAACTTTCATTCCTTCTTCTTCGCGGTTCAATTCACAACCCTGGGATTCTTGAATGTTTTAACTTCTATGTTCCAGATAGGTACACCCGTGCTCGTAGCCATCCATTGTTTTTGATCCCAGTCGATGCTTGTGGAGCTTCAAGCACTCAATTTGGTACAACCGCAATGTCGCTCATAAATGGCCTACCAGCACACCTCGATCCTTTTCTTACATCCTTTTCCTCTTTTGTCGATGGTATTGTTCTACTTGATCTCTGTGATCTTTGACACGTGTCATCTTCATATTCTTTTGTGTTATTTTTATTTTTATTATTTTCTCTCTTTATTGTATATTTATGCATACTCTATGTTTCTTAATATTTGTAAAAAATTGGAATTTCGATTCTGTATATAAATAAATAAATAAATAAATAAACTTTCACACCTCTACTCCTAGTCATCCGATGAAAATATTAATTTGAGGACTTATAGAAATTGCAATGCGCCCTTTTTAATATCATTCTTGGTCTACCGATTTTTCTTCACCCTCTTGAGTATCCACTGAAATTTTTTTTTGACACCACCGGTGATGGCGAAATTTTCTGCATATATTTAGTCCATCACAGACTTATTGGTATGACATAAACTGAGAACTAGGGAGCATTGTATATGTTTAACAGCTCTTCATTGTGTATCCAAATTTTCACAACATTCATAAGACCACAGGATATCATGCAGCAATCTTCTCTCATAAATATAAAACATCCGATATCAGCAAACTTTTCTTTTTGGTATCCAGGCCTCACACACCCACCTTTATTTTGATAGTTATGTACATGAGTGATTGTCTAACATAGTGAGTAAAGCGTCCAGTGTAAACTAACATTTTGAAATAAATATTTCAATTACAATATAGAATAAATTATAAAGTGACTTACATTGCCTATTCCTTGAGCTTGAATAAATATTTGAGCAGTGCGATAGAAAGGACCGAACCTAAAATAAAATAATTTATTAGAAAAAGCTCATACTTAGAGATATAAAAAAATCCAATAAATTACAAGTAAGTATGTACACACGGATATGGTAAACTTAATAAAATGTTTTTATTAAATTGTTTTGGAGGATTTTTACAATATATTTCAATACTTTATACCCTGATACCTTATAGATAAGACACAGGAAACATCATATTATATGACGTTTCTCTATAGAATAATGCTTATCCTGTCCCCAAGAGAGAAATTTTCTGTGAATTTTTATGTACGTATGAATTTGTTAAATACGTTTTCAATTAAATAACTTCTTAGGTTTTTTCGCGTTTTTAATTTGTCATGAATGTTTTGAACTATTAAACATATGAAAACACATTTTATTACCTGCTGTCGAAGAAGTCTTTTTGTTTTCTCACTTCTGAATTGGGTGATGACCAAATCTCAACAGGATCAGTTGTGACATCGAGGAATGTGATTCCGAAGCAAAGCGCGATCACGATCCATGAAGTTACCATCAAAACAGTTATTGGCTGAGAAGCACAACCTAAGCAATGTCAATCGTATCATTACACCATACAATTTGCAGACAGTTTACTCACAGTTACGCAAGTATTAGGGGCACGAAATTGAGTGTGGTTTTTTCAACTCATGTGGCACCCATTTTCCCATGTGTTCCTGTAGACTAGACCTATTTATTAGACAGTTTCTGTATCGCGAATTGTATTTTGTTCAATTGTTCTGATTAAAAAATCGTCATTCTTTTTAATTGATATTCCACATCCAATTTAAAAAAGAAAAAAAATATTAGATTTAAATTGTCTGAACCATGAATGTCTGAAATATTCCCCAGCGTAGTATTATAATAATATTTTTTGCAGCATTTGTTGCGTTCTATTTTTCAAAAAATGGTATATTTGAAACAAATTATTCATATGATACAAAGCTCTCCATTGTATATACGGTTATTTATTTATAATTTAAACGTCGTAATACATTTTAGATATGTATTACTAACGATATAACTGCAAATGAGTTGTGAAAAATTATCTGGCGAAGCACAACAGACCATCGAAGAGTGAAAACTAACAAACGCAACACTTAATTCCGGTCCCTGTATTAATAACGAAAGCATATAGCATGCCATCGTTAACCTTTTGGTAACGTTATGATATATATTCAGATTCGAAAACTCTAATTGTGTCATCATCATCATCACCATGTCCGCTCCCCTAACTGAAGCATATGGTTGTCACGAAATGCCGCCACAAAAAATAACACCTTTGACATAATACTTTATAGATATATACAATATACCAGCTTATGTTGTATTCCTACCTTGCCCGATAGCACAGAATATTCTTTCAAGGAAAGTGTTGACTCCGCTGTAGGTACAGCTTCTGTTATTTGATGGAAACTTCGAGAAACCATCGTCGGGTATTAAATTGTTTTTATTTCTTTTTTTGATAATGCGTTCACCTAAAACGATATTAATAAAACTTAATACAGCAAATGATCCCGAAATTGAAGTCTTAATAACTGTGTGTAAATAGTAAAAATGACGAATAATTAACATCAAAATAATAATGAAACAAATTTGAAATATGTAAAAGCGTTTACGAAAGTAGTAGCAAGAGTTCGCACAGAATCTTTGTACAAATGGTTTTATGTATCCGCTAAAATAATATGATATTATTTTTTAGTGTTAGATTAATTTATATTTAAATACAAATTCTTTGCGAGAAATGTTAATGATGTCTGTCTAAGCCAGCGGTCGGGGAACTTTTTTAACCATTACCCCAAAATATTTTTGCGTATGTCGATATTACCCCAGAGTATTTTGCGTAAGTCGATATTACCCCAAAATATTTTTGCGTAAGTCGATATTACCCCTTCCCCCCATTTTGAAAAGAAGACAATCAACGTATATTTAAATAATGTATTGAATTAATTAATTTACAGGGAAAATAACAAAAAAGTTACATGAAAATAGTAAGTTTTATGAAATAGCAAAGTAGAATATTTTCCTTATTACTCCAAAAACAAATTTACCCCGGTTCCCCGAACGCTGGTCTAAGCAGACCACAAAAAGGTCAATTTGCTTCCACATTGTATGCACTTATTGTAATTTTTGCGACCCACGGTCAGCAGGCACTAACTGATGCACAGCTTGCACTTTGTACGGGAACCGATCTGGTGACACCCAATTTCATGGCATTTGGTCATCTGCTTGATGTACACCCGTGCTTGTAGCTATCCATTGTTTTTGATTCCAGTTGATACTTGTGGAGCTTCGAGCACTCAATTTAGTACAACGGCAATGGCGCTCCTAAATGTCCTAACAGCATACTTCAATCCTTTTCCTCTTTTGTCGATGGTATTGTTCTCCTAGATCCCTGTGGTTTTTGACATGTGTCATCTTCTTCTTCTTTTATGTTTTTTTAAATCTTTTGTATGTATTGTATGATTATGTATACTATATGTTTTTTATTACTTATACCTTGGAACTGCGGTTCTGTTAAAACAATAAATGTTTCTTAATTTTTCGTTTTTTTTTTTATTCAAATCGGCAGCCACAACTACAATATTCAGCCGAACGACCAGGGTAATAACCACGCCCTGTTAGGTCTCTTCTGGTTCCAGTCTGTTAGAGTCTAGTAGTTAAGCGCCGGAATGTTTGCCCAGTGGTGCGACACGATTAGGAAATCGACGTCGAAATAGACTTGATATGTTTGACGTACAACGTCGTTTGCAAGAAATATAACGTCATCCGATAGGGTGATTATTTTGACGTCACCCTGTACATAGCGAGAAACAAAAAAATCTTTCGTTTTGAGCAAAATAAATGGTTCAAATCAATGTTGCGTATGCCTTGTATTAGAGAATTTTGTTTTCACCGATTGATAATCCAATGAAGAGTCCAGTTAGTAAAAAGAACAGGACAACAGCTACAGTAAAGCTGACGCAGTTTGCTCCCAGGACGTCACAAGGAATAGCAGGATAAGGAGGTTCCACTGAGAAAGGACAGCTGGCTTCACAGTCCACACAACTGCAACTAAATAGCCCCTGAAATATTGAAAATTAATGTAATAATACAAGAAGATATCTTGTATTCATATATAGAACATTCAGAGTTGAGAAAGGTTGAACAATTCTGCGAAAAATACATTGTAAGGAAGCGAGATGTTCGAAAAGTATACAAATATTGAAAATTTTAGTTGTAATTTCGAAAATATTTGCCAAATATCACATGGAAAAAGATTTAGGTCCTACAGGTTTTGGTGTTTAAAGTATGATACACATTTACGTACAAGGTTACGAATATAAATAAGAAAGGCTTGTATTTATTTGTTCAGCAACAAATTCAATGTATTGACAGTAAATTAATGAATTGGTAGTATCATAAATTAACTGGCTGTAGATTAAATACATTTGCAGTATCCACTGTGTTGGTCATATATAGTTGGAGTAAACTGTAGTAATATATTCAATGAATATATTAGTGAGTAGATGGTCGTAAGATGCAAATTTATGACTAGGACTACGAATTATTAGCATACTAGCGTGTACCCGGCATGCGTTGCAATGCCACTTAAAAAAAATAAACCGCGAGTTTTTATGGAAGCGCCTCGTCGGGAGCCTCTCGCCTTCCGATTGGATACGTTGGACTTGAGGCGTGACCGGAGCCAATTAGAAACAATCAACTTAGGTTATGTTGTTCTTGCCTAAATTTGACAGTGGCGCCCGTATGTGTTTTTATTTATTGGAGTGCTTTTGGATACACAATGTTTTTTTGTTTTTCAGCCATCATTTACAGCTGCATCGCGTAAATGAATATACCCTTCTTGTATCACCCGATACCAACGTTAATAAAGGTTCGAGTGGTGAATGTAATTCTGGCAATTTCAATTTTCCACTCGTGCAACACATTCCTAGTGTTTCATTTTTAAATTTAAAGGCACTACAATACACGCATAATTTATCAATTTTTCCAATAACAATACTTGGGTGCAGACTGTATTCATAATTAGGATCGTAATGGAAAGCACTATGATTTAAATAAGCATGCAGAGTACGTCTAGTACGATCTACGCGTACTCGATCTGTTTCCAATCTTGCTTCCCGTCGCTCATCTGTTTCAGATAAACCGGTGTGAGCAGTGTGTACTCTAACTGTTTCCAATCCTGCTTCCCGTTGCTCATCTGTTTCAAATGAACGGGTTTGAGCAGTGTGTACTCTAACTGTTTCCAATCCTGCTTCCCGTTGCTCATCTGTTTCAGATGAACGGGTTTAAGCAGTGTGTACTGTAACTGTTTCCAATCTTGCTTCCCGTTGCTCATCTGTCCAGATGAACGGGTTTGAGCAGCGTGTACTCGATCTGTTTCCAATCTTGCTCTCCTTTGCTCGACTGTTTCTGAAGCTCAAGATGCCCTTTTCATTCGTGCTTGAGTTGTACTCTTGACCTATTGCTTTTCATTTGGGTGGCATAATTGATATCACAGTGAATGTTACGTTTTGAAATTCACTTTTGAAAAATAAAAATAAATTGATTGATATAATACTAACATTAAGGTTATCAACTGACAATACTTGGTGAACTAATTATAGTTTTAGAATTAATTTTAATTAAAAAAATATAATACCTAGTATTTCATAATATCTTTTTAAATAGAAAGCAAAAAAATTATTATTGTATAATGTCTTAATACATTAAAACTAATCACATACCAATTAATTTAAAAAAATTTAAAACCTGTAAATATGTGTGTACTAATATAGGATCTTGTCCATACCTATATAAGCCACGGCCTGTTTTTATTTTCTCATTATTGAAGATGGTCTTCAGGAAGGCCGAAACATGTTAGCATTAAAATAAATTGTGAATCAAAACTAAATATTTTTAATTTATTATTTTTTTACTTAAAATGAATTATAAAATTATAATATAATACTATCCGAAGCCGACCAGCAATTGGAATTCAAAAATTAACTCTTTCTACTGTATATCACACACAATTATTACGTTATATTTATTTTAATTCGATAAACAAAAAAGTCGTAAAAAATTCAAATATTGAAATAGTTTATTCGAAAATCGAATTTTGTTTCTAAATATTCAGTACCTTACGTTAGTACCTACTTATAATAACTTCAGGTGAGTGAATTGTTGTTTACGGCGTTGCCAAGGAAACACAATGTTCTAAATTGGCCGTTCTGTATTACAATAGTCTTGTATGAAAACATGTTTTACGTAAATATTCAATTAATTTTTGTAATTAAATCAAATTTTGAGTATCCTATCTTTTTCTTTCTAGTATCAGCAATAATTTGACAAAGTATTATCGCAATCGGGTTAATGATGTCGGAATGCATCCAATACACATAGACAGACAGACAGACAGACAGACATTGATTTTTATATATATAGATTGATAAAATGAAAACTTAACCTTACCTAACCAAATCTTTTAATTATAACCATTATTATTATTTTTTGAATTTATTTACTGCCAAGTTATTATTTTTCTACTGCCAATTAATACTTTTCTGCTGCCAATTTATTATTTTTATTAATCTTTTTTTATGTATTTATCATTGACCATTTCTTAAATATTAACTGGCCATTAATTGAATAAAATACTGAAAAATAATTAGCTGCCAATTAAAAATACACTTGTATTTGAATTGAAAGTAAATAAGTAGAAACCATACGCTGTGAAATTCTAATTACACAAGTTGAAAATACGAAAGAAATGAAAGACCATAGATTATTTGACGGTACGTAAAAAAATAGTGAAGACATGGGAAATATTTATCGTTCGATATTAATCAATTTATAAGGTGAGATGAAACCAAAACATACGTTGTATGCGTCGTCGCAAGCCAGAGCTTTTGGTTTCAAAGCCGTTTCTGACGTAGAACTGATGAACTCGATTTTGAATGGCACAAACACGTTTGTGTCCACGTCACCCATGTAGTCAAACCACCTTGAAAAATATGATCATTAAAGCAAGAAAAATTCAGGAAAGTTTCATGTACATAAAATTAATTTGGGTCTTAATAAAACGTTTTGTTTCTATTAGACAATAACCTTTACTGGCGGACCTGGAAAACTCTGAAGAGACTAAGAACCGCAACAAAGGATAACTTCAAGCGGTGGGGAGTGGAGACCTGCAGACTGCCTCATACCTAAGATCGTGCCCCATGTGCACGCACATTAAGACTCAATGCTGGGCAGCACACGGGTCATCAATGCTGCCAGATATGGATGTCGCTGACACGAAGAAGAAAATTGGACAATTTGCTCCAGGAATGAAACGGACATCGACGACAAGTAAAACAAAGCGGATTTCACAGAGACTGGCAAGGATTCTTTCTTGAAACATTTGTTGTTAGAAGACAAACATAGTGTTGTAAAATTGAACAATATGACTCAAAAGATATGGTATTTACCTTTGTGGCGTACAGTTGGCTGCTCCATATACACCGCATAGCAAGTCCATGGCTAAATTACCGGACTGAGGCATAACGACTTCCTTGCACGAGTTGTAAGCTCCCCACATGTAGTCATCGGACAGCTGGATTGAGAGCTTTTTGACGACAGTTGCTCCTAATTACATAAAAAAATACAAATCAATACTTAAGTTTTTCAGATATTTGCCTTAAATAAATTTGGCCGAAGAAAATTTGACTAAAGACAATTTGGTCATAAATAAGCCTTTTGCAGAACGGAAATTTGATCAAATGATGCATAATATGTTTTTTGGTATTTTTGAAATATCTGCTCAATAAATAGACAAAGAGCAGGTCTACGATTTTTGATATAAATAGTGACCGTGCTGTGAGTGCAACTGGACTATCAATTAAGTAGGCATTGCAGTTATGTTTCATGTGATGGATAGGATCTGCAAAAAATTCATTATATTTGGAATTATAAGAAATAATAAGACATACAATTTTTCTATAACTTTGTTATTTGAGATATTCGTCTTTGGTGCCGACAGAAGCGCTCAGCAACCGACGTAATTTGAACAAATGTAAGAGTAAGTATAAATAAATAAATATTATATACGAGTACAATGTTATAGCGTTGGAGAGAAAAATATAAATGAATAATTAACACTATTCTAGTTTAATGTGCGCAAAATCGCTGCGATATCCTCAACGTAGTTTCACAGCGAAGGACCGTCAAAACCATGAAGCAGTTCATGAAGGACTTTCCAAAAAATGGCAGAGACTCCTAGAAGCTGAAACAGAACACGGTTAATGTTATATTGGATGATGCAATCCTTCAGAGAATGTCTCATGGTCTGTTGTTTGCTAGAATCACATAGACAGGCGAAAGAGAGGCCAAGGGAAGAGGAGAAACAGAAGAGAGGCCAAATCTTTTGAGGAACTCTAAATATGCCGTGTCCTTTATGCGCCTATATAAAGACGTACATAAGTACGAGCTTGAATGAAAAAATGACTTGGTGATTCCTTCGAAATATAATTTTAGGATATGATCACCTGCATCATCCCTATTATTCATTACCGCTGTGAATCTTTGCATCTCATCAAAATCAAATGCAGCCGTATAAAAGGTATCGGAAACAGATGTCTGCGTAGAATACTGAGAGTACGATGGTTTGTATTTATGAGGAATGACGAGGCGAGAGAGCGGACAAGGCAGCCTTCCATACTACAGTAGGCCAAAAGAAGCATGTGCACCTGGTTGAAACATATACTGCGGATGCCGCAGGTGAGTATGAACTACAGCTGCCTTTTCTTCAAGGCTTGCACCGTCCTGGAAGACCGTCGGGAACCATTTATAAAATGTACTAAGGCAGCTGACAGAGCTAATGATGATTACCTTGCATCTCCTCAGTGTCTACAGTGGCAAAGCGACTCTGTTCAGGTCCGCAAGAATAGTCGCAGATGTGGTTGACGAAATTTCGCATGCAGGTGGGGCAACGACCTATGACATCTTCGGCCATCTTGAGATTCTCATCCATCCGCATTATCTGCTCCGGGGCACAGCACGTAGTCGAATCTAAAACACAACCCATCACAAGATTTTATATAGATAAAAAATAATAATATTGAATCCTCCTAACTTAACATAAACTTCCATTTATTCAACGAATATTTCATTACTATTGCAAAAAAATAATGACAAAATAGACGTGTATTTTGATCTTATGGATTCCAGACACCACGTGTGTCACATTGGCAAAGAAACACTCAACTTACGAGAACGAAAAGACTTGTAAAATGCCATATTAAAATATGGAATAAAATTTGAAATTTGTTTTTCGAATATCTTTGTTTTTTTCACTTGAGTTCAATTGTTTTCTAACGTTTGGCAATGTGTGACGTCGACATATCTCGATTGTGATTATTCTTATCGCGGATTAAACATAAGAGCAAAATAAATAATTTTTTCCATAGTTTAATAGTTGATTATTGTATTTTTTAGAATTAATAATAGTTTTCTGGGCACCGTGACTTATTACTTTTAATATTTTGGTATCAATATATAACATGCGAGGTTTATGTCATTTGATATTTAAACAGTGTCTAAGTGAAGTGTTTGTGATTTGAAGATTAGTTCATCGTTATTAATCAACAGAGTGGCATTCACGCATCTATTTTGATTGTCTATGACAGGGGTCGTCAACCTTTTTATGCCTAGCGCCCACTTTTGCCTATTTTTCATGGTAAAATTTCCCTACCGCCCACCAACGTCGCTTTATTTCAATTCAGTATATGGGTGGAAAAAAATCTGGAAGGAATGTAGGAGATTAGAAAATCTACAAAAATCGCCCACCGCCCACCACGGAAGCCCGTATCGCCCACTAGTGGGCGGTACAGACCAGGTTGACGACCCGTGGTCTATGACATGCTTCTTCTGGTAATGGATCATTTTAAAACAAAGCGAAGGTATGTAAAGAGCTTGTATTTTTTTAAATAAATATTTTTTATTTGTAATTTCGTCGGGAATTACAGCACAACATTTGGTTTAAAAACAAGGACGTTACCTCTAATTCACACTCGCCGAAATGGTACGATATATATAAAAAGATATATTAATTAAATAAAAATAAAACCATTTGCTTTCAATGTAAGGTGGTTTAGCAATCTGATGTATTACTCTGAAGTCAATTAATTTCGGTACAAACATCGATAAAGATATAATATTATGTGATACACATTATTTTTTATTGATGCTGTTTAATTGATGCTTACATAATTTTATGTGATTTTGTGTATTAATGGTATGTCATAATTTTCAAATATTATTATTGTATGGAATTATTGACTTGTCCTTTGAAATCAACTATCTATGAGCTGAGAAACGATCTTGCAGTTATAACGGGTCAATGCACTTCTGCGGACGAGGCTCGTATAGTCATGCAAGGTAATTTGTGCTAAGTCATGAGCGACTCGAGTCGTTAGAAGAACAGCATAAAATGTATTTTGCTTGCATAAAAAATTTTAAGCTTCCAAAAAATAAATGAAAAGCAAAGAATATAAAATGCAGATTATTTACCAGAACAATTGTTGTAGAATGTGAATACTTGTGTCCTAACTGAATAAGAATTAAATGTCGAAATACAAATTTTCGTACAACAAAAAATACTGTTAAATGAATGTTTTTTTCAAATATCTTTCAGTGTTTTTATGAAATGTATTAACTCTGGTAAGCTTTGCTTTGCTGTTTTACAATTTTTCGAGGAGGTAAGGAGCAAACGTAGAAATTTCCCAAACTACAGTGAGACATGGTGCATATCTGAAAGTGATAAAAAAGACTAGAGGCCTTTGAGATGTGGTCGCACAGAAGAATTCTCGGAATTTCCTGGAGAGACCACGTCACGAACAATGAGGTTCTCACCAAGGAAGATAAGCGCCTAGTAAGAACCATGTCAGAGAGGCGAGCCCGATGGATTGGTCACATCATGCGCCACGATAGTCTTCTCCACGACATTGTGGAAGGGATGGTTGAGGGTAGAAATTGCAGAGGACGCCTTAGGTGGGAGTATTTACAGCTATTATTCGAAGACGTGAGTTGTAGCTCTTATGCTGAGCTAAAGAGGGTTGCAGAGGATCAAGAAGAGTGGAGATTGAGATTCAAGATTTGGTTGCTGCAAACCAATCCACCGGATTTATACTGCAAAGAAGTCAGTCAAAAGATGAAGTGGACCTAACGTGACCTATTTTTTTTACTCTCGTTTTTAAGGAGGTCGGACAATTAGCCCGACGCTTCCGAGGCTTAAGAAATTTAACCCTAAAGTTTGTCTCAATCCGACCAGCGAGATGCGATGACTCCGTCCATATAGCTCGCGTCTAATGTTGCTTAACTTCGGTGATCTAACAAGAGCCGTGCTAACAAATGGATGGTACAAATATTAACCGAAAAAGGGTGGGTCAGTACGTAATTTTTTTAAATTAGTATTATCAATACATGAAAAGTTTACTCACTTCGCCCATTGGTATATAAATGAGGGCATCGTTTTGCGAGCAACGATACTGCTAAATCAGTCCAATTGCCACTTTGTAGATTTTTTGCCGTTTCGTTTGTAGCACAATTCAACCAATGTCCTCTATCTTCATCGTGAGCGCACTCCCCATACATAACACACGTGTACTGAGCATTGCCAATGTGCGGAGAAGCCAAAAGCACAAGCCCAAAAAGCGCGTACAAACCTAACGCTGATTTACCCATTTTGGTACGAAAAAATAAACACTAATGCCGTATTAATTTTATTTGGAGTCTCTTTACATTATTGGTATTTTTGAGCTCGGCGAACCATCGTTCGCGGTTATACTCCGCAATCTACTAGAGAATGAATGTATTTTGTGGCGCGTATCGCATTTTTTGTCTTATCACCAATTAAATGATTAGCACCTGCGTTCTGTCAGCACACCTGCTGGATTACAATGCGAGGATTAATTGTCGATCGGTAATATCTGCGAGTCTATTAAACAATTGTTTTTTTTTAGTATTTAAAAAAATTACGTTTGGAATTTGTTGTATCCAACACGAATTGCATATATAAGCTGACATTTCGTCGGCCTTCGACTTTACTTAAAAAATAATCAATTAGGAATTATAAAAAAGCGTCAAAATTAAAATGAGTTTCTATTATTAGGTTGTTTTTCACAAATATATATAAGTGCACTATTTAGTGCAAATGCATTATAATTATTTATATACAGGAATGTTCCGTGGGGTCAATTCAACAATATATTTATGCTTTCAATGCATAACATTGCATTTATGTATGCCATACAATTGTGTCTTTTTGGTTCAGCCGTGTGAGCCAATTTATTACTCTATTTGATATTTCAACCACCATTGAAGAGTCAGAATCAGGGATGATGACTGTATTCAGCTTAATCATTGGTCTACTTGAAAGCTGACCCCTGCAACGTAAGTAGAAATATCGGAGAGAAGGAGAAATTCGCCTCACAAAGCTCAACCCAAAAGTCATGATTCTAAATTAAGTCTGTGAAATTATTTATACAACGCAATGTTTAAACACCGGTTTTCGTACGATCAGTAAAATTGCACGAAATAAATAATAGAATTCCTAACTTCTCCTACGACCAACGATTCTTTTAAGTTAATAATTAAATATACATATACAATACATAAAATTCTTTTTTCAACGCGTCAATCCAAACACAAAAATAACGGCAGAAGCGGGATGCGAACCGCAGACCTTGGAAACCAACTATTCCCAGGTATTATTCATACCGCTCAGCCGACTCGGCTATTACTATGCCTGGACCGACTCACGTTGAAACTAGTATTCATGTCATTGTTATCATCGTATGATAGATGTCGCTATAGTATATATTCAAAGTATGTATAATTTTATTTTTTATTCAACCAGTCGTCATTTATTCACAAGCTTAATATTATTACTTTCTGGCAGTCTATTTATTTCAGTAAGTACCACTCGGGTCTCGAACCAAACTATAGACTGAATGGATGAGAAACGACTACTTATAGTTCCGACTTGGACTTTATAACCAATCATTTACCTGTGTTACTGATGATTCTTTTAAGAATAATTTATCATTGATGGAGTTTACTGTTGCGGTGTCATTAAATACTTAGTATTTACGTGGATTAGTAATTTATATAAACATGTAAATGACACAAATGTGCTACATCCGTAATACGCTTCTTTAATTACCTAATCAATTTACATTAGCGAAATTAAAGATTAATCGCTTACTTGTATTTTAAATTTTTACAAATAATGAAAATTAGCACAAATTTTTCTATGATGTTGTGGCTTTTGGGTTGAGCCGTGTGTGGTGAACTTCCTGAAGAAGACCCCTGCACTGGCGGTCGAAATATTGGTTGAAAAAGTTCACCACACACGGCTCAACCCAAAAGCCACAACATCAAATCTGGCCGTGAAAACCTAAGAAGTTTTTCATATCTATCTACTTATTAATTATTTATTGTGTAAAATACAATTGAGATAGTGAGTGATATAACATTATTTATACACATATATATATATATATATATATATATATATATATATATATATATATATATATATATATATATATATATATATATATATATATATATATATTATATATATATATATATTTATATATATAAGTTAAGTTATAATTATTTAAAATAAGGTTTTTCCTAAATTTTTCTGTAAATGAACTTTGTGGCTGTAACTTAGAGGATTCCTAAATAAATCGATAAATATTTTTATGATTGCCCATATTTTAAGATTATTTTGTTTTATATGTTAATTATGTATATTTGTAAAATTAAATTGTTAAAATGTATTTGTATCATTAATTCTTTGTATCTTATAAAAATAGATGCTAAATATATGCTAAATAGATGCTGAAATCAGCTTTCAATGCTCCAAAACTTTAAAATCAACGTTTAAATTCTCCAAAATGCTAAAATCAAAACTTTAAATGCTCTAAAACGCTAAAAAAGAAAAAATAATTACTAAAAATATGGGTCTCTACTAATACGTATAAAAGTGATTCATCTATTAAAAATCACATATGTTTACTATGTAACATTTTTTCAATATTACCCTGAATCATTTATAGATAAAAAAAACTTATCATTTGTGCGATAACACAGCAGGTGTGAAGTACAGAATTAGATTTATAACTATGTTAAAGAATTCATCTTATCTTTGATATTTATCGTTTTTAAATGTAAGTAGGCATTTATTAATCAAGCTTCTTAAAAAAATATAACATATACATACTGCACTATATATAAATTTATTTGAATAGCAAATAATGTGTGAAAAACACTAAATACTAAGCAAATATTTTAACGATGTCTTGACCTATCGTTTTCAGACAATTCGTTCAACGTTGGTAACGACGTGGGGTGCAACGGACGTCTGGTGAACTGGCTGTCTCGCTAACCTAACCTAACCTAACGTAATGATTTTCCGATGATCGTAGAGTCCAGAGATCCATAGGTTTCGTTAAATAAACAAAATAACTTAGGTAAGGTTAGTTTAGCGAGACTTCCAGTGCACAAAATGTCCCGTGCACCAGTAGCTCAGTGCGCCCCACGTCGTTACCGATGAGTCGTTGAACGAATTGTCTGGTGAAGAAATGCGGCGGAACCATTAAATGCTTAAAACACATTTTAACATATATTTGTACGAGAGTATACTGGTGAAATATGAAAGTCAAAAGGTCTTATTATTGAATTATATGATGCATAAGCTACAGCTGTCTATGAGCTTGTGCCGTCTAAGCTCGATACTCGGCGAAGCTCCGGGAAGCAGAGCTGACATGGGATAAGGCGAGAGCCATCGCAGCTGACTAAACTTTAAGGCCGCAATTTGTGACGGCCATATACTCTTCTTAGGGCAGCGGACATGGTGATGACGTTGAATATATTTCAAATGTTAGTGCCGAAAAAAATATTTCTTATAAATAAGAAGAACTAATTATTTGCATTGTTTTATTAAAGATACTCCTTCAATGATTAATCTCTAAGCTAAGATAAATTAAAGATTGTAATATAACTCTAAAAACTTCATTTTTGATCGTTATACATATATGTAAACATTTTGATCCACCCCTGGTTATTACCTCTATCAGTTACTAGGTTCTATTATTAGGAAAACATAACTTAATTCAGTAAATGGTGCTGTGATGAAAATGCATATATTCTTTGGTGTTTTCGAAATAATATTAGTAAATTTAAGAAGAAATGACAACACATTGTTTTAACGATTGAAAAGAGTATTTATTTAAAATCTAGATAATTATGACATCAATATTGAGCCAAAGATAACATTAGTACATAATGTAAAAAATATTTCTAAATATGTATGTCATGAAAGAAAAATTACATATTTTTAAGCGTAACCAAGTAAAAACAATACATGAATTGTATAAACTTACTTCAGGAAAATTATCATAATTATTGATTATATCTTATCTATTTTTTACACGAGCTGCTGGTATAATAACAATTCATTTATTTTATAAAGAATGACTTAAAAATACATATAAAATAAATTAAGCACGCAACACATTCATCATTTTTTAAAACGTTTTTCATGAATGATATGGATTCAGAACAGAATATGAAAGTTCCAGAACAATTTATTAAGAAGGATCACAAATACATCGTGTCGTAAATAGTCCTTCTGCAAAGCGATTGAAAATGTTTTTAAATATAATTTTGTGCCAAAATCTTGATTGTCTCAAGGTAATCTTTGAGGTTGCTATTAGTAGATGATAAATACATACAAAAATATCACTTATATTCTGAAAACACAAATTATTTTATTTTACTCACGGATACTTTTTTTACTTATTGTATCAATCTGGTAGATTGGTTTGCAGCAACAAAATCTTTCATCTCGATCTCTACTCTTCTAGATCTTCTGCAACCCTCTTTAGCTCATCATAAGAGCTGCAACTCATGTCCTTGAACATTTGCTGTAAATACTCCGGTCTAGAGCACTAAATATCTGATATTTCATCCCATTGTGTATGGGATGAAATATCAAAAACCGGGCGTAGTAAATAAACTACTTTTAAAACCAAATAAGTTGCACATACTCAACAAAGCTAATTTATTTTCAAGTTTACTTTTCTTGAGAGGGACGCCGGGAAATAGAAATTGTATGTCTCTAAAAGGTAAGTATTTTTTTTTTTCAAAAAAAAATCCCCGTTAGCAAAACGGATTTCAAAATATTTAAAACATTGCTTATCATCTTATTTTATAATATACAAGAAGGTTAAGAGGTTAACTATGTTTCTACAGTGTAGCGCTAGCACATTTTTTTTTTGATAAAATATATAACTAATCCGATGACAAGCAATTGAATATAATATTAATTTTAACTTACATCGGTATATAGACATGTACGTATCATAACAAAGTTATTTATTTTATGGACATTTAAATATTTAACGAATAACTTAATACTAATTTATACTTTAATTTCAAATACAATAATTTTATAATAATTCTCATATAAAGACTCTCTTATAATAATTATTTTTTCTATTCATATGAAGCTTTCACATGACAATAGCACATTAATTTAGCATTTCTTCATCTCCAAATACTTCTGCCGAAAGTATCTTGTCTTAAACGAAATTTACTGAAATTCTCTAGATGTAGATATTTTTATTCAGAAACTCCAGAAACTCAACGAGACAAGTTCAGGTCAGTTTTCTGTCACACAAAAAATCGCGGACGAGTAATTTAATTTTTTTCTAATTTTTCATTTTGGTGAACTTTGCGCTTCTTTCCACTGTTTCGCAGCTGATAAAATCGATCGTACCAAATCTCTTTTAATCTTAGGTTTCTCTCCTCCAATTCTACTGGTCTGAGGTTCAACATCTTTAGAAAAGCTCTCAATGCTTCTTTGCCTCTTGAGAGTAGCGTTCGATCGAGACGTGGACTGAGACATATCTTGCTGTTCCGAATCAGAATATGCAGAAGATTCTGCTTTTGCAGCAAATGATTCTTTAATTTTGCTTCGTTTCTTAGGTTTAACGCTATCAGATAGAACGTCTTCATCGCTTTCTGTCTTGCTAATCGTAATAACGGGAATAATTGATGTTGTAGAGTCTTGCCTTTTCTCTATTGAAGCTGGAAGAGAGCTGTGACCAGTTGAAAAAGGTTTCCTTTCTGTGGCACTTTCAAGCTCTATATTGTCTTTTGTTGCAACAGAACGATATCTAGAATGAGCTGTATTTTTGTTTGCAGACGATTCATTCGACATTTGCTCGAAACCATCAACTGATACGCTTTTTTTTCTTTTTTTCATTACTTGAGGCATATTTGTCGCATCTTCTATTGATCTAATGTGTTTGTTTCGATTATGACTTTCAGACTTTCTGTGTTTTGACACATTTTCATTCACCAAAGAAATGTTGACGGGATGTGCGGTTGATTTCTGTGATTTTGGCTTAGGTGTTGCGGTAGTTTTTTGTTCCATTTTTTGTTCTAGCGTCAATCTGTTTGCGTGATGTTCATTTGCGGTTTTGGAACGTGTTTTCTTTCTTGGAGTGAATTTGATATCTTTAACTAGCAATACGTCTTCAGGGAGTGTTTCATGAAATTCATTGTCTGTTTCGTCATCTCCTCCGGGAAATGGTAAGCAGCTTTCGTCCTCTGATGTCCCTGAAGACTTGCGTAAAGCCATTCTTACCACTTTGGCCAGAAGATCTAAAACAGAAAGAGAAAATATATGGTTATATGTAGAATATTGTGTACATTTATATAATCAGAGGAATAGAAAGAGAGGACTGAATGCGGAAGGCGGAGGATTGGGAGGAATGGAAACTAATGCTAGAGTCGTACATTCAACGGCGGACGCACAAAGCTAATGATAATTATAAACTCATTATGGATTAAAAAACGAAAGAATTGAATGTGCACTGTATAATAAGATATGCATAGTATAGAAAGTGTTTGGAATTAAAATATTGTTTTCGTTAAGAGTCGATTTCTTCTTCCCATATCCGTTCCATGTCTGGAGCATACATTCACTATAAATTCCCCCCATTTAGTTTTGTCAGCTGCCACTGTCTATTGCTCGTTCTAGGCCATATCTACACCTGTAGTTGCACTTGGCAACATATTCAAATTCAAATTGGTATTCAATATTTGAGGATTCAAATTAATATGTGTTTCCCAACAACCTCCAACGCAGAATTCTGACTTCTTGAAGAAGGTTTAGCTGTTTTATACGAAACATACTTTTGGAGATTGTTTAATCGTTTTTTTAAAGTTAATTTTATAATTAGCCCTAGGCTCCCGAGGTTTGGATCATTTTGACTTAAGAGACCGTTTCATCTAATATAAGTCTAAGTCGATACATGCATAAAAAAGTTTTTTTATGCAATTTTACAATAATGAGGTTATATACGAATAGTGTCTGTGTGGAAATTATGTCAGTTTGACCTTTTTTGGTTGCCTTATCCCCGTCTTCTGCCCCGTTGTGGTTCATCAGTTTGCCAGGCGTATTGCCAGCGACTGGCAAGATGCGCTTCCACTTGCCAAAGGGAGTACTGTCAAGTTGTCCAGCGCCACCGTTGCTACCTTGGTCAACCATTCTGAACATCTTCTGCCTCTCCACGGTACGTTCACGGCGCAATTGAATCTGATTACGAAAATAAAATACATAAAAGTTATAATTTCAAATATGAAGGGTGTACCGTAAAAGTATATTCAAATTGATAATATATATTGATACAATACGTAGGTAGGTAATATTATACTAAAGAAACAAATTTCAAAATATAGATTTTTTTATGCGTAAATAGTTTTAATAAATATTTATGTTTGAATGGGCGCATAAATTAGCTAATTTATATTAGTCACATAAATATATCTTTTTAATAATTATCTAAATAGGTTTTTATAACTTATTGGTACAAATATATTATTTCATAGACTATTCTTATTGAATTAAATAAATGCATTGCAATATACCTTCAGATCATTGTTTGCTTCGCGCAGCGCCCCCGTTAGAGACAGCAGATAATATATGATGAGGATCAGCAGAACAAGAAGAGGTATAACGATTCCAGGAGAGGCAATGTAGTTCAAAACTCTATGCAGCGACTTTGGCGTAATCTTCAAAAGGCTTTGAGTGAAGAGATGGTAAATCTTCTGGTATTTAGAGAACGGCCCACAATGCCAAGAAGGCTCCACCCAGACAATGGCGTACCCCACTGGCAACACGCATAAGAATAGCATCATCAAAAGCAAAGCGAGATAAAAGTTGTTGCTTCTTGAAGCCCTGAAAACGACCTGATGAGGGACATTACAAGTCATCACCGCCCAGGACCGCAGGTACATGAGTATGACCAGCTTTGCAATGTTCAGAACAACTAGGCCTGGAGCGAAGAATAGCCCCATCCAGACCATGCCTTGATTGTTTACTAGATGTAGAATATTTTCTGCTATCTTGAAGTCGCCGTATTGCGGGAACTTCTTCTCTAGATCCCAACACCAGCAGCGGTTCATAAAGCGGACAAACACTGCGCGGAAGAAGTCCATCGTCAGTGTGGCAAACACTGTGATAATCTAAAAATATATAGACAAAATAATTTAATGTACACGATAAAAAGTACATGTCTTCAATAAAATTGTGATTTAATTAAACTTTATAAAATGCATTACCATATCTAACATCATAATTTTTACAAGCTCTTGACCGAACATTGTTTCCCAGCATAGTTTTCTGAGCTTTCTTCTTGTCTCAATATCAAGCTTGTACGAAGCAACTTCCTCAAACTTGTAGTCAGTTTGAATGTAAGCCACGTAAGGGTGACTGAGAGCCGAAACACTTGGTAGTTGATACTTTTTGCGCCTCTCAGCAATAAGTTTGTCAATGTCTCTGGACGATATGTTGATGCACTCCGTCATGGTACAAGTCTCGATTACCGGCAATTCGACAATTTGTGGATACAAAGTTGTTTCATTTGGATGAGATGTTGTTTCACGTATTTTAAAAGACTCTTCATTTAAAATTGTATTGTTCTCAATGTTTGTGAGACTCTCCATTGTTGTAAAATATTCAATATTTGTTGCTATATTTTGCAGGAATGAGCTATTTTCAATATTACTTTCTTGGTTTTCTGCTGTGGTGGAATCGATTTCAAAGGAGTTTTCAGTAGTCACTTGAAGAGTTGTATTTAATTCATCAACATCGAAGTAATCTGTACTAATGGATGCATTTATACTTGAAGATAATTGAGTTTTGTTTGTTAAATTATCGTTCGAATTATTTAAAAAAATATTCGCAAACGGGTCATCTCTATAATAATCATAATCTGTGACGTTTTGAGAATATTCTTCATACAGATTGTTGTCATCTTCATCTTCGTCTATAGTTGAATCTGGTGTTTCGAATGTTGTGCTTTCCACATCGTATATTTCTATTTCGTCATATTCAGTTGTCGATGACATATTATAATTAATAAATAATGTGTCATTAAAAACATCGAACGTTGTCGTTTCATCGATGAAAAAGATGCTTTCATTGCCTAGCGTGGAAAATATATCTGTAGAATTTTGATAATAAATAGTAGTGTTTATGGAATCAATTTTTGTGTATGAGTTAAAAGGTTCTTGAAATGATGTGTTTATGAAGCCGAGTGTTGTACCAATTGGTAGAATAGATGTTGGAGTAGTAGACATAGTTGCATTCGCTAAGATTATAGATACCAGTGTTGTCGTTATGTTTTTTATAGACTGGGTCTTAGTGCAATCGATCTCAACATCATAGCAATAGGTAAAACATTCCAACGGGTCAAAGTCTGTGATTTCGAACATGCTTTTTGTTGTCGATTGGTCCAGATAGGAATGTGTGGTCATGGAAGTGTGGGAGAAAGTAGAGAGTGTAGGAGTGTACGGAGATGGGGTTGTTGATCCATCAGGCTTCAAGCGGCGCAAGTCGTTGGTCATTGTAGATATTTTGTCAAACAATCCAATGTTTAGCGAGTACAAGTTGATAAGATTCAAGACCATTATTCTGAAAAAGTATATACGATATTAGTATGTTAGAAACAGTTACAATGTGCTGTATTAAAATATATACAAACAAGTCATTTAGTGTATGTTTTAGACTTTTTAAAATTTTTTGTACAAAAATCTGCGCGCGTGAAACAGTTAATTTACATTAGCTGGAAACGCAATACGTAAATGTAGCTGGTTTGAGTAACATTTAATTATTTCACCTGGCTAGACATTATATTTTTTTGATGGAGTTTTTGACGTTTTTTTGTGTTTTTTTAAAGTTGTGCAGTTTTTAGTCCTTGTCTTTTTCTCAATTTAATAAGTTGTAATATATCCAACTAAACGTATTTAGTCAATGTATAGTAAAGTCCGCAAACATATACTAGTCATCTATGCACGGTAACTAAGCAGTGGATGCGGTATGCTCATAGATATATACGGCATTGACAGTAGAAGTGTTTCATTTTTCGTCACATTCAGTCTGATTTTCTTTTCCTCGCCTAAATAAGTTTCACTTCAAAAACACGTATATCAAAAATAAATATAAAATTATGAGGGTTAAGAATAACTAAAAAAATTACATCATAATGACGACGGGTATAGCTTAAAGATAAAGCGTCTCTTACCCCGATGTGTGAATTCGATCTTTTACCCGTAAAATGAGAGTCATATTCAATCAATTCAAAATTAATTGCAGACGAAATATCGTACCGTGAACACCATACATCCATTGTAATTTCGCGTCAAATGGATGATACGTGAGTCTTTGACTAGCGGATCAACATTCCATATACATTGCCTACAAGCGTTGCATAATCCATACATGAGATTTATTTATTATTAAAATAAATCTGACAGTACTCTCTTATGTGCTTACGTAAAAAACACAACATTTTTAAAATTAATATGTGTTGTATGAAAATATGTCACATTTTACGCACCTTCCCAATTGTATTCTGAGTTGTCGTCTAGGGTGGAAGCTCTCTAGCATACCAAGCAGTTCGAAGAAGATCGGGTAGACGTTTGTGATGACCGTCATGACGATGGTGATCTCGTTTTGCCTCCACCAGCTGCTGTCAGCGTCAGGCTCGTTGGACCTCCTCACGGCCTCCACAACAGTGAAAGCCGACAGCCCAAGTAGCGTCATGACGCAGGCGTTCGCCACCAAGCGCTGGAATATGATCTTCCAACTGAAACATTGTCCAGGGACAGTAGCACATCGTTAGCGCGACTGTCAAGTCAATCAGTCAATATCGCAAGATAAATTAGTGGCTGTCAACGACTCTGTAAATAACTGTGATCTGGAGTACGCTTATGACGCCGTCGTCATAAGCATACTCCAGGTAAGTAAGTGTCTCCACTGCAGATCTGCAGAACATTATCGACAGAGGCAAGCAAACTCTCTGCGACCGGGAATGCGAAATAATGCAAAGAAGACCCTGTCGAGATGTAGATCGTGCACTTACCAGTACGGGTCAGAACATTGAGGGGTTAAGAATTTGAGAGATCTATCTTTTTGGTCACTGAACGAACGCTGGAACTTCTTTTAAATCAATGCGTAACATCTGGGACTCACAGCTTTGCTCGATCAAAACAAAGTTTCGGCAATTATGCGCCTATACCGTTCTTATTTATTATTCTTTATTCTTCTTTATGACTGTGAAATTCGCCATCTCGCCAAAAGACAATTCAGCCGTATAATGGATTTTGAAAACATATGTCTGCGTAGGATGCTGTGAGTGCGATGGTTTGACTAGGTAAGGTATGACGAGGTGAGAGAGTCATAGAAATGATAATGATGATTTATACACTATATTTATATTATTCGTAGCTTTCAAGGAGCATGACTAACACTTCATTAAATACACAAAAGCTTCAGGCGTTTGGTACAAGATGTTGACAAAAGGCTCAATGGCTTAATCTCAAAGCTATTCCTCGAAATGATATTTTGAAATTAATTTTAATTAAAAAATTAACAAATTAAAAATATTTAATTTGATTCACATTCCTCGGATTTTTTAAAATTATTTCTCATCAGCCGGATTTTAACCCCAATATGTATTCTCTCTAATATACGTAGTGTTTTTTTTAATATTATCTTTACTAATCCTGATAGTTTTTTGCAGGATTCCTGATAAAACACGACTATTTAAATTTGATGGTTTGTTTGCAGATTTCTACTCTAAATAAGGTATCATAAATGTATGCAATTCAGCATACTAGCGCAATCTATCTTTGAGATATCAAAATCAACACACAAACAGGAATAATTTGGTTTGAATATATGATAAATCAATACATCGAGGTGCTCATTGCGCAGATGCAATTTCTGATACGTACTCACTATTGATATCAATAATACATGTACTTATACAATATAATACTGTTTCACCTATGCAAAATCAAACAGAAAATTTCACAGGAATTTTCTTTTTTATAGTAATGTAATAAAATACAATTTATAATAATAAAATCATATATACATAATACATATCAACAATTTACTCCCAAAATTGTTTCACACAAATACAAAATCTATTAAAAAACTACACATAGAACTCACACTTTTAAACTGGATTTTTGCTTTAAATAAAAAGATTTTACAAATTATTGCTATGGCTTTTATAATTTGAAAAGGTTTGCCAAACCGGGGTAAGATCTAGCTTTAAAAAGCGGTAAAGGGTGAAATTAATTGAATAATGACGTTACTTTCTTTGGTCCTTTTTCTTTTCGGCCTCTTCAAGAAGGGCTTCCTTAAAGCCCAGGACGATGGACGCCGTACGATTATGAGATGTTTCAGCATTTCCTATCATGTAGTCCCAGCCGGTGAAAAGCTTCCAGGAAAAGACGCACTCGTCCTCCTTTTCCGACAGCTTTGACATCCTCGAGTTCTCGGCCATCCTGGATGCAACACAAAGTCATACACAAGATTTTAAAATATTTGCATTTTCACACGATGAGTATGAAACACTCGATAATAATTGTAAGGATTCTCCTATTTTATTAACTATTTCACCATTTTTCTAATCGGATATTGTTAAAATAATTATTTGTTTGTTTTTTTTTGAAGAGTTTAAAGCAGTGTTCGCTTAACGGTACACCGCGGGGACATTTTTAGTAGCTCGCGTAGCATATTTTTCAATTTTATAAATTTACTACTACAAATATGTCATTTTTGCAATTGAAAATGCAACTTTTCACTAACACTTGTACTCTTTCTATTTAAAGTATTTTTCAACCATTATTTTGTTTGAGAATAAATAATCAAGCAATACATTTTACTTTTTAAATGGAAGTTCAACGTTTATATATTTTTCGTAGCACGCCAGGTATATATTTTTTCCATATTCGCTTCATATTAGGAGCACTAGGACACCAAAAAATGCCGTTTCACTGTTCTTTAAGCTCAAATTCTCTTTATTTTTTCCCTGAACACCTTTAATCCTAGATATCCACATGGGAATGTAGATGGTAGCCGGGGGCCTCCAGGACAAAACCCAGTGAACTTGCATAGTCTGCTGCTGTAGTAGCAGAGAAATATTTGGGTCTTCAATCAATTAGGGATGGTTCAACCTTACCGAGGGCATGTATAGAGCTTAAATTTAATTAAATCGATTTAAAAAAAAGGTTGGTCGGGCATTAAGCCGATGGCGTCTGAATGATAATCATTTAACCACTGGACTATGCCGTCAGATAATTACAAAATCAAAAAGTAGCTCAAACTGTTGTAGTGCATATAGACAACTGATTTAAAAAATAATACAAAATAAAACAAAATTATGAAAACGATGCAATTTTTTAAATCTTCATTCATCATTTTCAAGTCAGGTTATCTTTGCCATAAATATTCGCAATTTGATGTATACAAAAATTGTTATAAGATGACAAAACATTCACATACAGATTCTCGTTATTATCCGACTAAAAAATACAGTTTTACACAAATATACACAGAATTTAAGTAAAACGCTTTAATTTATTTACTGAGAATGTCGCTCCCTGAAAACAATCCTAATACGAGTAAAATGCATACCAAAACATCAAACATTTAAAACAAAACATATTGCTGTGATACTTGCGCCGACAGCACCAACTGTAACTGACAGTTTGGGCTGTCAGATAAGATTTTTGAACATGACTATAGGCGTAACGCTTAAAAATATTTAACGCCCTTCTGTACTGATTACTGTACTCGTATATTCGGTATTATAATTTGTATTTGTATTAAAATCATTTTATCGGTTCATATTAATTGTAATGTGTAGTAAAATAAAGTCTAGGTTAGACTAACACTCGTATGCAGACACATTCCTTTAATTAAGGTAAACATCTTTACATCCGTTTGCCGAGACGTTAAGATTTGAGGTGAATAGAGGGCTAAGTTCACTCACATCATTCAAAAGGAAAGTAGATTTTACAGTTTGGTTACCTTAAGAAGTATCTCTGTAAAAGGGTTTTTGTTGGTTACCTTAAGCCAAGGAATGATTCTTCATACGGATATGAGTATTGAGCTAAGTGATACCCTTACAAAGTCCGATAGCTTAAAATTTTCATTATGACATAAATTTTACTTTTTTAAAATACAAGTTTTCCATCTCATTGTGTATTATATTATTATTTACTAATAACATAATAATTATACATAAATATACATAAAGCCGACCCCCTACAAGATGGACCGACGATATAAGAAGAATAGCGGGAGTGACCTGGATGCGGAAGGCGGAGGATCGAAGAGGATGGAGACTCATGCGGGAGGCCTACGTTCAACAGTGGACGGACACAGGCTGATGATGATGATGATACATAAAGCTTAAATAAATAATAAGCGATATACAAAATAATAAGCAAACAAATAAAAATAAAAATATTAGTAGATAATTTGTTATTTTATGGTTATGATAAAAGATCCGAATAACAAATACGCTTGCTTGTTAATTATTGTTAAAATTGTTAAGTTATGCTAACTTATAACAAATATTGAATTTAATAAAAATATTGCATAATACTTTCGATATTAATAGTCAGGGTATACAGTAAAAATATAATCTAAATGCTATATAATGTATGCTCGTTTATAAAAAGTTAATTTTATACAAAAAATAATTACACTTACCTTATAAAAAACCGAAATGCTTTCTTATTATATAAATTAATAAAGACACAAAATGATATCATTTTTTTTTTACGATATAATTTTTTCGCAATATGGGTTATTTTAGATACTATCAATTTTTTCAAGACACTATTTTAATACAATAAAAAATATATAACACATGTGCCCATAATTATGAAAGTGGTGTCAAGAAATTGAAAAGAAAAGGTTTTTCTTTTATTTCAGTTCACATTGCTGTGAATCAATACAATCTTTATCCAACATAAAAAAAAAAAAAGCATTGTATGCAACATGAAGTTTGATCGGTTTTGTAAGCAACATCAAAACGTTAACCTTTAAATATCTCAGAACAAATAAAACACGACTGTATAAGCTAAGCATTCAAATTGTCGACGAACCCAAAACATGTCGTATCAAAATAAAATTGTTTAATTATTTCAAATATCATTTCATTTACTTGAAAAAATACACGTCCGGAGTGTCAAGTTTAACGTTCTCTAATATCAGAACGTTTATCTGATGACAAAATGAAAAACAAATTATCTAAAAGGAATGTATATTATTTTATCTTTTGGTAATTAGTTTATCAACCATGTAATTCATGTAAACATAAGGTTAAATATCATTATATGCGCTCATAGTTATTAAAGTGATGTAAATCAAGACATTGAAACACATGAGTTATTTATTGATTTCAGTTCGCATTGTTGTAAAAAATATAATCTCCATCCAACAACGCGAAGTTGACAACGTTTTCATCGGTTTTCCTCTAACATCAAAACGCAAAACCTTTAAATATCTCAAAACGAAAGCAGCATGACTTACACCACTTTCATAACTATGCGCACATTTATTTTAAATAACAATTTCAGTTATTGTTGTAATGCATTCACTAGAATACACAGAATTTGGCAAAACAAATAAGCACTTATATATTGCTTGGAGGGGTGATAGAACGTGTATTTAAACGATTCATACTTTCTAAGTGTAGCTACGAAGCTGTATATGTAGACGGCTAGTCCAGTCATGAAGTAGGCGAGTGGGAGACGATATCCCCATTCTCCGTCTGGCTCTCTGTTCGTGTAGTAGCCATAGAAGAGGGGAGAGTGCTTCAGGATGCCTTCAAACTTCACCAGCGTGAAGAAGTTGCTTGCATTAGCGCGCTCTTCAGGTAGCATGTCCTTGCGTTCGTCAGCAGTAGAGCGATCAGCTGTAAGCACCTGAAAGATAAAATAGCACCTATCATTTAATTCAAAGTTTATTTAATTGAATTTGCTTTTGGTAAGATGCCAATATTCACAGTCGTACAGCAAAATGGGGACAAAACGCTTATATATATTTTAAAAACTGGTTCATTTGAGTAAATCTTTACTTGATTTCATGTCAGTCACATATGTATAATTAATCCACCGTAGAGGGTTTAATTAGTGACAATATATTGAGCACGCAGTTAAATTTAAAAAGTAACCGCCAGGGAGCACCCCGTCTCTTTGTTTGTCGCACCATATTGTGCCCCAACTCTTTTTACGGCTTCGACATCTCACCGAACTAATGTAGACGAGTTTCAGACTTTGTGCATAGCGGTAACAAAATACATCTAGACAGGCGCTGTTGCATAGTAACTATTTTTTTTTGCATCAATTCGCACGTCCAGTCGCAGAGTGTTTGCTTGCAACCTGTGGATAATGTCCCGTAGATATGCATAACAGTGTTTCATGATAGCAGTGACATCACCAGCGAACAAATAGCGAGCTTCCTTTCAAACTCCCGCCTCCCGCACAATTTTCAGCCATTGTATTAAGATTTCTGTCTAAGTGCATATTGTTAGCATGAATACTGGAACATTGATTTTTTACACATACATTGTAATAGTGAAATGTACGAGCATAATAATACAATTCAGAGAAGATGAGTTTTAACAGGGGAAAATATTTATACATCATTTAACTGTTTTTTCACATTTGTCTATGGGTTTCATTTTGACGCATTGTATGCTGGGGTTATTTTTGGGGAAATCATCAACGGACTAAGCAAGGCTTTTCACATTAAATCACAAAAAACTCTATATTCTACACATCAATATGCAGGGTCGCAAAGCCAAACACAATATCATACAATTTATTAAAAATGAATATATTTAATATAACAAATGTGTGGTATAGTGAGTATAAATAATAATATCCAATCTACTGATGTACGCATACAATATTGTTATTGCATATAATATCGCAGCCATCTTAAAAAAAATAGTTATTAATTTTTAAACGCGGCGGCCATTTTGAAAAAAGAAAATAAATATTTGGTCAAATTGTATTGTAAGTTAATTTTGAATATTACACCAGTAGAATGAAGCTGTCATATGAGGCTACAAATTCCATGTGAAGCTCATGACCGCGATAAGCGTCATACGCAGCAAATGAGTTTAAAATAATTTTAGAAATTATTATTCTAATATAAGTAAATAAATCTAGTTTCTGTAGTTAAATTAATGCAAAACAATCGATGTACATACCGTAAAAAAATCTTATAACATCATTTTCATGCTATCAATGAATATTTATATGTCATATTGATATTATTTGTCATTTCATATAGACTTCCGAATGGGTTTTCAGCTTAAAACTATCGCCATCTACCTGATTGACGTACTTGTATGTTACTTGAATTGTTAACGTAATTGTGAGTAGCAGAATAAACGATACACTTATACTATAAATCATAGCATAATTCGCTTCGAGCAGTTTTGATATCAATCAAGTAATTAGAGGGCGTATACTCGTAATGCTACTGTCGACGTCCTCGTACGAGGAGTATGATAGGGAGGTACAAACTGAAAATGAATCGATCCCCGGTTGCCAACCACGCGATATAAATTACGTTAATTACAAATTATTTAAAATGATGTATATATGTGAAGCATGTAGGTGAGCACAGGTGGCCACAAATAGTGCACATATAACGCTCAACTAAGGCGGCTGGATGCTGCATACAGATCGTTTGTATGATTTTCGAGTAAGCTCTGGGGAGATTGAAATCTTAAAGAGATTCAGATTGTATGAAGAAGAAGGAATATAGACTGAATGAGCATTTCAATACTTTTCACTACCGTTTGTCAAAAAACGAATTTTGAATATGGATTTTTGTGGACATGGATTAAACGCATAAGAGTATTCATTAAGTGGGTCTATCAGTTGTGGGTTGGTGAAAAAGGTTTTGTTTTCCAATTCGAAGGAGAAATTATTTTCGAGTTCAAAGAAAAGCACCTGTAGTCATAGATGATAAAAAATATTAACTGAACTAACCTTACAATTGCGTTCGCAAAGATCGAAAGCTATTTTTTTAAGCATAGATCGATCAATTTTACTGTCACTGTGCGGGATTCTCCTCAAACCCAAAATAAATACGTTTTTCAATGACGAATAATCGATTTAAAAGCTTCAATTTATTTATAAATGTGCATAAATACCTCTTGGTGTAAAATTGATCAGTAAAAAGTCCAGTCAAATGCGATTAAAGAAGTCGAACACAGCGAGACTCATTAAATGAATTTATTTCGATAAATTTGCTATCTTTTTTTGCGTGGTGTTTTACGAAAACAACACCAACCCGGGGCTGGAGCGCAAAACCATAAATGACTAGAAATCGTTATGGCACGTGGCCCAGAGTTCATAAGGCAACCAAATAGAAACGTATACAAACTACGTGGATCAAATCCCCGCATCTAGCGTTTATTTTTCTCTAATTCGTTGATGAAAGAGATGTCATAAAAGATGGTATTTGTTGTGATTTTTTTTGTGTATCAGTTGTTGAATATTTGTATGCATGTTTTACAGTATTAAGAATATTAAAAAAAAAAATGTTCTTCCTATAAATATTGAAAGTGTCCTACAATTTTTTTATCTTTGTAAATTGTAAGGTGATATTGAACGTACACCGATCAATGAGTCTATTAAATTTGATCTCTATACAGGGATTGATATATTGTCAGATTATTTATTATACTAAGTATCGAATTGCTTTTAATGAGTTGTTCAAGAGATGGCAACTCTACCTTGTAACCTCAGGCGTATCTCTGGTGCTGTCGGGTGGATTAGTGGCGTATGGTCAGTATCGTGAGGCGGTGGGTACCTGGGTAGTGACTGTTTTGAAATTAGGAATTACTCAGCTTTGATGGACGATGCTGGAACACCATTACTACAACAAGCTAAGCTTGCGTCCGACCTCAGCTCTCTGTTATACCTCTGCCTGCTAAGAGAACCTCCCTCCGTGTAGTGAAGCCAATCCGCTTGCAATAAATGCAAGCCAAATATAATTGGCCATAATCCATTTAATAATAGTGGCTTGAAAAAAAATAATTAATAATATTTTTGCTCTTTATTCAGTAAAATCCTTAGCTCCTCTTTATAGCTAACATGTAAGATAACGCCCCTCTGTGGGCGTGTGAAACTTTCAAGGCGACAGTACAATACCCATAATAAAATAAAAAGCGTTGAGATGTCGCCGTGGGGCGTGGGCAGGTTAAGGAAATATACGATTACACAATAGGCAAAGAAATAAACGGGCGTTCTAGAAAAAATATTCATATAGATGGAAATTGTAATGAATTTTAAGTATATTTTACTTAAGCAATAAACCAATTCAAAATATTAAGTTTTAATTCTTATTTATTTTTAAATGATTACATGTTTATTCAATGTCCACACTAAAAACATTAAATTAAAATCAGTGCGTACAATCACTCAAAACTAAATGTGAAATAAAAACTAAATATTAGAATTTTTTATTTAAAAATAAATCCAATTATACAATTATGCAGTTTCTATAAGTAATATTGACGGTTGAGTATTAGATATAGAATGAAAGAATTGTTAAAAAAATGCAATAAATCCAGCTTTAAGTTTGATGATGAATTTTCGTGCAAGACTTGTTGAGCCTTTTTTCAATGACTCTCTGGTTAAGGATTTAATAATCTTTGCATAACCTAAAATTGTTAAACACGACTATATTTTCAAAAAATATCAGCAATAGCAACAATAGAACCAGTGAAATAATCTGTCAGGAAAACCCTAATTCTTCTTCTTCTTCTTCGTGTCAGCGACGTCAAATTATTTTTTCCCAGTATCTGGCAACATCGATAGCTCGTGTGTTGCCCTAATCATATTACCGTTTTTTTAGCCGTCGTGAGCTTCTAATAAATATTAACAAGAATACCACACTACCTGTTGATTTGGGTTTGAAGCATTCAAATATAAAATTAATCTCGACAAAATACAATGGATACATATTTACAAACGGTTGAGTGAGAGTTTTAAAATATAGATATAATCTAAGTACTTCAGCCACTGATCATAATCGTTTACCTACCAAGAAAAAAAATCAGAATAAAACGAATGCTTAAGATTTTTGTTGAGCAATCAGTCTAGTTTTATATAAATATATTATAATAAATATAACAGTTATTTTTAAATATACAATGATATACCTAAAGTAACTCTGTTCAGTTTTGTATAGTTAAAGGTTTTACGTAGAACTGATTCAGGTAAGCTGAATTAATCATAACAAGTTATGCTTTATAAGGAATGTGTTTTTTTTTATATATTTTACACGGATAAACTAAAAAACTATTTTACTATACCTCCCAAGCGACCAAACAATTTTTGCATTATGGAATTATATTGTGACTCAATACACAACTAAACATATCTCATACGGAAATTTGATGTCACAGTTTAACATGATATTAGCATGAAAGCAAAGCTTTTATGCATATAAGGAAGGAGTATATCTGTTCAATACATTAAGAGTGAAAACAACTTTAATAAATGAAAAAGCATCAGTAATGCATTATACATCGTGGATTAGATACTTGCAGTATGATTTCAATCGCTTAGTGAAAATATTGATGTTGAAAAGCTGAAAGAATTGGAGTCTTCAGAATTGAACATTAAGATTGTTTTTTTTTTTAAATTGCCCGAAAAAAATGTTGGTCAATTAATGTATGTTTTTATTTGACGCTCAACTACGTAATAATTTACCGGATTTGTAAAAGTATTAAAAATTAAAAAATATGTACGATAAATAATAGTTAAAACGTATTATCAATAATAATGAAAAATTAACACTTATTATAAAAAAAAAATAAAGACGTACATGATCGTTAAAGTTACTTTTGTTTTTAAGCAGAAAACAAATTGTTTTCTTACCTATACAAATGATTTTTACGAATTGACGTATTTGAAATAATATATTATATTCAATAACATTTTGCTGGATTATGACTATTTTAGTGTTTTTCAAAAGGTTGACGCTTAAAGGCTTCCAAGATAAAGTCGAGTTACCTCAGGAACTACTACGAAGACCACAAGCAGCACGGCAATGACCAAATTGACCCAGAACAGCCAGCGCAAAAACGTGAAGTACGACGCTACAACGGAGCCGAAGTGAGATTCAATCTCCTTGATGCGAAGTTCCCAGGGAATGACCCAGTTGGAGAGATTCGCTGCTTCGCGCCTCATACGCTGCAACCGCTGAAAAGATACGAGAAAATCATGAAAAATCAGCGATCGATCACTCCTATTCTTATACCAACCATCCACATTTTTTTGGAAACATGTTCTGGCATATTTTGGCTTCATCGGGTAGTCATTGTTGAGTCAATTAAGTAAGGGTATGTGGGTGTTTATATAATGCAAGGTGTGTGTAGGTTGCGGCATAGGTATACGTTTAATCGTAAAAGAAGTATTGAGAAAACATACGATTTTTTATGGATTTGTACATAATCAATTTATGTATTTATTAAATTATTAAAAAGATAATTCAAGTAATAATTCAAGTGGTTGTTTAACTACGAGTATAAAATTTACTTTAAAAATAACAAAGTAAAAGCATTTAGTTTTCTTTCACAGTTATTTTAAGGTGAAGGTTCATGTTTCGTACTTGAACGGGTGCATCCTTAGCAATGATTTTGTAACTTTCTATGTATTTATATAATGATATTTTATGTGATTGCATACATAAGAACTAATACACAATGATATCAATATTAAAATGCGGTATACATTAGGTATGTTTAATTTTAATTTATCTAAAGGAGAATGACAAAAATATAAATAATATAAGTTTTATGAATTGGTTTACCAGTCACTCAAGTTCGTGGCTTGAATACCAACGCTTACCGTTTATTTTTCTTTGATTTATTTATGAGAAATATCATATTAGATATGATTTGTTTTAAATTTGTATGTAAGTTGCAGTTGTTATATATTTTTATTTATATTGTTATAGGCCTTCAATTATGTATAAATATTAGAGTATTGAAACGTATTCTAAAAAATCTATCAAAAACGACTCAGAGTATGTTTGTATTACCTGTTTTTGATTGATCATCGAAGTTAAACAACATATGACGCATACTATAATTGGATGGTGTTATTTGATGGCAATTAAATATATATGTTTAGGTAGCCTCCTTTTAAATAAATCGTCAAAACCTCGCAAGTATCAGATTAGTCATCTAAAAATAATTTTACATCTCCTATATGATTAAATTAACAAATATATGAAGCTAGCAGCGATGTTCTGTAATTGTAAAGCGGACACAAAAGTTTACAACGAAGATAACAAAAAAGCGTTATTTTGGTTTTCACAATTCAATGCAGAGGGCTGCGATCCAATTATAAGTTTTAATAAAATGCGGTTCTAGAATGAATTCTTAAAAATATAACAAAAAAAAAAATAAACAACAGCTTATAACTTTTCAGACGACTGTGTGTTTGTTTCCGTGTAACACGGAATACCACAGCAATTGTTAACAACTTACAGTCGCCAGCAAAATGTTGAATCGAGCGAAAATATCTCGGGTACATTTGGACTTTGCCAACCTTTCCTGAAGCGCCCCCTCGTGTCTCTTGACGTAAGCTTTTGCCTAAAAACAAATAAAATAACGAATAAGAACAATACAACAATAAAAAGTTATATTTTTGAAATGCTAAACTAAAAATATTACTAAGTTCATTCAATCAATCAAAATTTACGTTATGTGCGCAATAAGTACGATAATTTACGATAAAAATTCACGTGGCATTCACTACACGGCATCAAAATAGAACTGTAATGAATATTTCATTCGATTCTCTAAATTAAGTACCATTTTATAAATAATTTTATTGTTGAAGATGCAAAATTATGTAATTTTTTGGAGCCAATCAATCTCTTGCTTACCGTGTTTACCGAACGCAAACCAACGAATTGTAAATTTTCATATACTCGTATGTAGAATGCACATTTAAATGAGCACAATTGGAGTATTTTCTTTCAATATAAATTATATGAATATATGTTTATTTTAAAATGTTTATTAGTATTTAAGTAAAAAGATACAAGAAAAAATAATATTTAAGCACTATTGTCTTATTGTATACTATATACAATGAATAAAGAAACCTGTGATTTTTTTCAATCATCATAATTCAATGTACTATAAAATGAATTTTCGCTTTGGGGGAGATGAAGTTTTGGTACACGTGTAGTGCACAAATCACATCTCCCGTTGTTCGAGCGTTTCCCGCTATCAGATGATTAGATTGCTCGCAATACCTGACTGACTAGGCGTAGTTTCCTCCTCATACCCCAAGGCTGCTGGCGAACAGAGCTGAGTACTTCCTTGTGCAGGCGGATGTTCTCATAGATTTGTTCTTGGGCGACCTCAGTAGAGGGATCCTCTGACATGCCAGTCCTTCAACAAAAGCGTTATCACATTATTATAGACATTACAATTATTAACCCATTCTATAGCAATCATGATAAAAAGACTTTGTATTCAACTGTTGTAACGATAAAAATAAATTATTATATAACTGAATATAAAATAAATAAGGTTGCAGTTAGAAACTATAAGCAATTTATAATTTATTTGCTTAGTATAAAATATATAACAGTTAATATTGATTGCCCAAAAATCGATTAACAAATCCACCAAAAAGGCACCGTGTTCAAAAGATTAATTAATGACTCGGCGAAACTGCATTTGTATAATTCTAAGTGAAATTCAAACAAAAATATTTATAAGCAATTAAATATACATATACTATACATAAAAACCCTTAAACGAGTCAAATCATTCAGAAAAAATATCGGCGGAAGCGGTATGCGAACCGCGGACCTTTGGAACCAACATTTTGCCCAGGTAATAATACCGCTCGGCCACCGGCCAATTTCTTCCACCTGAGATGTCTCGTCTCTGATCTTCTATATAAGTTATCATCGTATGATAGATGTCGCTATACTATATATTCAAGGTATGTATATTTTTATTTTCTTATTATTCAATCAGAATGCATTTATTCACAAGCTTAATATTATTATTTCCGACAGTCTATTTATTTTTAGTAAATACCACTCGGGTCTCGAACCGAAACTATAGATCGAATGGATGAGAATAACTTCTTGTAAGTACGTCGCGCACATTGCAATTAATTATTTACCTGTGTTACTGATGAATAATTTTACCTTCTTGATATTGTCTCAAGGTGACATTATCATATGGATATTTTAAATTATTTATTAGAATATTATTTTATTATTTCAATATTCTAATCTTTTTTATAGATCATTGACTATATTACAATATTATAAGCAATTAAATATACACATGTATATTTAATTGCTTATAATATTGTAATATAGTCAATCTATATATATAAAAGAAAGTCGGGTTATATTTGTTTTTATAACTCAAGAACGGCCAAAACCGACTTGGCTGAAAATTGGTGGAAAAGGTAGCTTAGAACCCAAAAACGTCCATGGTATACTCAAAATTGATTTGATTAAGAAAAATATTGAACATTTACGTAAACATGTTTTCATACAAGACTATTAACTTGACAGCTGTCAGTTGAGAAAGTGTTGCCATAGTCAAAGCAACATAACTAAAAATGACGCAATAGTAGGTATTGTAAGTAGGTACTTACGTAAGGTACGGAATATTTTGAAACGAAAAAAACAAAAAGGCAGGAAAAAAGACAATAACAAAATAAATATTAGTGAAAATATCAATTTAATCTTTTTTATTTGTTAAAATGTTATAACAATAAGCAAATGGAAAGGCATCTTCTTATTGTATTGTGTTATTTTATTTTTATTATTTTTCTCTATTTATTGTATATTTATGTATACTCTATGTTTCTAAATATTTGTAAAAAAAATGGAATTTCGATTCTGTATATAAATAAATAAATAAATATAGATATGCCATCTATGTTTTTTTTTGTCTATGGTTTGATAGATATTTTGTCTGTCGGTTGACGTTTTGTTCCGAGAGCATTTGCTGATTTTTTATTATTGATTATTGATAATGCCGACACCAAATCGTTCGAATCTTTCACAACAAAGCCGTCACGCAACAAGGAATCGAAACATTGTCAATGAAAGGACTGACGAAGAGCAAAAATCTCGCGTGAACAATCCATCAAACCCATCTAACCTGTGGCACAAATACAAGAATAATATGTCAGAAGATATTTTTACATCAAATTCGTGTTAGATCAAGAAATCCTGATCTTAAGATGAATGAGGAAATGCATAATCGGGCTTGCTCTTAATCGAAGACATGTGTTAACCTCATGTGCGGTAGTTTATTAGTCAGGTTAGAATGCCAGCACCAAATCGTGAAATGAATGACGCATTTAATCGAGAATTGGAACGGGAACGTGAATATGATCACCATGAATTAGATTTAGTAGTTCAAACGAATGTACCGCTGTTGAATCCTCAACAAAAGGAAGTTTATGATACATTAATGAAGGCAATGATGATGGAAATGGTGGTTTATATTTCCTGGATGCCCCTGGTGGAACTGGTAAGACATTCCGCATGTCAGTAGTTTTAGCCACTGTCCGTGCGAGATCCAACATTGCGGTTGCAGTTGTTTCTTCTGGAATAGCAGCCACATTGTTAGAAGGATGCCGTACGGCTCATTCAGCATTAAAATTGCCGTTAAATCTTCAAACTATTGAAGAACCTACATGTAATATTTCAAAACACTCCGCAATAGCCAAAGTTTTATCAGAATCGAAAATCACCCCTCTGGGACAAATGCACAATGGCGCATAAACGTGCATTGGAAGCACTTAACCGATCATTAAAAGATTTACGCATCGACTCGAGATGTTTTTGGAGGCGCAATGATTTTACTGTCTGGTGATTTACGTCAAAGACTGCCAGTAATTCCAAGATCAACTGTTGCCAACGAAATTAACGCTTGCCTCAAATCGTCGAATCTATGGCGCTATGTAAAGAAGCTTCAACTGACAACAAACATGAGAGTTGCATTGATGAATGATACATCTGCTGAAGATTTCTCTGAGCAATTGCTGACTATCGGTAATGGTCGAGTACCTGTCGACATATCGAATGGATTGAATCCATTTTCTCAGAATTTCTGAATCTTTGTCTCATCGAAAGACGAACTCATCAACAAAGTATTCCCAAACATCATTACTAACCACAAAAATAATGAATGGTTGAGTGAGCGAGCAATTTTGGCGGCTAAGAATAAAGATTTAGACGACCTTAACTACATAATTCTGAATGATATCATTGGTACACTGTATTCATACAAATCTATTGACTGTGTAACGAATGAAGACGAAGCCACTAACTATCCAATTGAATTTTTAAACTCATCGGATGTGCCTGGCTTACCACCGCACAATTTACGACTAAAAGTTGGCTCCGTAGTAATCATGCTTCGAAGCATAAACCAACCAAAACTGTGCAATGGGACGCGTTTGGTGATAAGTAAATTGATGAACAATGTGATTTACGCGACGATACTCAAAGGAAAATTCGAAGGTGAAGAAGTCCTCATTCCGAGGATCCCGATGATCCCAACCGATATGCCGTTTGAGCTTAAGCGACTTCACTTCCGGTCCGTCTTGCATTCGCCATGACCATTAACAAAAATCAAGGCCAATCCTTGAAAGTGTATGGTCTGAATCTTGAAAATCCATGTTTTTCCCATGGTCAATTAATTATATGTGGCATGTTCACGGGTTGGAAGACAATCTGGGTTATTTGTTCTTGCGCCTGATAATAAAACAAAAAATGTCGTCTATCACAAGGTGCTTCACTGAAGAGTGCAACCCATGCACAAAAATACATGGCAGATAAAGAATCATTAAAATATTAGGATTCAAATCATTCCAAATTAAAGGACTGAAGAACAATTGCACCTGGACGTATCGAAGAACGAGGATTTAATCTGACATTCAAGGTATTTATTTATTTATTTTGTACTTACACACTAAATAATTAACAGAATAACATACTACACTTATTACTTTGAATTATGTATGCTAATTCTAAAAAAAAGTGTTTATAAATCAGTAATATTGTCTTTGCTTTTGATTCTGTAGATACAAGGACAGATTCACCATCGAATCGGATCATTCCAACCTCTCGAAGATGCAAAGCATAAATTTGTTCAAATGTACTTCAATGACAATATGGAGGAAGAACTTGATCGATTTCTACAAAGTCGTGATCAGAGCGGATAAACGACCATCTGGTACACACGTCGTGATACTGGGCAACTACAACAGATATCTGAAACACGTCGTTCATATGACACGTTGCAATACCCACTAATGTCTTGGCACGAGAAGATGGATATTATTTCAATATCAAAATGAAAAATCCATTGAATGGTGAGTAATCAATATATATATAATCAATATCATAGTTTTGATTCCGTCATGACATACATTTTTCAGTGCTTGGTTTTGCTTTAGGTTTCCAATAAATGACCAATTACACTGCTTATTACCAGGAAAATAACAGACTTAAAGATTAAGATGTTTTTTTTAGAGAAAATTGACAAATAACCGGCAAACGATTTAAAATCATTTATCTTCACCCTTTATAATTACGCTACAAATATGGATGTTAGCTTTACATACAAAATTACAAATCTATTGTCTTAATTTCAGGTGAAGAAACTACCAAGAATCTAAGCTCGATGAATTATAACGCATATCGTTTGACGATTCGTCGAAATGCTGACAACTAATTGCTGAAGTTTCGTCGATTACCGCAATAGAATTCAACCAGACCAAATATATGATATCATATGTACCGAAAATTCAACTTAATAAAATCCAAGCATCCAGGTCACCCCGCTATTCTTCTTATATCGTCAGTCCATCTTGTAGGGGGTCGGCCAATGCTTCGTTTGCCAGTTCTTGGGCGCCATTCCAATACTTTTCTTCCCCATCGACCGTCGTCTCTTCGACAGATATGACCTGCCCATTGCCACTTGAGTGTGCCTATTCGTTGGGTAGCATCCACTACTTGAGTTCTTCTGCGTATTTCCTCGTTTCGATTCTATCTTTTAGCGACACCCGAGCATGGATCTCCATAGCACGCTGGGTGACTTTTTATTTTATGGGTAAGACTTGCTGTCAGATTCCACGTCTCTGCGCCATAAGTTAATACAGGGAGGACGCATTGGTTAAACGCCTTAGTTTTAAGGCATTGCGGAATTTTCGCTTTAAAAATGTACTTTAGTTTTCCAAATGCTGCCCATCCCAGTTGTATGCGCCTGTCGATTTCTTTTGAGAAGTTATTTCGCCCTAGTTGTATTACTTGTCCCAGATAGGTATAGTCGTTTACAACCTCTATTTCTGTTCCTCCAATGGAAATAGGATCAAAGGTCTGTGAAATATGACTGTGAAATATGATAAAAGTAGATTAGAATATTGAAATAATAAAATAATATTCTAATAAATAATAAAAAATTTCCATAAAAATATTTATATTTATTTCTTTTGTTAGTGGCTTAAAATATATTTTAATAATTATAATGATGAGCAATAATTATATATGTATTACGAAGCAAAAAGTTTCTCGAATATTCTGCATTATTTTAGAATGGAAGTTTTGTAGCAAGTAATTCAATTAATTCCGCCGTTTGACAAAAAAGGCAATCGTCAATGTTTCAGTGGAGGGTTGAAATGTATACTCGTTAGATTTTGTATGGTTTATTACCATTCAGACTCCACTAGAGACTATTCATCGCTCCCGTGTCGTTCGAGTAATTTCCAAAGTTTCCCTATTTATGGGAATACGTATGATTTATAAGGGCTCTTACTTGACTGGTCAGTATTTGAATACTTATACTCAAGTGTATCAAATACTCGTATTAGGGTGAGTATTCAAATACTCATAACTATAAAAATACTTATTTATTTTTAAGGGTAATAATACTTTTAAAAATAAATTTATGCTTCAAAACAATAAAGATTGATACAAATATTTAAAAAAATACACACATAAAATTGAATATTATCAAATAAATTTTGATATTGCGTCTTTTAAGCCAATATTTCGGCCGCCATTGCAGGGCTCACCTTTAGAGTTGACGATTTAGCAACCGTGATGATGACCCATGCAATGGCGGTCGAAATAATGTTGCAGAAAAAGTCGCCACACATGGCTTAGCTCGAAAGCCACAATACCTAATATGGCCGTGTAAGTCCACGAAATTATTTGTTTTTTTATTAAAAAGTCTATGACTAAGCATTAATTTTTTATCGATAATTTATGTAAATTTAAATGTAGTTAAAGTAATGCATAAAAACTTTATTGATATTTTTTATTGATTTTCGTCGAATTTAACAGAAGGATTATTTAGATGACATAATAAATATGAAAATAAATAATTGATCAGTTCATTGTTGTTTAGAATGAAATGAAATCGGCCGCATTATTCATATAGATTTTTATGGTGTATTTTTTTCTGTATAAATTAAATTACTATTACTATAAATATTATTCACTGCATAGGTAGGGCGAATAACGTTATTTTGGTTATCCAACATATATGGTAGAATGAATAAAGGACTGATCTAGTTTTATGTCTAACAATTTCAATCACAGGAAATCTGACTTGGTGCCAGGAAAATGGATGACGCACATGCAAAATTTAACGGCAACCAATCGTTTATTACATGTGGGCTACATTGCATAGAAAAAAATAAGCTTTGTATCGTTGAAATAAGCCCCAAAAAAATTTTCTTTAAATAAAGAAATGTACTACTGTAATAAAAAAATAAAAAAATACAACTTCCCGGTTTTTTTTGCTTACAGTGTTAAATGCAGCGAAACCTCGCCATTACGTTTTTTAACTTTTCCTTCCCTGTCACGTGTATCTTATACATATTGTTTCTAATAACCACCAATATCTCTATAAATATAATAAATACAGGGTTAAGATTTTCGGTATTCCTCCGTAATATATTTACACATTGATTTTAAAAATAATATTATTAATAATCAAAATTTATCAGGTACATCGGATGTATTTTGTGAACATCGAAAACAAATTCGCGCTGTGATTGCCTCGACGTTGGGTCTCGACGATGTGCGGGAAGCGCAACACTATATTCGCATCTCATTCTTTCATACATCACTGTGAAGGAAGAGGGAAGAGAGTGGGAGTGGGCCACTACGGCAACTACTACGACTAGAGGCACTAGCTCTCGAGCTTGATTTTTGATTGTGTAATAGTAATATTGATGTCTTGAATTTTTGTCACCCTACATTTTAATATCGCATATACCCCTGGATGTCGATAGAGCTTCTGGGCGGAGCTCTTCGCACCGTGTGTATGCATTATGGATGTACTTGTGTAAAATTCGCATATCACTACGGTGCTAGTGAATTCCTGATAATTTGATCCGAAGGGAGTGAATCAATACAGCTCTTCCCTGTGCTGAAAATAGTCGTGCAAATACATTGCACTCGCTCTCGCAATATGTCCTCTCATTCTAAAGCAATAAATTTACAAAACCAAATTCAAAACCTAATATTCTTCAAAACGAAATTGTTTTGGTGGATTTTAGAATTCATTTCAATATTCTAATATCTTTGAATAAACGTCAATATTTTTGCATACACCATTTCTCAATCATTCAGCTATAACCGTGGCTTTTTGGCGTGTTCTCCAACTCCTTCGTAAAAATAATTTCTGCTAGATATCTTATTTACTTGTAAGTACGAGTATATAAATCGCATTAATTTTTCCAATATTCTCTCAATAATTTCAAGCTTACGTCGTATCAGCAGTCTTGATATTACCTTGCTCCTTAGCTATATATGTATTGAATTAAAAATACATATATATAGATATATAATATCGATACATTCAAATATATCTATTCAATAGATATATAGCTAAGTAGCAACGTAATGTATCTATAACCATCAAAATATAATATATGTATATATATTTTATTCTATAACAATATTATTATTATTATTATATTGTTACAGAATATATAACAATATTATAGTACACCCATACCTCGCTATACGGCCGTTCTTTATATGGCATTTCGTTATAACGGCGGTCTTCAATTAAGGCACGTTTTTAATTTTCGGCTTAAAATGTGTCACTATAACGGAAATGAAAAGATAAAATTAATAATAATTAATAAAACTATAGAAAAGGGAAATATCGCAATGATGACTCTTCTATACATGAGTGCAGCGTTCGACACTGTAGACCATGCTATACTTCTAAAGAAACTAAGAATACATTACGGTATATCTGGAAAGGCCCTAGACTGGTTTCAGTCATACCTAGAAAACCGTAAGCAAACCATCTGTCTACAGAATAAAATGTCGAGACCATCTACTTTATCATGTGGTGTCCCACAAGGCTCAGTTCTCGGCCCATTATTCTTTATTCTATACACCAAGGAAATTGAGGAGATTGCTGAGAGATGGGAAATAAAAGTACACTGCTACGCAGATAACTGCCAGCTCTACTCTTCTTGTGGACCCGAGGAAATTGGCAACATGAAAGAAAGGATGGTCGGCTGTATAGAGGAGATCGGACAGTGGATGTCAGCAAATAGGCTTGCTCTTAATCCGGAAAAGACGGAAATACTCTTTATGGCCACAGCTCGAAGACAACATCTATTGGACTTACAACCCTTGGCCATATGTGGTAATGATGTCATCCCTTCTACAAGCGTCAAGCTGCTGGGAGTAGAAATTGACCAGTTCCTCAACCTTAGCGGTAATATCACAAAAACGGTGAAATCTGGATTTTTTAACTTGCGGCAGATACGGTCGGTAAAAAGATGCTTACCCAGAGACGCTACAAAGAGTTTGGTAAATGCGTTTATAGTCTCCAAAATGGACTACTGCAACGCACTGCACGCAGGCCAGCCAGCCAAACAATTAAATCGATTGCAGTCGTTACAAAACGCAGCGGCACGACTAGTCTACAACGCGCCCAAATTCTGTCACATTACTCCAATACTACACCGACTGCACTGGTTGAGAGTTTCGGCTAGAATCCAGTATAAATTATGCCTCTTAGCTTACAAGGCACTCAACGGAACTGCACCGGGCTATCTGACAGAACTTATCAAGCTTTCAGAAATAAGCGCGCGTGGAGAGACACTCAGATCGGCTAGAGCAAATAGAAGCACCCTGCAGCTGACGGGAGGTAGTCCTAACACGGTCTTTGGCAATCGGGCTTTCAGCTACGCTGCACCAATGGCCTGGAACTCACTACCGGAAAGCATAAGAGAGCTTAAAGCGGAGGCATCCTTCAGAAGCAGACTCAAGACCCACCTTTTTACTCAGAGAGGCAAAGAAGCGCTTTTGGAATGATCATTCGGTCATAAAAGAGCGCTATAGAAATACTAATATAATAATAATAATAATAATATATATTCAAAGTATGTTTATTTTGTTTTTTTATTATTCAATCAGTCATCATTTATTCACAAGCTTAATATTATTACTTTCCGACAGTCTATTTATTTTAGTAAGTACCACTTGGGTCTCGAACCCAACTATAGACTGAATGGATGAGAAACGACTACTTTATAGTTTCGACTCGGACTTTATAACCAATCATTTACCTGTGTTACTGATGAATAATTTTACCTTCTTGATATTGTCTCAAGGAGACATTATTATAAATATTTTTTTTTTTAAGAAGTAATAATATTAAGCTTGTGAATAAATGATGACTGATTGAATAATAAAAAATAAAAATATATATACTTTGAATATATACTATAGCGACATCTATCATACGATGACAACAATGACATAAATACTAGTTTCAACGTCAGTCGGTCTAGGCATAGCAATAGCCAAGTCAGCTGAGCGGTATGAATACCTGGGCATAGTTGGTTTCCAAGGTCCGCGGTTCGCATCCCACTTCTGCCGGTATTTTTGTCCTTGAATTGACGCGTTGAAAAAAGAATTTTATGTATAGTATATGTATATTTAATTAATAAAAAAATATACATGTAGTTTATTATGACAAATATCATTTGTAAAAATATTTCAAATTAATAATATATTATGTGTAATTAGACTCTCTCATGCGGCATAAATGGTGGTGTGGATATTGAGTTGGGTGAAAAAAACCGGACATGGTATGCACTTGCGCCCGAGTTTTATTTATCCCCGATTAACTGATTTTAAAAATGTCTTATAAGGCAGTGTAAGCTACGAAGTTGTACATGTTTTTTATCTATTATTCAATATATGTGAAAATATATTCAGTGGCTTATAAAGTATTTAGAATATTGAACAATATATTCTACTCCAAAAATTTAAGTTAATTGAAGTTTCCTTAGCGGCTTACATAGTTTTATGGCAGCAGTTCATGCCATATGCTCCAGTTAGGAATATGGAGCGGACACGAAATGAATATGTTGACTTTATTTATAAATAAAAAGGTAGTTGTCATGCTTAGAAATATAAGTATCGCGCAGGACATTTGCATCCAGGTAACTCGAGGCACGCTTGAAGTGTACTAACATCAGCAAAAATAATATGGGGCTAGTTTGTAGTTGTGCTGTGCGCTGCATTAGATTCACAAGAAGGCTTTCAATCAAATAAAAATAAAATATTATTTATATTTTTTAAATTTAGTATACGACATGTTTCGGCTATGTCGAATAGCCATTGTCGAGTCCTTTGAAAATTTTGATTTTTCTCGAGCGACCTTTGTTATGCGTCCCATCCGGACATCAATACGGGACGGTGAAGAGGTTGCCAAAACTTGCTTCCAGGATAATGGGCGTCGTTAAAATCGATAATATGAACAAAGGAATTAAACATATCGCAAAAATATCGTAGATTCACAGGTGTTTTTACAGGTGCGGGCTAATTGCCCCGGAGCACGAAACACCGGTCAAAAGGAGCGCGTAGCAGATTTTTCGATTAGATTTCATTATGCTAATGGTTCTGGTCAGGAGCGGACCCAGGAAATCCTAAGAAACGACCAACATCTTAAAAAAATATATGTTAAAATGCGAGAATAATACATTGTAAGAGCGGTAGCGCTCGGGAGCTAGTAAACTAAGCGTTGGCTGACCCCTTGCTATATACTAAAGACTGGCGGTATCAGAAAAATAACGGGAGTAGCATAGACGCGGAGGGCAGAAGATCGAGAACGATGGAGAGCGGTTCTCATTAGATTACCGATAAAACCAATTGGTCCAGGCCTTGACAGCTTTATGCTAGTTATTCAAACTCTCATCTGAAAATATGATATCTACATATAAATTTCAGTTGACTTTCGTTCAACACAGGACTCTAGCTGTTTCTGAAAATCTGTCGGAAACTATGTATAGAATGGACTCTAATTGAGAACAGGTAGAGATCACAATCCGGTTAAGGTGGCAAGCATTTGATATATTAGTGAATATACAAAAATAAAAAATAATTATTTAATTATTTAATAAACTGTGAGATTAATAGCAAAAATAACGTATGATTTTTATCTACAAATATTCTATAATCCTTGTTGTAATTTGGTTTAGATTTTGATTGAATACATTGCATTAGTATTTTTGTTATTTTTTTTATAAACTTTAAATATACCTAAAACTATTTACAACAGAGCCATCTTCGATTTTAAAATATTATTTTATAAAACCAGCAAATTACGAATAAAATAGACTAATAAAGTCTATTAAGTTCATTTGCTTCTGAATAATAATTGTCTGAATTGAGAGTAAAACGATTTTCTGACAATATGTTATATTGTAGAATATTTGATTATTATCAATTTTTACAGATTTATTATAAGTTTGTAATATTCGTTAGATGAACTTTCTCCATCAATCCCACTACGACCTTCCACTCACAAACTTCAGCCGAGTTAATTATTTTATTTTTAACGGATTTATTTTATATGGATTTAAATATTTTATTAGAATATTTTTTCAATACTCTAATCTTCTTTTATAGATCGTTGACTATTTTTCAATATTATTAGTAATTATACATCAAATCGCGTCTGCCGATATTTTTTCCGAATGAATTGATGCGTATAAAATTTGATGTTTAATTGTATGTGTATATTTAATTAATAATTTATTTTCCGAATTGTAACACTCACTGAATATATTATGTGTAATTGGCATTAAGTAAAAAAACAAAACATTATTCAAAATTGTTTTAAAGTCTTTTTTTAGCAGATGTACTCTTAAGCTCGTATAAACAATGTTATGTTGTTTGTACGAGCTATTGTAGTATGTAGAATATTCTCTCCTTGATTTGGGATTCACTTACGTGGAATATGTCGACATACAAAGCGCTCAAGTTGAACACAGTTAGCAGTTTCGGAGAATCCAAACTAGTTTAACACAATTATTTCGTACGTCCTAGGCTAATAGCACCGGTTCTCGTCCGATCACTAAAGGTAAGCAACATTCGGTGCGGATAGTACTTCGATCGGTGACCGCATGGGGAAACGGCGTGTCGGTGGTTGGTACGAGCGGCCTCTCAAGACTAATTGGTTCAGGCTCCGGGAGCATCGGGCTAATCTCTTTGAGATTTTTTTATTATCAACACTATAAGGTTTTTTAATAAACATATTATTTAAAATCACTTTTGCTTAAATAAAATAAATTCTTTTGAATTTATTACAGAAACTTACTTAATAAAGTCTCGATAAATAGTTTTTTTTAGTATATAAAAATAGTAGATAAAAATAGCTTCATTATACTACCCCGAGTATGACGACATTACTAGCATAACATCTTCTAAAATGTCATACATAAAATGTTACTATTGTAGCGTTTAAGATGAAAATAGTGTAATTATTTACAAAATAATAGAGAGTACTTAACATCGTATGGAGTATTCCGGAGTCGTAAAGAAGATAAATAGATCCCCCAAGAAATTATTTGGGGGATAAATTTATTAAGAAATAATCGACTGGTTATTTTGGCGTATTTTTTTTGAACACGTCAAATAAAAAAATATATTGTTAAATAAAAATAAAGATTATAACAAAGTGACTTCAAACTTTTGTTATAATTATCTTTTAGAATTCGTCATCATATCAGAGACATGCCGAAGAAATGCGTAAGGCAATCAACCAACCGTCCCACTGGTTGTATAATCAGATACCCCAACACCAAGATTGAAGTCTCTAAGCAGCTTTCTGAAATCCACACAACCTCTCACATCCGGCCCTGAAAATGAGAGACTCCAACTCTGGCAACAAATCGCACCAGAGGATTTCATTACTCTAAAAGAAGGCCTCCCAACTGGCAAGAGCCTTGACTGGCGAATCTGGAAATCCCTAAACAGATTAAGAACCGGAGTTGGTAGAACAAAGGACAACCTCGAGCGGTGGGGAATACTTCGGCAGGGAGACACACTATTGTGCGACTGTGGGGACCTGCAGACCGCCTCACATCTAAGATGCTGCTCCATGTGCCCAACAAGTTGCACATCTCAGGACCTAATGCTGGGCAACACACGAGCTATCGATGTTGCCAGACATTGGGAAAAAATAATTTGACGTCGCTGACACGAAGAAGATATCAGAGACTTGACAATATTTCGTTATTAAGTGGAAACTATTCATAACAAGTTTTATAAAACAAGAAAGTTACTTATGGTGTTTCACAGTTGCATTGTAAATCTTCTACCATTGATATACAGTGAGATCCCACTTAACGCTGTTTCGTTTAGCACTGTTTCGGTTTAGCGCTCTTTTATTTCAACCCAGGAATTCCCCGAAATTGTGCGCAGCGCCAGATTTAAGTAAGTAAGAGCGCGAGGCATTGGATACTCGTCGATATGGATGAAATAATGGAAGAAATAGTGGAATTGGCGAAACAAACCGGTTTAGATGAGGTAAATGTGGAAGACGTCGAAAAAAAGTTCAAGAAACAGCAGCTAGTCTTTTTAATGATGAGCTCAAGGAATTAACTGAGCAAGACGAAAACAAAAATATTGCTAGTAGTGATTTCGAAGAAGAGCAAAAAGAACTTTCGATGGGGTTTGTAAAAAGGAATTTGACCACTGTGACTGAAATTATGGACCAATTTGTTAAAAATGATCCACATTTTGACAGGAGTTCAAAAGCAAGACGGGGTGTTTTGGATGCTTTATCCACTTATCAACAACTTCTAACAGAACGCAAAAGGAAAACGCAAACTACATTAGATACCTTCTTGACAAAAAGGCAGAAAATTGGAAACACAGACTGAATGATTTGACTGACATAGAATTTTATTTGTTTGTATAAGTATATTAGTTTATATTGTTTTTATTTATGGAAAAAATAAATACTTGGTTTTATTTTTATTGAAAAAAACCATAATAATTAAATTTAATACCTAACCAATTTTCTATCCATCTTCCCCTAACCCCATTATTTACATGTTAAGTTAGCCTCGTTTAGCGCTGTTTTGCATTACGATCTACTTTGATGGAACGTATCCCCCGCGTTAAGCGGGGCTTACTGTACTTGATGTTGACAGATAATAAAGATGTAGTTACATACAAAGTCAAGTTGACACGTTGTTATTTAAGTTACCACATTTGTTTAACGGCTTAAGAGTATTTGCAAAGCTTTCAATAATCTTAAGCTCATTAGTTACATGTGTATTGTATAAATATAAGTAAAGCGAAGCTAGTCTATTGAGTTTAGAGTCTAACACCCGTATGCACAGACAGTTTTTAAGATAAGAAACCTATAATAGCTGCTCTGCTTTAGCATGATTAAAATAAAGAAGCGTCAATCCTTGGCTCACTTAAAATTTTGAGAAACGTCTCTGCATACATGTGAGAGACATTCCTTAACTTAATCAACTAAACACCCATATGCAGAGACATTACTTAAGGTAACAAACCTATTATAATTACTCTGCTTTAGAATGATTTAAACGAGGAAGCCTTCGACCCACATCAAATCTTAAGAAAAGTCTGCATACGGGTGTAAGCGAATTTTTTTATTTTTTATTGCAGTTTTTTTTTCTTACCAACATAATCCCGCTCTGTATTTTTACGCATCATCAACGAAAATCGACCCGGGCGCCAAAATATTTTGTGTTAAGCATAATGAATAGATCGGAGAGATAGTTTCCAACAAAGGTGATTAAAAATAATAAAAATGATATCACAATGCAATCGGATTTTTACACAGAAGGCCCCTTTGTTCGTCATTTTAGTGCTTTGAATGAGGAATTTTATGATTAAAAAAAACACTGAACAGGTCACATCATACATTGAGTGATCACCTAATGACTACAGGGTGACTAGACGAGTAATTAAAAAATGCTTTGTGTTTCTTTTAAAATTGACCCCCGCAAGCATTATAATAGCCGTAATGTTTTTATAACGTTAAATGACGATTGAATAATATAATATTTATATGTTACCAATTATGGGACGGTTTGAGCCAATCCTAAGAACTTAATAATCTAGGTCTCGGGAAAGTCAGGCTAATCAACCGATCTCATTAAAGAAATCCGCTTAGAAAATCACCCAAAAATATGCTTTGGATACTACAGCAGTCTCTTCCAGTCTTCGGGTTTCAGCTGTAGAGGTCTTTGGAGCCATATATATTCCCATGTAGACTTTCAAGTGCAGAGATAATTTATGGGTAGTGATAAATGACAAAACTGAATGGCGGCAATTTTTTATTAAATCTTTATCTTAAAAAGGCGACAACAGGTCGCGGGAGCAGGTCGCAAAGCAAGGAACTTGTTTAGAAGCACAATTCGCGTTTATTTCCAATATAAGACTTCGGTTTCCCCGCCCGACCATAACTATTCTGAACTTAAAAAAAAATTCTCGTGCACCAACGCATAATCAAAACACTCTTCTTAAACTTGACGAATACACGCTTAATGTGTGTCGACCAAGAAATGGCAGTTTTCCTAAAAGCCACCGGAAAAATGGTCTTTCAGTATATTTGTTTTGTCTTTCATAAAATCTTGATACCTTCAGGAAACGTGTCAAAATAGTCACGTAATCTACACATAAACACAACACACATTCCCTGTATGAAGCGTCTAGCTGTACTGGCTTAAAGTCAAAAAGTACACTGGTTTCCGAACGATTGTGCTTTCCTTCATGCGATTGCATAAAAAACTAACACTCGTGTACACATTCCTTGACTTAAGGTAACCAACCTAACAGCGGTTTACAGAGATGTTTCTTAAGATTTGACGTAAGTCGATTGCTGAGGTTTCCTCACTTTCATAATTCTAAAGGAAAGTAGCTAGTATAGGTTGGTTAGCTTAAAAAATGTCTCTGTATACTGGTCTTGAATTGGTAAGCTTGAAAAGGAATGTCTCTGCATACGGGTGTTAGTTTTTTTTTATGCACGGGTGTTAAATGTAAAAAGGGGTGGGCAGGGACTGTCATACTTACTCCATGCTGCTGATTGTCAGTGCTGAAGATCTGCGTCGATCTCGAGCAACTGAAGAGTCCCTCCTTCCTTGAGGACCTCTTCTGGACCTTCGCTGGCTTGCCCTTCTCTGCATGATGGCAGAAACCGACGCCGAGTAGTCTTCATCATCAGAGCCCTGCTCACCTGCAACATACATAGCACCAGACACTTCGCATTAACGCAGATTAAGCATTAAGTATACAGGTATTCTGGAACAAGACAATTTGAGCTTACAGAACTATGAAACGTAATTCGCGGTGTCCATATGATCAAAGACATGCGGCATAGTCCAGTGGTAAAAGCGTTTGTTTGTCATTCATACACTGACGATCCAAAGCCAGAACAAGCTTGATTTTTATAAAAACGATTTGATCAAATGTTAACATTACTCGTGAACCCGGTAGGGTGAGTCACCGCTTAAGGACAAAAAAAATCAAGGCCTCGAGAGCGTCGGACTAATCAACCGATCTCTTTATAAAAACGATCATTATTGAACGTCCAAATTTTTCTCTGTTACTACATATGCAGTCTTTGCAAGTTCGCGGGCTCTTGTCCTGGAAGCTCCCGCGAACCATTTATGTTCCCATGTGGACCTCCGGGTATACAGGTGTTCTGGGACAAAGCATAGACAATCTGAGCTTACAAAACTATGAAACGGTTATTCGTGGTATTAATATGCTCCAATATGGAGTGATATGGTTGAAAAAGACTTGTATAGGGTTCGCCATTTAACGTTTTTTTTTTCAGCTACACTAAGCTCATGTCTGATTTAAAAAATAATTAGTTTTATCCTTCCGCAAAACGAATATGGTTGTGTATACGCTTGAAAAACGCTGGGAAATATTGCGACATTACTTTGAAAATCATGGTAATGTTGCAGAATGTGTGCGAAAATTGCGTACGGATTTTGGAAGAAGAGAATCACCGTCAGCTCCGTATGTTTGTTATCTTGTGAAAAAAGTGAAAGAAACTGGCATCCTCATCGATAAACCAAAGCGTGAAAAGCCAAAAACAGTGCGTACACCCGAGAATATTGCTGCTGTGGCAGAAAGTGTGCGTGAAGCACCATCAATGGCGCTTCCATGCGGCGCGGCCATGTTGAACGAATTTCTGTTCACAAAAATTGAAGAGGAGGATATTGGCAACATTTGATTTCAACAGGACGGCGCTACGTGCGACACAGCCGAAGCTACACTCGATGTTTTGCGCCCTGTTTAAAAAAAAAAAAGTTATTTGGCGGACCCTTTACTATTAATATAATATTTATTTGTTTTACAATCGTATGTAACCCTTTATTTTTACTCTTACTTTAAAACCGATTTGTTAAAATTATTTCATCACAATCACATAGTTCTAAAACACAATCGAGAGTCTCATAAAATTGGTGTGTCAATAATAACGTTATTAAAAGAAACTAAAAAGTCTACAGTAATAAAATATAAACTAAAAGCGTTACGTCCACAATTGATTGGCGGCTTAAAAATAATAAGAAAATTATCTTTTTTTAAAACATTCTACTGGTTATAAGATGTGTGTTAAAAAAGTTATGCGACTGGCATCACTGCGAGCGAACTGGTAGCGTTGTGTCTACCGGCCTGTGCTGCACTGGTATGTTTATCCCTTGCACTTCCTCGTATTTCCCTACCCGCGAACTTCTAAGATAACTTTGTGGAGGCAGTTTGTGAGGAGTATGGTCGTCATAAACTGGTCCATTTAGTCGCCACTCACCTGGGAACCTGACCTCCATCTTGCTGGCTGGGGGAGTTCCCGGCGTGAAGAGGAGCACCTTGGGAGGAGCTTCGTCTCCATCAGCCCAGGTAACCGACAGACGGTCCACAGACGGCTGGGGTGAGCACGGAGAAAATACTTCGTTGAGTTCCTGCGAGATACACAAAAAACAAATTTGCAAAATACATAAACATGGACAGTAACAAGATAAAAAATAGTCTTACTGTATGTAAGTGTGCGATTATTTGTGACCATAATTATGAAAGTAGGAAAATCAACAAATTTGTATATTATTTATTTAGTTTTCAAGCAGTTTCCAAAGTTACTTTTTAAATGCCACCGGTAAGATTTGGAATGCTCTTCCAGCGTCTGTGTTTCTTCCTTGCTACAATCTGGATCTCTTCAAGAAAATACACTCGTGCTCGTAGCCATCCATTGTTTTTGATCCCAGTTCATGCTTGTGGAGCTTCAAGCACTCAATTTGGTATAACGGCAATGGCGCTCCTAAATGGCCTACCAGCACACCTCGATCCTTTTCTTACATCCTTTTCGTCTTTTGTCAATGGTATTGTTCTCCTAGATCTTTATGTTACTTTTTCTGTTATTTTTATATTTTATTATCATTTGTATGTATTGTATATTTATGTATGCTCTGTTTTTCATTTTGTATCTTGGATTTTTGGTTCTTTGTAATAAATAAAAAAATATATATATATATACACTTGCAGTCCCCCCAACTCACACACAAAGACGAACACAACACACGTTTCCCACATGCAGCATTCAGCCTCCCTGGCTGAGCGCCATAGAGTGCACTCGTCTCGACCGGTTGTGCAACATGTTTTTGTCACTTTTGTTGGTTTTCCACAAACATCAAAACACTTACCTTGAAAGAAACATGACATATGCTACTTTCATAAGAGTAATTATACTGAAGAATAGAATATATATTGTAGTTCCAACTCTCATAAGAAGTACATAGTGTTTATTTATTGGTGAAATACCGACGCGTTCCATAAAATTAAGTACAGTCCATCCTCTTATAGCGTTTCCATGAGATCGTATAAATAGCCTGATGCGCCCAAGGCGTGAATAGAAAAGGCGGCTCAACCAAGGTATAAAATGAATGCTGACGGGTATAGCTTTGTGGTTAAATCGATTGCTTGGCAAGCTAAAGGTCGTGGGTTTAATCCCCGAGGGAGATAAAAAGGGTTTTTTAATGGATTTCTGAGCTCTAAAATACCGAAAGTCGTCCCGTAAAGATCACCCATTCATAGTTAATACCTGGAATAATAAGGACGATGCGCGAATATCAGGCTGTACTCTATGACGTTGGTGGATCAACACTCCACATGAAGAGTTTTATCCAAGTGTACAAAGGTAAGCGTCATAGGATGCACATGTGAAATCTTCAGAATCAATTTAAGCGTCTGTCGATATTCTCCTGTATATAAATAATCTTAAGAAATTTATTTGAAAAATCACCGCAAACGCTATAGGAATGCTATTTCAAATAAAAATAATACGCTATAGAAGAGATGACTATAGTCCCAGTTTTTTGGATGCCAGACCAGCTTTAAACTTTAGCAATTTAAAATTTAATCAAAAATCAATACAATTTTTTATTATTTAAGGATACATAATAATATTAATATTTGAGTGTTCTTGTTTGAAGAAATAATTTATTACATTCACAAAATTTAAGCAATAATATAATTTAATATTTATAAATTCGATTTAGAAAACGTTGAACTTGACGAGGTAAATACAGCCCACATTTCAAAGGTTATTTGGAAAAGTTTTATTTTTATTTATTTCGATTGGTGGAATTCTATAATATCAAATAAATAGAAGGTTATCCTCTTAAATAAACACAAAACAAAAAAAATCTCTTCTACTAAAAAAATGCGAAAAAAAAAAAGATTCTCGTCTGCATTAAAATTACAGAAGTGTTGGTTTAGTATTAGTTGTCTTATACTTCCATGAAATGGTAGCTTTCACTCATAATTTCCGTAAATGGTTTCGTTTTCTACGATTTAACATTACAAATACAACGGTATGTAATCAAATTTACTCTTCATGTAATATAAAATTAAAATATTTTTTGCTACTATGTTAAACAAACGAGATTAAAAAATGTATAAGGGAAATAATATTCGTAAAATTAATTCACACAACAATTTTAAAGGAGTCCCCCTTGCAATCTTAAAGTAATAATTATTAAATGATTAATTTATAAATCTATATTACGATTTTATTAAACACAAAACAGATCATTTTATTTATATGTTAAGCTGGTATAATTAGCACACCAATAATAAAAAGGATTCAAAAGTCAATTCATACAAGTAGTTGAAATGCTATAGGAACATGTACGAGTTCAGATTTTTTTTAATTTCTACCCACGCATGGTGTATGGACATGTGGGCAACAATTTAGCCACAAACTATTTGGCAAAATAAAATATTTAAATACGTCTAAAAATAAATAAAAATAATCTACTACTTTTCTCACATATAACATTCAAAGGTTTACAAGCCGCTTAAAGATAACATAACATCTGTACTTCTTATGTTGACTAATCAGAATAAAAATAATATATTCAATTAAATGACCATAAAAATATAATATTTTCAGGTTCTCTAATTAAGATATTTGCAACAAATATTCCATGAAAAATGTTTGAACACAATCAATGAAATCAAATTAAAGATATACTCACTAAGGGTGATAAAATATCCCGCATATCACAATGGAACGATCACATTTTAAATTGTTTTTTTTTCCAAAACAAAAGAAAAAGTTATTTAAACATATCAATCGTATTACTTTTGATCACTAAGAATACTTTTAAACGAAATGAAAAATAAATAAACGAAAAACGATCGCCAAAACACAATTTTACAAACAAATAAAAAGTATATTTAAAATATCATTTAAAAAAATATATATTGTAATGTTTTTATTACAAAAAATAATATTGAAAATAAACCAAATTTAAATAACATATTTTTTGTGGTTTTTATAGAATACTAGCATATTTTAATATTTATACAACACTGAAGACATGTTGTTTTTAATAAAATATATATTTTAACATGTATTTAATTAATAATTAATTTAAATTGTCGTCAAGAACTTTTATCAAATACCGTCTAGCACTGAAATTTTAAGCTTTTATTTGTTTCGTGATTGGTTGGCTTTTTCAGACGCAGCTCTTATAGTGGTTTGTTTTCCCTTTTCGGGACGTGTTAGGCTTCTAAAGCGTCGACTCCGGCGATCTGAATACAACAGAAGACTGGAGAGCGACGGTATTCACTGAAGAAGAACTCGACCTCACCCAGTCGGTGTTCTTTTAAGTAATGACCCCTCGTCATGCGAAAGAAAAGCGATTTTCCATTAGCACTCCGAAATTATATCTCAAACCAAAGATATGTTATATCATCACGTGTATATTATATATAAACATGCAAGAGTAATAAACGTCTTACGTGAAAAGCCAAAATAAATTATTTGTATTATATTACGATGTTTGCTTTTCTATATATGCTATAGTGCCTTTCTAACTAATTAATTTTATTTTGAATATTTTTTATTAATTTACTCACAGAGGTATTCCAATAATAAAAATAAAATTGATATAATGCGTTATATGATTTCTTGCATATGATATTCATGAAAAATAAAAAATAATGTAAGAAGTTCAAAATTTATTGCATTTCATTATATTTTATATTTGTATTGTATTTAATTTTCTGTGATCACTATTGTATTCAAATGTATAAAATTAAGAATCAGAGTTGGTAGAACAAAGGAGAACCTCGAGTGGTGGGGAATGCCTCAACAGGGAGAGTTACTGTTGTGCGACTGTGGAGACTTGCTGACCGCCTCATACTTAGGATCCGGTCCCATGTGCTCAACTAGCTGCACATCCCAAGACCTGATGTTGGGCAACACACGGGCGATCGATGCTGCCAGATATTGGGCAGAAATTATTTGACGTCGCTAACACGAAGAAGACGATATGTATAAGTATGTAATAGGCTTAAGGGAATTAAAATGTTGATATATTGATATTATTATGAAATTAGAAAACATAATGAAATATAGAAAAGGCAATAAAAAGACGACATCTGACAGATCACAAATATTAAGGAAAACAATAGCATAGACAAAAGAGGAAAAGGATATGGGAGAAGGATCAAAGCGAAATGGTAGCCCGCTTACAAGCTTCATTGTAGTTGAACTAAATTGAGAGTTTGAAGCTCCATAAGTACCAACTCGAATGCAAGACAATGGATGGCTTCGAGCCCGGATGAACCTCTCCGGAACGCAAAAGTTAAAGCATTTCAAAGCAATTACATCCCTGGGATATCTCAGAATTGTGAATTGCATCGCAAAAGAGAAGGAATGAATGTATGATGAAATGGATGGAAAGCGTCCCTGGCAGATAGAAAGTTGAATAATGCAAGGAGTTGAATGGATAGTTATCAAATATATATATAAGTTTTGCAGTTTACTTAAACAATTTAGTCAAATACATGTTATTATATTAAATATATATTATATTTACAAAACAATTTTCAGGAGAAAATGGAAGTGAGACGGCCGTCGACGAAGTGTCCAGAGGGCTTGGAATGGTGACCGAGAACCGGATACAGAAACGTTGGCCGACAAACGACTAGGTGGCCTCTTGACTGCAGTATGTAAGACTGCCTTGGCCGCTCTCTCACTTCTTCATTCCTCAGAAAAGTTAGACCATTGTACCTCCAGTATTCTTCGTAGGTATCTATATTACTATCGGAACCCATTACACGGCTGCATCGGTGAGATTACAAGATTCACAGCTGTAAAGAAGAATAAAGAGGAATGTGGTAGTCACAAACTGATTCATTTGGTTACCATTCGCCTGGGAACCTGATTATTTATTTGGGTTTGCCAACAGATACACAACACAACATAATTATACAATATGTATATAATATAGAATAGTATTTATACAATTACTGGCAAAAACAACATGTATGGAAGCAACAAGTTATTTGATTACATTACATAAGAAATACTTTAAAATAAAACATTATACTCATAAATATATTACAATAAAAAAAAATCAATTACCGGCTAACAAAACATGTAAAGAATACATTTTTGGTGAGATGCCTAGATTTAAAACCGTAAAAAAAACAATGGTTATGATTTAATTACAAAAAAAAAATCGGAAAAAATATTACATCAATTTATTTTTGCATAAGGGGGCAAGTATAGTACATGCAGTTTAGATGTAACAAAAATTGACATTCCGCTCCGTGTAATTTTGTATTGGGATGGTTGTTATCGACTGTAATGGAAAGATGAAGCTTCGCCATCATTTGTTATGATTACCAGACTGAATGCTTCACAGAGGTGCGGCCAAGATACAGACAAATTACTACTGGGATAGTGCGAACAGACACTCACTTACTCAAGACCCTTCATCAATGAGATCCGTTAAACCACCCTCTACACCTTGTCGTTTTACAGTTTTTTTTATACTTTATTATTGGTAAAAAAAATATATACACAAACTAATGGCAACAAAACTAAAAATATCACTTTTATCAATCTATAAAGTTATTAGATGATGAATTAGAAAAATAAGACGTGCGCATAATTTATTGTATGACATAGAAAATATACGTTTTTCTTGAAACGGAACACATTTGCAAACTATTAATAAGGTTTTTTTAAACATCAAACGCATATGTTAATCTATTTGAGAGGCAAAGAAGCGCTTTTGGAATGACCATTCGGTCATAAAAAAGCGCCATAAAAATACTGATTTAATAATAGTAATAATGTAACGAAATATTCAATATTTTATATATATATATTATCGATCTTTTAATGATACAAAACTCGTACAAATACACAATTTCGTATGCAGCGTCTAGCTGTCTTGGATGAATGCATAGAGCTCAATGATTTTAACCGATTAGGCTCACCTGCATAAGCTTATTAATATAATTAATTATAAGTGAAAATAAAGGTGCTGGAAAACGATCCGCAAACCTTGTGTTATATATTGGTAAGATAATTCGATTTAAAAAATATGTTGGGAGTGCCAATTTTATTTACTCTGACCAATCAACACTGGACGTGGAACTGTCGCAGTAATATGAAGTTAATTGTCTATGGTGTCCATTGGATTGCTCTGAAACTGGCTAATTCTATTTTATCGGATTGTTTTGCAGCCGTTATTGCGTATCAATAAAACCATTATCATCTGCAGTTGTATAAAAACACTATGCAGTTTCAATGTTTTAACCAACGATGGATTAGAACAAATCTCAACAAACCGCGGCCATGTATAGTTCCCGATGACCTCCAGGGCTGGAACCCGGGTATTTAAAGAGACAGATGCTGTAGTATCCAAGACATGGTATTATCTCTTTTGGGTTTAGCTGTGTGTGACCGCCATTGCAGGGGTCACCATTATGGTTGACGATTTTGTGCCTTAAATATGCAATTGTGGTCGAAATATTTATCTAAAGTAACTCGTCGCACACGGCTTAACCCAAAAGCCACAATACAAAGCCTGGCCGTAAAAATCTACGAAGTTATTCGAGCCATATTTTTGGGTAATTTATAAACAGACGACATTTGATAATTAGGCCGACGCTCCCGATGCCTGAATGATTAAATAATAAGAGGCAACACGTGGTTAGCAACAGGATAAACTGTTTGTTAGCGTTCAAAGCTGTTTAAATTCAATGATTTAACGAGAACCGCGCTTACAAAGTAAATATCGTATTCAGATCATATTACGTAAATGGAAATTAATTACTAAATATTAACCCTTTTTAACCTTTCATTTGCTGAGTAAATTATAGCTTTATTGTTTTAAAAACATAATAGATTTTGTTTTAGTAATTTTATGTATTTTTTTAAAAGTATTATGAGTTAACGGTGTTTTTTTTTCAGCATAACACGATAATAACAACACGCTTTTAAAACAATTAATGCAATTGCTACGCGGCATAATTATAATTAACATGATAATTCAATCATAATGTGATTTAAATTAGGCCGTTACCAAAATGAAACTAGCATTTTTAATCACTTAGGCGATTATAATTAAATTGCGAGGCTGTCGGAAATCGGGAAAACTTGTAGGGGAATATTTTTTTTATGCAAATGACGCGTCATGTAGGGAAGATTAACGTGAATAATACATCCGTCAGTTTGGGTGGTATCAATAAATAACGAGCCATAACATTATATGGAAACCGACACGCAAGTTGTAATCCTAGGAATACACAAGTATACTCCATTTTCATAATATAGGCACTACTTAATTTTATAAATGTAATATATATAATAATAAATAAGTATATCGAGAGATTTTTTTGCCGGCATAGTCCAGCGGTAAAGGCGTTTGTCATTCAGACACTGTCGGTTCAAACACCGATCAAGCTTGATTAAAAAAAAAAAACAAATCGTAGCTCTATACATGCCCCCGGTAAGGTCGAGCCCTTAAGAATAAAAAAAATCCAGGCTTTGAGTGTGTCAGGCTTGTCATCCGATTTTCTTATAAAAAACGTTGATTATTGAACACCCAAATATTTTTCTAGTACTACAGCCGCAGTCTATGTGAGTTTGCAGGCGCTTGTCCTGGAGGCTCCCGGGAAGCATCTATGCTCCCATGTGGACCTTCGGGTAAAGAGGTGGTACGGCATAAAGCATAGACAATCTGAGCGAACAGGACCGTGAAAAGGCAAAAGTATTTTATCAACGATGTAAGCATCGCAAAAACAAAATAAGCGTGCAAAATAATAGAAAGACCTGCCAACCGCGTTTCACTAGACTAATTGAACGTGTTTCATAGGATCAAATAATGCAGGGTTCGAGAGCGTCGGTCTTTTCATCCAATGTCTTTAAAAATACTGTTAACAAATCACCCAAAAATATGCCTCGGATATTAAAGCAGCGGCTATTTCAGGTTTTCAGGCTTTTCTTGAAGGTAGTCGAAGAATATTGTAAGTTCCCATGTGGATTTACAGGTCGAAACTACAGGCGAAAATGTCTTTAGACGAATAATGGACAAACAACAGGAATTAGAACAGATTTGCAGCAATTTGTGATGATCACACAATAGGTTGATTATATGAGAAGAAAAAATCGTGCCACATTATTGCGAACCACTTTTGAGTAGATAGACTGTATTAAATTTCACAACTTTAGTAATGACCTTAACGTACCAATTTAGGTCAACTCCTGCATATAGGGCAAAGTTGAATTCATTTACCTGTAAGGAAGTGCTACCCTCAGGTATCTAATGTCATTAATTTATATATATCTGATGCCTGGATGCCAAAGGGGTATCAAATCAAAATAAATTATTTTTTCAAATTTTTATTTGACCTTTATTTCTTAGTTCAGTAACTAATTCAAGGTTTCGGCAGTAAGTTAAATCAATTAGCACTAAATAAAATAAATCGGCAGTAGACTAAATAAGTTGGCAGTATTCACTGTGTAAGTATGAATGTAATCAGTTATAAAATCAAAATGGCAGTAATATATTCAATATAGGTAAAAAATAATGTAAAATGAATGAATAATTAGCACATAAAATGGTAAACGTAATGAAACCCAACGTAACCTATTATTAATTACCGTTCATTATATATTTCCTGCCAATTAATTATTTTTCTACTGCTGATTGATATTTTTCTGCTGCCAATTGATTATTTATTACTAACCTTTTTAGGTATTTACTATTGACCATTTTCTAAGTAATTACTGCCCATTAATTGAATTTAATACTGCCAAGAAAATTAGTTGCTTTTTTATTTTTCAAAAAATAAATAGATGTTGGGTGTATTTTAAGTACGGGATTCAAATTAAAGAGAGGGCGAGCGTAAAACTTGCACATAGGTCAGTATAAACTAGTGTATAATGAATATGATGATAAAAGTCGCTAATTCATGTCATCCTCAAAACGTCAGGCAAAGTTAAAAATATATAAACTGCTAAGTAATAGGCAATTTACAATACAATTGCGTGAAGCAAAAATATTAATATCTAAGTGAAGCGATTTATCGTACTTATTGTATAGTACAAGCACGCACCTGTATAAAGCTTTTAGGTTTCGTGGAACGGTAACACTCCTACAATCACATATTTCTAATTATTATACGTAAGTAGCATCACTGTAAATGTACACATTTCACTGAAGATAAAAGTTCTGCTTATATCAGCATTTCTCAAGCTCAAAACGTTGAGAATTGGAAAAATTATTTCATGAATCGGCGGTAAATAGATCTCTACAATAATTTCCATAATACTTAAATTAAATATAAAGCTATGATTTAAAATCAAAGCTTACTTAAGGATTCTTATTTTACAAGATATAAGACTAGCACCAACAATGGTTAAGTATATTTTACTGTTTTTATAGCACGTACTGAATTATTTCGGGGTCTCATATATATTTATATGAGAGGTTTTGGGCTTTGAAGTGCATTTTCCGACTGTTATTAAAATGCAGTCTATAGTCTCTCCCAACCAACTCCACTCCCACCTGTTCATGGTAAGTTCATCAATCTCTTTGGCAATATAACGTGATGAATCGATGGAAAAAGGAATGTTGAGAGAGTAACCGAAAGAGCTCTCTGAGCTTTGACTATGTACGGTATAAACCGGATATAAACTTAAAACTACAAACCACCTGCAAGCGTGGCGTTGTAAGTCAATCATAGCTGTCTTTACTACACAAATACTTATACGAGAGGCCTACGTTCATCAGTAGCAAGTTCATCACAAGCTGGTAAATAAAATTTCATGAAAATATCTGCGGACCGTTTCGCGGGCCACAGGTTGAATACCACAGGATTATATAAAGTTAAACGCTGTGAAACATTTTTATGCTAGTCATACATGAAATATATTATTGTAGAAAAGGTTATGGAGTAATCTATCCACCACTTATTTTAATTGATGTGCTTACATGATTCAACGTTTTTCTTTTAGTGTAATCGTTTACTAATCATAACCATTGCTATGGACCTTTGTCAGCTGTCAAATAAGCTTTGCATTCCATATTTACACCGAATACATCGATTGTCCAACATTTATTATAAAATAACTCTCCTGAATCTGCGTGGAGTCTTTGATTGATCTCCAAATTTATCTCAAAACCAATGTTATGCCTACTTTTGCACATAGTTACATGGAAAGATAAGCAGATAACTTTAAAAATTAAGAAATTCGAAACAGGATTTTTTTGGGATTAATATTTATCTAGAGTAGCGGGGAAGTTTATTATTTTGTAGATGATATCCTACAAATTTTTAATACCATTTATTCCGACTTATAATTTAAAAGTTCACCTATTCAGTCATGATTTATTGAATACAGGACAAAACACAGTTAAACCGGTGATACACTAAAAATTATCGATATTTGAAATGATTTTTAAATAATGGTGAATTCTATTTTATGATCCCCTCACGTTACGCACCGGAACCCGCGTTTGACGCAACTCTGTAACCCAAGTCTATCAGTGGATATCGTGGAGACCTATTTCAAAGCTGTACTTATGACTATTTTGTATAAATCCACATGTTGATTATATTATTTTTAAGTGATTGTTTCTAAACGTTAGCAATTCGGACTACTTTGCCTAACTACTCCGGCTAAGACAGACTGACCACGAGGAACTTGCCAAGGTCCAGCTTAATAAAACGATTATTTTTATATTGTATTAGTTATTAACCAATTAAATTATTTTTATAACTGCATCATAAATGTAGCGAAGTTTGCAAAAATTGTGACCTTTGTTTACTGTTCTTTTTTAAGAGATATGAACAGTATTCACTCAATGAAGCTCGGATGCAAAGATGATATAGAATTCACGAATAATAACAGCTGATGAACTTTTGAGGCAGAAATTTGGGGCGATTATACGAGTACACTACGTATTTGAAGCACATACGAATATAATAATAATAAATCAGAGCGTCTGGTTAATCACTTGTTCTTTCTTCTTCGTAGTATCAATCCGGTGGATTGGTTTGCAGCAACAGAATTTTACATTCCTCTCGGTCCTCCGCAACCCTTTTCAGCTCAGCATAAGCACTACAATTCATGTCCTCGAATGTTTGCTGCAAATACTCCTGTCTAGGCCGCCCTCTACAGTTACTACCCTCAACCATCCCCTCCACAATATCGTGAAGAAGACCATCGTGGCGCATGATGTGACCAATCCATCGGGCTCGCCTCTCTGAGATGGTTCTTATTAGTTGCCTATCTTCCTTGATTATTCTGAGAACCTCATTGTTCGTGACGTGGTCTCTCCAGGAAATTCCGAGAATTCTTCTGTACGACCACATCTAAAAGGCCTCTAGTCTTTTTTTATCACTTTCAGATAAGCACCATGTCTCACAGCCGTACATTAAGATGCTCCAAACAAGTGTTTTGGCAAGTTGCTTGCGGAGCCCTAAAGAAATATTCTTTGACTCAAGAATTTTTGCTTTTTTATTGAAAGCTAGCCTTGCTTGATGTATTCGACGGTTGACTTCTCTTTTTGTTCTGCCATCCCAGGTGATCGTACTTCCAAGGTATACAAATTCTTTTGCATCTTTTAGGGTTACTCCTAGCATAATTGTTCTTTATACAAACAAAATTGATTGTGTTTGAATCCCAAAATTATGTGAGTTAAGTATTAAATTTAAAAGAAATTCGCTAGCTAAAGGACAACAAGACCATGGTGTCTAAGAACTTGCAAACGTAGCCTTGGCTGATCTCTGTAAGATGGACTAGCGACATCAGACGAATGCATAGAAGTAGCCTGCATGCGGAGGGCGAAAAATGATAATTTTATTATTTTCAAAAGTTTATTAGAATTCTGTCCGAAAATTGTTTTAAATTCTCAAATATCGCTGAATAATTAAAAATAATGTTCCTATGTTGTATGTACATTTATTTGCATCATTAAAAAAAACTACGTTGTTTTCGTTAAATTTGTGGTTGTGTAACGGGAAAGGTTTTTTTTGTCAGGAAGTGGAAAGGTCGGCTGCATCAACAGAGGTGCGGCTATTTTTGTTGGCAAACGCAAAATTATTTACATTGAAGTAATGTTTTCCGAATTTTATTTCGGAAAAACCTTTACAGTGAAAGAGTTGAATACCTGGTCCGTAATTATCGATTGCGTCCACAAAAACAAAAGGGTGGTCTGCGACGTGCTTATGAATCATAAACAAAGCCATTTAGAATTAGATTATTTTTGGTGGATTTTTAGAATGTATTTCTTTGTACAATAGGAGTCGTAAAACAGGTTATACCTAAATAACATCTTAGGTTTTCAGGGCTAGATTTGATATTGTGGCTTTTGGGTTAAGCCGTGTGTGGCGAATTTCTTTTGACCAATATTTCGACCGCCATTGCAGGGCTTTTCTAACGTTATTACCACGGTCGCTGCTCTTCGGAACTTGAAGAACTAATTCCTCCTGCACCCACCCAAAACCGACAAACTCGTCTTACACTTGCCGAACATCCATACACGGTTAATATATGTCGACCAAGAACTGGCAGTTTCCAAAGCTCCTTCCTTAATACCACCGGTAAGTTATGGAATGCTCTTTCAGCGTCTGTGTTTCCTCCTTCCTACAATCTGGATCTCTTCAAGAAAAAGATAAATATACACTTGCAATCTCTCCAACCCACACACAAACACGAACACAACACACGTTTACCGCATGCAGCGTCCAGCCTCCCTGGCTGAGGGTCATTGAGTGTACTGGTCTTGACTGGGTGTGCTCTCCTGCATGCGTTTACATGAAAAAGGGGGTCTTCTGCAATGGCGGTCGAAATATTGGTCAAAAGAAATTCACCACACACGGCCAATCGCAAAAGCCACAATATCAGGTTATACCTAGTTGAGCAGATTAAGCACATTGCAGATTTTTTTGCATTTCATTTTACTTATATGTGTATTTCATTTTTAATAATCACGATTATATTTATCTATTTGCAATTAATTTAACAAGAATCAAAGGAGTATAAGCTCAGTAGAAGAAAGTCTATAAGTTATAAATTGTAAAGATAAATTGTAAAGAAAGTACCCGTACTTGCCCCAGATGTTCCAGCATCGGATGGAATTCCACAGAACTGCCAGAGCTGCGACGGGGCTTATTAAGATCCCCCCGCAATATTCCACAAGGACGAAGTTCCACCTTCTATAACACAAAGTGGAATGCAAAACCGAGTTAAAAACATGTTCAGTACGACGACCAAAAGTCAAGAAAAGGACAAGCAAGAGAAAAACATATAATATACTCGTATGTAGTGTTGAAGATATATTACATAAATAAACTTAAGAAGATAACAACATTAGCTGGCTACAACAATTGATTGTTCCCTTACATTTACATATACGCTTTCTTTGCTGAAGCATATGATGAAATTGCCGGAGCTTCACCGTGTACATATAATGCATTGAGATTGTGGCTTTTGGGTTATGGGATATCTCCATATATATATATATAGGGATGACAGCTTGATTCTCAAAACAGCATGGCTTCCACCTCTAGCACATACTTTAAACATGTACATACAAGCAAGGACGACCACAGTCCGACATGACGTTCGTGGAAGTACAATTCTTAGAACATACCTACCGTATCTTAGAACATACCCACGAATCTCCGGACCAATGAAACGTGAGTATGTAGTTGCCATGGAGTATTCAATAACGCTCGTAAAGATAATCTGACACAAACTCACAACTTAATTACAAATAAATAATCAATCCTAAAGAAGACCCCTGCAATGGCGGTGGAAATATTGGTTGACGGAAATTCGCCACCCACGGTTAAGCCCAAAAGCCACAATATCAAATCTGGCCGTGAAAACCTAAGAAGTTATACAATGCATTGTTTTTGATATTACCAATTAATATACATTTTGAAAAAAAAAAAAAATCTAACAAAAACTTACTGGTTTTTCCAAGTTCAACGAAACATCCATGGTATCTGCAAATAAAATAAAAAACAGGATCTTTTATGTAAAATAAAATTCGTTAGCTTTCATTGTGAAAGTAATGCGCTTTTTGTATGAAAAATAGATTTAACGTTTGGAATTTTAAAAATGCTTAAAATCCATTTAAAAAAAGGCGGCTTTAGAAGAGTAGACTCCACCACAGTTCTAGATCAATTTTGCTGCGTTGCCATGGATAGTCGCGATATAATCATGCACATTTTTTTTGATATTCGCCGTGTTGTTTTCTAGATTATTAATTTGTTATTTAAATGACTTTAATTTGTGAATTTCTTGATGTGAAATTGTATTCTCTCATACGTAAATATGCGTGTGATGGAATATTAATCAAAACTTTCGGTACATGAATAATAGAAAGCCGCATGTGATCTGCATATTACATCTATCCATCGCAGAGTATGGTGTTTTTTACATGTGTTTACATGGAAACATACATTTATTGAAATTGTAAATCGAATATCACTAGCGCCCAGTCGCATACTAGGGCTAAAGTAAGCAAATTTTGAGAAAATTATACAGGCAAACTAATGCCTGTATTTATTTATTCAGTAACTAATTCAAGGTTTTGGCAGCAAGTCCAATTGGCAGTAAATAAATTTAATCGGCAGTACACTAAATAAATTGGCAGCATCCCTTGTGTCAGTTTGAATGTGGTCAGTTATAAAATTGAAATGGCAGTAATAAATAATAATATATTCAATGCTGCCTATTAGTGTAAAATTAATGAATAATTAAAAAATGTGAAAAATAATAATATAAATTATGCAACACTTAAATCAGAAGATGAATCCCACGCCACACACAAGATCTACCTTTAAGTGGCGTGGAAAGCGAATTTCCAAAAAATAAACAATAAAAAAATGAATGTAATACTGTCAATAAAATCTTAAATGTATCCTATTATATATGATTAAATAAAAAAAAAAAAATTAGCAAATAAAATGAAAACCTTACCTATCGTAACCTTTACTATTATTAATTATAAATCATTAATTAATTTACTTAATTAATTATTTAATGTATTAAATACTAACCATTTCATAAATAATTACTGAAAATTAATTGTATTATTTACTGACAAAATAAGTTGCCGCAAACCAATTATGTTTTTTTTTTTTTTTAACAAATTTATTATAAAATGTTTTGAAAAGTATTTAAAAAGTATTTTGAATTATTGTGACATGAAATATGGATCGCCATCATCATCATTATCAGCCTGTATCCGTCCACTGTTGAACGTGGGCCTCCCACATGAGTCTCCACCTTCCGCATCCAGGCCACTCCCGCTATTCTTCTTACTCGTATGTCGTCAGTCCATCTCGCAGGGGTCGGCCAATGCAAAATATGGATACTACCTAATAAATAAATGATTTGTCGAACGAAATAAATATAAAATAATTTCTTTTTAATATTCGTTCTGTTTTGAAAACCCGAAATACATTCAACCCTCCTATAACGCACGCTTTTTTATTATTTGTAACGGAGATTTTTTCTATAGTGTTTGTGTCAATTTTTCATACAACGGACCCTTATATGTTATTATTCTGGGTTGAACCGCATCTAAAGACAAAATGGTCCAGGCTTCCGATATTTTAATAACGTTATAAGAGATTTTACGGTATTTTATGCGTAAATGAAACATTAAAATGCCAGTCATAGCATATTAATCATAATTGAGGGTAGACGAAAGTCGACCCGTAAAGACCACCCATTTTTAGTGAATTCATGTAATAATAAAGATGATATTGTGGCTTTTGGGTTTAGCTTTTAAGTTATGAAATCAAACAGAAAAAATAAAATAAATTGCTGTCGGCGCAACATGTTCGTATCGGCGCAAATTTGGGGCAAATTGACGATTTATTAAAGTTTTTTTTTACGTAAGCACATAGACGAGAATACCGACAGATGGTGATAGTGATTCTGAAGAGTCATCTGTGGATTCTATGTCACCTATTCTACATAATACATTACTCAAACATTCATTCCTTCTTCTTCGCGGTTCAATTTACAACCCTGGGATTCTTGAATGTTTTAACTTCTATGTTCCAGATAGGTACACCCGTGCTCGTAGCCATCCATTGTTTTTGATCCCAGTTGATGCTTGTGGAGCTTCAAGCACTCAATTTGCTACAACGGCAATGTTGTTCCTAAATGGCCTAACAGCACACCTCGATCCTTTTCTTACATCCTTTTCCTCTTTTGTCTCCTGTATTGTTCTACTTGATCTCTGTGATCTTTGACACGTGTCATCTTCTTATTCTTTTGTGTTATTTTTATTTTTTTATTATTTTCTCTATTTATTGTATATTTATGTATACTCTATGTTTCTAAGTATTTCTTCAGGTCGAGTCATCAACCGTGTGCTTACGTGAAAAAAAACTTCAATAAATCGTCAATTTATGCCCAATGTGCGCCGTTACGAACATGTTGCGCCGACAGCAATTTATTTTATTTTTATTTTTTCTGTTTGATTTCATAACTCCATCTGAGGGCTCAGCTGAAATATTGCATGTCAAAATAAAAACACTACATTGAATAAAAAAATCATTACTCAATGAATATCACTTCGAACAAACAATTTGATTTTTATTTGGCAATATTTTGCTTGGAGAGAAAATCGTAATAAAAATACAATTCTTTTAAGATCGTTAAATATTTGATTTTTAAAGCAAAAATTCCGCAATGCCTTAAAACTAAGGCGTTTAACCAATGCGTCCTCCCTGTATTAACTTATGGCGCAGAGACGTGGAATCTGACAGCAAGTCTTACCCATAAAATAAAAGTCACCCAGCGTGCTATGGAGAGATCCATGCTCGGAGTGTCGCTAAAAGAAAGAATTCGAAACGAGGAAATACGCAGAAGAACTCAAGTGGTGGATGCTACCCAACGAATAGGCACACTCAAGTGGCAATGGGCAGGACATATCTGTCGAAGAGACGACGGTCGATGGGGAAGAAAAGTATTGGAATGGCGCCCAAGAACTGGCAAACGAAGCATTGGCCGACCCCCTACAAGATGGACTGACGATATAAGAAGAATAGCGGGAGTGACCTGGATGCGAAAGGCGGAGGGCCGAAGAGGATGGAGACTCATGCGGGAGGCCTACGTTCAACAGTGGATGGACACAGGCTGATGATGATGATGATGAAACATTTGATAGGTTATTAACAATTAAAAATTATATTTTTTTTAATTTAAGCATACAAAGGAGAATGCCGACAGATGGTGATGGTGATTCTAAAGTCTCATCTGTGGAATTCTTTGACGCTTCCAATGCTGCATATGGCTAAGCGCTGTATGTGGAGTGCTATTTCGCCAACGTCACAGACCCGACATTCACACATCATGCTTATTTTTACAGGAATTTACTATGAATGGGTGGTCTTCACGGGATGACTTTCGTCTGCCACTAATTTAATAATTTTAATTAATACGCTATGACTGGCATTTTACGGGTGAGGAATCAAATTCACACCAACCAGTAGAGCTCAGAAATCGATTAAATTTTTATTTTTTTACCAAGCCATTTTAAAATTCCTTAAGTAGGATAATTTTCTCTTAGCTGGATATTTTATCATTTTATTTTGAATTCTTTTGCTAAAGAGAATTAGTATTTAATTTAAAAAAAACCTCACATTCACGTGAATCTAAAAAAGCAAAATGTATTTTTAATATTATGTGTTTTTTTACTTATTATATGCTTTTATTGATAACCTTACATTTAATTTATGAGATAAATTGTTTGATTTTAATAGAAACTTTATCAAACATTTATTTAAATAATGTGTGCAACAAGTAAAAGATAACATTACGCGTGGCATTGAACGTCATTAAAATAAAACTTTTCAGGAATTTCTCATTTGATTTTAAGAAGGAATAATATCGTTATTTTATTTTCCTATTATATTTGTACTGAGTATTAAAAAATTTTGCATTGTAGAATCAAGGATCATGCTTAGTTATCCAGATCTTTAGTAAGAAAATTTGATGATCCTAACTATTGAACTGAACGACTTATATTCACTAGAATCGGGGCTTATTTAGTCGTAAAAGATAGAACAATAACCGAAAGTATGTGTAAGCTATAAGTTATTGGCAATAAAAAAATTGGAAGAATGAAAATCAATTTGTGGTCAGAATTTAAGTCAAGTTTACTTAGAAAAAAAATTTAAATACGGATAAATAGTGAAGTGTAGGTTAGGTTGAGTTGGGTAAGTATTTATACGTAGAACATGTCAAATAAAAAAAAAATAACTAAGCAAAAAAAAATTATTTTGATGGAAATATACGATAATTAGTTATTTGGCCAAAAATGTAAAACATGAAAAAGTGTGAAAAACTAATATTTATTTATATAACTATGTATTTGATTCAATATTGTTTATTAATAATATTTTATTTATATTTCCTTTTTATGGAATTCCACCAAGAATAATCGATCGAACAAATAAATTAATAATAAATTATTATTTGAAAATAATTTGTAATCAAAATCATATATTATATATGCCAAATATTTTTCAAACTATTTTTTACTAAGCCATCGCATGAATGTTTTATTTTTTTCACGTATTGTGTCTTTTTACTGTTTGTTATTCAAGCAACTTTGGCCGAAATAACTGCGGGGTGTTTGAGTAATTATAAAAGATATTTAAAAAAATACGTTCGGTATTGCTACGTACATGTGACAGGCGTCCGCTACCCGCGTTGCCGTCCACTCCCAGCTCCCCAACAGACTAATGACCAACCCGTCAGCATAATATGTTTTATAATTCCTAACTCATCACGGTAATAAGTCCGAGCGCCATTAACGGACGGCGCCCCGGAGTGCGACACTTAATACTTACTGCACTGAAAATTGCACAAACAATAAATGTAAAGCATTACTTTTGTCTTTTGATATCAGTTCCAAATCTGAATACGTATGGTACTAAAAACTGCTCAGTTCTGTCATTTAATCATCGTCGCATAACAGCAGGCACCTGAAGTTTTAGCTAGGAATATATGGTTTCCGATAGCCTCTAGGGCAGAAGCTCAAGGGCTTGAAGATACAGCAGCTGTGACCAAATGGTCTGTATCTCGGGAGCGTTGGGATAATCATCCCATCTCAAATCACCCAAAAATATGCCATCATCATCATCATTATCAGCCTGTATTCGTCCAATGTTGAGTCTCCATCCTCTTCGATCCTACGCCTTCCGCATCTAGGTCACTCCCGCTACTCTTCTTATGTCATCAGTCCATCTTGGGGGTCGGCCAATGCTTCGTTTGCCAGTTCTTAGACGCCATTCCAATACTTTTCTTCCCCATCGACTATCGTCGCTTCGACAGATACAAAATTGAAAAATATGTGTTCGATAGATAATGATATTTTGAACGTGCTTCACAGTTACTCACAGATAAAAAACTGCGTTTTATTGCTCGTTAAAAATCACTGAAGCAAGTGAAAGAATGGCGATACCTGCAGTATATGCGAAACCGCGATCTCAAATTTGTGAATCAAGTTTGCTTAACCCGATTTACGATAAAACAAAGAACTACATTACAGCAAATTATTATTTTTCCATTCGAGCTGTCAAAATCTTCAAACTTTTCACATTTGATATTATTCTTGAACGTGAATATTGTTGCTTTCGACAAAATTGGTTTCCAACTTCTTAAGCGCATTCGTAATATTACATTTTCTGTTTTACAAGAGTTTTCAGTAATGATCTTTTATTCTTAATGATTTACTATGTGTGTCACTTCCAATTTAATTTGAGCGCGCGAATATCCTCAGTAGCATCCGCTCATCGAAATATCCTTCAAATATCGTCATATTGTATTACCTATTGTAAACGTTTTCTTAAACATAAATTTAAATATAATATTCTTATTAATTTAGACGGTAGATCGTAATTAATTAAATCTTACTTAATTGAGTGTCATAGTATTTTTCTACAAAATATTTTTTATTATCTATAAAAATGCTGTTTTTTACTTCAAAAATTCATGTCACTGTAAGTTTATCCATTGTGAAGATCTTAAGAAGCTCTCATTGAAAGCGAAACCGCGTTCTTTAAGTACGTGAATAAGCAGTGATCTATGTGATCCATATTACAACAAGGTAAAAGTAGTTTTCTAGTTAATATTTGAAATTGGTCTGTAATATTTGAAATGCTTAGAATATAAATAACACACCTGTGTGTTCAGTTATTCAGTATTCAGTTTCAGGTCATTTTTTTTTCAACAATAAATATACTATTTTTGATATATTGCGTTAAAGTAAGATTTATTATTTTATATTTATTTTATTTCTAACATTTCCTTTACATTTTTCTCGTTTAACACGAATCACTCAAACTGCATAGAGTTTATCTGTGGTGGGAGGACGTGCAATATTGCAGAAAAAATCTAACTTACAATTAATACCGTTCGACTAGAAATTTATATATAAAAAAAAAACGTGATTTCTTAATCAGTTATAGCGAAAATAAAATCTTTTACATAGATAATGAACTTAAAACAATGTTACACTCCAGTATTTAGTATCAATATAATGTATTGATATTTGGACTACCAGGTGTTTGAGCCAGACGTTAGGGAAATGAAAGGGTTAGTAGATGGAACAATTACTTAATAACTCACCTGTGTTTTATAGAAAGGTATTTCGTACTTTACACCACAGCATGTATGTGTATACTATGTGTACTTAGAATTCTTATGGTCAAATTACCATCATGACATTCATCACTTCAGCAATTCGAAAATAATAGACCGATTAATATAATGACGTGTTTTTGTTTGCAAAGGAAAATAAAAAAATAATGCTATAGAGGGATATCATTTAGAACATAAAACGTTTGATAGAGATGATACAGGATCGATGGCTCATCATCAGCCTGTGTCGTCCACCGTAGAACGTAGGCTTATCGCATGAGTTTCCATCCTTCTTGATCTTCTACCTTTCGCGTCCAGGCTACTATCACTATTCTTCTGATATCGTCAGTCTATCTTGAAGGGGGTTGGTCATCACTGCGTTTTCCAGTTCTTGCATGCCACACCGACACTTTTCTTCCAGCTTATTGGACCCACGTCTGTTCGACAGATATGACACATTGCCACTTGAGTTTGCCTATTTTTCTCCTACTTGATTTTTTCTTCGGATATCCTCGTTTCAGATCTTTTAGAGATGCTCCGAGCATGGATCTAACTGCGCTATTTTGGGGAACGTATATTTTAAAAATAGGATCTCCCGTTTGGATGTGATATAAAATTGAAATCTCATTTTGAAATTTGTATATGGTATTTTTGTTTTTTAACTTGTTTGTGATTTTTTATAAAATTATAACACTTAACAAGTTCGTCATATAATTTTGTGATGCAGATAACATTAATTTAAAGAACAAGTGAATTGAGTCGCATTGATGATTGCTAAACTGCCTGCTGTAAAGAAGAATAGGGACACGATAACGCCGCAGGAAAGCATATACTACAGCTTCCTTATTTTCAATCTCCTGGACTAGCGCTGTTTTGGAAGGCCGTCGGGAACTATACATATAATGTACTCGGCGGAGCTGTGATAGGCATAGTTGACATTGTGAAGACCAAGGGGACTGACATAGCCTTGTAGCCCCAGTTCTTGAAAGCCATATGCTCCAGTTAGGTAGTGGATATGATATGATGATAATGATGATTATAATTTTAGAATTAATTTTCATTAAAAAATTAATTCTTAATTAATTAATTCTAAATAATAATAAATCAAAATTAATTCTAAAATTATAATTATGCAGTTTCACCAAGTATTGTCAGTTGATAACCTTAATGTTAATGATGATTATGATAAGTTTAATCATCCGATAAACGGTTTGAGAGATAGAGAAAAATTATGTATAGAAGTCTACATATATATTATATAATTTTATAATATAATATAACATAGTGATATTATAGAATATCGTTGCGACTATAATAAAAAAAATGTTTTTTTTATTGGATGAAAAACTCACTTGGTAGACAAACTCTTGAAAGGCCACAAAAATCCTCCACTTTGTATTTAAAAAATGGCATATTTTCTCGATTAAAAATGACCTCAGTAGAGGACCCCATTGCGATCACTCAGGTTAATATTCTTAATTAATTAATTTAATCACCCACTAATATATGTAGCGTGCTTGCTAGGTTAATATTTGCATAGTATACTCGTTAACAGTTACGGATTCAGACAATAAAATGATTCCAGGTGACCAGTAATGCTTTATTTGATTTCATCACATTGAAGATAATTGAAAAAAAGATAAAAAAGATCCGGTGGGTATAGCTCAATGGTTAAAGTGTTTGCTTGGTAAACCAAAGTTCGTGAATACAACCTGAACCTACGGAGATTAAAAAATATACATTTTTAATCGATTTCTTAGCTCTAAAATACCCCCGGTCGTTGTGAATTTGATGCCTCACCCATAAAAAAATTACATAGCCTATTTATTAAAATAAGTGGCAGACGAAAGTCGTTCCGTGAAGACATTCATAGTAAATTCCTTTAATAATAATGATGATGCGTGAATGTCGGACTGTTATCTACGACGTTGGCGGATCAACACTCTACATGCAGCGCTTAACCACATGTAACATGGTAAGCGTCATATAATCCACAGATGAGACTTCAGCATCACTATCACCATCTGTCGGTATTATACTGTATATGTTTATATAAAAAAATAAATTTAATCGTATTCATACAATTATACTCAAAAAATATAGAATATCTCACACGTTATGAATTTTTATCGATTATTTTCGTCCGATAATACTTTGTGGAATTCCGTTACTTCAAATTAAAATTTGAACTAAAGAGGATTGCAGAGGATTCAGAAGAGTGGAGATCGAGATGCATGATTTTGTTGCTGCAAACCAATCCACCAGATTGATACTACGAAGAGTAATAATATTGTAAGAAAAACATTCTCGAAAGCAAAATTAATTTTATATAACAAAAGAGAAAATAATTATTGAATAATTATTATTTAATAATTACAGACCGGTCCTGTTAAAAAGCAGTTGAGTTGAAAAGTGGTTGAAAGGAATTAGAAATGGTAATTTCAGGAAACATGCATTACATCGACCTGATTATGATATGAAGCTGGAAGTAATAAAAAATAATTTTATAATCATTGTTATTACTAATTAATCATACTTACTCATATCTATCCTTTTTTACTCATGTTTATCATGTTTTACTTACTTTTCATCGTTTTCCAGGTCTCGTTCAGCATCCAGTTATATCTTAGCATGTTTTGTGTTTATATGTGTGTATGTTGGTGCATACATCCTTAGAAAAAATTAATTAATGATAAGTCAGTGTCTTGAGTGAAAAACGCTTGTTGTAATGTTTTTTTTATACTTTTCTTATAAATTATTTCAATTTTTTCGATCATGATTCATTCAATTGATGAAATATGTCGTTTAATGTGATCATTCAACGACATGTTTCAGCCAGGTCGAATAGCCGTTCGACCTGGCTTTTTTTATATCTGGTTTTCTTATAAGTATTAAAAAACGAACTTTCAGAATTGCATGATTTTTCAGCCTTTGGAAAAAAATCTTGATTATAGCTAATGTTTCTCTTGTATAAACTAAAATTACATCAAATTTGACAAAATGTCACTCTGTAATAGTTTTCAACCTCTATTGCTTTATTGCTCCATTTTACATACGAATATTAAGTCTTTAAGTGCTCTAAACGAACATTTAAAAGCAACGTATTTCTTAGATTTTCCAACAAAAGATTATGTCGGAATTGAACAAATAGAGTAAAAATTAAAAAGTATTTAGAATTGCTACACAATTTTATTTTTTAACAATTTTTTTTTGCAAAGTCGAGTGGCAATTATGAAGTCACTTGATATTTCGTAAAAAAATAAAATTGTGGAACGATTCTAAATATTCTTGTATTTTTATTGACTTACAAAATATTTCATAGATATCCGAATGGTGTATTTAAATAAAAGGCAATGTTTTTATGTGACTTTTTTATTTACATCGATAAAACATTTAGAATAAAATTTATAATAATTATACATTCATAAAGTTGACACATTCCATTGATCGATATATCTCCTTGCAGTTTTTACGGCTCTAACCATTTTTCTGATAAGAAAGTCCTGCGTGTAGATATGCTGTTAAGCCATCAGTCACAAGAGTGCAGATTTCGTGGCTTAAGTATTCGTACATCTACAATCCTTAGTGGATACTTAGTCTCACATGAAAAAACCGGGAGGTTTCAATAGAGATTGCTCAAAGATTGTGAGCGCTTATATGTTCAAAATTTACACTCTTTGTAATAGCCGAATGTTTTTAATTCATAGTCAAATCCTTCGTCTGGCTCTCAGTCTACTAACAACGTTACAAACACCCACACGAACACTTATATTTTTACGCTTAACATACAGAATGAAATCTTAGTTTCCAATATTCGATTACGTGTGCTGTCTTTAATGATTAAGATGTTATTCGGTGTCCAAACATATAACCGAAAACATTTTGGGGAATGTGTTTTCTGACCGTTTCTTTCAAAATAAATGAAATAGTTAATTATGTTAAAATAAAATAAATTAAACAAAACAATCACGGGTATTTCTAACTATCCAATGTTTTTTTGTAAAAGTGTACAATTAAAAATGATGAACATTAATAACAAGGATAAAATTAAAAATATATAAATGCACACTTCAGAAATAAGTAAGACTATACAATTATAATTGAAAATAGAATAATAATTTTAATAATGGTTGAATATCATTCTGTCAAAATTCAAGCAATTGAAAATTCGGTCTAATGTCCGTTTGGCCAAATGTCTATTAGGTCAAACGTCTTTCGGTGAAAAGTTGGCCAAATTGTTTTCAGCTACATATTACATATTTACTGAACGCTTTCAGACGTTTGTTCGACATCACACCATCGGTGTTATTTCAATCTAGTTCTAACAGTGTTACAAACATTCATAAACACATATTTATGCTTAAAACACTTTGACTCTTACCAAATTTAATTTCAGTTTTCATCCAAGTTCGTCCGACTCGGAGCTTTTGCATGTGAGTGTAGTTGGGGTGATCACAATCAAATCAATAAAATTTTATTATGGGAGATTATTATAACGAAAAATATGACAATATAAACAATAATATCAACTTAGAACAAACATTTTGTTATCAGTGAGAAATGAAAACACATGAAAAAGAACACATTAATGGGTGGAATTTAATAAAGAACGTAATAATTTGTCAATTTAATCATATGTTAAGATGCCATTACTAGCTTAGTTTGTCTGAATGCTAGAGACAAGTCCGAGGACTGCTGCAGTTATCATTATTCACTGTGATTTATTGCAATTAAAAAATAAAACTATTCTTTATTATTGTATATTTTTGGCCATGATTATGAAAGTGGTGTAAATCGTATTTCATTCGAATAAAATGATTCATTTAGATTTTTAAATTAATGTTGGATAAATATTTTCTTAATGCACAATAATGTGAACTGAAATATTGTAGGTGAATAACTTTTTTTATAAATTCTTTGACTTACACCTTACACTTTCATTATTATGGGCACATTTATAAGTTTGCAATTAGATTCGGTAATAAGGAGATAATATACGATGTCACATTACAGACATATATATCGATTACATTTAGACTATATATTTTATAAAATCGCATCAAAATTAAACATTTTCACAAGAAAATTTAACTACTTGCATACGAGTCATAAAAATGATTTTTGGCGATTCGAGCAATGCTTGCTGATTTAGCTGATTAGCTGATTTAGCTCATGTTTAAGAATGTTTTGGCTGATTAGTTAATCACTTTATGTGATTGGCTAAATCACCAAACGGTAAACTAAAGATTTGATGTACTGCTTGCTGCCCAATTACGGCGAATAGCATAAAAGTTTCATTTCATTTTTTTGACAGTGTTGCCCAAGCAGTAATATATTTTAACAAATATATTACTTTACGGAAAACCTGAAGCTTTCAAGAACACAACTAAAAATGTTCAGCTTTCATACCCAAGAGCTTTAATTCAGAATCGCAAATAGCAATATAACTTTCATGTTAAAAATTCTTATGAAAAAGTTTAATGATATAATTTAGTCATTAATATATGATTATAGTTTCATTACAAATTCTAATCAAATTAAATACTTTAACAAGTTAAAGTATTAATTGAATAAAACAAATTTATCATCGTCTTACGATCTAAGGCCTTAACTAATATACTTATACAAAAATGGAATGGCATTACAGACACTGAGGCTTAATGTATTTTAGTTTAACAACGCTTACACGCTTATTTTAATGTTACCTATATATAAATAATTGAACTAAAAGATCAATTGTAAACGTGATTGCTTGCAATAATTGATAATAATTTACTTCAACAAATTTTACAAATTTGTATTAGCATAAAATTTTACTGAGTAGCGACTTACAAACATAGTCAATCACATCAAATGAGGTTATAAAATGACTTAATATAAGATATCAGTTTTGTTTTATATACGATTAAGAAGTGTATATTTTATAAATGAGTATGCATACAATTGTACTTTTGTACAAGAAATATGAATCTTCCGCATGTGTTGGTTATCAAGTGATTAAAAAACATCTTTGGAAATACTTACGATTTATACGGGTTATGTAATTAAATAATAATATTAATTGTTTTTTCTTATTGTAGAATTAACATTTTTATTTATTTGTGGCCTTAAATAATGCAATAAAGTTTCTCTCAAAAAATATTTAAATGATTATTCTTTTTAGAAGAGAAATTACAAGTTAATGCACTTTATTAAAACATAAAGAAAAATATATATAAAATATCTTTAAAATACAACTACATGATATTATAAAAAAACTTATTATTTTTCCTTATATTTAGGCATAATAAAATAACATGATTAACATTATGTATCATAATATGGTCTATTGAGAATATTTCTTAGTTTCACTGTAAATGAAACCATAAGGATAATTAATTTCCAATAATAAAATAAGCCTAATATTCCATAATTTTTGAGAATCGCAAATAAAGTAAAAAATATAATACATATACAAACTACAAAGTACATGTTAATATTATTTCTTTCAATAAAAATAGCATAGGCAATTATACTTTGATGTCTTTGTCATTTTTGTTTATATATTTAGTGTATTTAAATTTAAGCAATATATTTTTAATACCCTTGTATTAAATAAAATATTATCAATCGATGTCCATTATAGAATTAAAAACAAATCTTATTCGATAATCCTTTTTATTCCATGGTTTTAAACCAACATTTTTTTGGAACGATTTTAAAATTTGTTCGAACGTAACTAAAAAGTTTAAGTAAAAAAACGGCTTCTCTGGCTTTTAATGCCAAGTTAATCAGTTTTTTTTTATTCTTGTTTTATAAATTTAAATCGTATTATAATTTAAAAAATCTTCAAACAAATAAGTTGTATATATGTAATTTCACATTTATTATACGAGAAAAACATAAGCATTCAAAAAATAATTCCAAGAGTCATCTGTCGGATTTTTCCGGTAGTTTTTTTTTATGAAACGCACCTTTTATTCGCAAGATGTAGCTCGAAATCGAAGAGAATTCTCAATTTTCTATAGATGATTTTAAATTATTATTTTATAAAAGTTATTTTCACAAACAAAATATTAATTGAAATTACACTTAAACATCAAATTCATATCTTAACATTTTACTATAAATTAATTTTTCTTTTAATGTAACCTGTAGCATATGTAAGTAAAAATGTCTTCAAGTTATATTACATTTTTAAATAGTGACAATGAATTTGATATTGCGTGGAATGTATTTCCATTTCAAATCCTTTTGGTTTGTCTTTATTTGACTCATATTTCGTTCAACGCTTTTAAAATTCGGTGAGAATCGAATTAATATACTCTCACAAGTCACTCGCTCACAATATTTTATCCAAACGATTTGCACCTAGTCACAATTTCATTTTATTTGTGAAATTGATTGATATGATATATTTATAATTAAATAAGTCTATAAAGTCCACTTCAGTCAAATATACATATTTAAGTGTTACTTATTATTCGTTTATCGCACGCCCATACATTACACTGCTTTATTTTTGACTCGTCAGAAATAAGTTAGTTTGGACAAGTTTAATGTTAACATGTTGCGCCTTTTCTTGCTCGGCGGAGGTGGATTCAGCCTCAGAGGAACTGGTGTTGTCTCGGTTACCTTAGTCGGTGCATTCAGTTGGGTGACGTGATGATGTCCAGGAGTTACCTTGTTAACAGCATCTGCTAGAGCTGCTTGACTGGATCGCGGACTGGTACCAATTGGCACCGAATAGAAACCACTTTCTGGGCGAGATTCCGGCGGATGAGTTGTCAGCCGGAACCAGCGCGAGACTTTAGCCCTCGGGCTCAACTATAATTACAGAAGTTCGGTAAAAAATCAAAAAAGTCAGAATCAATGTGACTGTTCCGACGATCGTGCTACAAATGCAGCATATGTCCATCATCTTGTTCAAACTAATAAAGTCTTCAAAAGTTCTATCAAATAATTCAACCCAAACGCACAAAACTAAGTGTTATTATGATTTTGCCGCGGATGTTCAAAGCAATCTGAACTGAATCAACAGGTGCAGCTCAAATAATGTTTTTCAGCTATCAAATTGTCATTTGCACACCACTGTAACAAAAGCTTGTTGTTCACTTTGTTTCTTTACACAATTATTAATGCATCTGTTGTTATTTTTATTGGTTGTTCGCATGTACATGAGAAATGAAAATGAATGAGCAAATTTGCGTAAAATTTCAACATACAACTTGATAATTTAAAAAAAAACGCAAACAAACAAAAACAATACTAAATAACGCGTCATATCACACACAAGTAAAACATTGCATATGAAATTTAAATAGAGATATTGATAATGTCACTGTGAATTTAATTATTTTATTTGATTTTGTATAATATTTATTATAAAATTATATTAATCATCGCAACAAAGTTTAAAAATCAAATAAAAGAGCAGTAATAGGTAATAAATTATAAGAATAGTCAACAACTTTGTTGAAAAGCGATTACGACGCATTTTCAATAAATATACGAAACTCTGTGATAATCCAACTTAAAATATATAAGTTTAAACTAAAATAATATGAATCATATCCAAACAGTTATATTAAATACTGTGGAATGGCATAATTAAAAGTTAAACTTGTAGGTGAATTCAAAGTCAACATAAACTACGACTGATCCATCGCAGAACATAACAGTCATTGTTATGACAAGTAAATATGGCCTAGATGAGGATGATTTGGAATAACATTTCATTATAAGTTCGCATTGGTGTTGGATTTTCTAAAGAACGCGCGATTATTTTTTTTGCATTGTTTTAAATCGTAGATTGATTTTTTAATCGCGATTTTGTATTCGTTCACCGCGAATGGATATATACTTGAATGGAATACGCTGTTGATCACTTTTTATAGAAGTTCCTTTATAGACAAGTGTCTGTAGTATGCTCGCCCTCCTTTAGCACCGGAAGCTGAAGAGTGCAGCCTCGGTGGCGGACTGACTGATAGTGCCGGATGCAGGACAGGGGAGGAGCTACCTGTTGCATCGAGGACGCAGTTACCATGCAGCACGCAAGTGTAGATATGGTACGATCAAGCTCTGGTCCGCGGACGCAAAAAAATCGCAAAAAATAAAAATGCAAGAATTTCATCCTCTCGAATAAAGCAAGTAAAATTATCAATAATAATAGGAAAATCCTTAGTCTTGCACGCGACGCCTTTGTGGCCAATTTGTTGATCGATTTTTAGGCAATTAATACAGACTATAATATCAGTTATTAGTTAATTTTATTTTCAATTATATAGTAATTTGTTTTTGAATATTACAACAGTGGAATCCAGCTGTGATATGAAGCTACAATTAGCATGTACAGCTCCTGACCGCTATAGACGTCATACGCAGTGAATGGGTTAATAATCAACCACTTCTAACGCTTAGCCCGATAATTATTATTGTTTCGGGCAGGCGGACACCAAGCAAATGCCAAAAAACATATCCGTTATATAAAATTATTATATTATTATAAAATATACAATATTTTAAAAAGCGTTTGCGACCAAACTAGAAAGTAGTTTAGAACGCCCGTCTTGCTCCTATTTACTATACATATAGTGCATGAAGATATGCCTATGTAGAGAGTCGGAGGAGTGGGGATATGCAATACAGGCCATCGCGGAACCTGCGCACAATCTACCCTGTGTCACGGCGCAGGTACGAGCTTAGAATGTTCCCAACATTAATTGTGTCGGCTATTATAAAATATAATATACATAGATATATTAACTACACTTCCATTGCCTCCTTTGTTCTTTTCGGCTACGAATCTTGCATCTTACCAAAAGGCAATGTTGAGACTTTCAGTTATTTTAGCGAATAGGTCACTGATAACGGTGGCATGCAGAAATTCTCAAAATCTGGGACTCACAGCCTTACTCGATTAAAGCAATATACTATTTATACAGTGCCTGCATTATCCCTTTGCGTCTTGTATTTGCAATCTTGTATTCTCACCAAAAGCCAATGCAGGTTGATAGTTTCAGTTATTACTGCGTACAAGTCACTGGTGGCTTGCAGAAAGAGCTCACTTCCTGCTTTGAGAAGCATCATTGAATTCCATGCGCAATATCTGGAACTCACAGCTTTTCTCGATCAAAGCAAAATGCTGTTTTTACAGTGCCTACATTGTTCCTATTATCCTTTTCAGCTGCGAATTTTGGCATCTCAGGAAAAGCCAATGCAGGCTAAGAATTTCAGCTATTTCAAAGTACAGGTCACTGAGAACGGTGGCCTGCAGAGCTCGCTTCGCAAAATCTGGGACTCAGAGCTTTACTCTATCAAAGCAAAACTCTATTACAATGCCTGAATAGTCTTCATTATTCTTTACGGCTGGACTGGACCTTACCCGCCTCACACCCGCATCACACCGGAAGACGGTTAAGTATCCTAAATGATGCGCTCATTCAGACTATGAGTTAGCAACTGATAAGTCCAGTGGGAGTTCCCTCTGAACAATTGTGACCACTACACATAAGTGCTAAAGAGAAAGAACCTGTGAAAGATATTAGAATCGCATATACGCGTTGAAAGCAGTTGGAGATGGAAGATTCTTCTTTACGGAAGTGAATCTTAGCATATCATCAAAAGCCAATGCAGATTGAGAGTTTCAGTTCTTACAGCGAACAGGTTTCCGAAAACGGTGGCCTGCAGAAAGAGCTCGCTTTCCGCCTTGGGTAGCGTCTATTAACTCCATGCGCAATATCTGGGACTCAAAGCTTTACTCGATTAAAAAAATGGCATTTATGCAGCACCGAAATCGTCCCCATAAATTTTTCATTCATTTAATTTCATTTGGCCGTGTCTGCTCGCTCAACTGGAGCATACGAACATCACAAACCACCGCCACATAGCTTTGTCAGCCGCCTTGGTCCTCACACATTCTGTATAAAGTTACCGTCAGCCTTCCAAGACCGCGTGTGCTCGAAGATTGAAGAAAAGGTTGTCGTAGTTAATGCTCTCCTGCGGCCTTCGTACAAAATATCCCAGCCAGATCCCCCTTCGTCTCTTGATGTATTCTAGCATTGAAGGCTTCCTTGTCCGCTCTTTTTACTTCGTTATTCTCCCAAGGCTCAGTGATGGAGTTTTTAATCGAATACATTTAGGGAGATCGAGTGATTAGCCCAATGCAGACCCATGACCGTTTAGTCCATTCTTCTATACGGCTTTGAATCTTCATATCTTACCAAAACCCAATGCAGCCGTATAATGCGTTTATAAAACAGATATTTGCGTAGAAAATTGGGTGAACGTTGGTTTGACTTCGTAAGGAGTGACGACGCGAGAGCGTGGACAAGGCATCTTTCCATACTTTAAGCCCTGGGGTTCGCACCGTCCTGGAAGGCCGTCGGGAACTGTATTTAGAATGTACTCGGTGGAGCTGCGGGAGGCAGAGCTGACAAAGTATGAAGTGAGGACTATGGTGACGGACATAGCTTATGATGGCGGCTCGTGGTGTCCATATGCTTCAGTTAAGGGAACGTAAATGGTGTGACTGATGCGAATTTGATTCTTCACTCGGAAAAAGCCATTCATCATTATCATATCCATGTCCACTCCCTTAACAGGAGCATATGTATATCACGAGCCACCGCCACAAAGCATTGATCGTCGCCTCATCCCATGTCAGCAACGATGCGAGAGGAGTTGAAGAAAAGACAGGTGTTTTTAGTGTTTTTAGTTCTCCTGCGGCATTATTAATACATGTCCCAGCCTTCGTTTCGTGACCGAAAGTAGTATGGAAGGTTGCCATGTCCGCTCTCTCATCTTGTCATTCTTCACAAAGTCAACACTAGTCATCACTAGTCGTAAAGTCAGAAATTTCATACCAGTCATAGCCTATTAATCAAAATTTATGGTACGCAATATTTGTCACGTAAACATTATCCATTGATAGCGAATTCCTGCTAAAATAGCTGATGCGTGAATGCCGAGCATGTCTATGATGTTGGCGGATCATATTTCACATACAGCATTTAGCGATACGAGTTCATAATGATAAGCATCATAAAATTCAAGAATGAGATTTCTCTACCTCCATCTGTCCGTAGTATCATATATGTTTACGTAAAAGAAATGTGTCTTCCATTTACGCTTCTAACAATATAATTCGATAGGTTTTCGTTTATTTAAACATGGATACGACTTTTGTTTATGTGAACTGATTAAAATGAGCGGTGTTTAGGACCAAATGGTCATACAGCTGAAGCGTTGAACTTATCATCCGTTATCCTTACAAAAAATATTTACAAATTACCCAAAATATGCATGGATACTACAACAGCCATCACTACGAGTCCTCAGGCTTCTTATCTGGATGATATGTTATCAGATTGACCTTCGGGTGCCTCCAAATGTCTAGAGGCGATGTATAGATAATGGTAACTGACATAAGTTTTGTTTTCTGGCAATTTGAGGTGGCCAGATGTGGAACGGACATAAAAATATTAATATGCGAATTGAGATAAAGTATTAGCTAGTATCAGCTGGGTGGCATAGATCAGTGGTTAAGGCGTCGGTTCACATCCCAACCAAGCTTGATTTTCTTAAATCGATTTAATTAAAGTTGTTAATATGCCCCCAGTCATCATCATCATCATCAGCCTGTGTCCGTCCACTGTTGAACGTAGGCCTCCCGCATGAGTCTCCATCCTCTTCGATCCTCCGCCTTCCGCATCCAGGTCACTCCCGCTATTCTTCTTATATCGTCAGTCCATCTTGTAGGGGGTCGGCCAATGCTTCGTTTGCCAGTTCTTGGGCGCCATTCCAATACTTTTCTTCCCCATCGACCGTCGTCTCTTCGACAGATATGACCTGTCCATTGCCACTTGAGTGTGCCTATTCGTTGGGTAGCATCCACTACTTGAGTTCTTCTGCGTATTTCCTCGTTTCGGATTCTATCTTTTAGCGACACTCCGAGCATGGATCTCTCCATAGCACGCTGGGTGACTTTTATTTTATGGGTAAGACTTGCTGTCAGATTCCACGTCTCTGCGCACTAAGTTAATACAGGGAGGACGCATTGGTTAAACGCCTTAGTTTTAAGGCATTGCGGAATTTTCGCTTTAAAAATGTACTTTAGAAGGGTCGAGTTAAGGACAAAACAAAAATTGACCAGGCCTCGGGAGCGTCGGGCTGATCATACGATCTCTTAGAAAATCCTGATCATTGAACACCCAAATATTTCTCTGATACTACAGTCGCAGTCTGTGAGCTCGCGGGATCTTGCCGTGGAGGCTCTCGGGAACCGTCTATGGTCGTATGTGGACCTCTGGGGATACAGGTGTTCTGGGTCAAGGCATGGAAAAACTGACCTTGCAGAACTGTGAAACGGAAATTAGCTCCAAATATGGAGCGTATATAGTAAAAAAATTAAAAAGTGATTTATTACTGAAAGAGGGTAAGTAAAGGCAAGTTCACATCGCCCTCGAGGACTAATCGTCCGTGATATAACATTCCTACCCCTGGAGAGTGTTGCCCGTATCATTATTATTCAAATGCTCCAAATATGGAGCGGATATTGTAGAAAAAAGAAATAACTTATCCTATAAAATGCCAATGGACATGGCATATAGCATTAATACAACTATTTACTTCTACATAGTAATATTTTATATCTTCTCATATCCATTCCATATTTGAAACATATGGTCATCACAAATTGTAGCCATTCAGATATCTCAGCTGCCATTGTTCATTCCTCGTCTCAAGGAATGAACAACCCGAAAGTACAGCTGGGAGCATATATGCTTCCCGACGACCCTGGGGGCTGAAGTTCGAGAACATGAAAAGACGGTGGTTGTAGTATCCGAGGCATATTTTTGGGTGACTTGTTAATCGGATTTTTAAAGGAAGTTAGACGATTATTCCGACGCTCCTGATAATTTCCACCTAAGAAAATTCGGTACAATCGCCACCTTTCTAAATACATTATATTAAGTAGAATCTCTTCTTATAAAATAGTTAAGATACTTAAAATAGTTTTTTCTTTTTTAGTTAATATTCATTCTCACGTCAGTACGTTTGTGCACATTGGAACCGATAAAAAATTTCATAGATCGCGAAACTGCAGTCTTTCATCACGTGAAAAAGTGTTCATAGTGATTGATCTATATCACGGGTCGTCAACCTGGCCCGTACCGCCCACTAGTGGGCGATACGGGCCAGGGTCAATCCAAGCACAAAAATAACGGCAGAAGCGGGATGCGAACCGCGGACCTTGGAAACCAACTATGCCCAGGTATTCATACCGCTCGGCGAACTGCGCCATTGCTATGCCCAGACTGACTTGCGTTGAAACTAGTATTTATATCATTGTTATCATCGTACGATAGATGTCGCTATAGTATATATTCAAAGTATGTATATTTTTATTATTATTCTATTAGTCTTCATTTATTCACAAGCTTAATATTATTATTTTCCGGCAGTCTATTTATTTTAGTAAGTACCACTCGGGTCTCGAACCAAACTATAGACTGAATTTTCATTCATTTTCCGGGCACTTAACCGGAGCATATGGTCGCCACAAAGCTGTATCAACAGCAATGCTTTCCCCTCATCACAGCTCTGTTTCCTGAGTAGATTCTATAAGTTGTAAGCGATGGCCTTTCAGAATAGCAAGAGTTCGAAGGCCTGTATAAAAGGAAGCTGTAGCTTATGTTCTCCTGCGGCATCCGAAGTACATGTCTCAACCATGTCTACTCGTCTCTTAATCGACTGCAGTAAGAAAGACTGCATATCATCCTTCCCTTCATTTCGTCATATTTCAGAAAAATTCAAACTAAGTATTCTACAAAGGAATCCGTTTTCAAAATTCATTATATAATAAAAATAATAGCTTTATTTATTCAGCCACCAGAGCCACAAAAATATCATACGTAAAAAAATAGAATACAAGGTAAGAAATAACATTTAACAATGTGTTAAATGTGGCCACGTGAGGGCGCATCCAGTGCCCCTCCAACCGGGAGTCCTACATATCCGCCCACACAGCGAACATTTGATACTTTTAATAAGTATCTTTTTTTTATTTTTAAAAATTGTAAAAGTATGTACGAGTATATTCATGTACTTGTATACCGAATTTCATTTTGATATTATTATTGGATTCGAAATTATTGATTGTTGAGATCAGTGTTGTGTGGATTTTTATGATCAAATGTATATAATTTGGAGTAAAATCATCATACACTTATAACTTACCTCTGAAAAATAAAACCCACATTCTCATTAAAAACCGGTTTCATAATCCTGGAACAGACCGTCGACTACGTGACGTATTCGCATCGGAAATCATTTGGGAATAATTTATACAACAGTTATATCCTCTAAATTGTGATTAACTTTTATAAGTAGAAACATTATTTGCAAAACAATAATTATAATTTGAATTCGCACCAGCACTAGAAGATAGTATCATGTTATAAGAAAAGTTAAGGTTATTGACTGACAATCTTAGTGAAACTGCATAATTATAATTTTAATGGAGAGTTTCTTTTATCATTTTGATTTTTAATTTATTTTTAATGCTATTTTTAATTATTTATTATCAATTTTTATAAAAGTACATCCCTTAGTAGATGGTTAAAGAAACAATTTGATTTGATTCCTACAGAATTCGTATGTGGATGAATACAAAACTATTCACGACTATTACAATCCTTAAATCGAGAATTATTATTTTCATCCTGCGCGATGGTAGAACATACAGTCTATCAGGCTATTAGATTACAAACCTTCATATATTTGGTTATATACGATATTAAAGACCATTGCTTGAATTTTCTCACTTTATATAGACAGTTAAAACTGACGTTTTCCTAAAGTAATCTAATATAATTTATGTTATATTTGGTGTCGCTTATAAGCATAAGTAATGGGTATAATCATTAAAATAAAATATTTAAAAGGACTGAAACAATAAACAATTAATACTCCTTTTTGTGTATATTGATATTCAAACTTTATTCGTCAGTGCATTGATATTTGTGACAGAACATGAGAGTGTTTCCTTTTCTAAATGTTTGTTTGAATTTGACATCAATAATAACTCCCCACAACTGCAAAACATTTAATTAAACACCTATTACATTCATAAATGGATATCCGTATATAGTTGGCATAATAGTAAAACAATAAGGTATTCAGATAAAATACAATTAACGTAAAAAAACATATCGCAAAGACTAATGACGTAAATAAACCATTTTTCATCCATGGTGTTCAAGTCGTCGATGTAAAATACAAACTGTAATGTTTTTAATTCACAATCGACAGAACTATCATTTATTATAATTTATTTTTTATTATATTTATAATACAGATTTAAAATACTCGGTCGAATGTCATATTCATGTTGCTACTTTAATTATTATTTAAAAAATAATTGTCCTATTGTTTTTTTAATATTTACTTAAATGATGTTTTGATATAGGATAATAATAATCTATTTAATATGGATCTGAAATAGAATGATTTACAATTTAAAAATTAAATGATTTTAATGAACTTGGTTATAGAATATTCTACGTCATTATTCCTAACAGTATATTCAATATAGACATACATTAATGATAAAGTAACTTGAAAGCGTACATAATCCAATAGTTTGTGTTATACATTCCAAATATAATATATTAAATTTATTTATAATTCTCAAACTTTCCCATTCCCTAAATGAGAGTGGTCTAATAAAATTAATCTTTAATAACTCAAAAAAAAAACCTTCAAATCTCTTCTTAGAAAACGTCTTATACCATTTATGACTACAAAATACTTTTATATTAAATTTATATTTCTTAAAAATTAAATAATACTACATGACTAGAGAACCATGTGTGATTTACATTCTCTAAAAAGTAAATCGATCGAAATGTTCGACATTTTTAAAGATAAAGATATCGTTAGTTAACCATGCAAATAAAGAATTAAAGGTTCTATTTCGTATTCAAAGGTATATGGTATTTTCAAAATATTATTTTTTAAATTGATGGTATATGAAAGATAACTGCAAATTGACCAACTAAAGTATGCATACTTTTCAATTAAGTCAATTAAAATAAAGGTTACCAACCAAGAAATATTGGTTGTTAACCTTAAGATGTTCAGATCAAATGAACACATAAAAATTACATTTCGAATAATTGCGTTCAGACGCACTCTGTAAGCTTTTGACATGAAGATCTGACTTTTGGTTTGCCTGTGGAAAAGTTATCCTCCTGTGGTACCCTAGGTCATTTTTTGAAGCCTCATACTGTTTACTAAAGATGTAAAAAAAATCAAGATAGGTTGTCTTCGACGCCCCTAGTTTATTCAACGCCTTGGAGCAACGTTCCACTTCGTCACTCCCTAAGACCGGCACTGTTTATGATCTCAATAGATCGTAAGGGCAACAGAATAAGTAATTTTAAGACATTGTAAAACATATTAAATACAATACAAATATTTTCACAAATAAATTGTTCTTAAGTTCTGAGATAATCATAAAAAAAAACACAATTTAATATTATAGTAAATTTCATGTAATTTTAAGGATATGACATTTTAAAAATATTTTTTAAGATGCCAAAAAAAATATTTTCTTTATGTTGATTTAATTTCAAGTATTTTTTTTGGCACACAAAACATCATTATTTATTAAATGAATATACAATATTATCATATTCAACTACAATCACAATCAAATATAAATACAATTTAATATATTATATAATTCTAGTTGGTAGTGATACATTATGTACTATATGTGATATATTTTGTCCTGATATTTTTTTTTTAAATATAAACTAAACTTAATATGACATGAATAAATCATTAAATAATACGTAACAGCTTATGCCTAAAAAATTGATTTGAAATTATTGAAAAATCAGTGAAACGTAAAATCAAATCCGGTAGAGGGTTCACAACATATACTTGGTTATATTCGACTAAAATTTTGACACTACTTTTCCGAATGTTTCCTACGCTTAATATTTAAGATTTATTTGATATATCGTATGGGAAAAGATAATGACTTATTGATTATATGTTAAATCATAATTCTGAATTAAATAATAAATTTAAGCAAACAATAGTCATACATAAGGAATATGAAATGTATTTAAATTTAAATATACGAATCACAATAAATACTTTATTTAAATAAAAAGGATGACTCTGTTCTAAAATCTTGATTTGAATGAATGGTCGAATTGTGAAATTGATTTTATTATAGAATATACTCGTATGCCCTCAGGTTTCAGGCAAGATTTTGCCTGGATTGTGAGGAAAAACCTTTTTTGTTGTTGCTTATATTTAACTGCTTAATACCTAATTATACTAGAATATTCCTCATTAAAACATAACATTTCCATATAATGAGCTAAGATTTATGTAACTTTTGTTGTATGTCTGCTAATTACTCAATATGCCATTGAATAATTTTAATTTAAAATGCCAATCGTAATACATATGATCGTTCGATTATATTTTTTAACACATTTTGTTCAGCCAAAGCAAGTATTAAAAGGAACAGTTTATATATTTGTTTTTTTTCAATTGATCAAAATTATTTCTAATGCAGTGCCGGTTTAAGGTTGTACGGCGCTCTTAGGCAATATGTTCAAATGATGACCTGGTGATTAAGCGATCCATATGTTATTTTAATTATTTATAACATTAAAGTATTTGTGCGACATTAATAGGGTGCCTATTTTTGATAAATTCCAGATAATAAAAGTGCAGTTAGTATTTTTTGCGCCCTAAATTACTTCAAGTAAAATATTGCCTAAATTTGCGCCCTAAATTACTTCAAGTCATATATCATAGCCTTTGAGCGGTATTCAAATTTACGCAGCCCTTCAAAGCTGGCACTGATGACAAAGTTTTCTATTAAATATTTCGATTTAATAAAGTATTTATTATAAACGCTAAGAAATTGTAGTGTTTTAACATTTCATTATGAACATATATTTAAGCAAAATAAATTATAAAAATATTAAAATAGTAAAACTAAGTAACTATCCGTGTATGCAAATAATTGAAATTACAAGAGATAGGCAAACACACGTGTTGCAAAAAATTTAATTAACACATTGTTAAAAATAAAGACAATAACTATACAACTAAGTAACAAAAAGAAATTATATCAGTCGATAAAATACTATACAAATAAATACAAAAAAAACAATATTTATTCTTAAAATTATACATTAAAAGTTAAAATATAATCAAGTTTCCCTAGCATCGAATTGGAAAATTAATTTGATTGAATGTTTTCATAGATCGCTATTTCAAAATTAATTTGTTCTGAACAATATTACATAGGGAATGTGTAATGGTAGACCACTTAAGCTAATTGTAAATTTCATCAGAAGCTTTTGCAAGTACATGACAATTAAATCGACTGTGAAAATTAAATGGGAAAAGCAATAGTTTAATGCAAATAAATTTAATATGCGCGATCGAAATGCACTTTGGTTTGTTGCTTACCGCAAACACGAATTTATGAAATTAATGCAAAATAGATTATTCAAATCAAATCGTTGAAAATTATTCAAAATCCAATACGTATTCTTATATCTATGAATCACAACACCAAATACATGAATATTGATAAAATGTAAAATTGAAAAAAGTGAGTATGAACAATGATCAGTTGCTGTATACTCGCTTAACTTAACTTAATATTTTTGATCTCGAATAAGTTTTTGTAATTTTATTTTGAAATACCGTTATTTATTACGATATTTTCTGAATGATTTTACTTTCTCATTGATTTTATAGCGTTGAATCTCACTTATCCAGTGTAAATGTTGTAGTTATTATTGCGTGCCGTAAATATATGGAATGAGTCCAGAAAATTATTATTATTTATTTCTTTATCTTTGATAGATTAAAATGTATTATTTATTTTTTGTGCCGAAATAAATCAATGTAATCTTAAATTTATAAACTGAAGCGTAAATGTGAAAAACACCATTAAAATTATTATTATAAAAAATAATACAACGTAAGAAAGTAATAATTAAAATTGATCAATTGTTTTTGGCACTCAGTTTGAATGATGATTATTTTACTTGTAAATAACAATGTCGAAATAATTTTTTAAGCAACAAGAATTAAAGGTGCTAAACATAATAATATCCTACTATCTAATTAATTTACTATTCTACTAGGCGCCACATTACTTGGACCATTGTTAAGAGATATAATATCATTTTGGGGAGTATGTTCCCGTGACGTTGAAACTACAAAAAATTATTCGAGACCGACCGATCGAATCCACGAGCTCTCTGGTCATTTGGTGGTGTGACGTCCCCACTGATCACGGACCTGCGCCATCATCACGTTCTTGTTGGGGACTCTTTCGCTGGTGGTTCTTGTGATGATTGCCTGATGCTCCTTCGTAGGCACAACGATCCTGACCCTGCCCTCATCATCCAGAGTCGTTATAGTTCCAATTTGAGACAACGGCTGTATGAATCTATCCCCTTCGCTTCCATCTAGAGGCCGCAATGCGAAAGCGTTTTCGTAAGCTCGAGCGTACTTAGGTGAGTTATCATTACTTCCGTCGCGTTCATTAGGCCTATTCCTCTCTGATGAAGCGAGACCGTTGAGCGAATACATAGGATGCGTGTTGCTGAAGACGTTGCTCTTTGTTAAATCGACGAGAACATCAGCTAGGTTGTTGTTCGCGCTGCGTTCTTCCATGGCGCGGATGGCTTCCAAGTTGGTCTGCTCAGTGTTGATGTGAGGATACGGATTATTGTAGGAGTCCATGTCAACGAAGGCTGCTGTAATGTCGTTGAATTGCTGAGCTCTTCCTGATAGATTGTTGTTGTCGTTGGATGCTGGCCAACCGGAGAGGCGATGATTGGAAAACTGCACGATACAAGCAACAATTTTATATATTTTTTCTTCGATTTTTTGATCGAAAATTATTGTTGAATGATTATTTCTAATTATTCCTATTTTTTATTTCGTAGCAACACGTTTCGGCCACGTCGAATAGCAATTATCGAGTGAATTGCAACCTTTCATAACATTGTTATAAGATCGGATGATCATCCCGATGGTCCCGAGACCATTCCATTTAGTCATAAAAGGCGGCTCAACCCATATAATAGACTTATATGAAAAGTTGTCAAAAATACTTTACTAGTTTTTTTTTTGGGGCCTTAGGCCCCCGGGCCGGTCGCCTTGTACCTGCGCTCTATACTCTCGTTATACAAGTAACGGGTTTTGGTGAGCAACACCACACATGGGTGTAATAGTTAGTAGTTCAGACGTTAAAAGACAAAGTTCAGACGTTACTTTACTAGTTGCATTAAACTGTGTTATATGAGAGTTGAGTGTATATTTTTTAATAATTCGATAATAGGTACTCGACGTAGTAGAAACATGTCACAAATACAGAAAAAAAGTGGAGTAATTCAAAATAACCTTTCATATTTATTTGATAAAATGTATTATACACTCGTAATATTGTTATTGTTTGACAGCCTTTTTTGTACCAAGCAAAATAAATTTAATTTATTTATACATAAAAATATTACTAAAAATATGTTTCTTTTTTAAATATCAAATGTAAAAAGAGAGAAAAACAATTATACATAAGTTTATTGGAATATTAAACACATTTTTAATGAAAATACAGTCATGTTCAGCATATCAAAGCGAAAATAAAAAATATTCAATAGTTCAATCATTAAATAAAGAAAAATATTTGAAGTTCACTAATTACACTGTTCTAAAAATTTTTAATTGGAAAAATAATGTTTTTCGTTAATGTAAAATGAGATTTTAGAGTCAATATTTTGATTTTGCTTGGATTTTTAAAGAAAGGCTGCTCAACATCGATGTGATAAATAACACAGAAAATCTAAAATTTATTTTTAATGCTTTGGCACACATTCAATGAAGCCAATAAAACAAAACGCCAACATTGTATGGAACAATATACAGAGTAACACTAAGTGATAGAAACATAAAAGTGTCTGATGTCCGAAATCATAAAATCTAAAATTGAAACTGCGTCTGAAGTGACTTGTTTGAGTATGTTTAACGTGTGAAGAGAAATTGAGAGACATAGAGAGGAAAAGCAAATATGAATGCGGTGGGGATGTACCCCCACCACGCTTATGGCTCTTTGATATAGAGCCATTCTAATTCATTTATATTTCAACAGACCAATTAACAATTATTTGACCTCTCTATTTACACCAAAGCTTGCATAACTTCAACTGTGCTCTCTTAAAATATTATGATATTTGTTCTAGATATAATAATCACATTATCTTTGAATTTGCCACTGACATTGCAGTACCGCAATCTTTATACAGGAAGCGGCAAAAAAAGCTGGCGGTATTCTGTAATCTCAAATAATCGAACCATCAGCCTTTTTTGCCGCCACCTGTACAAATGAAGCTTTGATTATCAGCAGTTTAAGTCATATTTTTTTTAGATCGTTCTTAATAAGTTTTATGAATTCGGTAATTGGATGAGGTGATTAAAATGACAATTAGAATTACGAAAATATAAAAAAAAACTAAATAATAAATTAATAAAATATTTTTTTATTAGCTTAGTATGGATCACGCAGAGTTACGAAAGCTTACGAAAATGAAACCACGGCTTACTGATGAGTACTCTCTTACTAAAATACAAATGATTGTTTGCACAAATCCATGGTTTTCTTGGCATAAGCGATGGTTACTCCACATTAGTCACATTTAAAAGGCGAAAAATATGTTTAATAAATAATTGTATGAAAATTATCTGAATATTACTGTTATAAATATAAATTTTAAAACTATTTTCATAATGCTTTTAATTGACGGTTACATAAAAATGTTTCCTTTTAAAGATCGTAATATTTAGTTGAATAAAAAAATGAAATAATCGCTTTATATTCATCAGACTAAAGCCCGTCAATCACGAACTGTCCATTTTTAAGGGGACTCACTGCAAATGTGTGGTGCTCATAAGACGGCATCTGTTTACCGTCAATAATTATTAGCCGGCAAATTTTATTTTGATTAAAACAATAAAAATGCAATGTAAGATATTTATTATGGTAACAAATTTCTATATAAACAATCAAGCGGTTCTATCAGTGTGTCCAACACAATAATCGTAAATATTGGTCTATGTAAAAGATAAGTCTTTAACATGGACCAATATTCATTGTAAAAGATTTGTCTTCAACGTTATTTATGGGGTTTATGATAATAATTAAAAATATTTTTCACAGTCCAATATGAAACAATATAATGGGTTTAAATTGAGTGAAAATCAAATAATTCATTTGAAAACATATTGTAAAATATAAATACAACATTAATAATACAGTCAGCTAACACTAACCCCAAACAAATTTGGTTTGGGTTTACAAAATAATAACAATGTAAATATGATATGATTATTATTACTATGAGTGGGTATTTTATTACTTATAACACAAACAAATAAAATTATTTAACACAAAAAACGAAGGCACAAATGGTAATTGTAAAAAAAGGTTTAAATATTTAAGAATTTATTTTTATAGAATTTCCAGGAATGTATTTTTTTTTTAATTTAATGATTACATTAAATAGTTTGTAATTGAACAACAAAAATAACTGTTAATATTCTTTTTATTCCATAATTACGTTTCCTTAATATTCAAAAAGGTTTATATTATATGCTTGATGTTGTGGCTTTTGGGTTTAGCCCTTGTGTGGCGAATTACTTCTTTCCAATATTTCGACCATCATTGCAGAGGTCTTCTTATAGGGTTGATGACTTAGTAATTCGCCACCCACGGCTAAACCCAAAAGCCACAATATCAAATCTGGCCGTGAAAACCTAAGAATTTGTTTATATTCTTGTGCCTTAGTTTCTTTGGTTAATTATTAAAAATAATTTACAAAAAATCATGCAACATCTAATCATTATACCAGTCGTTACAATATTTTTTATTCTTTTTGAGGTATATTTAAAAAATATTTGGTAATATTTTTATGTGAATATTACATTAAATTAACGATTAATTAATTAAGCATATTTAAAAATGATATTTTTAAACAATGTTATTCTTAAAGAAATAATAAACTTTTTTTAGTAGTGACTAATATTTTCACAATTCAATTGTCTTAAAAACATGCTGAAATATAAACAAAAATTACTTAATAAACAAAAGACGTCACAAATTATATACAACAAACAAACACATTACATTCAGAAAAAATATATAATTAATAAATTTAACGTTAAAATAACAATAATTATTATTAAGTCAATTTAAAAATATTACAAAAGACTGAAGCATTCACTACAGTGGTCTTTTTTTCGTAAAGAATATATTTACAATTTGTTTTAAAAAACCGTATAATTTTGATTTTAAAATACGATTACAATTATTATTATGTCGTTTCACTAAGAATTGTCAGTTTAATGACCATTACGCTTTTTAAAATAATAGTATGTTATATCTGATAAATGACCATTTGCATTAGTAATTGCCAATAACAAATATATTTTTGTTTGAATTCATGTCGGGCTATATATTCATAATATGGCCTTAATTAATTAATCACGCACAACGAATCGAATTAGTATACAAATTCAAATATTATTTTTGAAATATTCCAATTATTCGAAGTACTATTATACGCAAACAGTTTAGAAAAATGATTTGTAATTCACGTTAAAATTATTGTCCCATACTTGAAAAGTAATCGCTAATTTCACTTATTTTATTGGTATTTTAACTATGCGATAATCTATAAAGTTTAATTTATTACTCCATCGGCAATGGCATATCATGAGCGCTGTTCTCGTTAGATCACTTAAGTTAAGCAATATTGTGTACGGATTTTTTTTTGATGGGTCACCGCCTGTTGGTAATCTCGTGTCGTTGGTCGGTTTAGCCGCTCCTTGGAACGAAATGGACCAGGCCTCGTGAGCGTTGGGCTAATCCCCCGATCTCTATTAAAAGTGAGATTAATAAATCACCCAAGTTTCTGGCGTGCAGGTCATCAGGAACCATATATGGTCTCAAAAGTACTTTCGGGTGCGGATATATTTTGAAGCGAAGCACGGACAGTAGGAACTGATAGAATATTTTTTTAAAGTAAGTAATAAATAAAACCTTAACTTAAACAATGCAACCCTAAGCTTATCAAGTAGATTAAAAAAAAACATGATAATATGACACGAATTTGAAAGTCTTAATATAATATATCGCACGTCATACATAGATGTATATTTACGACATATATTGTAATGGAGTATTTACTGAGGTACTTTTTCATATAAAAATATGTCATTTTTCATACAAAGTCGAAAGTTATGCACCTAATGCCGGTTTTAGGGGATGGCGAAGTGGGTCGGTGCACCAGGGCGCCGAATAAGCTAGGGGCGCCGAGGCATCAAATATTTCTCAAATATATTTTAAATATAGAAAAAAAAATGTCCTAGAGCGCCGCAGGGTTGAAATCTGGTACTGTTTCCCCCTTTAAAGAGTTCACTTACCAAGTGAGAAGTATCATGCAATGAAAATTTCGTAATTTTCTATTTCAGTGGCAACAAGTTAGTTTTAAAGTAAACTCCTATATACTGTTAAATCTAACGTTTTCTAACTTTCCAGCCGTTCATTGGACGAAATTAAATATAAATAAATTAAATGAAATGATACGTATAAAATTTGATGTATAATTGTATGTGTGTATTTAATTACTACTAAATAAATTGAATTAAATAATTAAGCAATCTTTATAATATAACTCAGATAATTGATACTATCTGAGTTCATTTTAAAGCTTTCAGCTATGGATATATCGTAGTGCTACTACACATAGGAGCTGAGGCATGTATAACTGATTTGAGTGAAACAAAGACTATGGCAGCTGACATAAATTTTGGACGGCAATTTGTGACGACAATAATTTCCGCCGAGGAAATGAATATGGATTTAATAAATGCATAAATGGGCTAGCGTACGATATTCACGTAGAATTTGTTTAATTTTCAAATTTCAATTATTTTTAATTTTGCGAAAATACTGGCAAACATTCCACGGAATGTGTTCAGTATTGAAAACTCATGCTTAGCTCAAAAATTTAATTGAAAATCATTTTTTATTTTTAAATACAGTGTATTGTAAATACGTATTTTATTATTTCTAAGAATACTGCAAAAGTTTTAAATTTATGAATTTATTTTTATTCGATAAAATATTATATGATATTGTGACTTTTGGGTATAGCCGTGTGTGGCAAATTACTAATTTCAAATATTTCGACCGCCATTGCAGGGGTCTTCTTAAGGGTTGATGACTTAGAAACCTGAAGAAGACCCCTGCAATGGCGGTCGAAATATTTGAAATTAGTAATTCGCCACACACGGCTAAACTCAAAAGCCACAATATCAAATCGGGTCATGAAAACCTAAGAAATTATTTAAAATATTATATTTAATTTATAAATTTATTTTGATATTTGATATTACGTTTTTTTTTTAATATTTTATGTTTTAATAAAACATGCTCTAATGCAGACGAACACAATACTACGACAACAAACACATTACAAATAATTAGTTTTTTATTTTGGTAAAATTATCAATCATGAACATGCATAAATAAGAAATAAAAAATTTCAAACTAAAGTCAAACATTATTTCAAAGCCTATTTCTATTGAAATGCGCAGCTGAAAAAAAAACCTTAAGCATATCAAGGGATCATATATATTTTCAGTGAATTTCTTCAAAAAACACAAAAAAATAACGAGTTTTAACTATTTTCCTTGGGGGCTAAACGATAGTATACTACTCGTAACACGTGAATAAATAGCGCTCAATGTAATCCATGTTAAATCAACGTTATATTCTAATTATTTGTGTATTTAAAACTTGAAATACATCTCGAAGTGAATGCAAAAAATAAAAAAAAAACATTAATTAATGAACACTTAGCTATATAAGTATTCTGAACAATCTAATAATGTTAGGAAATTGTAGACACATTAACCTTTAGTACCAAAAGTTCAAAACTTCTCATACGTATTTCAAATGCTTTAGAAATTGTACTAATTCCCTATTCACTGGTTCAACAAAATGAAACTCTATGTCTGGCTGACCTGTGTCAAGCTTCGCACCATTCTGAATTCCATATCCGGTCAGTCGCTATGGAACCGACCGGAAGCCTTCAGCTGCTGAAATGTTCTATTATTAAATTTGCCGCGGCGGAAATGATATCAAATCATTCTTGAGCAGTTAGCAAATTGATGTTGTGGCTTTTGGGTTAAGCCGTAAAAGCCACAACATCAAATCTCGCCGTGAAAACCTAAGAAGTTATTTAGGTAGCAAATTATTTGAAAAGACAATTTCGATTTTCACTTTGATTTCACACTTTAAAAGCGTGTTTGATTTGCGAAATTGTGCAGCGTTTTAGATGAATTTAAAAAGGTTTCGCATTTGATAGTTCTAAACGTCAAATATTTAATCATTCACCACACTCAATAATTATATTTTACAATAAAATATATAAATTGCATATTTAAATTTCAGTAATCTTGTGAATGATCTGAAAAAATCTAAAGATGATTCGATATTATTTCCGAAATTAAATATCATCAATCCTATTTAATTAACAAAAAAAACGTATGCTTTTTATTTATTAAAGTAGTTCCGAAATCAAATGATACACGTTTAAATAATAAAAAAAAAAAATGATTTGATAAAATATCCCTTGATACGTTTTAACATTTTAAAACAAACATAAAAATGCGTTTTACACAAAGTAACACAAATAAATTGAAATGATTAATAATGTTATATTAAAAATTTTAAAACTACAATTGAATAAATATTAAAATCGATTTGAGAGAATTTTGACACAATCAGTGCATATTTGAAAAATATTTTCAATTTATTTTTTAAGGTAAAAAATATATTGTGATAGTGATAATAAAAGTGATAATAAGATATTTTGACTATATTTCGTCTTACCAGAAGTTTAATAAAGATTGAAACACATTACGTTTAATCATTATATTTCACCGATTGTTTAATCTCTCAAGTACAACTTTATGATGATGATAATTGATTTATTACAAGGTTACAACATGACGAAATCAGATATTTTCAATTTGATAATTTATTGAATTAATATATTTTGTGAAATTCACTTACTAATAGGCACAATTTAAACATTGTATAAGCAGTTACTTGTTATAAACTACTCACTTTGTTTGAAGTTGTATTAATTCTTCGTTTAAATGTTAAATCTCTCCTGTCGTCTAAGGCGTTTCTGTGACGTTGAAATTGATTGAATTTCGCAGAAAAACGCAGAAAATGCAAGATTGTTTTTTGCGGTTGAAAAGTTTTGTATGATTTACTTTTATGAAAAACTGGAAAAGAGTAAAGTGTTTTGCATCTTTTCAGTATTAATAAAAATGTGTAAATTTTTAGAAAACTAAGCGATTCTTAAAAAGAAAACATTCGGAAAAACATTGCGAATTTCTGCGAAATTTAATAAACAGAAAATGACAAGCTTTATTGTTAAATGATTGGTTTAGATGCTAGAGGGAGTTGAAATGATAAATAACTGGTATAAGTGAAAATAACCTCTAACGATTTCACGTTAAAATTGTGTTGAAAATCGGAAAATATTTTGTAAGTATCTCAATTATCGTCAAATTGATTTCATCTGATTTGAAAGCAAAAAATTAAACTCTGATTAACAGATATAAGTCACGTCAAGTCCATGATTTTAACAACATTGTTTATTATTATTTCATATTTCTAGCGTTATTAAAAAATAAAAAATATATACTTGACGTTTTTATATCTGGCACATCAGAAATATAATATAAAAATATATTACAGTCAACCCTCTAATAACGTTTTAATAACATCGAATGATTAGTCCGATGCTCTCGACGCCTGGAACATTCAGTTCTAAAAAATGTATAAATCAAAAAGAATAAACAGTTGTATACAACATCATCTGAAACATTGTACAAAAAAACAGGTGTAAATGAAAAATTGATTGCGTTACATGAGGGTTGTCTGTACAAGGGTCTTGCTGATTATTGAGGGTCAGTGGTAACTAACCTGCGGCATGCCCGCCAGATGTCCGGGCCCTAGGGCCGTGCCCCCGCGCTCGCGTTCCTGCAGGTGCGCCACTAGCATGCTGATGTGATCGATCAGCTCTTTGTTGTGAAGCAGAAGCTGATGGGTCCTTGCCTATAACAAAGAAATGTGATTTAGTTAGTCATTTTAGATTACTTATGATCGACATATTCGACAAGTTTTGTATATTCCGATCATAATCACATATACTTAACTTTATTACCGAGTGGTAAGGTTATTATATAATATTGAAAATATTTCTACGAAACTTATTTTTAAAAAAAGAAAATATCGCAAATATATTTTCTGCAATAAATAAATACATTGCTAGATTGTAAGAACGAATATAATTTAAATTGGCGTCATAAGACTCGTAATTTACGCAAGTAGCCGGTTATTTTTCATCTCATTAAGCATCGTGTATTACCGAGAAAATCTCGTCTGATTGCCATGTTGTTGGCAATATTCGAAGAATAACGCAAGTACTAAAATATTTACAGACGATAATATTTAATGCCTTCAGTCGTTCTACGAAATAAATATTTATGAAATACAACATAAACCAAAATTAAGATTTAATTATGAAATGATAAATACGGTATAAATAAAATATACGTGATATTAATATCATAATTTATTATTTATTAAGCCATTTGTTATTCAAAGTTTGATCTGTATTTTATTTTCCTTATTGTTTACATTGGTTTTCTTTATATATTGTTTACATTGGTTTTCTTTATATATTGCTTACATTGGTTTTCTTTATATATTGTTTATCTCTCTTATTTTTGTGTTTCACATTTTTTTTCACGCTTTTATGTCACATTAATCAGTTGTACTGTTTTTTTATTGGAACATTTGTTCAGTGAAATAAATACATTAAATAATCGCTAGAAATTTCCACCACACTGTCCTGTCACATGAAATAATTCTTGCTTTGTCCTGCATAGCAGGAGTCATAGCAGGAGTCAAAGCAGGAGTCATGCTCTTAATCCGGAAAAGACGGAAATACTCTTTATGGCCACAGCTCGAAGACAACATCTATTGGACTTACAACCCTTGGCCATTTGTGGTAATGATGTCATCCCTTCTACAAGCGTCAAGCTGCTGGGAGTAGAAATTGACCAGTTCCTCAATCTTAGCGGTAATATTACAAAAACGGTGAAATCTGGATTTTTTAACCTGCGGCAGATACGGTCGGTAAAAAGATGCTTACCCAGAGACGCTACAAATAGTTTGGTAAATGCGTTTATAGTCTCCAAAATGGACTACTGCAACGCACTGCACGCAGGCCAGCCAGCCAAACAATTAAATCGATTGCAGTCGTTACAAAACGCAGCGGCACGACTAGTCTACAACGCGCCCAAATTCTGTCACATTACTCCAATACTACACCGACTGCACTGGTTGAGAGTTTCGGCTAGAATCCAGTATAAATTATGCCTCTTAGCTTACAAGGCACTCAACGGAACTGCACCGGGCTATCTGACAGAACTTATTAAGCCTTCAGAAATAAGCACGCGTGGAGAGACACTCAGATCGGCTAGAGCAAATAGAAGCACCCTGCAGTTGACGGGAGGTAGTCCTAGCACGGTCTTTGGCAATCGGGCTTTCAGCTACGCTGCACCAATGGCCTGGAACTCACTACCGGAAATCATAAGAGAGCTTAAAGCAGAGGCATCCTTCAGAAGCAGACTCAAGACCCACCTTTTTACTCAGAGAGGCAAAGAAGCGCTTTTGGAATGATCATTCGGTCATAAAAGAGCGCTATACAAATACTAATATAATAATAATAATAATAGCAGGAGTCATAGCAGGAGTCATAGCAGGAGTCATAGCAGGAGTCATAGCAGAAGCTTTGTTTAGTACATTTAATGCAAACTTTATAACATTGTTTTTGGAACTTTTATGCTGTGTACGTCACTTTGCTTTTTATTTCCATTTTTAATCTTGTACCTGTAAAACTAGAGGCCTTTGAGATGTGGTCGTACAGACGAATTCTCGGAATTTCCTGGAGAGACCACGTCACGAACAATGAGGTTCTCAGAATAATCAAGGAAGATAGGCAACTAATAAGAACCATCTCAGAGAGGCGAGCCCGATGGATTGGTCACATCATGCGCCACGATGGTCTTCTTCACGATATTGTGGAGGGGATGGTTGAGGGTAGAAACTGTAGAGGGCGCCCTAGACGGGAGTATTTGCAGCAAGTATTCGAGGACATGAACTGTAGCGCTTATGGTGAGCTGAAAAGGGTAGCGGAGGACCGAGAGGAATGGAGATCGAGATGCAAGATTCTGTTGCAGCAAACCAATCCACCGGATTGATACTACGAAGAAGAAGACCTGTAAAATACTCTATGCTTTAAATTAATTCATTTTACCACGTAAGCGTCGTATTTGTTAATTTTCTCTATAAAATATACTTTGTACGTGTAATTTGCAATTTTAGTTCCGCGAAATAAACGGGATTATATGTCGAATACTAAAATGATATCAGTTGGTTATGCAGCGTGCAGAATTTCTATGAAACCACTCTCAATATATAACTTTGTTATGTGAGTATCGGTCATAGGGTGTGTAAGCAAATACGATTTTCAGTCTACGCGATGAATGCTTCGGAGATGAGTTCTGTGAATTGACTTGAAGCTGACATTAAAAATACCAAATAATATTTACATTGGTTGCACACACATATTGCAATAGCGATATTTCTAATAAAAGCCACATGGAATCGAATTATATACAATAATAAGAATAATAATTATTTTAGCATAATTGGGTGGGTAGTCAATACACAACTAGACATTTTTTTAAATATTCTTTTTCCTCCGACATCTATTTTAGTGTTCGAGCATATAACCACCACAAATTTATGCTTTTCAGTTTTGTCAGTTGCCATGTTCATGCCTTGTCCAGAAATATCTCTACATCTGAAGGTCTGCGAACATATATTGTTCCCGACGACTCAATAACTTGAAATGAACGCTCGGCAGTATCCGCGGCATTTTTTTTAGGGATTTTTTAAGGTGATCAGGTAGCAAGCCTGACGCTCTCGTGGTCTGGTGTATTTTGACTTAAGGGGTTGGTCATCCTAATCAACGATACGAAGTTTCAGATTACATTTTTTTGAGACACTCCTCTCATGTACGAGTGGCGCGTTGAGCGACCCAAATATAATGGGTAATTCAAAATAATATAATAATAATCCCGCTTATATACGTCTGTCTTTATCTTTCGAGAAATTATTTTATCCTAGTTGTATTATTAGTCTGACTATTTGCATCTAAAGACGATTCAACACAACTTACGACATGCAGTGTTCCCAAAGAAACAGTGTTCACTGATCTAAATACAATTCACGATTAACAGAAATTTTTGCTAGCAATATGTGACGACCAAATGATCCACTTAAGAAATCGGTTTTGGAATGATTATGTCTGTTGAATGGTTAAGGCCTTTATTTGAAGATATCTTCTGAATTTTCGTTTTAAAAATATACTTAAGTTTCCTAAATGCTGCGACTGACATTTTTAGTTTTATTTTATTTTTGTCAGCTGTTGGTAGGGTGTGGGAGGGGGAAGAAGTGACGTTTCTCTAACCTTGAAATGCGCGGCCGCGAAGATGGGAAGCAGATCGCTGCCCGTGGAGCTGTCTTATTTATTTAAGCGAAAAAAATAACATTAAAGGATGCCAATGACTCGGCTAAACATAGACGCCACGCAACAGACGAAGACGCCGTAAATCAAGACATAATACACTTGCCCTTGAGGGTCGAGTCGAGGTGTTTCTCGGCATTAAAAGCGAGAATATTTGAGAAACACTTGTGCAGAAGAAATTTATTAAAGCAAATAATCTATAGCTGGAATATTTGAGTAACGCTGGTGCAGAATAAATTAGAATAAAACAATTGTTCGATAGCTCGAATGTTTGACCAACGCTGGTCCAGAAGAAATTACATTCAAGCAAATAATTCATAGCTCAAATATTTGACCATCTCTGGTGCAGAAGAAATTGTAAAACAAATATGAAAATATCTCATAAATGGATTCTATGATGTTTGTCATTTTGTCAGCTTGTCTAAGCGCTGCATGTTGTGTGTTGATCACCCAAAGTTGTAGAAATTTAGCCTACATTACAGTCCTGCATTCAAGAATTATTTTTTATGAATCACTATGAATGGGTGGTGCTTACGGGACACATTTAATGCTTCTAATGTTGTCTAGACTTGTTTAAATTTATATTCAACATATTTAAAATAAGATCATCGTAATTTATTGAATAAATGTTTTTTTATTCTATATTAAAAAAAAAATCGATCGTAGTAAAAGAAACCATCGTAAAAACCGATTACTACAGGTGCTCTTAGAAACACGTTATCGAGTGTGTTGATAAAATGCAAGTCGTTACTGAATAATTTACAGTCTCGTATTGCCAAATTTGCAAGCAATCGAGCTTAATAATTTGGTTCATAAATTAAATTTATAGCATGCATTAATGGTCATGTTTTTGAAAATTATACCGAGTTATTGAGAATTTCGTTGGTACTATGGCAGTGCAATAAGTACCCGTCTTAACGAGAGATAGCGTTGCTGAGGCAAGTTGGTATCATTGAAAAATCCATTCTATGATACATTACTTGAAAATAAAAAAAGTATCAGCACACATTGCCATCGAGAAGGGTTTAAGGTTTCAGATATCTTAGCGTACAGTTCACTGACAACGGTGGCCTGCAGAAAGAGGGAACGCTTCAGCGTTTAAAAGGGGACTTGCAGCTTTACTCCATCGAAACAAAGTGCAAACAATACAGCGACTATATCGTCCCCATTCTTCTGTAAGGCTGTGAATCTTGATATTTCCTAAAAAGCCAATTCAGCCGTATAATGGTCTCAAAGCCGGTACCTGCGTAGAATATTGAGAGTACGATGGTTCAATTTATTGAGGAATTACGAGATAAATCAGCAAACAATGGCCTTTAATACTATAGTCGGTCAGGCAAAGGTAACCTTGTTGGCATATATACTTTAGATGCAGAGGAAAGCATACACTTTTGTTTGATTTGCTTTTTATTCAATCCCTCGGGAAGGCGCTGTCCTAGATGGCCGTCGGGAACTATACATATAGAGTACTCGGTGGAGTTGCGAGAGATAGAGCTTACATGGGATGAGACAAGGACCACGGCGACTGACAGAGTTTTGTGGCGGCAGTTTATGACGTTCATATGCTCCAGTTAGGGGAGTGGAGATGATAACGATGATGATGAGCACACTCTAATTACTTAACGTTTGTGACAAAACATGAAATGAAGTATATATATGTATCTATAGCTTGCATGATAGTATCATCAAGATGAATTAATTGTACTTAATGTGATGCGGGTGTGAGGCGGGTAAAGTCCAACTAGTATTCTATTTGCTCAGTGGATTTTTCATATCAAGGTGTTCCGGCTGACAGCAAGGTGAAGACAATAAATCCACTAAAGCTAGAAAAATAATACGAAACGAGAAACGGTGACGTCAGAGAACGAAGGTGCGTCAAGTCGACATCTTTCGATTTATTTCAAGAAACTAAATTTACAATCCACGGACCGCAAAGCAGATTTATTTTTGTACAGTTTTATTTTGTTACTTTTTTGTACATTTGTAATATGTTTTGTACAATTTTTAAAATCGATTATATACCAACATCCCGGTGAGCTAGAGACTTGAAATTTTTAACATGGCTTATAAATGAATTATAATTCAATATTAACTTTAAAGGTGTACATTTAAATTTAAAATATATTAAAAATATATAAATGATAGCTGCCAAACGGCAATGGCACATCGTTAGTGCGGCTGTCGTTAGATCACCGAAGTTAATCAACATTAGACGTGAACCACAACTTGTACAAGTCACTGCTTGTTGCCTATCGCGTGTCGCTGATCAAGCCACTCTATAGAATCAAATGATCCACGTTTCGGGTGCATTGGGATAATCATCCGATTTCCCTAGTCCCCAGTAATGTTATACCGCCGTTTCGCCATTTAATGAAAGCTTCATCAGTTTCCAACGTGTCACAATTAGTGAATATACAGTGCTTAGTGTGATTCCTGTTAAAGCAAATAAGGAAGTTCTTATATACATTTAACATTTTAAATGAATCGCAAAGCAAATGCGCTTAACGCCACGTAACGTTTTTAATCCATTCCACTCAGAGGCGCCATATAGATCACATTCAATGTTAAAATTCCATTGAAATGTAACCTCTGGCGTACAGCGACTGTTTGTTCGAGAAAAAAAAAAGAAGGTCACCGGTGACCTACGTGGAGCCCTAGTCAACAACAACGTAGGTCACCGTGTTAAACGTGTTAAAATATTAAAAAAAAAAAAATATTGTTTATATTTTTCGCAAGTATTTAGTGATTTTTTTTTAAATACGGGTATTAATGAAAAACGTTGACGCGTTAAAATATCATTACAAAAAAATATAAAATAGACATATTATATATACATACTAAATAAATCCAATCAATACGTTTACGCTAAGACATTTTGATAAACTAGTCTGAACTTGTTCATAAAAAAATATATTATAAAACACATTCATTCAAACTGAGTTAGTACGCAGCTTGGAATAATAATTTATATGACGTTCACATATTTGAAAATATGCAATATTTCAAGATGCAATAATATTCTTCGTATGCAATAAATAAGATCAGTCAATTCTGCTTCAGTGAGATCCAAAACCAATATCACCTTTAACGAGAAAAGCTCCCTCAGTATACCTTCACGAATTCGAAGAACGATAGTTTCAAGCAAGATCATTATTAGAAATATATTTTTATTTATATTTATGATCTGCTTTAGTTGTTTTATATTTTACGATTCTTTGGAACACGAGTTGATTTTGATTATTAGTACATATTTACTCAATTGAATTTCATTTACAGCTTTTCAATAATATTTTATAATCATCATCATCATCACTATGTCCTCTCGCTTAACTGTAGCATACACTCGTCACGAATTGCTGCCACAAAGCATTGTCAGTCACCATGGTCTTTGCCTTATCATATATCAACTCTACCGCAGCTCCACTGCGAATATTTTATTTTCAATTTTGTATATAAGTGACCTCAGAGGCTTAAAAAAGGCAGCTGTAGTTAAAATGCTCTCCTGCGGTATCCGAAGAACACATTAATATTATATTTTAAGAATTAGGCGTTTAACCAATGCATTCTTCCAGTAATGACTTATAGCGCAGTCGTGGAATCTAACAGCAAGCCTTACCCATAAAATAAAGGTCCGCAAATACTCCCGTCTATGAGAATGAATTTATGACGAAACCGAAACATGATATAAATAAAAAATAATGGAATTAATAATATTGTATGATTATTATTGTCGTTCTAATTGACTGTTGTTGAAAAGATTTTCCATTGTTGAAAATGGACCTGGATTGGTTCAAAACATCTTTCAAATCATCATCGTTCACAACTTTTGCAAATATTATTTTAACGGAGAAATATTTATGAAGTAAGCCCAATGCTCTTAATCGAATTACAAACTCTACGAGAGCGACTTTTTGGTTTTTGTTTGTGATGGCGGCGCTCCATGTTGTCACTACATTTTTTTCTCGCTAAACAAACAGTAACGCACAAAGCACTAGTTTTCTTTCATATTTGCCGTGTTTCAAATTAAGTTGAGTATTTAGTTTACGAGTATTAAGAGTGCACGTCTATCAAAAATATATTTTTTAAAAAACTTTAAAAACTATTTAATCATTATAATGGATCATTTTTACGAAAAAACTTTCGTGTGTCACCAATTATAATTATCGACAAACTCGTCTTACACTTGACGAACATGCATCCACGGTTAATGTGTTTCGACTAAGAACTTGCCATTACCAAAGTTTCTTCTTCAATGCCACATGTATGCTCTGCTCTACCAGTGTCTGTATTTATTGCTTCAAATAATCTGGATTTCTTTAAGGAACAGATAAATATACACTTGCAATATCCTCTTGAGTATAATTCTTCACACTGTTTCAAATACTGTCTAAACATACTGTTTAGCATTTTTTAAACAATATCCGCTCCACATCTAGGGCAAAGTGCATCTTACCGCTTTACATTTCTGTAAGCTCAGATTTTCTGTGTCTTGATCAGAACAACTGTACATCTGGAGGTCCACATGGTAACATAGATGGTTCCCGAGTGCTTCCAGAGCACGAGTCTGCAATCTAGTATAGATTACGGCTGTATTACCAGAGATATATATATGTATTCAATAATTAGTATTTTTTAAGAAGATTGGATAATATATTCTGACGCTCCCAAAGGCCTAATTTTTTAAAAGCTTTTTAAGCTTTTTTAAGACAGATGGTGATAGTAATTATAAAGTCTCATTTGTGGGGTTCTATGACGCTTACCATGGTACATATGGCTAAGCGCTGCACGTGGACTGTTGATCCGTCAACATCACAGACTGCAGCCCGAGATTTACGCATCGTCCTTATTATTACAAGAATTTACTATGGGTGGGTGCTCTTCACGGGACGACTTTCGTCTACCACCAATTTTGATTAAAAGACTGGTATTTTACGGTTGAAGGATCAAATTCACATCAACCCGGGGTATTTAGAGCTCAGAAATCGATTACAAATCCTTTTTTTTTTGTTTAATCTCAGTCGGGCATCGAACCCACGACCTTTGGCTTGCAAAGCGAACGCTTTGACCATTGAGCTATACCTGCTGGATTAAATAAAATTTTAATATCAAGCTAGGTCGGCTTTGAAACGACGAAGTCTGAAAGACAAACATTTACCACTGGTTTATGCCGCCCAGCACTTGAGTATAATACTCGTATTTAAATAAAATCTTAATTGGATTAAATTACTGTTAATTAAAACACGAGTACACACATTCTTTAATTAAACAGCAAAGAAACAACATTTACATTGACAAGCGGCTGGTTCAGCTCAACGAACCGGGGGACATGTAAGCATTCTATTCGTAATGTTTTCAGTGTTTTAATTTGAGTGCGTTTCACAAAAATAAAACGTTCCTCTTGAGTACATAAACTTGGATACTTTCCACGTAGAACCGAGGAACGTTATTAATTACGTACCCTTTGGCACCGGCCCATATAGCAACAAAGCTTTGACATTATTGGCCCAAACGAAGCATATAATCAAATTGCCAGCTCGCATAGAAGCCGAAAGCATTTTAATAATGTCCGACCAATTTTCCGATCAACGTTTTTAAAAGGTTTGATTATGGCGACCCTCTCTTTGAAACACATATTCAAAATATCCATCGCATTCCCTAATAGCTTCCCGTGTTTTGGCATAGAGTTAAATTGCGCTTTGGTTTTAATGGTCAGTGCTGGAGAGAAAATTTAATTACACTTAACAAAGAAGCACTTTACTGTCAATTACAAGGCATCACTGTTTCAATGAGTATTTTGTCGCGTAATTTTTAATGCATAAATCGTATTTTCTTTAAAAAAAATTTTGGGGTAGTTACACCAAAATATGACATGAAAAAACTTTTATTTTACCATCAAAAATTACATTAAAGTTAAAAAAAAAACATCAATTAAAACGTGAAAATATCATAAAAAAAAGCTAACAGTGATATAAAATACATTTGGATATAAATATACTACGTATATAGAGTCATAAAAAATATGAATAGCGTCATTGCGATATATATAATATTAATAATAATATACTAACATGTACTGGACTTGTTTTTTGTTGTTGGACAAATAATAGAATATTTAAAGTTCTAATATATTTTTTTTAAGTAAACGGATACTGGAGAATATTGACAGAAGGCAATTGTAATGTAGAAATCTCATTTTTATATGACGTTTACTTACAGTATATATATTAGATATGGCTAAGCATTGTATGTGGAGAGTTGGTCCACTAACGTTTTACTCACCGGAATAACGCGCAAAATAGACTTAAGATTTTTTTTTTAATACTTAAAAAAAATGGGATAATAGATTTGAATTGGGTGATAGTAAATGAAGACGTGTGCCAAGAGGTGCTGCTTTATCTCGATAGGTATGCAATAAAAGCAAAATCGTACAATCAATAATCTTGGTTTTATTGCGAAACATTGCTTTCAAGCATCGATTATAATCTGTTGGGATGGGCGAGTCAAACATCAAAAAACAAATCGGCTTTGATGTCGTCTTCGAAGACGGTTGCGGTGACACTAAAAATGCGATTTCTCGGAGCCAATTTCGTTACAGAGCCGCTATGTTGGAAATAATTTAATCGTCTCACTTACGACACGAGCTTTGCACAACTCCCAGTAATAAAATAAAGCGGAAAATCTGCTTAAAGCCAAGATAATCAAATTTCAACAAAAGGTTCCGTGAAAACTTGGGCTTCCTGAAGCATTAAAATCTATATATACAGGTTGTCCTCGACTTACGACCGAGATACGTTCCTGGACTTTGGTCGTAATTCGAATTGGTCGTAAGTCGAATTTCATACAAAATATGTATGTACTTACATGTTAAAATAAAACATGTGTATTTATTTATATTCTTTATTGTTATATTTATTTATACAAAATAAAATATTTACTTCATTAATATTTAAAATATTTCAGTACAATCCATTGGCTCATCAACAGTGGAAGAAGAAGGAGTAGTAGTCTTTTTAAAAAACATATCCAATTTTTGTTGGGTTGTTTGTTGTTTTTTTTCCTGTATATTTCTTTGTAACAAGCAAGATCTTTCTGAATACGGCGGCTTTATACTAAAAAATCTTTCGTTTTCTGAATTCATTTCTGCAAATTTTTACATTACTTGGTCAATTTGAAGGTACGTTGCTTCTATTTCTGTCGATACATATTTTTTTTGGAGATTCCAAGACAAATTTTTTAGTCTCTTTTTAAACCCTTCAATTTTCGATGAATAATAATTCTTCATTTGTAAGATCTTCCCAATCATTTTCTATAAGTTAGTCTTATGTCTTCACGATCAATATTAATATCAAGTTTCTTGCAAAGCCTTACAATGAGATTTGTAGTGTGTTCACCTTCATTTCCTTTTCAAATTGCGACTGAGTTATGTTTTCAAAACGTTTAGTAAGCTTTTTCCATATTCCATACATGCACGATGATGTGACCTCTTGCCATCCCTTACCAATATTTTAATTGCTTGGTGAATATTAAAATTCTTCCAAAACTCTTTAAACGTTTTTCCCCCGTCAAGCGCTACTATTGCTTGGGCAAATGTAGTTTTTAAATAATAGGCTTTAAATATGGCAATAGCTCCCTGGTCCATCGGTTGCAAAATACTGGTGGTAATAGGGGGTAAATACACGATTTAAATGTTAGGATGTAAATTTCCGATCTGTGGTAGATGTCCTGGTGCATTTTCTAATATTAAAAGTATTTTGAATGGAATTCCTTTCCGATTAAAATATTGTTTTACTTCTGGAATAAATAACTTCAAAAAACAGGCTTCAAAAATATGTCAATTGTGTCATCCACCCTTTAGTAACATATCGATATTGATTCCTTTAAAAAGATAGAATCCGAAACGAGGAAATACGCAGAAGAACTCAAGTAGTGGATGCTACCCAACGAATAGGCACACTCAAGTGGCAATGGGCAGGACATATCTGTCGAAGAGACGACGGTCGATGGGGAAGAAAAGTATTGGAATGGCGCCCAAGAACTGGCAAACGAAGCATTGGCCGACCCCCTACAAGATGGACCGACGATATAAGAAGGATAGCGGGAGTGACCTGGATGCGGAAGGCGGAGGATCGAAGAGGATGGAGACTCATGCGGGAGGCCTACGTTCAACAGTGGACGGACACAGGCTGATGATGATTGATTCCTTTGAGGGCTCTCGGCTTTTTAGAGTGATAAATCATTAATTGTTTCAATTTATATCCAGCAATATTGCCACCCAATAAAAGTGTAAAACTTCTTAAATGGCTTTGATGCCTGGCATACTTTTTTCTTCCTTATTAATGTAGGTACGCTAAGGTATTTTCTTCCAATAGCGTGGTTTCGTCAACATTTAAAAATTGTTCCTTCACGTATTCTTCTTTCCTAATCAATGTGTCATATATTTGGATAAAATCTTCAGCAGCCTTGTAATCGGCACTAACTGCCTCTCCACTTATTTTCACATTTTGATAATTCGATAACGCGTAATTTTCAATTTTTTTGAATTTAATTTTTTAAATTTTATTTTATATATTTTTTTAATTTTCGTCGTAAGTGCGAATCGTCGTAAGTAGAACCGTTGTAAGTCGAGAACTACCTGTATATATATATATATTACAACGCCTTCCGAATGTTGTTGGGTTTGCCGCGATACTGCAGTGCTTCAGGCATGTTAACGGAGGCTCGAGAGGATGGTTTCCATGCCATAACAAGGAAGCGTTGCGCTTCTCTGTGGGTGCGCGTTCGCGGCAGTCCTAACGCAATGGTCGCTGTGTGGGCGGATAGGTGGGACTAACGGTTGGAGGGGCACTGTATGCGCCTTCACGTTGCCATCCAGAGGGGATCCGGTGCCCCACTCACTGGCTAGTACAATAATAATAATTTGGTGTATGTGTACATGCCGATTTATATTTTCTTTCTATTCTGCTTAATTTAAATTTTGTTTTTTTTCTGTATTTGTTTGAAATTGTATGTACAATTTTGATTATGGCACTAGTGGCTAAATAAATAAATTTTATTATTATTATTACATGTACAATATACAATAGTATGTACTCGCACATATAAAAGACAGTCATGATGGTTATACCATTTATTGATCGACTGATTTGAATGATCTTTAATTAGTTGGATTCGTCTTCATCTTGTATAGAAAATTATTAACACATCGAGAAAAAATATTCATGAATATCAAATATAAAATAAAAGAATCTTTAGAATTTATTCTGGAATTCCACCAAGAAATATCGATCGAAAAAATCGAAATAATTATTCAGGAATAGTTTACTTCATACATTCTGTTTCCAGTAGGAGGCGTTATTTGCATTACCATTTTGCACACATACGGGTATATTTGTTTTTTAGTGTTTATTTGAACACACGATACTGAATTTAATTCAGCTAAATTAAGTGGACACGGTATTTATTGATTCTGAGACGATATGAAGTTCGCCGGGTTAGCTAGTTGCTTGAAAAACATGTTATTTTCCATCGATGCTAAAGCTGCCTTCAAAAGAAGAAAAGAAACGGCGGGCGCTGAAATAAGATTATGTTTGAACGTATCTATTGTTAACCCTTTCATTACGGCTCGGTTTGAATACAAATTATACTGTCAATTATAGAACTAGTATTTGAAGCATATGTGTACTTATTTGGTCTATTTTCATATATCACTTTGGTTCTTGTATCCTTTAGCTATCGGATGATGCATAAAAAACTATTCTAAGAAAGTAGCAAAACGATATATCACGTCAACCGATGTCAACGGTCGGGGAATCTTATGACGGCACATACCGACAACCGATGCGAAAGGGTTAAATAATGGTAAATATCTTCAATTATCTATAAATATTAGTTTTCAAATATAATGTAAGCTAAAAAATAAACCAAAATCATTTTAAAATTATAAATGTTTGGTTTTGTGTTGTGAAGGTTCGTTACAGCTAATGAAGTCCTCTTCCGCGAAATATACGTGCATGAAAACAGATAACATTATAAACTACAGAGTGCATCCCTTCATATTAATATGACGGAGAGCACCGGGGAGTGAGAGCATCGGTGAATAAAAGCATTAGGGAGTAAAAGCACCGGGGAGTCACAGCGGCGCGGCTTAATAAACTTGTTGCGTATCAGCCTTTCAGAGGTACTCGCTATGTTCAATAACTGCACTCTATACATTTGTATTGAATTCATCAAAATATATTCTACATGTGAAATTGATTATTTTGAGTTACGCGGTGGAAATGTTATTAAGTGACTAGTTATTCAAGAGATTTCCTATCCTAGTGTTCACAATTCGACAAATAAATTGCAGATATGTGTCGTTTTTTATATACTAAATACAATCCACCACAGAAAGCCACTTTAATTAAGATTAATAATGACGTAAATATTAAATGAAATTACCTAATGTAGACATAATATATTTCTTTATTCATAAATACATTATTATTTGAGATTATATGAGGTATAGACATGTAAGTTTGACAAAAACTAAAATTATAAAATGTTTTCATATCTTTATTCAGTTTGTGTGATTGTTTTAGCAATGAAAAGTTAAAAAATCACACCGAAGGTCGTGGGCTTCATCGCCAAAAAGGCAAACGCTGTGATTTGAAACATGAACCTTTGCAACATGTTCATTTTCATCATCATCCGGCGCAAGTCTCTCGGCTATTTGCACTATAATTACAGCATTTCTTAAATATTGGTATAAATCTTCAGTAATTTAAGAATATTGAAATCTATTTTAAAGTCTATATAATAATATATATAAATAAATATAATATTTTAAATGCATTGCAAAGTGAACGCTTAAAGTATAAATAACATTAAAAATACTTGTTAAACAACATTTGATAAACTCTTGAACGTAGATGGCAATTTCATTTAGTATGAAGCCCTGATAACGTACTCTGAGAATATTATTTTTATTTTTCCAGATACTTTTACTCTAACGGGCGTTCAAAGTTAGTGGAATTTGTAGTGATGCAGCGGTTGAAATATAATTCATTTTTTATTATGAATAGCCAACTTTATGAAGTATAATTTTATGGAATGTAGACGTTTGATATAATGAATCATGTTATGATAATATGAAATATTGGTATAATAGGTAACCATGCAAGCCACTCTAAAATTTACTGTTTTACCCTTTCTCTATACTCTTTCATAAAGGTTGTACATACATGCACTTACACAACTGTTTTTTTGTCAGATCGTCAAAATTAAAAAAAGGATAATAAACGTTCCGCTTTAATATTACTTTACGTGGTCAAATATTCCATGTTAAATAGTCACGGTGTATGAAAAAGTAAAAACGTATTTCAAACGCACGCGATACTGATATTATGAATAAACTCATATGCCCTTCCCCACACGATTCGATGACAATTGCCTTTGATATATTGACATTGGTCAATATTATTAACATTGTATTTATTTTTTAATTTCATATTTTCTTTTATATTGATGTAAAAATATGTTAAAAAGTAATAATATTTTAAAACCATATTATTCTAGGTAATTTTATTTTATTTTTATTTTATTTTATATTTCTTCTTTTAAAAATTCTCTATCCTTTAAATTTAATAAATACTATTATTAATATTTATATATTAGCTGCGGCTTAATGTGATAAAAAGTGTTTACTTGCCATACAGAGATTCACGACAGAGATCCCGACAGAGATTGAAATATATTTTTAAATGGATTTCTAAGCTCTATAAATATATATTCTCATTTGGACCTCTAGGAATGCAGGTGTTCTATTACGAGGCATAGACAATCCTAGCTTACAGAACTGTTAAAACGTCAATTAACGGTGTCTTAACGCTTCAAATATGGAGCGGGTGTGGTAAAAATTTAAATAATAAAAAGATGATTGGTGTAAATTTGATCTCTCACCCATAAAATGCCAGTCATAGCCTATTCATTTAAATTGGTGGTAGAAAAAAGGTGTCCCGTGAACGCCACCCATTTATAATAAAATATGTCAAAAATGGATAAAGAAATGCAATGAACATGATGGTGGTCTAATTTATATGGTGTTAGACGAAAGACTTCCCGTGATATCCATCCATATTTAGCGAATTCCTGTTAAAAATGGATGAATCGTGAATGCCAGGATGTGGTCTATGTCGTTGGAAAAGCAAAATTCCATAAGCAGCGTTAAGCCATATATAAAATAGCTAGCGTTGTAGATTTCACCGCTAAGATTTCGCCACCGATTTTTTAAATATAGATCGATATTCTTTTGAATGATTTTTTTTCAAATTTTTTATCATTCACTTTGAGATCCATTATAAATAATAAATATTTATTTATTTACCTTGTTTTTACATGGAACCCGTAAGATAAGTTCTCTATTAGGAGACTGAGAAAGGCTACCATTTAGTCGAAACTACAGTCTCCTTATAGATAACTTATCCTACGTGATCCATGTAAGAACAAGGTAAATAAATAAATATTTATTATTAGTTTTTATAATCTTAAGTTCTCTATTAGAAGTCTGAGAAAGGCTACGAGTTAGTCGAAACTGCAGTCTCCTAATAGAAAACTTATCTTACGCGATCCATGTAAAAACAAGGTAAATAAATAAATATTTATTAGTCTTTTGTATATGTTTACGTAAAAAAATCAAATACACTTAATGAATACGCGCTCGATTGTTTATTTTTCTTGTCTCTTCTATTGACGGTTATTTTTACAATCATCGATCCGATTGTGAAAATGGCAAAAAAAATGTGTTTGAAAATTTGTATTGACTTTCATTGCGCAAAGTCAGTCCCGGAGTGAGCTTAAAATAGCGTCTGTTCATGACGTGCTACGTGTCGAAACCAAAGTGTGAAATATATGAATAATATTTCGAGAAGTGAAGCAGTGACACGGTTATTTTGGTTATGTATCTTATCCAGGAGCTTCTAAATTTAACACTACAACGCCTCCCTAAAGGATTTTTCAATAAATAACATCTTCACATTGACAAAACGCTAAATATAGCAATGTTAGGAGTAACCCTAAAAGATGCCAAATAATTTGTATACTCATACATTGGATGTACAATCACCTGGGATGGCAGAACAAAAAGAAAAGTCAACTTTCACACACAAACAAATAATCCATAACTCAACTATTTGAGCAACTCTTGTGAAGAAGAAATTGAAGCAAAGCAAATAATTCATTGCTTAAATATTTGACCATCTCTGATGCGGAAGATATTGTAGTACAAAGTATTTTTTTATGTAAGCACATACAAGAGAATATCGACCTACGATGATGAAAAAATCTCATAAATGGATTATATGATGCTTGTCGTTTTTTAAGCTTGTCTAAGCGCTGCATGATGTGTTTTGATCACCCAACGTTTTAGAAATTTTGCCTACATTACAGTTTTGCTTTCACGCATTCATTTTTATGACTCACTATGAATGGGTGGTGTTTATGGGACAACTGTTTACTTGGAAGTACGATCACCTGGGATGGCAGAACAAAAAGATAAGTCAACAGACGCATACATCAAGCAAGGCTAGCCTAAAAAAAAATACAATTGTAGAGTAAAAAAATATTAATTTAAAGCTCCGCAAGTAACTTGCCAAATTATTTGTATGGAGCATCTTGATGTACGGTTGTGAAACATGGTACTTATCTGAAAGCGATAAGAAAAGACTAGAGGCCTTTGAGATGTGGTCTTACAGATGCATTCTAGGAATTTCCTGGATAGACCACGTCGCGGCCAATAAGGTTCTCATCATAACCAAGGAATATAGGCACCTAGTTAGAACCATCTCAGAGACGCGAGCCCGATGGATCGGTCACATCATGCGCCACGATGGTCTTCTTTACGACATTTTGGAAGGGATGGTTGAAGGTAGAAACTGCAGAAGGCGCTCTAGACGGGAGTATTTGCAGCAGTTGTTTGAGGACATGAGCTGCAGCTCTTATGTTGAGTTAAATAGGGTTGCAGAAGATGGAGAAGAGTCGAGATCGAGATGCAAGATTTTGTTGCTGCAAACCAATCCACCGGATTGATACTACAAAGAAGATTAAGTGAGGAAGCAAAAAAACATATTGAACTCAAAAGAATGTGAGAAGTCCAAAAATATTGAGTAAAACTGGTACATAAGGCGATGTAAGCTAAATTACTTTTGATTATTTCTTTCACGCCTGTCTCTTACAAAATAAGATAGATTTTCAAAAAACTCTGCGTGGCACCTAAATATTTGTGTAACGTAAGCACGCACAGAAGAATACTGCCATACAGTGGTGAAGAAATGTAATTTATGGATTCTATAACGCTTACAATTTTCCATATTGCTAAACGCTGTATCTAAAATGTAATCCGCCAATGTCATAGAATACAACTCTACTTTCACGCTTCATTCGCTTTTAACAGGAATTCACTGTGGTTACGGAACGACTTTCGTCTATGGTCACTTTTAATTAATCGGTTATGAATGTCATTTACGGCTGATGTATTAAATTCTTAACCGACCGGAGGTATTTATACAGCCTAGAAATTGACCAATCACTTTTATTTTAATCTTTGTCAAGGATCGCAATACGATAAGGAAACCCTTTAACACAAAGCTCTAATTGCCAGCATAAGCCAAATAAAAATAAAACTACACGAATGCAACAGAAAAATAATAAAGTCTTGCATTTTTGGCGAAACTGATATGTTTTTGAAAATATGTTTTTTTTCACAACATTATAAATTACTAACCAATCAAACGAATCAAAATGTAATGCAGAGGATGCAGTATTGAAATAAAAAATTTTCAAATCTTGCTGTTCAGTGTGTATTCTTTGATAAAGTTTACTATTACCTTCATTTCTAAAACCCTTTATATATAATATAAAGGATTTTTGATCAAAAACCCTTTACAAATTAGAAATTAGTTCCAAATTAACATATTGACTTCCTAGCAGTCTTGCTCTAGAGTCTAGTAGGACTGTTCTTAATATAGTTTATAATGAAGTTATAATGCTTAATTTATATGTAGATATTATGTAATGTTATTTGATTGTTTTTGGCAATTCATTGGCAATAAATATCCTGTGCCTGCAAGCTTAGAAGCCACTGATCTAACTGTAACGCGTCGTTATTCATGGCTATCCATTTGCCTGTATTAGCGTGTCAAAATAGAAAATCGCGACAGAATCGAGGACAAAATGTTACTAATACCGCGGGAAATCGGACGCATACAATGAAAGCATTATCATGCCGATTTATAATTTTCTTTCTATTCTGTTTAATTTTAATTTAGATTTCTTCAGTATTTGGTTGGAATCATTGTATGTAAAATTTTGATAACGGCACTAGTGGCCGAATAAATAAATTTTATTATTATTATTTTGAAGAATGTGTGTACTGAATTAAACTACAGTTGACTCTACTATAACGTACGCATTTTAATTTCTAACAGTGATTTTTCCCGCAATGTTTGTGGTGGTTTTTCATAAAACAGTTCCTTCTATGTTGTCATTTTTGGTTTAAACGCCCCTTAGAACAAAATGGTTAAGCCCTTGGAGCATCGGTCTATTGATACGATCTAATAAAAACGTTATATAAATAATTATTGCACTATATTTGTGTTATTTTTCTTTAAACGTACAACGGCCTAAGTGGTCCATCATTAAATTGCAAACATTATAAAGCAACTATTATTGTTATTAAAATTGTCGGTAAAAAATATATTTCTATCTAATGATGAGCCCTAAAATATTGGTAAAATGCATTGTTATGAAAATAAAGTAGCGCAGAAAATCAGTTGTAATAAAATAATGAATATTGCTGATTCAAGAGATTTTTAATTAGTAATGACTTGAAAAATATCAACCACCTAAAACAATAAATGAAAAAAAAAGAATCTTAAAAATATAATTATCGCAAAGGTTAATTTCATTGATTAGAGTAAACGCACAACAGTAAAATATTTGATAAAACTGTTGGTAATTTGCAAATCAAATCGCATACTTACAAAATATACGCAAATGGTTAAGTATTGGCCAAGTGACAAAAAAGTGTTCAGTGTAAAGCTTTGAAATAATTCAATGCACAAAATAAATTCAGTGATGATTCATCTCTAAGCAGACAAAGCCTTTATGATGCATTAATCGTATAATAATAGGACCATACATTATAATAGGTAATATGTAAAAAGTGTATGGCTTAGCATTTTATATGTCTTTAATATCGATAACGTAAAACGAGTGCACATGAGAATGCTTCCTTGTCAAACGAATATTAAAAGATAACCCCAAAGTGAAGGCAAATATAAAAGTCATCCTGCAGGGTAAAAGTTGAGACGCACCGTTTATACGTCATATAATTAGTATCAGTTTGAGGCCCTTTACTTGAGTACACATGCTTCCTCAACCCTAAAGGAAGCCCGTAGAAATTTAATATCAAAATTTTACCCTTGCTTTTCACAAAATATATAGTTTTCATGTACGTTATATTGTCTTTCTCGGTATTACTGACGCAGCTTAGACATTGAATAGAAGACATTGATTTTGCTGCATATTTTCAATCAAATTTTCTTTGTTTGGTCGCGAACAATCTTTTGAAGCAGTGGCAGATTGAGTCACATTTTCTCTATTATTAGATAGTTTGCGCTTCCATAATATAAAAGCGAGAAAGACGACATACGTCAATTAAATTTCAGATTTATCACTTGCCTAAAGCAGTATAAAATTAAGTTATAACTCAGTAATTACGAGGTTACTGTCAATTATAATGTTTCGCGAATTTATTCATAAAATAAACATCTGTTGAAAAATAAAATATTATTGTTTACACTCATTTTTTCGTAGAAAAAATTACGTGTTCAATTACATCAGATGGAAGATGCAAATTTATCGAAAAACATGAATAATAAATAGTCACATGACGGGAATACATGGAAAAATGTTGTATTATTAATATTAATATTAATTTATTTTAATTAATTAATAATTAGTATTAATATTAATATTCATGAAATCTGTAATCCGAGTACAATGCATTGCCATTTTTACAAAATTCAATTATATTGTATGAAAGTCACAGAAAAATTATGAAAAATAAATACTCATAGACAATAATAAGATTATTATTGTAAGTGAATTTTTATTAATAATTATAACTGTAGTTTTTAATTTAAATTGATTTAAAAGTATAATTATACAGATACTCCAAGAATCGTTATATAATAACTTTAACGTTAATGTGAAAATACACGTAAAAATGATAGATTAAAATCGTCCCAATATTTATGAAATAAGTAAAAATTTTATCAACATTTTCTGAACATTCTACTCATTCAATTATATCATGTGAAATATATAATAATTGATAAATAATATGAAAAATAAATAGTCAAAGAAAAAAAAATACGCAAAAAAATTAAAGTTTAATATCGTCGCAATATTCCTGTAGTCGAATCAACCTTTTCTACACATTTCAATTTAATATGTAAAGTCCAAACAAAATAAAATATAATTAGTCAAGGACATCACAAACGCGCGGAAAAAAATGTTAAAAATTTAAAAAAATCGCAATATCTCTGAAATCAGATCAATTTTATGAATGAAATAATAAACTGTGTGAAATTGCTGTTTTACTTATTTATTCGTCTACCGGTGCCGGTGACATCTCACCTTCTTCAGGACAAACTTAAGTCTGTTTTGAGTGTAAGTGACAAGTTCAGTGGGAACAACTGATAAGTCCAGTGAGGACATGAAATGCTTAGGATAAATAACTCACCTGTGCTTCCACTCGAGCTGCTTTCTCCACCACAAGCTGATCGCTGAGCATGGCTAGTTGTGCTGCAGCGGCGCGGGTTTGCTGGCGTTGCTGCTCCAAGCTCTCGGCGAGCAGCTTCTCTCTGTGCTCCAGCGACTGCGGAGTGCTCGACATGGGGGCAGCCGGACTGGGGTCACGACTGCGAACCTGTGAACACAATAACAACTTAAACATGGCACGTTTCATATGCTACTATGCTAACAGTTCTGCTTTATTGAATTGGGCCTAAAAACAATGTTGTATGAGTAGACAAAATGTATGCCTTAGAAGTTTGTAGCTGAAAAAAAGCCTACATAATTAATTGAATTTAATATTTGATTTAAGATGTTACTTAGGACTTGCTTTCAAGACTTTGATACATTGAAAAATTTACTACGTTTTATACTTAGTAAGTTTTGTCGCAGGATTAATGCTCTAAGTGCTAGGAAATATAAAAAAATTCTTCTTCTTCTTTTTTCCAGGTTTGCAAACTTAAATTTTTTAGATCTAAAGAAACCTTTAGATCACGCGCGGAGTGTAGTTACTCACACATGTCTGCTGCACAACATTCCAAAGTACTCGAGTCAGTTGTTATTGTTGTATTTGCGGTGAGATACGCGCTTGCGAGGGTGCGGCGAGAGTGAAAGTCTATCCTCCAGGACGCTTGGCAAGCGACGAAGAGTATAAATAGCGAGCTATAAGGTACGCAAGTGAACGCGGGTCACAGCCACCCACAGCCACTGTACGTGGATACTAGGGATTTCAATCGATATTCGAAGATATTCAGCACTTTTTGATATTCGAAGATATTCGGAGCTTTTTAGATATTCGGTATTTTTTACAATATAACATCGAATTTCGTAAATTTATCTGAATACTATTCCTATTCGAGGGCAGATGGCTGCGTAGCATACTATGGTTTGACTTTGTGAGGAATGATACGGTGAGGGTGCGGACAAAGCAGTTATTAGCGAGTAAAATAAGGTTCCCAGTGATTTTCACACTGTAAAACATATTTAATTCCATGAATGCGTACATTTTTGGAAAGTTCAGACTTTTACCTATTTTTCTACATAGTCGCTACTGAGGTCAATGGATTTTTATACGCAGTATCAATCGTACATCAATCAATGAAGAGGCAAATGCTACGTGGTTAAGATATGTATTAAGGGTGATGCAGGAGAGCATAAGCAAGGGCGGTCTTTTCTTTAAGATCCCAGGCTCGTGCCGTCCTGCAAAATCATCGAGAACTATACATATAATGTACTCAGTGAAGCTGCGGAAGGCAGAGCTGACATGGGATGAGGTATAACTGTGGAGGCTGACAGAGCTTTGTGGGGGCGGTTCGTGAATGCAATATTCTCCAGTTAGGGGAGCGGACATGATGACAATGATAATGATGGTCACTAGGCAAAATATAAAACCCACTATTTATATTTACGGGATCAATAACAACAAAAATATGTTCAAATTTAAAATTTGAGATTTGTAATGATTTTATATTTATAAAATATGTATTCTTCTTCGTAGTATCAATCCGGTGGATTGGTTGGCAGCAACAAAATCTTGCAACTCGATTTACACTTTTCTAGATCCTCTGCAATCTTTTTAGCTCAGCATAAGAGCTACAACTCGTGTCCCCGAATATTTGTTGCAAAAACTCCCATCTAGGGCGCCTTCTGCAGTTTCTACCCTCAACAATCCCTTCCACAATGTCGTGAATAATACCATCGTGGCGCATGATGTGACCGTTCCATCGGGCTCGTCTCTCTGAGATGGTTCTTACTAGGTGCCTATCTTCCTTGATTAAATCCGAAACAAATGTTTTAATCGCCAATATGGTTTGTTTCATTATATCTAATTAAGTTTTTCAAAATTGAAAAAAAAAACGTTTTATATTCTTAATTCGAATAATTAATTTAAAGAATATTTGAAATCCCTAGCGGCACCACGTACAAGCGGCCCATCGCTATTTCTAGCGATCGCAGCAAAAAATCTCGCAAATCAAGCAAAAAATGGTGCGTTTTCAGATTAATGCTTTACAGTTAATTTATTGTCATATTTTTAATTAATTTTCAGTCAAATGTATCGAACACTGAAAGCCACTAAGTTTTGTAATAAAGCTACAGCAATCTACATTTCGACGTCATTATTAGTAGACTTAAAGTAAATATTATTACTACGATAGTCTCCAGCGTAACGAAGAGGGAAAACGTACTCATACCGCAGACCAATATTCTCAGAGTCCAGTAATATTTTTGCATACAATTAATGAAACGTTTTATTATTGCGCACAATGAAAATGCTGATTGTAAAAAAAACTAAGTGATTATTGTTTTATGATCAATAAAAAAAAAAAGAGATCTTGATCAATTTGAGTGTTATTTTGATGTATTAAATATTCGAATTAAATAAACGTACAAATTTTTATATACGGTAATGTTGAAACTGGGTAATATGGTACAGCTGACTCGAGTGTAATTTTCAAAAAAGGTTTATTTATGTTTATATTTAAGAACTGTTTAACTGACTACACAATGAGATGCGTTAATATCCCAGAAAATTAAGTATTGTTAATTTGAATCAATATTTTTTTAATTTAATAGTTCAAATTTATTGTACAAAAACTGAACAAAATCAGTTATTTTTTAATTTTCACTAAAACAATTAATGTTTACATATATAGAGATAATTTAGAATTTTAAGAAACTGATAAATAACTTATTTAATTTCTTGTTATGTAGTTGGCAGAAATTCATAAGCTGTATATAAAAATTAATGAAACAATAATTAAAATGATTTCATAATCTTATTTTTTTGAAAAATGCTTCGGCATCGTTCAGAAGTCATTTTCAATTGAATTCGATGACACTCTATTTAATTCAATTCAAAATGGCTTCTCGATGAAGCCGAAACATGTCGCATAAAAAGAAATTCTAAAATGATTAAAACAAAAAATATTTTTATTATTTGGAATTATTTATGATAGTTGTAAAATTTTGTCATCCGATAAACTAGTTGTCTGGAAAAAGGCAGGCTTTTAAAAAATATATTAATCATCCCAAGGCCGCTTATAGGGGGGAGATAATACAAACAATGCGAACAGGGGCGAACTTAGTAAGGTTACCTGTGTCGGGCTCCGCGGCGGCTGGAGCACAACGTCCACGTCTAGGTGAGCAGGGCGCGCCGGACGGGGCGCGCTTTTAAGGAGACCCCGGGGCGGCTCCAGAGCGGGGGCCGCATTTTCTGGCTCTCCGTTGTACCCTTTGGGGGAGAGTACTGCGGCGGCATCTATAAAACCAACATAATAATACATTTACAGGTCCTTTTCGATGCAGTTCGAGGGAATCGCCTCGGCCCTATCTGGCATGCAGACTTTGTGGCCACTAAAAAAAATTTCCACGCATTTACAATCTTCGCTCGTATTTTCGGTGAGAGAATCTATCTTCCATCTCCATCTTTTTACAACCCATTAATGCGATTTCACAGGTTCTTTCTTTCGGGGACTCCCACTGGACTTATCAGTTGCTAACTGATCAAATCTGAATGAGCGCGTCATCAAGGATACTTAAATGTCCTCCGGTGTGATGCGGGTGTGAGGCGGGTAAAGTCCAGGTATTTTATATTGTTAGTTATTTTGACATCATGTAATCTCTGTGTCACATGGATTACACTAGATTTCGTTATTAAATAAATAAGATAAATATAGTAAAGCGATTCGACAGAAAGCAAAATTGGTTGATTTTTTAGATTGATGATTCTCGATGGGATAACAATAATCTAAATTAATTGTGTTGTGAACGAATGAGATTTTTTTTCTGTAAAATTTTTACAATTTTATATCTGTCTTCTGTCTAACCTATCTTCTATCTAATTTGTCTTCTGTCTAACCTATCTTTTATCTAATCTGTCTTCTGTCTAATCTGTCTACTAAACATTATGACGCATGTAAATGTCTCTTTGATGAATCAGAAACATGACATAAAAAAAATAATTTGGAATTAATGCTTAAAAGTTTTGATATGTAATTAATGTTTCAGTGCATTTGAATTCAAAATTGATATTTATATATATTTTTTATTATTATTAAATATTTAACTAACGTGAAATTTTAATTATGTTCCTTAAAATTAGTTTCAAATTATAACCTTTACGTTATTGGATTTATACGTTTGATATTATACTAATTATCAAAATTATTTTATTTCATCATATTGCTTACGTAAATAACAAAATAATATACAAATAAATAAATTTTAACGTTATAAACATTATATGGATTTTTTAAATTTTTATTAGAATATTATTTTATTATTTCAATATTCTAATCTACTTTTATAGATCATTGACTTTATTACAATATTATGAGCGGTACGAATACCTGGGCATAGTTGGTTTCCAAGGTCCGCGGTTCGCATCCCGCTTCTGCCGTTATTTTTGTGCTTGGATTGACGCGTTGAAAAAAGAATTTTATGTATGGTATATGTATATTTAATTATAAACATTAGTGATTGATAAAGTTTTAGATAAGTAATCGTTGTTTTTTGTATTTAATAACGATTTATAGTTACATATGTTAGACAAGCGGCTTCCAACTGAAGGGGAATCCCCCCTTGTAGACCAGTTTTAATGTTTCTAGTGGAGAATGACGTGATTTCATATATATTTTAGAGAGGGGTGCGTTTTTTTGTGTCTACAATATTGTATACAAACATTCCTCTTTAATTAAATTGTTTGTTCTATATTTACGCTAATTTTATTGAATTTCATATATAGACGCGCGAAAAATAATGACTCATAAGAATTAAAGAAAAAAATAAATTCTTAGTGTAAGTTATTGATTCATTATATAAGTTTAAGAGTTCAGATGAAAAAATACTTGCGTTAGATCTGACCAATTTAATCTTCTAAATTAACATATGGAACAAACGCATTTTGATTTGTCTCACCGATCGTGTTACGCCTAATTCGCTCTTGTTCATAGATGACAGTAAGACAGTGCAGTTCCTCTCATTTAGTGCAACGGAACACTGCGGACGTTTTCATTGTTAAACCCGTCTTTTCTAGTGGCTAACTAAGTTGTTAACGAGGAGGAAATACAATACTGCCGGTAGCGGCTTCTCTTTGTTACACCATAACTAGAAACATAATTAATCCTCGAGGTCGCATAACAGCTCATAGAATCGCTTGTCAGATTGTTAACGCGACGGCATATATTAATTAAAATTGAACAATTCAGTCGCGTTACAACTATTGTACGCCGATAGGGGAAATGGACGCTACATACAACGAAGGTACAACTCAGGTATTGTAAAAAACTTTTAATTGTATACAATACATTTTGGTAACGTAACATTTTAACTGTCAGGATTTGAACGTTGCGCTTGCGTGCTGCTTCATTGTCCTGCAATTATTGATGTGTATATTTTGCAAAATTGCTTATTAATAAATATTTATGTAATCCAACTAATAACCATGAACGTAGCTTGAGAATGTATCTTTTGGGTCACGTCTAAACTGTAAACTGTAAGGAAACTTTTTGATATTCCAACACGGACATTATAAAGTATAAGTAATTTATCCCGATGATTCTTACATACTTTTAAATATTTATAACCCGAATAATTAAAGTTTTATAACATTCATTACAGATTTAATTAAAAAATCTCTTTGTTAAATTAATATAATTGATTTCACACGTTATAAAGTAGTATAAGAAATGAGATATTTTTTTCCTTTTACTCTCGTTATTGACTTCATTCTTCGCAGGTCAATATTATCAAAGAGAATTGTAGAATCAGACTTGTTTGATCATTTTTTTCGCTATCACAGACCAAAAAGTCAAATAATTGAAGAAGGAGTCTTTCGATATTGAACTGTAATGGAATGGTGCGATTCAGACTCAAAAGATAAGTTTTATTTTCTTCATTATTGAGATACTGATACGTGTAAAATTAATTTAATAAATAAAACAACATATTTACAATTTAGCAATAAAATAATAATTTACTAAAAATAATAATTTAAACAATCTACGAGTACTAAGAAAAACGCTTTACAAACAAGACGTTTTTCATCATGGTCTAAAACGAGTGCCATAAGCTTATGTTATTTTTTTAGTACTATTTTTATGAAGATATATTATAACAATAATAAGATAGCCTCACGGTACATAAATTGATTATTTCACTTATTATGACAAGTAATGAAGTTGCTTAAATAGTCATGAAATCGTATCAATGAATAGCTAAATAAAATACGAAGTTTTTGTAAAGTTGATGATGTTTTGTGTTTTCTCGGGAAGTCGCAGCGGCTAGGTGATATTGCCCCTGTCAGGAAAAGTTTTCAGGAATATTCTTGAGTAAATATTTTATGTATTTATTTCATCGACGACTGAAAACCTCTCGCAGAGAGACGTGGATTATGAGCGTTTATTTATATTCGATGAAAATTGTAATCCAACGTTCAAAAAGCTTATCGGTAGATTACAAATATAGATAATAATTTACATTAAAGATTACAATATGTTAAATGAAACTTAATTTTATTGTACCCATATTCGTTCCATATATGGAACATATGGATACCACACATTGTTGAAAATTTACTTGTATACATTAATTGTTGTACATCTAATACCTCGAAAAGCAAAGATTCAAGTTTTTACATTTAAAAAATATAACAAAGTTCGTTTTAAGAAAACGATATCTAAAGAACACTTTCTTCGTTAGGATGACATTTAAACTGATATAAAAATTACAGAAAAAAACGTTTTATTAAATAACAAGGAACGAAGTGGTTTAAAACAGAGTTTGTTATCAGTGTTGGTGGGTTTAAGTTACCGCTATGTTTGATTATAAAATACAATACGTCCATAACAATTTTTTCACGTTAGTAATACCTGGCTGATAATAGTGAGACTGAACGGATTGTTTATTTTTCGGCATGTGTTTTTACTAATCCCGGTATTGTTCGGTTTTCCGACGGGATTCAATTAATTCCACTGTGGTTCGGTGAGAGGGGCTCTTCAGTGAGGGGACTCTATTTTTGTGATTTGGTTTAAAAAAAACAATATTTTAGTTTCATTTAGTAAAAAGGTTTCGTTTTACACGAATAATCGTATAAACCTATGAAATATAAAAATATTACATATACACGAATTGTACAAATAACAGGAATATTTTTTTGTTTAAAAAATATTTGATTTCCTTTTCAATGTTCAAAATTAAAGACTTAGAATGAGTCCAGAATTTTATTTTTGACAACATATTTTGGATTTGTCTTGGGGTATTTTCAAGTGTAAAAAGATAATATTACTTACACATTACTGTGATACCTATTTCTTGATTACTTTTAAAAGATTTAATGTTTACCAACTGACAATTCTTGGTGAATGTGCAAAACTATATATATATATATACTGTAATATTAAGTAAGCAATAAAATTAAAAATAAATATCAAGTCTTAAATAATAATAAAATAAAATTAAAATAAAGGAAGTAAATGTACGTAATCTTAATTTGTTTTAAGAAATTAACTCAACAATTAAAATTATGATTAAAATTAAATAAAAAATGTTTGTGTTTTTTATTATTATATTAGGAATAATAGAAATAACTCAAGCTAAGAAATGAATGATAATTTTATAATATCCCACGCAAATTTATATTGGTAAAAGATAAAGCCATAAAACCACCTTGTGTGGCGTAATTTCAGCGCTGGAAAGTACCTCATGCGAATATTTTTCAAAAAATAAATTGAACTTTAACAAGAGACACAATATACCCGTATACTGGATTATATTAAAAGAGTATATTCGAACCGAGGATCCTTCGATATCAAAGTAACCACTGAAAAGTATTGGAACACACGATGAAAAGATCACTGTCTCGAGTTCAATATTGCACCAACTATTTGATATTACCTTAGGAATATAAGGCTGCATTTTATATTGGATTTTAATACATTCTTTCATAAGGTTTAACAATTTTATCAAGCTTTGAAAGAACGAACAACTAGAGGCAAAAAGATTTATAACTTTTTGTAGTATATACATTTTAGTCAAGAATTAAAATTAACTTTTAGATTTATTTCACATTATTTATTTTTTAATGATGATACCATTTAGAAAAATTGGGTACATTTACAAAAATCAAAATATTAATTTTTCTTTCATTAATTAATTTGAACATTTAATTAAAATTAAAACATATTAAAACTAATACAATAACATCAATAATTGTAATTTAATTACTTTATTATTAAGTAATAAGCTTGTGTACTATAACAACCAATTGAGATATACTTTGCATTGAGGTATAATGTTATGACATGAGTATGATATGAGCTGAAACCTGGCTGAAACATGACGTCAATTTTTTTTTCTGTGGAATAAATTCTAAAGAATCTTTTATTTTATATCTGAGATTTTGGAATTCCACCGAGAAATATCGATCGAAAGAATCGAAATAAGTATAATGTTAAAATTAATTTAATTTTTTTGTATTGATTGAAAATTGTTACATACACATTATATAATTTGTTAAACGTAATAATGGCATTTAATAACTTTAAAAAAATACAAGCTTTGATATTTTGCTTGAATTATTGAATAAATAATTCTCGTATTTATATTTGAAGTACCCGAAAAACCTAAAATAAAATTATTCAGTAATTCTCAAACTATATTTTCAATTGAAAAATGAATTGTATGATTTTTATGATGATGATACATTTAAATATTCTTGGTGTGATTGCTGATATGATGTCTGTGTCCATGGCACAGCAATAAAGCAGAAAGTGCTACGGACAGTAGTGAGCGCTGGCGTACAAGTACCTTCCGCGTGGGCGTCGGGAGGGATATATGTGGGTGCTACGGCCTCGAGGGTAAAAGGGGGAATGAAAGGGGGAATAAAATGGGGAATAAAAGGGTTGTATATTGACGTGAGTGCAGCGAAGGGGTAGACGGGTGCATCAGGTTCATTAGGAGGTTTCACAGTACGTTCCTTTTGGGGGTGGGCGGGGGAAAGTACGTTCCAGGGAGTTTATTGGGGTTATCGAGGGGAGGGTACTTGTACGCTTGATGGTTATACACACATCGTCGCTAGGATTAAAGTTATCAGCCGTTAATAGATGTTGGACATATTTTCAAGCCCAAGGGAAACATTTTTACTGGAGTACGGAATTTCAGTGACAACCAATAGGTTTCTATATAAGCTTAAAATTTGAAGCGGGTGGTAAGCAAGTTATATTTTTTTTAAAGCTACACATTAGCTATTATTATTTTTAGTTACGAGAAGGTAAGGACAAAAAATATAAACTGTTTGATATATTTGTATTTTAAACAATTACTTGATTAGTGAATATTATAATAATAATCTATCTTTGATAATATAAATTAAAATGATCTTCGTTTATTAGCAGAATAAGAAAAAATATAATAACATAAAATAAAATGTCTTATTTAACTTTTATTCACATTTAATATTTGAAAAAATATATTAAAGTTTTCTTTACATTTATTTTATTTTGTTAATCCCACTCATTCCTAATTCTACAGTGAAAGTTTTTAAATATTTTATCAAACTTTGGCTTGCAAAGCAAACGCTTTGACCATTGAGCTATACGCGCAGCTTGATGTATTGATTAGTAGAGAATTTAATGATTGAAAGTATTTTTTATCAAGCGTAACTATGCCAGTTGTAATGAATGAATCTCTGAATATTTTAATGTATGTATGTTAACATTTCGTATGTTTTTTCAGTGAAATAATAATTGATATGTCTGTGATTCAGAACGGTAAAAGTTTGCTGTTGTTTTATAGAGTATATCGCTCGCCGAGCTCTCTGAAGCCCGATTAGTACGGGCGTTGAAGGGCTTGGGAGATATCGTTTTACGCAAGAAATGTGAAGTGATATGAAAACCTCTGAAAAAGATTATATCTTCGACCCCAGGTAAATTAGAACCGGCTCGATTTAACAACGACATGTTCAAAACAGAAGCCCGCATTTACGTCGGCGCTTATTTTTATTAACGAATAAATTTTCTAATATGCACAAATTCTGTAAAACAAGGACTTTTTTTATCTCGTAATACTATAATAAATGTAGGAGTATAAGCAATGAATTTCTATACGAAGAATAAAATAAAATCACGTTTAAATCAGACGCTGAGTAAATAATACTAATTCAGTTATAATAGATAATATACTTGTATTTTTTTTACATATATGGAACATATGATCACCACAAATAGCCGCCACTTATAATATCATCTGCCACTGTCCATTTCTCGTTCTAGGACATATCTACACCTGAAAATCTACTTGGGAACATATATATTTTCCAACAACCTCCAGAGCAGAAATCTGAGTACTCAAAGAAAGAGTAGCCGTGGTATCTGAGGTATATTTTCAGGTGATGTGTTAATTGTTTTTTTTAAGCAGTTCGGGTAATAAGCCCGACGTTCCCGAGGACTATTTTGTCTATTGACAAGACTATTTTGTCCTAATAATATTATATTTAATAATAAATTCAAAGTTAATACTTTAAATTTTAATATATTAGCGTTGAAACAAATTTAATGTTCACGTGCAGTACCTGAATTCCGAATAACGTATAATATTATATTATTTATAAAGATATTTTTTCAGCTTACAAAAAGTGGCTTTAAATTCAGGAAAATTCTATTCTTTCATCGAAAAATGTAGAGATTTATATCCCATATTACATGTTATGCGGTACTTGCTTTCTACTTGAATGCATGTAAATTAGTTGAATCAAACACGTACGACTATTTCTATAACGTTCACAGAACTCAACTTTGAGCTTCTTGATTTCATATCCTGAACTCATTCATATAATTTTATACGTCGGCAAAGGTGAGCTTAGGGTTTCAAAGGAAATTAAACTTTTGCTGAAAACTTCGAAATTCAGGAAATTTCTAACACGCCACAACTTCAACTCTCCTTTTCATAAGTTACCTTTTGTTATGCTTTATTTTTAAATAGCAAGTAAACACACGCAGGAAAGCAAAACCGATCAAAACTACGAATAGTTGGCTTAATGTCTTTCAAATGTGGCGGCTGAACGCTGCATACAGAAAGGATGGGTTATTTTTGTGAAATACATGTTTAAATGGCATTTTTATATCCATTTGATCGTTCAAAATTTACAATTTTCATTAGGAAGGATATATAAGCTGGAAATGCATTCCTGAGCTTACCATTGGAGTATAAGAAATAATTTTGAAAATATTATTATAAATATCCACTAAATTTTTTTTTAGTGGATATTTATAATAATTGACCGGTGTTGGTATATTATAATAATAAATTCCTTCTCCACCCGCCCACACTACCAGATTTGTCTCACACTTGCTGAACATCCGTTTACAGTTATGTCAACGAAGAAGACAATTACGAATAAACGATTTTACCAATAAGCTTTGGAATTATCTTTCAGTAGATGTGTTTCTTTCCATATATATCAATATACAGATACATTTACCAACATCCCAATTTTCTATAAAGATAAGCATACAGCGATCAGCTGATTGAGCGTCATAGAGTCCACTGGTGTCGACCGATAGAGTCTTCCTGCAAGGGCATACTTAAAAAGTCAAGTCAAAATTACATAAAAAAATATTATTTTTTTGTTTGATAAACGTATTAACTATGTAAGAAATATCAGTATAACAGTAAATAAAGTTTTGTGTACGAAAATATCTTAACTTATTTGAATAATGAATAACACAAATTACCCTGCTTAATCAATTCATCTAATATATATGTTTAGAACAGAATTGGAAGTCGATTTTCAGTAATATGCTCAAAACCGTAAATTCCGGGGTGCGGAAAACTGGTTACTATTCATGACTCTGCATTCAACTCGCTTAAGTTAAAGTCTACCACTATCTTTAAGTCTTGTACAGCAGAACTTTGAAGGGGCGTCTTTTGACGTGTATTTTGAAGACATCAAAAGACAGAATTTATTGAATCAATACTAAACACGTAAAGTTGTATACGAATACCGTACGCTTAATGAATCTTCATGTATGAATGAATTTCAAAGGCTAGACTGAGTACTAAATATTATCGTGAGAAATAATTGGAGTCGTCTGTTTAATGAGCATTGAGAATATCTGTTGCTTGTCTTGCTTATTTTCTATAATATTTATTTTCCTATTTTTTAATTTCAAATTATTTTAACGAAAAAAAATACTTAATCTTAAGTACAATACATATAGTTTATATATCGTTTCTTATTATTTTCTATTTTATTTCAGGATCGTAATAAACATAAATTTGTAATGTTTCAGAGTGAAATTTTTTTTTTATTAAATTGAAAATAAAATTTTATTAGAAAGCACTCAAAAGTTTAGTTATTCTGATATATTTTGATGAAATTTGAGATATATTATTTGTTAATAATAAGCAAGCATAAGTCTACGCGCTTAGATTGACGCGAGGTTCGTTAATGCGGTTAGACAAGAAAGAGCAAAATTCTAGCAAAATTTTTGCCACTCCCTCTCTCGCTGGGATATAATTAGTTTGTTTTCCATCTGTTATTGGCAATTTTCCTGTGTACAAAAACAAAACAATGTTTTCTTCGTAACTGCGACCCGCCAACGATCCTTTAACTAGTTTAAACGATCGTAATTTCCGGTTCGTTTTATCTGTAATTTCTACTTACGTCGAGTTAGCTTAGTTTTTAATTTTACAAGTTATTGTTTCAATATCCGCTCTGCATCTAAAGCGAGCAGAAGCCCCAGATTACTGCCACTCAGATATATCAGCTGCCATTACCTTTGTCTAGTCTCCAGTTATCTCTGTCTAGTCAAAGAGTTCAACCGAGTGCATACTGTGCAAAAGACCCTGAAAGTCCGTTTGAAAGAAATCCCAGGGAATATGTAGAACTGTATTTGTAATACTTATGATGAGCCCGATATTTCCAAGGCTTGGACCATTTGGTACTAAGGATTGACTCAAACTTCTTTTTTGAGCGTAAAATAAATTTTGTAAACTAAAATTCATGACATGAATCGTAGTTGTTTTTTTAATGTTAATATTTGTTGTTATTTCTTAAAAAAATATTTTCTAAATGGGAAAAAATGCATTATATTTGGTTAAAAAAAAAAGCAATATTTTATACATTTTTTTTTTGTTTTCATTGAAAGATTCCATAATTATGCCTTAATACGAAAATAAACATTAAAACACATCCACACCACCACGGTGAATATGAACTCGTATTATAAGTTTTTCAATTTCATGATTCAATTTATAATGTATCAGCAAAAATGATTGCATCTCAAGTAGCACCTAGGAAAAACCATCTCAGAGAGGCGAGCCCGATGGATCGATATGCTCTTCTTCACGACATTGTGGAAGGGACGGCTGAGGGTAGAAACTGTAGAAGGCACCCTAGACGGGAGTATTTGCAGCTCTTATGCTGAGCTAAATAGGATTACAGAGGATCGAGAAGTGTGGAGATCGAGATGCAAGATTTTGTTGCTGCAAACCAATCCACCGGATTGATACTACTACGAAGAAGATTCAATTTGTGAAATCAGACACATTTATCAGATTAAGTTCAATAATATTGTTGTGACACGGCTTTCAATAAACTTTATGTCAAAAATGAAAGCTCACAAAAGTGTTAATAGAAAAATAAACTAAAAATCATGTGCTCACAACATCTCAGATTCTTCCTCAGCACTTTAATCAAATAGCCGGAAATAAGGCCGACAAAATATGTCGACTCTTACAAGAAAAATATGTTTCAATAAGGACGCCATATGAAAGCTGTGTGAAGATTAAAAAAGCTTTTTAGAGACATCCTCACTCGATCGAAAGAAAGTAAAGCTTTTAGAGCAATGACAAAGAAATGCCAAATGTTGACACTCTTTTAACGTTCATCATAAAATAGATGTTACTTTTTTAAGTGAGTAACGTTTTATGTGCAAATTATCTGCATTTTCAAGGCATTCACAGTGAGACACTCTCTCACGGAGTGCATCATCAATGAGAATATAAGATGCATTTTGTGTTGTCGCCTGGGAGTCTCTTCCATTTCTTGGGAGGATTTTCCTGAACTGCTTAGTTCTATTCAGTTGTAATGTGTATATAAGTAAGAGGCCTTCATTAGTTCCAAAGTATATAAGTGAATTAAGCTTTTATTGATGGCGAAACTGCAGGCTTCCAGCTAGTGAATCAGTGCTTAGTGTCCATGTTAAAACAAAGTATGAAGTATTCATGTATTTATTATTGAAATGGATCTCAAAGTGAACTCTGAAAATATGAATAATGTCTTACCTTTCACAGATTTGTCAGTGTCATCGCTGCCCCTGTCGGAGATTGACTGGGCCGCATCTTGGCTGAGGTCGCAGGCGGCAGAGCTGGAAGGAGCTTGGGCAGTTGGTTCCGGAGACAATTTATGGCAGACTTCAAAAGCTTGTCCCACGGTGCGAACTATTCGCATAGCCTGACTCTACAACAAAAGAAAATTTTGATCAGTCAGACATACAAAATTCAGCATATTGTCCACGGTGATCAAAACAATTCATTAAGCCTGATTTTGTTGGTTTTCACGGTCAGATTTGGTATTGTTTGGCTTTGGGGCTTAGTGAATTTTCTAGTATCAATATTTTTACTAATTTTGATTTGTGTTGTGCCACGTTGTGACAACATTTCAGAAATCGTCAACGGTGAAGATGACCCTTGCAACGGCGATCGAAATATTGGTGCTAGAAAATTCCCCACATATGGCTAAGCTACAACACCTGACAAGACTGACTTTGTAACAAGAAAAAGTTGATGGGATATCATATCATAAAATTAAGGACATCATCAGAATAAAAAGGTCTTAAGACCTCATTGCCTATTTTTCCTAGCATTTTTCCCCTCCGTATATATTATAGTTTTTTTTAACAGAATAGGGTCTTATGAATAAACACGTAAAAATATTTTATTAAATATATTTTTTATAATTTAATAATAAAAAGTGCAAGTAAGACTTCATATCACAGATAATTTTAACGCGATCTTGTAAATTATTTTTGTAGTAACGTTAAGGTTATTAACTGACAATACTTAGTGAAACTGCATATTAAAAATTAAATTTTAATCTTAACCCTTTCGCATCGGTTGTCGGCATATGCCGTAAGATTCCTCGACCGCTGACATCGGTTGACGTGATATATCGTGTTGCTACTTTCTTAGAATAGTTTTTTATGCATCATATGATAGCTAAAGGATACAAGAACCAATGTGATTTATGAAAATAGACCAAATAAGTACAGTTATGCTTCAAATTCTAGTTTTACAATTGACAGTATAATTTGTATTCAAACCGAGCGTAATGAAAGGGTTAAATAAATAATAAACACATGAAAAATATTAAGTTTTATTTCACAATTATTTTAAAGTGATAGTAATGTGAAATAAAACTAATCATTTATAATTTCTTAAGTTTAAAATAAAATAAATATACAATTATACTTTTGATGCTACAAAATCGGCATGTCCGATAGATTTGAGGCGATCTGTAATCCGCAAAGTGAATGTAAAACTTGATGCTCATCATTTTTTATGAATTGCACTTTATTAACTTTAAGTATTATTGAAAATATGAAATAAAAGAAAGTGTATTTGTGTCACATTTAAATAAAGAAAAACTTATCTGTATAAAGAATTTTAAAATTAAATTAAGTATTATAAAGAATATTCAATATTTTAAATTTATCTCAAAGTTGATGCTAAAAGTATAAATAAACGAAGTATGTTCCTTATGCACATGAACCCTTTACCAATTGTTTTGATATTCAAAGCACGTATTGTTTATACTAAGATGTAGTTTATGTAAATAATGACTGCTGTTGTACGCATATATTTTCAATTGTGATTTTACACTTCAACGCATATAATATAATAACAATAAATATTTTTTCATATTTCAAAGCAACTTCAGGAAGTGATTCATAAATTCGTTTCATACAATGTTTATTATAAATACAAAAGCGACTATATTTTTGAACGAAAATAACCATGAAATGTTTTTTTAATGTTTTAAAACTAAGGTATAATTGAATATTAAATATCTGATTGGAAAATATTTGAACACAACAGAAAAAAAAGGATAGATATTCGAAAAACAAAATTTGTTCGGAATCTTCCATCCAATGAATTTTAAAAATGTTTTTTTCTTTCTTTTATTCTCTCATCTTTTACGAAGTATGATTCTAGTTCCAAATGCACTTAGCATTTGGAGCTGGATTAATAACATGATAGATTTTAATATCTGCCGAAGGGAATAGCTCAGTGGTCAAAGCGTTAGCTTTACAAGCCAAAGGTCGTGGATACGATCCCCGACAGATTTTTAAAAAAAAGAAGGATTCTTAATCAATTTCTGAGCTATAAAATACCCCCGGTTGGTGTGAATTTGATCCCTCACCCGTAAAATGCCAGTCATTGCCTATTAATTAAAATTGGTGGTAGACGAAAGTCGTCCCATGAAGACCACCCATTCATAGTAAGTTCCTGTAATAATAAGGATAGTGCATGAATCTCGGGCTGTAGTCTAAGATGTTTTCGGATCAACTGCAGCACTTAGCCATATACATCATGGTAAACGTCATAGAATTTTACAGATGAGACTTCAGAATTACTATCACCATCTGCCGGTATTTTCCTGTATGTGCTTACACAAAAAAAAAATACACAATAATCTAGACTTGAGACCTTTATTGTACTTATTTTTGGGAACACAACAATTAAATTAAAAACAAAGAAAGACACAATTTTACAGATCATAAACATAATATAAGTTCCTCTAACCAATGGAATCGATAAACGTGAACAAAAATTGGTCATATAATCAAGGGTTGCAGATAGATCATTTGCACGTGAACTAAATTGGATAAGGGATATCTAATACAAGTTTTCCAGCGTCTACCGTTCCTTTTTCATCACAGATTGATGAGAGAAATTTGATGTAAGTTTTTAAATGTGTATTAATTTATAAAATATTTATATTGATCAATTATCTTTACAGTACTTAGAGTATTGAAAACTATTCTAATAAAAATAAAAATAAAAAACCCGGATACCTAATAAACCTTATATTGTATTTAGTTTTAAGTAATGAGTATAAAAACGATATTTTAAGCTTTATATTTATTTTATTCTTGTTTTATATAAGTATCAAAATTTGAGTCGCACATACAACATGTAATATTTAACGACTGTTGTATGTTTAGTACCGTGATAATTAAATGTGACGTTTCATATATTTCGAGATAATCTAATTTTATACTTGTTTACGTTATTTAATTTTTGTAATTTTACCGCTCATTACGCACGATAACTGAAATTTTAATTTTTGAAGTGGAAATTCGATTTTTTTTAGACGCTGATTAAAAAACGAACAAAAAACGCCAATTTGCTACAGCCGCATTCTCTACAAGCCCCCGAGTTGTACTGTAAGTTATCAGGAAGTAAGCATATTGCATATAATGTACTCGGTGGAACTCTGAACATTCGATAAAAACATCAAAGTACGAGTATATGCTAAGTCATAATTTCTTATTGTTGGAAAAGTAAATTTGATGTTTTGGAAAAAAAAATCATTTTTATCAAGATTTTAAATACATTTTTCAAAGAATTTTTATTACCCAAGGCAATATAGGATAATCCATGAGAATTTAATAAATAACATTAAGGTTATCAACTGACAATACTTGGTGAAACTGCATTATTATAATTTTAGAATTAATTTTAATTAAAAAATTAATAAATTAAAAATATTTAGTTTTGATTATTGAAGATGGTCTTCAGGAAGGCCGAAACATGTAATCGTTAAAATAAATTGTGAATCAAAACTAAATATTTTGAATTTATTAATTTTATAATTAAAATTAATTCTAAAATGATATTTTAATAAATAATTGATATTTATTTGAATTTTTAATGTTTCACATGTTTGCTCCGAATAAATAATAGCTTGTACTTACTTTTAGTGATTTAAAGTATTTTAACTTTTTTTTAAGCCCAGGATCTAGTTAATACAAATTATTCAGTTAAATAGTCAGGGATTATCCTAAATTGCCTTGGGTATAATTTCATGTATTTTAAAAAACAGCAAAAAAGTATTTCAGGTTCTTATGTTACGCAATAGGCAGCTTATAATATTTATGTTGCTAGATATTGTGATGAATCAATTGTTTACGCAATAAGATAAAAAAAACGCAATACATCAGATTATTTGGATTTAGTATTGTAATATTTCTCATAAGCTTAGTGTATTATAACGATTTTATATTGTAGAGATATTATATAATTTATAATAAAGGTAACTTATAAGTACATATAATGGTCAGACAATAATGACTAATTAGGCGCTTTTTGGCACTTATATGCAAATGTACAAACAGCATACGTTCTGAGAAATTCCACCAATAGTCATCTATTAACTGACTCAATATTTGACTTTCATAGATCGAACTAATGATATAAATCCTACTTGAGTACTAAGGTGATTTAATGCCAATCTCATTAGAAGAGAATTATAGCCACTTAAGCTGTCGATGGATAATACAATAATACGAGTTCATGCTCGCACTCTGAATCAATAGTTTATTTGAGCCTTGTTAATCCGCTTCAATTGAATTGTATTTCAATTAGAAACGATTTGAACTTAGCTATCTCGAGTGGAGTTTGAGAATTTCATAATTTATCGATATAGCTTCATCATCACCATGTCCGCTATCTTAATAGATCATATGAAGGTCACAAACTGCCGCCACAAAGCTATGTGTGCTGCCGTAATCCTCGCCTCACCACATGGCAACTCCGCGTCCCGCAGCTCTGCCGAGTACATTATATTTTGATAAAGTAACGACTTTCTAGAACGCTGTGAGCCCGAAGGTTTAAAACAAGGCTGCTGTGGTTTATGCTTTCATGCGATATCCGAAGTATGAATAGCTGTCTTCCTCACAAAGTATAAACTATCGTACACTTAGTATTTTACGTAGTCACCTGCTTTCGAAACCGACTGATGGCGGATGTCAGAGCTTTGTGGAGTCAGCTGGTGATTATTGAAGAATAGTTCATTATTTCAAATTTTCGCAAAATTTTACGATGAATGTTTGATTATTGAATTATAAATAGATTTCAAAAGAAATCGCTAAAAAATTCGCCTTTGATGACCAAAATGGAGTAAGTGCTGACCAATTAGATGCTTGAAAATCTCACGATAGTGCTTGAATATATCATTTATTTCTGTACATAATGCCAAAAGTCAGAAATATGGCAAACCTCACTATTTGGCTCAGGAATAAAGCCAAGTATTGTGAAATTTCATTGGCAATCTTCGCCAATGTTTGTGTTTTTTTGGTTCGGTGTATGTATTTATAGTTACCGACTTCTTTTTATTGCTTGTTTATAGCAATAATAATAATTATTGTCGTCACTTAGCGGAATACACTTGAATAAATTGCATTATTGCACTTTATGACTCTACAGTTGGGTTTATGACTAACATTAACATCAATAAATTCGTGGCGATGTTTCGCATACTTTGTATTTTACCATAATTAGGTCAGTATTATTAAAATTAAAAATAAATTATCCAAAAGTCCTCACGAGAAGAAGCAATTTTCTATTACTTTTTGAAACGGTAATAATTATTGATTAACTGATTTGTAATTTTTAGTTTTTTAAAGAGAAAGAGCGGTATATATATATTTATATTCAAAGTTTATTCTTATATTTTATGAATTTAGTTTCTGAGTGAGAGAATGTTCATTTTTTAACTTCATCAAAAAGCATTTTAGTTAGATATATAATGTAATTGAATTGACTGTTGTGTTAAACAATAATTCTGAACAACTTCCTGTATCAGTTTTTTAAATGTAATAAAAAATATTTTCTACCTTGTTTAAATGTGCATCACACTGAGCACTTGGACTATCTTGCTGGAATATCACGGTTTCACTGGCAACGAAAGATTCATCTAATTCTAAGATATATCATGCTTACACATGTTTGAAACATAAGACTCTTTCAATAAAGGCTCAACCGCAGTATTCCAGTAAATGATAAAACAGTGCTCAGTGTGATCCACTTTAAAACAAGGAAATATTTATTGTGTAATATTTATATTGGATCTCTAAGTGAACGCTAACACCATAAACAATCTAAAAAAATATTAACATAATTTAAGTAAATTATTATTTTGTTATTTATGTTGATAAATCACAATAGATTCTAGCATAAGCTTAGCTTCTAGTTTTTATATGTTTCACAATAATGAACTTCGTTAAACTACTGAGTTTTAATTATTTATTCGTCTACCGGTTTCAGTGACATCACATCATCTTTTGGACAAACTTAAAAAAGATTTAAGTTTATCCCGAAACCGAAATAATATATAATCAAAACTGAGTGATTTTACAAAGAACATTATTTTATACCTTAAATATGAATATGCACAACGTTACAGCGTTCGAATATTCATACATTTGTATTGATTTATATTAAATAGGGCATTTTTTGGCCGTATTCAATTAAAATAATGGGGATTAATTACTTAACAAACGGTAAGTAATAAATGCCTAAAAAGGTAAGTAAAAAATAATCATTTTGAAGTAGAAAAATATCAAACGGCAGTAGAAAAAAAAATTGCAAGAAATAATTATTGAATGGTAATTAATAAAAGGTTGGGTTAGGTTACCATTTTATGGGTTAGTTATAAATTTAATTTAAATCATTTTTTTTTGCCAATATTGAATAGATTTCTCCTTTTTTTATTTTGTAACTGACCACATTCATACTGACACAGTGGATAATGCCGATTAATTTTATTTACTGCCGATTGATTTAAGTTTGCTGCCAAAACCTTGAATTAGTTACTGAACAAAGAAATACAGGCCATTACATAGTAAATTGTTTAAACATTAGGTGAACTATTTATAAGGTTACGTATATCGTATACAATGTATTGAAGCAGTTAGTTTAAGCGTTATGTACTGAAGTTTCATTCTTCGCCGGTTTAAAGTGAGTTCACCGAGTATCGAAAATAACACTTAACGACCGCTGGCGGTTACTGCAAGAGACGCTCAGTCTCGATAAATATAAACATATTGTAAAGTGAAACTGAAATAATGAACCCAGTTGCAATTCTATTAAAGAATAAACATCATTCGTTGCATACAGAGCTTGTTGCGGGAAAAGGAAGTATGTGGCGACAAATTGATTGAGTTATATGTGAGAGCATCAGACAGTTTTATGGTTCGGAGTACTCGGTACCTAAAATATTAGCAACGGGTCATCAACTTCCAACGAGAACGAACAACTGAGATATTACAAGACAGACGAATAAAAAGGTAAACTTTTGAATGCGTCGAAAGTATTTTAATCATTAATCTTATACTGTGATAATGTATTCGTTGTTGTTATGACAAGCTATTTTAATAATAATACAAATTTTAATAAAATCTTTAACATCCAGACAATAATTATGTAAATATTAAGTTATTACTTTTTGGTTTAAGTTATTACTATTAAGTCCACTTAAGGGGCCTTAATAGAAAATGGTTAAGGCCATGGGAGCAAACAAAATTATCGGCCTTAAAAATTATGTAAACGAACCTCCAGATCGCATTCGCCGAAGTCCGGTCCGAAGAAAACTCCTCCGTCGTCACTCTTGTCTTCAAAAACGTCACTAAGCGCATTAGCCAAATCGAAAACCGTCTTCCTTCCTCCCGGAGACTTGGGAACTTTACCAGGTTCTACTATTTCTGGTTCCCTGAAGGAAAGCTTCTTCCGAGGCCTTTCAAGAGAGTCAGTAGAACAGGGAGTAGTCGGGCTATTGCCTGCACCATTTTGGCTTTGAACCGGTATAACAAGCCTTGGGAACAAACATATGTTCTCTATTGCAGCCATTCGACCGTTATTTCTTCCATGCTTCTTGTCATAATCATCGAAGCCGTTTCCATTGAAGAATCCCAGCTTTTGAGTAGGAGAAACTCCGTACTTAGAATCGTCCGCTGTTTTTTCTCTTTGCGACGAAATCAGTCTGTTTGTAGATAACATATCTACGGAGATTTGTCTTTTAAATAGTTCATTATCATCTGCATTCTTATCATCGTTGATTTCATAGTCATTGTCGCACAGTGCATTTCTATTCTTCTGTTTTGGCTTTCTAAAAGTCAACAGCGAATTCTTTGATTTCGTTTTCTGGTTTCCTGAAGTTTTTCCGTTTGGTTCTGATTTGAACTTTGAACTGAACGACGACAAGCGATTCTTTGCTAGACCTATTACGTCTGATGGTAACTGGAGCAATGCGCTATCGTTTTTTTTGGCCGTGGTGACGGCATTTCCTTCCCGGTCTAACTTGGACATTTCGACTTATTGACATTTTACACGCCCGAACACTTGATTACTTTATGTAGTAGGAGTTATGCGCCCACAGCGCGATAACCAGTTGACGAATTTTATATGAGAGTCACATTTTCAGCACTTTATAACGTAGAATACTTTGCAATTTGTAGAAGTGCTTCAAACTCGCAAGCAAAGCACTTTTCCCTAAATATATTAATGAATATCATTTTGCTCCCTTTGCCTAGTCAATCGCACAAAGTTTACTGTTATAAATATTAAAATAAACATTAATATTTTTAATACAAATGTAACGTACGATTATATAAACACGTAATGTTACCTTTATATGTAACTTATGAGTTTAAAGTAATTAGCTAGTTTTATTGACTAGCTCTATTGACTAACGTATCAAACCAGTAGATTTGTATTCCTATGCAACGTTCAAAGTTTGAACCAATATTCGAAACAAAGTTTGTTCCTGATAATAAATACATACAGGTTACAAATTTGCAAGTTATCTTATTTATTAATAAAATTACGTATTACTTTTACAATATAATTAATGAATTATAAATACGATTAAGTATACGAGTATATGATTTCATATCACTTGTACAATACTTCAATTTTGTGTGTCAATTTATTCACACAAATGATTATGTTCAAATTTTCATTCAGTATAATACATTGGTATCGAGAGCTTAACATATGAATGAGACTTGTTATTTGCACTTTGTTTTCAAGATTTTTGAAGCCGTTTGTTATAGTTTTACGAAATTAAGTTATGCTATGTCAAAATTGAATCAAAATTGTCACATATGGGTTGTTTTTACGGCACAACGTCACCTCAGGCTAAGTTTTCACCCGTCGACGGATGTTTGTGTGAGTTGTTTGTCTCATAACCTGGGTGACTCTTTGACAGTATGTGTGTCACTTGTAACGAATCGCCGGGGATTTTCGTCAGCCGTTTCTCGGGATCGGGGCTCTTACAATGAATTTCGCGATAGTTTCGCTTGAGTTTGTGGCGATTTGGTGAACTTGCGAGTGTTCCCAACGGGATCTCTACGAATACTGCCGTCCCCCACCAAAGCATTCAGAAATCCAAACGCCGAGCAAAGACAATTGGGGGGCGAGCATATACAGTATGGTAAACAATTATTCTAAAATATTCATAGCCTTGTCAAATTCTTTTTTTCAAAAAAAAAAAAACTTGTTATAAATATGTATGGAAGATCATAAAAGATTACATACTGGAAGCTCGTGTTTTACTACTCGTATGAAATTCACGCAGCTTTAAATACGATTTTGCTACATTAACAATTGGTGTAGCAGTTTTCATATAAATTATTAGTAATTAAATATACACTTACATCAAATTTTTTACGCACCAATTCATCCAGAAAAAATATTGAAAAACATTCTAATAAAAATTAAAATCCGAAATATATATTATTGTTTTATATTTTTGGCAGACGTGTCTTATGTTTGAAGAAGTAAATATTGTTTAAATATAACCAATTGATTATTGACTGTTTTTTATCTTTGTAAACTCAGATGCAAGCTAAATTATATTGGCAAAGAATGCTATGAACTTGTTCGTAAAAATATGACAATATCATGTAATAAAGTACAACAGTTGTATTTGTAATAAACGCGAATTCTTAAATAAACTATTTTTCTTACATAAATTGAAAAAATATGCATTCAAATGCGCTGCAACTTGCAATGGTTAAAATGAAATAATATGCTAACAGTTATTAATATAACATGTATAAATATTTTGACTCAATTATACGTTTTTCTCAGTTTTGTTTTCCTCGAAAACTAGAAAAAATATATAGTTTATTTTTCATACAAAAATTTAAATTAAATAAACACATTAGCTTCGTTTAATGTACTCACTTGAAAATATGACTGAAAAAATATTAGGAACTTGAAAAACAATTATAATGAAAATACTATATGATAAATAATAATGAAATTAATAATAACGAAAATAAATAACCATTTCTTAAGCAACGCTTTGCCAGATTATTAAAGCAATCGTCTTTATTGTTAGATAATGCACAGTTACATATAAATTGAAAGTGTTTCAAACTAAAATAAATGTAAAAAATGTGCTTACGCATGTTTGTCAATTAAGACATACAAACAGAAAAATTCAACAAAACAATACAAACAACAACATATCTATATATACAAAAATGAATGTCTGTCTGTCTGTCTGTCTGTCTGTCTGTCTGTCTGTCCTTTATGCATTCCTTCACCATTAATCCGATTGCAATAAAACTTTGTCGAATTATTGCTTAGACTAGCGGAAAGAAGATAGGATACTCAAATTTTGATTTGATTACAAATATTAATTGAATATTTACGTAAAACATGTTTTCATACAAGACTATTGCAATACAGAGCTGCCATTTTGGTCAAATTTAGGTAAGAAAAACATAACCTAAGTTTATATATATAACCTAAGCTTCTAATTGGCTTCAGACTTGCCTCAAGTCCGACTTATCCAATCGAAAGGCGAGAGGGTCCCGACGAGGCGCTTTCATAAACTCGCGGTTTCTTTTTTTTGAGTGACATTGCAACGCATGCCGGTTACACGCTAGTCTTATATAAAGTTCGTTATGTCTTTAAATTTTAAAAATAAGTGACCTTTTATTCTATAAATATATATAAAAGTATCGTCAAAGGTTTTTTATATAAATATTCCATCTTTTTAATCTCATACATTTGCAATACATAAAAAGCTCTGCATTCAGTTTATATGTGTTCAATAGTAATATGAATGTATTTTTATGTAATAGCATACTACCTTAGTATTTGATAAAAAAAACTGTTTTCTAATTTTAACTACGCATAAATATTTTTTATTAAATATTTGATCTGAACCATTGTGTTACAAGTCCAGCTCGTAGAAATCAATGGTATAAATATTGATAAATTGTTATTAATTTGTATTGTTTTATATTAATGTTATACTTTAAATAATTAAGACGAGTTATGTTATAGTGATACAGTATGAGCATTTTGCGCACTAGATATGTTATTAGATGATGCTAGAAAGTTGATAAAATCGTTCAAAAATTGAGTCAAATGCGTAGATATCTTTGCAATAGATTCACCGAATTGACGGTAAAATTAAAATGCAGATGGGATGAGTGTCTTAAAAACTGTATGATGAAAATAATAAAGTAATATTGCACGAAGAAATCCGCCATTTAATTTATCTGGAAGACTTAAGAAATCAATCCTTTAAAAAGTTACTCGTGAGCGTTTTACATTCTCATCGCATAAGTGTGATACGCAATTTGAATGCAATAACTCCTCCGAGCTCCGGTCTCCCGGCGTCTAGACCGGTCAGCAATAATATTCGCGGTTTCGCTTTTTGGGAGAGATCCAAAATTTCGGCCGTTTTTACCCGGGGAAGACTTTCGCGGCTTTGAAGCGCGCGACAAACACAGGCAATTCGTTACGAGCGGCAGACAGTTAACGTCATCGTCAACAAGTCCAGTGTCACGCGGATTTGCGTGCGAGGAGGAAATTCAACAAAGGCCCTTGCACACATATAAACGTCAACGGCTCGTCTTCGAATATAATCCACAACGTGATAACCGATGAAAATAGTTTTAAAAAAGAGGAAAACTAACAACTCCAAAACTAAAAACTGCAACTTTCAACCACAAATGTATTTCAAATATTTATGCTGTAACTCATTAAATACTTGATATTTTTCAATTTATTTTGCCACTGTGAATTGGCAGAAAATGGAGTTCGTACAATATATAAATTAAGCAATAAAAATCTTCGAGTTGTGTCTTTTTTTATTCTCATATAAAAATATAAGACGCCAAAGTACTTTAAATTTTAAAGTATAAAATAGACCTCGAAGATGTGAAATTAACCAATTATTATTAACAATTAAATTAGTTTTGGCATTATTGATTTTTTTATAAATAATGAATATATAAACGGTGCTTATAAAATAAATAAATATAATTAAAGATTTAATTTAAGTACAAATAAAAATTAAAACAACGCGTAATAAAAAGTGGCGCTTAAAATTCAGTGTCCTGAATAAATTACATCATTCGCTTTTACCAAATAAATACAATTCAGAATAAATATTCAAAATGTCCGCTTTTAATGAATACAACATTATTCAAATTATTGTAATATTCCAAACATTCAAATATAATGAAAACTCATGTTATTTGACAGTTAGTAAATTAATTAATCAGAGAAATCTAAATGATGGACTAAAAATTAATACCAGAGATAGTGCAACCATGTAAAATTGATATATAATACTGTTATTTAATTTGAATACCTCATTGAAAGTAATACATATTATAAGTTTTTTATTCATAAATAGAAAGTATTTTTTTATTATTTATTGTTTATATAACAATCGTTTTTGTAATTTAAATAGAAAATAAAACTATAAAAAAGATACGGCTTTAAAAAATGGAATATTACACATATTAAATAAATAAAACGTTTAAAAACAGACAAAAAACATCATTGAAATCACAATAGATACATAATATTAAACAATATTGAACAAACTTACCCAGAACACCGCAAGCAGTCACACGTTCATAATTATATTTAAAGTTGCGTATGACCAAATCTACGTGGCGCGTATTTCTGCAGAATGACGATAATGATGACGATGATGAGGATAATCATGATAAAAGTATTTCTTAAATATATATTTGATGAAAGCAATCTCGATATTGTTGTGATGAATTTACGCACAGTATTACGTTTAACGAGTTTTTGCAGAGTAATGTTTATAGTTCTAGAACTTTTTATAATTGTCAGGTAATCGGAACAATGCCACGCAGCTAGTGAAATAATGCACCATTTTTTTTGATTGTTAAAAAAAACACTGTTAATACTGTAAAATTATACTAAAATTACTTGATAGCGGTGATTATTTACAAATGAGGCAGATCATCCAAAGTGCTTTGCATTCTAAAGAGGATGATACTGAGAATAATGATGGCAATGATGCTGAACGATATGGGCGAAAAGATCACAAGCATTAACAAGATAGCCATCGCCAAAATTAGCAAGTGCACGTAAGGTTCACACAGCAGATCAATTAAAATGAAAAGGGCGTAATGAATGATCAGCGGTGTCAAAAAGACCAAACTGTAATTTCTCAAATTATGACGAAATCTGAGAAAGAGCTTTTTTTGAGAGCTTTCGTTGCTTGACTCTTTTGAGTCTTCTGCGATGATAGTTTTTGAAAGCTGTCTGTGTTGGCGATGCCTCTTCAGCCGATCAACAGGTTTCGCTGGCAACTTCGCCACTTTAACGCTGTTTACGCTCGCTTAAAGACAAAAAAATATCTACGGACACAAAATAGCGAGTACTTTTAATTGTTAAAGTATCTGAATCAAAAGGAATGTGATTTGTAAGATGAAAGTATTTATTTTTAATTTTTAAAGTGATCGGACACGATGCAGCGCGCGAGAGGTTAACGCTCGCGCTGTAAAGACCTTGAAGTGGAGGCGTATCAAGGACGTATGTCTAGCAATAAATGGGAACGCATCGGATGCAGTAGTTGAGGTACTTACCCTTGTGCAGCACTTCCACTGCGCAGGCTGTTTGGTGCTTCCCTGAGCTCCGCCCTTACACCAGACGGTTATGGCGGTGTTAGCAACGCATAAGCCAATAAACTATTTTTAAATCATCGATATTTCAATTTATATAAAAAAAAAAGGTTAATCCATTGATATTCCAAAATCATTCTTTCGCCTTGCACAAATGTTGAAATTTTCATTTTTGTTGATCTTCATTAACTCATTCACTGTGTATGACGTTTATAGTGGTCATGAACTTTCAATTTAATTTGTAGCCTTATATTACAGTCATGGTCTACTGTTGTAAAGTACAAAATTAACTTTTTTTAAGACTGAATATATAAGATTCAGTCAAAAACTAAGGTCAATATCTAATATATTTGTTTACTAGAAAATATACTAAAATGCATTTAACTTGCCCTAAAATCGATTAAAATATATACCAAAAAGGCACAGCGTTCAAAATTTTGGAAACATTTTGCTTTCATAGTATATCTATCGATTAAATAATGAAATACTTCACTTTATAAAATGATTAATTTGTAGTTTCTATCACTCTACCTTTTTATGAGACAACTCTTCTTCATCAGGACAAACTTAAAACTGAATGTTCTTATGATATTTGTTAATGGAGTTTTGAGACATTATTCCTAAGTAATGAGCAAGAAAAAGTCTTCACGTTTGGACTGATGGGTTGTTAGTGTGGTTAGGTCAGAAAGAGTACAGTTTTATGCATGAAGCAGTTTTTATGTTTGTTCTAATGAAGGAGACTTTTCTCCGAAACATATGTAAAAAGTGTATTCTTGAATTCTGTAAAACGACAAACCACAATGTAAGGAACCATTATTATAATGAAGCTTTATAATGAGTTTTGAAAACAGGTCCATCATGTAACTGTAAGACTGTTTGATTTTGAAAGCAATACGAGGTTCGGAAGATAATTTTCTGCTTTCCATGTCGAGAATTTGGTGAATTTGGCTGAAACATTTTTTCCAGTTTTCCAAGAGTATATTGATAACGAAAAACTTATAATTGGTTTAGAAAACGGTGCTTTCATAGTAAAAGAAGATGATTGTATGATTGCATGATTTGCAAGCAATGACGGGGCTAGGAAACTAATATGTCAGTACTCTATCCTACAATCAAGAATAGAAGGTGAATTTGGCCGAAAGATTTTTAAATCACCGTACAAGAGCATAAGCAACTTTTTTTTGCGTCAGTACATTAGATTCTTGAAGTTATAGAAGGTTTTAGAGAATTTCATTAAAAATTACAGTAAAAAAATGTTGTAGAGAAGCAAATTATCATTACGAACTTTTTAAATATTTTTTTTATATAAATGTGCACGTTTTATTAACTTTTTTATAATTATTATTACGTATTTGAAGGGTTATAAGTTTTCTGTTTCCCAAACATGTTGTTTTTAAGGTTCTTGAAAAACGAAATGAAGTGGTTTTACTGATCAGAAAATTGGTCATCCCTGGACACCACAAATTGTCGTCATTTAGTTCAGTTTATTGTCATTATCCAATTCTTGTCTTAAGCGATTTTTAGGCTCTTAGGTGAATATATAATTTTGTATTATATATAGTTCCCGATGATCTCCAAGGCAGAAGTTAGAGGACTTGGAAATAGGGAAGTTATATTATTTGAACCATATTTTGAATTACTTGTAAGTCTAAGCTCACGAAATCTGGACCATTTGGTTTAAAGGGGTAGTTTAACCTAACCAACACAGTAAGAAACAGGCCAATCTGAGTTTTGGTATGTAGTGGTAATAATAAAGGAAATATACTATACATAACGTTATAATACGGTTAAACGTATATTAAAATATGTAATTAAAATTAAATTAGAGAAAGATTTCAGTTACTGTAAGCTAGTGAAAAAATATTTCAATTGGATACGGCTAATAAATTATACGACGTATAAATATATATATTATTTATATACTATAAATAATATATATATTATACTATAAAACATATATTTCAACAAATATCTCAATCATATAAATTACGTAATGTAAGATAAATGTAATGATTTTTTATTGTTTCAGCCAAAAAACTCAGTCGGTATTCATGTTGTCTTACTCTTTTTTAATATAGTATTAAAGTATTTAAAAAATGTAAATATAAAATTCAATAAAGTGGTTAACATGCAGGTTAGAAAGTAATAGTTCGAGATAGATATTACTTATTTAAAAAAAAAACTGAAACATTTTCTTCATATGTAACTCTATATTATATCATTGGCTTATGATCCTATAGTTTTTTTAAGTCATGACAATATTGATATTAATTTAGCTATTGTGTGATATTTGTACCTTTTAGAACTTGAATACAAACTAAAAATATTATACTCAGCGTGATACAGACATAAATAATCGTTGTTATAAAATATACTAACCCTACCGAAGAAGTGTTACTACATGTCACAAAATTATATCTTTGTAAGACGTTTTTATCCTCTTACATTACTTCTGTTACTTCCTTGCCCATTCCCTTGCCCAATCCTCGTCCATTCCTATGCTAGATTCTCTGCCTTAAATGTTTGGATATCTTACATTTTAAGCACTCAATTAATAAATAAAATATCTATAATGCAACAAGGAGGTGACATTTTAAAAATAGTTTTGCAACATATGCCCTTGGAAGTACCTACCAACCTGTTGCGATTTCTACCGCAAAAGTCAGGTGTAATGGAATAACAGCCATCCCTTTCGCTCGCTTCAACAAGAGAGACAGACACTCGCTCCTCTAACGTTGACATATTTGAAAATAAACAATTTTGCGACCGATATTATTGGATGAAATTTATATTCTCGCATGTGAAATATATTGCTTTAATTTTAGAGAAAATATGAGAATATTAAACCGAATAGTTGTTGAGTTAAGACGATTCATAAAATTTACCTAACCAAGCGTAATGGAATATATGGGGGTGGAAACAGTGGGTGGCGCCCAGTGGCTTTTCCAAGTACCTAACAACACACACTAAGCAAATGAATTCTCTTTTAAGTAACTGCGAACCATTTACTATTTACAAAAATGGACTTTTATTTTGGCATACATCGGTTATATAAGCGACGATGTCTTCTTCCATAAATGCTCACAAATGATCATTTCTGCTCTCCTAGCTGGAGTATTTGGTTTTCATGACACAGTGAACTGCCGCTATAAAGCTCTGCCGGCTGCCATGTTCCTTGCCTCATCCCATATCAGCTGCACTGAAAATATTCTATGTGTATTTCTCGACTGTTTTCCAAAACAGCGCTTACCCGGAAGCTTAAAGGAAAGAAAGGTGTAGTTTGAACTCTCCTGTGGCATAATGCAAGTCCAAATCATCTTCATTTCTTTGTTCTCTGCCTGATTTTCCATTAACACATTTTAAAAGAATAAAAAAATAGTGTTCAGTGATTTTCGGAGCATTTGTAAATGATATTTTTAATGAGATTGGGTGATTAGTTAAATATATTATTATTACATTCTAAAAGGCAGCAAAACCCAAATGATCATTTTATACAGACTGCCTTAAAATAAAATTTACATAATTAAGTTTAAGCAACATATCATCAAATTTTAAGATGGCCACTGCAATGACAGTCGAAATACCGGAGAGTAAGAAATTCGTCACACACTGCTCAACCCAAAAGCCAAAATACCAAATGTTGTCAAATCTACGAAATTATTTTAACATAACGCAATTTGCTAAACGTGATTTAATGCGAATATGTTGTACAACATGCTACGGTCACTTATTTACACTCAAAGAATAAAAAAAAAATGGTTCGTATTACGTAAAAAAATTAAATAACTTACGTTACGCATGTCGCAGGTTTATGCAATATGTACTTATCTTTTTATGTATATGTGTGCTATTTACATGTGTCAAACAATATCAGTGCGCATGTCTGCTCACAATTGCAAAATTACGTTATAACATTCAATATATCGGTGTATTCCGAAATATACACACGGATGCAATTCCAGGATACTTTGTTCCTGGAATAACTATTAATAATCTGGGACCTGCTAGCTGTAATGATTTTACTTGCGTTTATATACGATCGATACGGCTGCAGCCCGAGCAGTATCCTAGCAACAACCTGGAGAGCTCATTTAGCCAGGAAGTACATAACATCGTCATGTACTAGTTATACAATTATGTATTAACTGTATTTTTCGTTGGTAGCGATAGTAGTAACAATAAACATGAGTATTTTCTTAGTTATTTGGTATGATACAGTCTATCAGCTTGCCTATACCGTTTACAGAAGATGGGATGGTTAACATGATGCTCACAACGCGTACATCATTTTGTTTTAAGATGTGGCTTAATCCAAAATAACAACATAGAAGGGAAAATTATATGAAAAATCGCCGCAAACGCTAGAGGTAAAATCTTCGTTACAAATATAAAAAACATGACTTATAGAAGGGTTGACCATAATTGATATAAAAGTCTGCCATGTAAATTATACGAGTTGTGTCCAGTGGTATTAACACATCGTGAGCGCGGTTCTCGTTAGGTCTCCAAAGTTAAGCAACATTGAGCGCGGACCAAAACATGGAAGGGTCACGTTCAGTCTATCCTTAACACCAAGTAGTCAAAGAGCGTAGGGGTAATCTCCTTCTTCTTCGTAGTATCAATCCGGTGGATTGGTTTGCAGCAACAGAATCTTGCATCTCGATCTCCATTCCTCTCGGTCCTCCGCAACCCTTTTCAGCTCAGCATAAGCGCTACAATTCATATCCTCGAATACTTGCTGCAAATACTCCCGTCTAGGGCGCCCTCTACAGTTAATCTCCTTAATAAATCTGATTAAAAAATCACCTGTAAATATGCCTGGGATACTAAAACGGTCGTCTCTACAAATACATAAGTTATGCCTTGGGGGTCGTCGGAAACTATATATGTTCCTAGATGAGATGACATGGGACGAACCATGGACGAAAAAAACTGACAGAACTGAGTGGCGGCAATTTATAGTAATCATATGTTCTATATGTAGAAAGGATATTGGTTTGGGAAGAAGATCAATTAAATTTATAATTTATTGAACTACATGGGATAACGATATTGCCTATATTGAAAATTGCGGAAATAATGTGTTGAAAAGGCTTGAAAATGATGACTTACTAAGTGCATATAAAAAATATGTAAGATTAAATATTATATAGGACAAGTTTACATAAAAGTAATCGCTTGAGAAACATTCGAAAATTGGTATTATTATAGAATGCAATATGGACCAAAATGCTCAGGTAACGGACAATGTGCATGTATAGTTACAACAACTACCTGTAATATGTTCGGAGGCTGTTGCTAGGATACAATATGTAGGTCATTCTAGGATGCAGCAAAAATCATTACAGCATCACAGAGGGGTCATATTTTTAGGTCTATTGTATTTGAGGGAGTAGGGCATGAAATTACGCAAGTAAAATAAAATCGTTGCATTTCACAATGAAAAACGTTCCATTACAACATTGATCCAATTATAAGACTATTTTTGTAAAATTGAATATACGTAATTAAAAGTAGGTTATTAAAGCTGACATAAAGCATACTAAATTTAACATACAACGCTTCAAACAAAGGAAATGCCTCTCATAGGAGTGTATATCTCTTTTGTCATTATGGTGGATGTTTACTCCTAGCAATAAATTTTAAGAGCATTTCTTAGTTTTTCAAAATCAATTCTAGTATATTATGAGTCTTAAAATTACGTATTACATAAACTTTCTAAAAGGGTACTTCGGTTTGATATTGAATCACGAATTTAGAGAGCGCGCACATAGTGCCTTTCCTCCTTCATAATCTTGACCGACTGTTGCATGGACAGCTGCTGTGTACGCTCCTTCACTTTTTCATCCTTTACAAATTTAAACCGTCCTACCCCCAGTATTATACGTAAAAAAATGTTATGAAAACACCCATTTTCGTAAAGAAAGTTACATGAATAATTCACGCAGTTGTTAAAAAAAATATGTTTTCAACGATATATTAATGAAAAAAAGTTTACATTTCTGTAGGCGCCTTTAGAAATATTTACTTTAATGCGACTGTCTTATATATTAGCTGACTAATATTTTGTTCTTTATAAATTATAAAAAAAACACTTATAGGACATTTACCCAGAATGCCACCCTGCGGCTGAACATGTGGAGAAGCGCAACTGAGGGGAATACTTGGATTGCCCCGAAAGAGGACCTAGCCCCTGGACATGACCAAGGGTGGAATATATGGAGGTCCCTTAACAGACTTCGGACCGAAGTATGCAAGACGAGGACACAAATGAGGGCCTGGCAGTTTTACAGTGGACCGACTGAATGTGACTGCGGCGTGGAGCAGACCCTGTCACACCTTCTGGAGTGTGCGCTGTGCCCGAATAGCTGCACCCAGGAAGACCTAATGATGGCCAGAAGTAACGCCATCGACGTCGCCCACTTCTGGACAGACAGGATCTGACCCTGTTGTTTCCGACACGATTACATATACCCAGAATGCGGTTTGATCAAGAAGAATACATTTTGCAACAAAGTATTTTTTAAAAGAAAACGCAAGTCAAAAAAGTATGAAATTACTGTTAGGATAGAGAAATAATTGTGACGAACTGTTTCATGTAAACATTGTATGGTGTATCAATTAAATAATAGAAAATCACTTGAGTAACTAAGGAATATTATATTATAAGATGAAATGTCTCTGCGGTAGACGAACTCCCCGTGGTGAAACTCGCTTGCCTTCCAACGAAGGATTATCTTTTCATAGCCACTGCGAACGTAGCTTAAAAATATATATTTTTAATCGAATTAACCGTATTAGAAAATCGTCTTACATCGTCAATTTAAGAGTTAAAGAAAATCTCACGAGTTTAAAAAAGAGCTTTTTTTAACGCTTAATATGTTTATAAGACATCATCATTTCAAATTCCCCCAGCTAACCGGATCATTTGGTCGTCACAAACTTTACGACACAAAGCTCTGTAAATCGCGATTCGTATTTAGATGAGAACATTGCTTTAACGTAGGTTTTGTTGATCCACTATTGAGGTAAAAATAATCCATAACGTAGGGTCATCTGTCGGCTTAAATTTTTTTTTCTTGGCTATAATTATTGGCTAATAATTGGATATTGCCACAAATTTCTGTCACACAGTTCTGTCAGCATCTATTGTACTAGTCTCGTTTCAAGTCATCTCTGCTCTTGAATCTCCATAAGGGAAAACCTAGGGGTCTGCAGAGAAGGCAACTGTAGTGTCTATTTTTAAGTAGATCTGTTCAGTCAGATTATTTTCTTCTAAAGAGCGGCTCATCACAACTAATGAAAATCGGTGTTCTCAGGCCCATCTAAATACGAGCCGGTGTCACACACTAATGTTAAATCTTCGTATTTTCACATTTAAAATATTGGTTATCTTACGTGGATATCTCTACTCGCTGGTACTTAGTCCATGTAAACATATCATAATGCCGGTAACTTACAACGATTTTATGAAAATATTCTTGCCAAAGAAATATTTTAATGAATTACTTTCTCAATAAAGATAGATATTTGGCATACACCACTCAAATCGCTGTATTTGACTTACGTCATAGTATTAAATATATTGCTCGTTTTTAGTTATTAAAGTTGTAATACTCATATTAACACTATCTAGTCCGATTACACAACTTGAGTGTAATCGCCAGGCCCAACGTTAAAGGCGGGTCACACAACATGTGCGATCGTTTTGCCAACACTTAGTGGCCGACTATCCAAAGCTTGTGTTATGTTTTCTAAGACGTTAGTGGCCGATCACACAACATACATGTTGTTTTTACTTTCGACCATAATTCGAAGATCTCAAACCTTTTCAGTGAGGGTCATATATAATTTTATTTGAACACATGACGATAACAAAATTAAACGAGCTTTTTTGTATGAAAAAAATAATAATGTGAGATTAGACTTTATCTCGCTTGTTATAATTATTATTTTCATATTAGAAAAACGTTGATCGTTTTTCTCGATCAATATTTCAACTGTATGCATTTAAATTTTATAAGTTTATTAGCAAAATAAGTATTTCATTAAATATAAACTGTTTTTTTAATTTTATTTATATTCCAATGCAATATATTTTTGGTTAGAATTAGTTTCCTTATATATGCTGATGCTTTGTCCGATATTCCCGATGACGCCGAGGAGATCCAAGACAGCGACGATGATGGGGGATGGATATATATAAACAAATAAATATATGCGAATTTTTTGTAAGCAATTCTTTAAAAATACAGTCGGCCTCCGGCGTAATTTTAATCGCGTAACGCGTGGACTGTGGATAGTGTTAAGTATAATATAATACTTTGTGATTACTAAGAAAGAAGAATAGCGGGAGTGACCTGGATGCGGAAGGCGGAGGATCGAAGAGGATGGAGACTCATGCGGGAGGCCTACGTTCAACAGTGGACGGACACAGGCTGATAATGATGATGATGATTACTTTTGTCATGAACGTGGTTCATTTACTGAGGATTTAATTATTCTCTAAACAGTACACATTATTTCGTTTAAAAATAAATAAATATTTTAAATTTCGCGGTATTTTCATAAATATCTTATTTCCAACTCCCTCACTTTTTAACTAAGCTTAAGAAGATTTGTAAACGCTTTAAAAAACACATCATAGATGTCAGTAATTTAATATTTAAATAAAAAAATATTTTATTCAATTATTCTTTTATATTAAAAAAAATATAAATAAATAAATAAAGACGAATGAAATGCCTGAAAACTTAACTGAAGTTAAAATATATATAAGTTTGTAAAATATATTTAAAGATATTCTTCTTACCTTCTTGTTGCTTTTAAAAACGTAGCATTTGAAGACGTTGTTAACGCCATCTCTTGCTATGTACGAGAAGATTTTTAAATCGCTGCTGTCGTGTGATACGTAGAATATCCGATAGATGGGGTGCTGCATAAGCTCGAAAGTGTCATTATCGGAGTTGCTCCATTTCGAATCTTTTTTCTAAAATACACAAAAAAATAATACAAATTAATAACTTAAATTACTAACAACATAATCATAAATGTATTCAATAAATAACTGTTGTAGAATGCTATTTGTTGAGCTTTTGAAAATGATGTGAACCGAATTTGATTTATTTAGTTGCACTTATGTTTTTGTATATTTTTTTAAAATGTACAATTTATTAAAAAGCTTGTATTGTTAAGCAGCTTATATTTGTGAATTAAAGCCTTGCAAACAAAATATATAAATTTTAATAATTTACATTTAAAAATGGTTTAGAATATGTAAATAAAAAAAATAACGAAATATCTCGATTTTGTAGATTTTGATATGTACTTATTAATATATTATTTTTATGCTCAGTTTCTTCATTATTAATTTTACTTAAGACCAAAAAAATACATGTTTTATAAGTAGTAGATAATGGGTAGAAAAAAAATAAGTCTACACTTATCCTTGCAGGAGAAAAAGATGATCATATAGTTTGATACTAAATTAATAGAAATAAGGAGTCACTACACTCGGGTATCTTTTATGTGAGTATATTGGACAATAACTTAGTAAAATAGCTTTGTTAGCTCACAATCAAGGCGATCACTTTTGAGAGAAGTCGGCCACACAAACTTTCAAACGTTAGAAAACAATTGAACACAACTGAAAAAAAAACAAAGACATTCGAAAAAAATAAATTCAAATTATATTTCAAATTTGAATTTGAATTTTACGTTGAATATTTTTTAGGACTTTTCGCTCTCCTAGGATGACTGACGGAACGTCACACACGTGATGTCTGGTATCAAGTTGTGTATTTATTACAATGTATTTATAATAGAACAACCCAGAAAAATATTCAGACATACTTCCTATCGGAGCATTCTGTCTAAACGGATTATTCTAGTTGAATTCATAAAAATAATCCGATGATTAGATCGAGATTATTAAGAATTTAATCCTTTATATTAGTTTTTCTATAAACACGTATTTAAATTTACTTAATATAAATACATGTTTTTTTAAACTACAATTTTTTTTTTAAAACAGTTCTACTCGCATTTAACTAAGCGCCTACAAAATTATTGACACTACACGTCACCATCGAGCCAAGGGTTGGGTTTGAGTATTACTGGTTTACGAGCTTCATTATATTATTTAAAAAAATACTAACCTTCTTTTTCTTCTTGAGAGTCACACGAACACCGTCCACTGAAATCTCCACAGTCACCTTCTTTTTCTTTACTCCTTTTGCTTTGAACTCGTACTGGAAAAGAAAAAAATATATATTGACTTTATTTAATACGGAAAAAAATGACCTAGCAATATTTAACACCAGCAAATACATAATAATATGAAAATATTTAATCATTTATTGGCAATATATTATTTTTACAAAGCACTGAATGTTTGACCTTTGAGATTTTTTTTGGAAGCGATTTTTCTTTAGGAAATTATTATCAATTGTTCTGAAGCATTTCCGCACGAGTGTATCCTGAAAAAGGTAAATCTGTATAATCCTGAAAGGAAACAGTATTCCATATAAAAAATATATACATGTTTAGTGAGATATATATTTTCTGTGTTTGAACAATCGGCTAAAATATGTAAATAAATATATTTTAAACTTAATCTTCCATATAAACTCTATAGTTATATACAAATCTTTGAAAAAATTATTCGTTTGCAGGATTAGATGATTATTTATGCTTTGATATCAGCCTGATATAGCCCTTGCTGACTGGTACCGACAACCAGGATATACAATCTTTCGTCTCTTATTTCTGTTCGCTTATCGTACATGTATGTGTCGCCATTTTGGCATTTTGGACAAGTCCGGTCAGGTGTGTGACGTTAGTGATATAGATCGCCACTTGCGGCGCTGCGGACAGCCCGTCACGAACGCGCTCAGTTATGTGCCAACGGCGGCGAGATCGCATTGTTAAGTTCCGATCGATCGAGGCGAAAGTAACGCCATGTTACGATCGATCGGGGAAACCAAGTCTTTATCAAAAATATATGTCAATGTGCTTCAGAAAAAGTATTTGTGTTGTTAATCTGCTCCTCATCCTGCCACCATGCGACTGAATAACGTCTCTTTTAAAGAGTGGAGGATGTTAGCTTTTATTAATGTTTTTTTTAAATACCAAATATTTGTGACGCCATGGAGTCTTTGATAATTTCGTTCTTAAATGTGACTAAGCACTAGAAGTAATTTTCTGTAAAACACGAAATTTATAATTCTCACCTTTATTTAAATAAATTGACAATGCCAATTTTAAGATTAAAAGACAATCTTTAATACTTATTCTTAAATTTTAGTTTTAACCTCGTCTTACGTTTTTATAGATGTTTGGATATTCAAAGGAGAAAAAATTCAATAGTTAAGCCAGTGCTGAGTCACAAACTGACTGGTGCAATGGTTGTGTAATTGCAACAACATTAGTATCATATGCAAGATGAAGGTAGGACCAAAAGCCAATATCTACTCTACTAGTTTTATAGGATGATATATTATGACCTACTGTGAAGATGGGTCTATTGCCCTCCATCTCCGTAGGTGATCGCGTTAAAGCTATTATAAGGCAGAAAATAAAATAAGTGAGTCAGTAGAATCAAGGGAGCAAATACTTTTGCAGCACAATGCACAAGAGGGGTAGATAATCTGGCCATAGTATGTTTAAAAGTTAGTTGTGTAGCAAATAATATCCTGCCTATTATTGTGTTTACTAAGCAGACAGAGTAGTTACTAGTTACATGATACACTGTCAGTGGAGTGAATAGACTTAGTGAGTCGGGATTTAAGCCAATTATGGTTTGTCGGCTTATTACCGACAGACTGCATTGTTTACTGGACGCATCGCGTTTAGGAGCAGATAGATTACATACGTGATGATATAAAAGTGTATTTGCCTTGATAACGCCGATGATTTAAGTCAGATTCAGACATATTGATGGTTTCATTTCTTTCTTTCGTACTCTCTGATATAATATAGGTTATTCTTGAAATCGAGTATTTGTGAGAGATAGAAATTACTGCTTCTCCAACCACAATTTAATATATGTTAAATTTAATTTAAGCAATATAGTTTTATTTAAAATTATTTTATTTCAGTTAAGTATTTATATTAACTCACAATTGTTAAAAACTAAAAATAAACATGTTTAATTAATGACACAAACAATAAATAAAATACTATCCATTATTTATTTTATTTATTTTTATGATCAAATAAACGTTAACATTTTATCAACAAAAAAATCTCACTCATTTAACTCTAATAAAGGATGATGCGTGAATCGACGTTGGCGGATCAACACTCCACATGCAGCGTTTAGCCATATACACCATGGTAAGCGTCATAGAATTCCACAGATAAGACTTCAGAATTACTATCACCATCTGTCGGTATTCTCCTGTGTGTGTTTACATAAAAAAAAATCAAAACTATTCAATTAAGAATTTAACATAAATGTTAAGTACTAGTATAAGTATTAATCATTTGTAAAATGTCAGATATTTCAGCATCTGTCTGATGCAAGCCCGACGTTAAGCGATAAATGTGAAGGAGGCGCCCTCTTTGATGGCACTTATTTAATTTGCTTAGCATAAATACGAGAGGGACTCGACATCGAAATTTGAATACAAAAGTGGGTTTCAATAAAGTGTATATCGATTGTCAGCTTCGTCAGTCGTCCGCGTCAACTGGGACATTATGCTCACAGCAAGGGACGAATGGGTGAAGACAAACCTTTGGCAAACGACGTTATGGCAGGTGAAAGTGTACTTATTTATGTAGCAAGAAGTGCGGTAAACAAGATACTGTAGTATACGTGTGTGGATGATATTGGATATGCACTTTTAAGCACCGATAAGATAAGAAAACCTTGTCTCTACAACTTCATGCCTTCTCAATATATGCAGTGATCTTCGGTAAAGAACTAAAAATTCAATTTTTAAATGTTTCATCATCATCATTGTCATTTCCATATCCGGTCTCTATACTGGATCATATTAATATCACGTGCTGCCGCTATAAAGTTCTGTCAGCCGCATTGGTCTTCGCCTTATCTCATGTTTCCCTGCCTTCCGTAGCTTTGCCGAGTACATTCTTTATATAATTCCGGACGGCCTTATTTTCTTTACAGCTGTGAATATTGGAATCTCACAAGAGCAGCCATATAAAGGGTTTAAAAAGTAGATGCGTAGAATACTTGAGGTGTGATGGTTCGACTTTGTGAGGAATGACGAGGTGAGAGAGCGAATAAGGGAGCCTTCCATTCTACTGTTGCTCAAGAGATGAAGGTTGAAGATTGGAACATGTATTTTAAATACCACAGAAGAACTTAAACTACAACTGCATTTTATGAAAGTTTCCGTGCTCGCACCATCCTGTAAGGCCGCTGGGTACTATACATAGAATGAGGTGAAGAATATAGATAATTTTAGAGCTTTGTGAAGGTTATTCTTGAATGATATATGCTCTAGTTAGGGGGCGGATATGGTGATGATGTTGGCCATTTATTATTGAAGTTCAGGAAAAGAAAACTATTGCTTCAAATGCAATGCAATGTAATAGAAAGTATTGTTCTGAAATATTTAATTAATATCACGATATATAAAGCAAGTCTTACTAGCTAGAAGAGTCTGAGAAATTAACCGTTCCGCTGTCATAAATAGGCAACTGTAAATTGAACAAAGTGAGAATATATAACCAATTTATGTTTAGATTATTTCATTGGATTATTTGAACTTAGTTTTCATTAGCAGGTAAGTGATGTATACCGGGCGGTAAAGTCAAGGGGTTAAAGTGTTTGCTTCTCATTCAGACGCCGTCAGTTCGCATCCCGACCAAGTTTCATTTTCTTAAATAGATTTAATTAAATCTAAGCTCTTAACATGCCTTCGGTAGGGTCGAGCCACACCTTGAAGCCAAAACAAAAATCTGTAGCTTCGGAGCCTCGAGCTGATCATCTGATATCCTTAAAAACACGCTGATTATTGAACATACAAATATTTGTTTAATACTTCAGCCGCAGTCTGTGTAAGTTCGCGAGTTCTTGCGCTGGAGGCTCCCAGGAACCATCTATGTTCCCATGTGGACCTTTGCAGATACAAGTGTTTTGGTGTAAGGCATGGAAAACCTGAGCGTACAGAACTTTGAAACGGAAATTTGCGGTTCATATGCTCCAAATATATATGGTACAAAAATATATAAAAAAGTGATTTATCACTGATAGAGGGTAAGTAAAAACAAGTTCACACCGCCCTCGAGGGCTAATCGTCCGTGAAATTACATTCCACCCCTGGAGAGTGTTGCCCGTATCATTATTATTCAAACCATGGAGCAATTGCCGCAGAACACTTTTTCACTTTCTCTTGCCCAATCTTGCTTCATTTGAGCTTTAATTCCCCCGCGATACCCAAACCTTTAGTGCGGAGAAAGTCTTAGCCTTTCTTATGCACGACTTGTATCCCAAAAAAATGAACAATCTATAAAACTAAAGAGCAGATAAACCTAAATAAAAAAAAATATTTTTTAAATGTTTTTTTTATTTGCACATATAAAGCAGAATACTTTATTCATGTTAATTTTTAAATACTTAATTATTTTTTGTAACCAACAATGACATAAAATAATTCTATATACTCGTATTATCGATATTACGGAAATTGTTGAAAAACGATATCGGTAACACAAAGCTATTTTTTTTTTATTACTTAAAATATACATATACTATACATAAAATTCTTTTTTCAACGCGTCAATCCAAGCACAAAAATAACGGCAGAAGCGGGATGCGAACCGCGGACCTTGGAAACCAACTATGCCCAGGTATTCATACCGCTCGGCGAACTGCGCCATTGCCCCGCCTAGACTGACGTGCGTTGAAACTAGTATTTATATCATTGTTATCATCGTACGATAGATATCGCTATAGTATATATTCAAAGTATGTATATTTTTAGTATTATTCTATCAGTCTTCATTTATTCACAAGCTTAATATTATTACTTTCCGGCAGTCTATTTATTTTAGTAAGTACCACTCGGGTCTCGAAAGAATTTTATGTATAGTATATGTATATTTTAAGTAATAATAATTTGTAATATAGTCAATGATCTATAAAAGTAGATTAGAATATTGAAATAATAAAATAATATTCTAATAAAAAATAAAAAAATTAATACTATTTTTTTTTCATTAAAAGCTCACATCTTAATATTTCTACAAATGAGACTTCCGGCCTTTCCCCATATTAAAACATAATTATTGGCTAATTTTGACATTTTAACGAATCGACTTTTGAGATTGCATTGTGTACGAAATGTTTGTTTTTTTTTGTTAGACGTTGTTTACTCGTGTGGTACATTACCGACATGTGGAAGTGTGCAAACATTGACATTATTCCAAGTCAATATTTGACTTATAAATGAATTCTTCGAAACGAAAAGGATCCAATTGTTTCGGCTCAGTTGGCGTAAAATATCATCTGAGTGAAAATAATGTTTTCTTTCTTTTTTCCTGTTCCTTAATTGGAACAAAATGCCCATTAAGAAACCAGATTCAGCTTATAGATCTTGTTGTATACTAATGTTTCATTGAATAGTCTGTTCTGCTTTAATTCTGTTCAAAAATTGTTGAGGTTGAATCCTAGAAATGTACAAATTGAGAATAGCTTTAATGTCAGCTTGTGTTTGAAATAAACCTAATATATACTCGTAACTGCAATTAGGTCTTGTTTCTAATCTTCAGAACATATACATAAAGTTAGTTTACAGTAAACCTCTGAGCTATAATAATTAAATCCTTATTCATCCAAACTTCTGCTATGGAAGTAGTCGGGAACCATATATGTTCCAAAGTGGACCTTTACGTGTACGGAAAAAAATACTCGTATGTTACAGAACAATAAGCGGACAGCGGCTGCTGACAAATCTGGCGGTGACCACATGTTCCATTGTTATGTTTCAGATTGAGTCACGCTTTAGGATAAAATAGTTCACGCCTCAGGAACGTTGAGCTATTCTCCCGATTTCCTAAAATAAAAAAAATCACGCAAAAATAAGCAACGGATACTAGAGTCAAACTTCTGCTCTGGAAGTTGTCGGGAACCATATGTTTTACCAATTGGACATTCACAAGCAGATATGTTCTAGATCACGGGTCGTGAACTTGATCCGTACCACCCACGGATACCGCCTTCCGTGGTGGATGGTGGTCGATTTTTGTAGATTTTCAAATCTCCTACATGCCCTCTTGAAGTTTTTCCACCCATATACTGAATTGAAATATAGCGAGGTTGGTGGGCGGTAGGGAAATTTTACCATGAAAAATTGGCAAAAGTGGGCGCTAGGCATAAAAAGGTTGACGACCCCTGTCCAGATCAAGAAATGCACAGTGGCAGCTGATAGAACTAAGTGGCTCCAATTTGGGAGCCATATATTTCATATATTAAGTATTTCGAAATAAGAATATATTACATGTATCTAAAGGAAATGCGAAGAATCCACTCACAACCAACATGCTATTTCCAAAATTGCTGAACATAGTATAATCAGTCATTTATGGCGGCTTAGATCAGAAAAAAAATCTAGAATGTAAAAATATTAACGATTATTTTTACATTTTTTCGCTCAAAAACTTGGCATTCAAAATAATATAGTCTTTATTCGTATAACTCGGTTTTCATGTCCAATAATAAAACGTGTGTATTACACGTGGGAAAAAATATGAAAGCGAACGAGTCTGTTTTGCTGTAAGTTTTCTCTTCTCGGAGAATTTATTTAACTTGCAAAGTTATTCAGAATTACTTGTGTAAAAGTTAAGTATGTAATTATTTTTTAAACGATTGTGTTGTGCCGGAAAGTTTTCCTTCAGCCAGCCACCGTACATCAGGGTCACCATCCTTCAGTATAATTATCTAGGGATTATTATAAAACTGTAATTAATTCACTAATTTTTGAAATGACGTGAGTTCGATCCCCAACGGACATTAAAAAAAGAAAAACATATGTTTCTGAGGTCTAAAATTACACCAGTCTGGTGTGAATTTGATCCCTCACGCGTAAAATGCTAGTCATAGCCTGTTACCGAAAATTGGTGGTAGATAAAAGTTGTCCTGTGAAGACCACCCATTCATAGTGAATTCCTGTAATAATAAAGATGATGCGTGAATGTCGGGCTGTATTCTTTGACGTTCGCGGATCAATACTCCACATACGGCGCTTAGTTATATGCAGCATGGTAAACCTCATAGCATTCCACAGATGAGACTTCAGAATCACTTTCACCATTTGTCGATATTCTCTTGTATGTGTCTATATAAAAAAATACATCACATTTCGCACAAAGCTACTCTTCAAAATGTGCTCTTGTTATATTTAGCCGTTTTGTTTTTCATCGAGTACAATAAAAATACGATGCATTGTTAGCAGCGGATCTAAGGTAGTTGTTACAAAAAAATAAAGCCAATGCGATTATTGATTACTGTAAAATTGTAATAACGTCCCTTGCCATTTTTTATAGTTGGACACCCCATCGTAGATTGTACTCTTACTAATGACAAATTCAAAGCGTCCGCGAGCCCTTTTTGAGAACCTACTAACTGTTTTGGTCCACAAATTTATTGAAATTATTTACTTAAATTGTAGTCTTCGCTTGATTTGACTACTTGAATTATTGTAAAAATTATTAATACAGATCAAACGGTTACTTTGTTCTAAAATTATTCTTTAAAATCAGCACTGTTTAAAAAATAACAAAAAATTAATGTGTTCGAATAAATATTTGGTCACTATAATATAATTCAATGAATGGGCAGTATTTGTTTAGCTAACGGACAGTAATAAATACCTAAAAAGGTACACTTGAGAGAAGCCCAGTTTCGACATGAGCTCCACGAATTTATTTTTCAAAGTAATTTCGTGGAGTCTTCTGTTTAGTGGGCTCCGGGACTTTTTAAATGATTCTATTATTATTGTGTTATTTATAAATAGTTATTTTATACTGTTTTAGAAATGAATTAAATATTGTTATTTGTAATGTTCCTAAAAGTAAGAAAAAATAATCATTTAGCAGTAGAAAAATATCAATGGACAATAAAAAAAAATTGGCGTGAAGCTATTTATGAATGGTAATTAATAATAAATTATTAATTTATTTAGCATTAATTTTTTATCAATATTTAATATATTACAGCCATTTTAATTTTATAACTGACCACATTCATAGTGACACAGTGGATACTGATAATTTATTTAGTCTACTGACGATTAACTTTATTAACTGCCAATTGATTTTACTTATCGCCAGAACCTTGAATTAGTTACTTAACATAGAAATACAGGCCTATAAATAAGCTGTTTTTTCTTTAAGCTCTTGAAAGCTCGTCGCCCAAAAAGGCCATTAAAAACTATACATAAAATTAAAATTGATGTGAGAATATAGCGGTATTTTTGTATTTAATTTTTATTGTAATTATATTTATTTTTATTACACGTATAGAAGATTTTTTTAAAATTTAATTTATGTTTGAATCAAGAGATTTAAATTTATACATAATATTAAAAAATCATTAAACCGCTCATGTATTTTTAAGGCCGATGGGTAAAGTTTAAAACTAATAAACAAATGTTTTTATGGCTTATTCTAAATCTCAAATTCTTTATAATATATTAATTAATATTGCTTATCGAAAAATACACAGTATTACTTTAGAGAGCTTTAATAAAGAATATTTTTAAATTCAGTGCTTCATGTTAGTCGATATAATAAATATAAAAGCAATGCCTTTCAATCATGGTTCAAGTGTAAAGGTTTTGTGGAACCAATCGATCACATTGGAACATTAAGGTCGTTATGGTACGAGTATTTTCATATAATAGCTTTAAGTCTTGGCTTATAATGAAGCCTGTAGTACTAAATTCTACGCTTACAATCGCTACAAAAAAAATATTGTACCTAATTAATATATACTTAAGTATATGATATGTTATCAAAACTGCTTACATCAGTAAAAAACAAATAATAAGCAAATCTTTAATGGTTTGTATATATTTATACTGTACATAAGTTTATATTTATAATTTATCATTGTAAGTATTTATTTATTAACTTTGTTTTTACATGGATCACGTTGAGTATGACCTCTGTTTATTAAACTACAGTTTCGACTAACTGGTAGCTTTCTTCAATCCGTCACTGTCAGGAGTCAACTGACGGATTGAAGAAGGCAGTAAGTCGAAACAGCAGTCTCATAAAGAGAGGTCATATTCAACGTGATCCATATAGTAACAATGTAAATTAGAAAATATTGATTATTTATAATAGATCTCAAAGTGAATGCTAAAAACATTGACAATTTTTTTTTACTTTAAATAAAGGATCGTCTTTTAACTGGAATATATGGTCCATAATGGTCCTCGCCTCATCCCATGTTAGCTCCACCTTACGTGGAGTACGTTCTATGTAGAGGTTTCGACGGTTTTTCAGGACAACGTTAGCCTGGGGTCTTGAAAAAAAAGCTGCACTCAAATATTTCCCGTTGAATCCGAAGTATACGTTCCAACCAGGTCCACCATCGTATCTTGTTTGGAAATAAAGTTATTATAATATGATATTATTTATTAAAGTTTTCTTGTTCTAAAATTACTTAGTACTCTCTTGTATTGTTTTATACAGGAAAGGCGAGATTGTCTTATTGAGAAAGTTTTCCCATTTTGATTCTCGGCTCTTGACCATGTATGAGATCTGAAAATATAAAAAAAGTAAACCTTTCAGCTTTCAGAACTCGACACCTAGCACCTTGCACCTAGCTAGGCACTCCCCTACCAGTGAGTTTAACGAAGAAAGTTTTCACTGTTATGTGCTGTGTGTTGTTAGGGTGAGTTTGAAAAGTTTTGCTTGCGTATATGATGCTAAATATGCAAACATAAAAAAATGTAACATACTGTTATGTTTATAAATTTATTATTATGAAAGCTTAGCATAAAAATGTAATATTTAACTCATCTTAAAAAAAAATGATTTACAGTGATACTGAATTATAACATATATTCAAACTTACGCATGTTGTTTTATTCTGGTCGTGGAAGCGTCAAAATATCATCATAAATAATTTATTACGTTTTCACGGCCAGATTTGATATTGTCAATTGGAGAATATGCAATTATGCTGATCAGAAAGTGACTGAATTTATTTAATAAGATAACTTTATTACTTTGGATTACCTGAAAAGATTAGGGAAAACCGTCTAAGATGGTATGGGCATGTGACACGGAGAGATGAGGACCACATGGTGGAGAAAGCCCTCAACATACCCACGCTGAGAAGAAGACCTGGAAGACCACAGGTACCCTGGACTGTAACTGTAGACAAAGATTTGAAAACTCTAGGCTTGACCGAGAATGCAACGCAGGACAGACAGACATGGCGAATGTGCACAAGGAGAGCTGACCCCTGATGATGGGAAATGGCGAGGCTAAAGAGAATCTTATTGCTTTGGATGTATTACATATATAACAAATGATTATACAGTATTCAATATGATCCAGATTAAAACAAAGTAGGAAATATTAATCCATTTTATATTTGAAACGTATGTCACATTGAATGCACAAAAATATAAATAAAAGCTTAGGTTCTTTAAATAAATATGAAAAGTTAAATCAGCATTGGTACTCAAAGTACACAAAAGTCTCAATACACGAGTTTTATTATGAAGTACACATAACTGAATGGGATAAGTAATAATACTGTTCGAAAAAGTCAAGACATAAGAGAAAAATATTGATAAAACGGATCTCATATGCCAAAATGGGAAATTGCATATTCGCGGGATGTTTTCGTGAATTTCACATGTTCGGGAAAATACGTATATTCATGCAACGTGTAGATTTACGATACGAACGGAAAAAGTTTTTGTTCGCATTCCCGAAGGAACGCTGACACGGCCAAGTTTATCTTTTATTTTCACCTTTGTTATTTTTCGGGCGAACTTGAATTTTTCACGTTCGAGCCGAAGATACCGAAACTGTTTCAATTTACTCATAAACTTTTGAACATTTTTGTTGTAGTTACAAATACATTAATCAATTTAAAAAGAAATCTTCCCATATCCATTTCCTTACCACAATTAACCGCCAATTAGTTTTTATACTTTTCACTGTTGCAAGTCCACCTGTCATCATATATATAGTTCTCGATTTACTCTAAAGACTTTAAAAGATGGCAGCTATAGAATCAAGCTGGATTGAGCCGTTCCTTAAGGCAAAATTATACAGGCCTCGGGAGCACCGAATTTATCGTCCGATTTCCTAAAAAATCTGATTAAAAAATCACTCTAAATATGCTTCGTATACTACAGTTACCCACTTTTCAAGTGCTCGGACTTCTACTATGAAAGATGTCGGGAATCATGTATGTGTCAAGTGGCCATCCGTTTACATATACGAGTATGTATTAGAACAAGTAATGCACAGTGACAGCTGACAAAACTACGTGGCGGAAATTTGTAGTGACCATATGTTCCAGATATGAGAAGAAGAAATAGTATCAATAAACATGTTTTTGGGTAAAAAAAAGTCTCTTGTTAAATTCGTTTCTTTGTCAGAGCACATAATTACTGTAAATATAGAAAGTAATAAAATATAAGTAACTTTAAATAAACCTCCTTTAGTTTGGATAGAATGGGTACGGCATACTAAATATTTTTTCTTTAAATCTTACTTTTATTAAGAATATAATTTTAAGTTTACGTAAAGTGTAACACATGAGATTTTACGCATCGATTGTCCTAAGCATTTTGTTTGCCCCTTGAGAGGACCTTGCTGTACGTAAGTAAAACGTTTACATTCGGAACGCGTACAAAAAATATCCTTTCTTTGAGATTCGCGCCTAAAGCTCTGCATTTCGGTAATGTGTTTCACCGACCAAATACGATATACCTGTTTGAATAAGAAAATTGAATCTGAAAATCGGGATAACTTTGTGTACGACTGAAAAAACACATGTGATATTGTGATTTGCATGAAATATTTTTTCATGATTGAATTATCATATCAAAAACTATCCTATGTTTACTTAAAGTTGAGCATAAGCCTCCATTAAGCATTTCTATCTTTATAAATATTTCACATTACTCATGTAGCTTCCTACATATATTATTTTGATGCCGTCAATATAAATTAAAATTAGTCAGTTTATACTCTGTTTGCTAGTTCTTGGGCGCCGCTCCAACGCTTCTACCCCATATATCTATCCTGATCATCACCGTTTTATAGCTTATTATTTTTGTGGCGTCCACTAATCGAGTTCTTCTTTCGATATCTACGTTTTGGATTGTATCTTTTAGAGACACTTTAAGCAATAATCTTTAAATGGCTTCATCGATGATAGTTGTCCATTTCCACGTCTCCCTACTATAAGTTAATACTGCAAGATTGAGTTAGTATAAATTTTTAGTTATTAAATATTGCGGAATGTGCTTTCAAAATACAGTGAAGTTTTGTAAATGTTATCCATTACAATGGAGATAAAATGATGGTACTATACAAATAAATAACATTTGCTTTGATACTAAGATTTTAGTAAAAATAAATTGGCCTTCAAATAAATCAATAAGTGAAGTTAAGTTTTCAAATCAGAGTAAGATACCAGATAACTGATTAACATTGAAAAAAATAAGGTTAAAAAATATATAGTCAATTTTTACTTATTTTGTATCGCCATAAAATGTTTAAGTTTATTTTCTACGTAACATTTGAATCCAAATGGAAAACTTGATGTTTCGATTAGTCTAAAATATATTTATGAAATTTCACCATCTTTGATATTTCAAATATATATTTCAGATATTACTTTGAAATATAAGTGTTGAATCAATCACACTACATTTTTTAATCTCTAAAAATGATTTTCATCAGCTAATCACTAAAGATTTGATAACTTGTTTGATTGCTATTCGATGGTGCTCCATTGATACTCCCCAAACATCATAATATTTGATATCATGATGTTAAATTGATATAAATATACAAATATACAGAAAATATCATCTACAACGACATTTCTCTCGTCAATATCGGAAAAAAAGAAATGGGAGATGCTGGGAATTTTAATTATTTTTGCTACATATTAATATTGGTACAGATCTTCAATTACCTACCAAGTATTTGAATATTGAAATGTATTCTTCAAAAATCTGAAACCAATTTAATTATAAATAATTACATGGCATTAACAATACTATCAAAAGTCTATTTGAAACTCTTTTCCACTAACAACTGAATCAAAATCAACTATGAAGAAAGAAGCTAAATGAAAAAGTCTTTTTTTTTTTCGAGAAATTCTTCTCTTGAATATTCATTTTTTTCAAAGACACAAATAGAGGGCACATGTGGACAGCGCTAGTACAGTAATATTAACACGTCCTTACCCGGATTCTGCGCATTGCGGCGACTATCTCCACGCGGCTCGTGGGCCGAGGCACGTCCAGAGTCCCGATATACTGCAACAAGGATTAAACAATAAGATATCATCGGACAGTGACCAAAACAAACATAGTATACCATATATTTATAAATATCTTGTGCTTAGCATAAAAAATAAAAAAAAACAATAATTCTTGATGGAAATCTATATTATGAGCAGTTTTAGTTATGCGGTAGATAGATAGATCTAAAATGAAAATAAATCGTAAATATAAATAAATTTAAGAAAAAAATATATTTAATAGCATAAATGTATTATAATCAATACAATGGATACCGATAATGATATAAAAAGAATAAATACATATTAAATCAAGTTCCTATGTTATTTTTAACGCAAGAAAATTGTATTATATTAATAATAAAGATTATACAATATTTTAGAATAATTTAACATTAAAAAAACATCAAACATGCTAAAAATATGATGCTGTACGAGCGAGATTCAGATTTGATGACATTCTTATCGTATAAAAACATATTTGCATATTCCTGACTCTAAGCGAAGAAGAACTCTCCGCGGCGGGGAATACGCAACGTTAAAGGGGAATGTCTAATTTATTTGTGTAATATTCCGCATATGGCGCATGTGGGAATGTTAACAAGTCCCAAAGTATTTATTTAACATTCTCGATTCTTGAATTTCATAATTTCAGAATTTCCCGTTCACTTCGATTCCGAGGGGTAATTTCGTTAGCGTATGTCTGAAATATAAAACATATAATAATAACATGTCGTTTATACATTGATCCATTTTTTGGATATTTCTTATTTTAAGATAATGAAATTAAATGTTTATTTATATCTTTTTCAAATAATTGAAGAATGTGGATTTTTTTAAATTTTTATTAGAATATTATTTTATTATTTCAATATTCTAATCTACTTTTATAGATCATTTACTATATTACAATATTATTAATAATTAAATATACATATACTATACATAAAATTCTTTTTTCAACGCGTCAATCCAAACACAAAAATAACGGCAGAAGCGGGATGCGAACCGCGGACCTTAGATGACCGACTGGGCTATTACCGTGCCTGGACCGACTCACGTTGAAACTAGTATTCATGTCATTGTTATCATCGTATGATAGATGTCGCTATAGTATATATTCCAAGTATGTATATTCTTTTTTTTTTTATTATTCAATCAGTCTTCATTTATTCACAAGCTTAATATTATTACTTTCCGACAGTCTATTTATTTGAATAAGTACCACTCGGGTCTCGAACCAAACTATAGACTGAATGGATGAGAAACGACTACTTATAGTTCCGACTTGGACTTTATAACCAATCATTTACCTGTGTTACTGATTAATAATTTTACCTTCTTGATATTGTCTCAAGGAGACATTATTATATGGATTTTTATTTTATATTAAGCTTGCGAATAAATGAAGTTTTGAATGAATTTTTATTTTACATTAAGCTTGTGAATAAATGAAGACTGATTGAATAATAAAAAATAATATAAATATACATACTTTGAATATATATGTATATTTAATTATTAATAAAATTGAAGAATGATTAACTTTGTTATTTATTTACACACAGTGCACTTGGTGGAGTTTTGGAAAGCAGAGACGACACGGGATGAGGCGAGAAACATGGCTGATACAGCTTTTTGGACTATAGGCTCTAATTATGCGAAACGAATATGATAATGATGATTTATTAATATTTAAGCAGCAACTAAAGAGCTAATTACTCAGTGATAAGACTTGAAATTTATTTTTTAACCTTTTTTAACCTAACAGAAATATAAAAGCTCAACTTTACATTCTCAAAAGCGTTATTTAATTTGTATAACCTTTCATCATCATCATCAGTTGAACGTTTTCCTCCCGCATGAGTCAATTAGGCTACTTCTACTATTCTTGTGTCTTCAGCCCAACTTGCCGGGGGTCCAACGCTCTGTTTGCCAGTTCATGGACGCCACTACAATCCCTTTCTACCACATCAAGCATCGTCTCTTGTGCAGTGTTGGATAAGTGCATTAAATTATTTTTAAAGTTTTTAAGTTGTGATGAACACTTGGGTGTCCCATGCTATAATGGCGAAATTAATTTTTGAAATTTAATCGACTCATCCTCTATTTTTATGCCATTTGGTTGTAATAAATCACAAAATAAATTTTATTGCTGTCGGACAATAATTTCCAATAGCGACTTGCTGTTGAAGTTTTAATAAAAAAAATGTATGAAGGCTATAAGGAGTTTTTGATATCTTAATGTTTTTTCAGTAAATGTTTTTTTTTCTCTATCTTACATTTATTAAGTACTCATCATGTAAATAACATGATGAATTACAGAAAATCTTAATTTTTCGTATAATAATTTCATATTATTCGATTCTGATTCGTCCGCAGCTAGAATATGCTAGCGTTATATGGTCTCCCTACTATCGAACTCATATCGACCGGATTGAATCAGTCCAACATCGCTTCTTGTCAGGAGTTGCACGACTGATCGGCCTTGAGAGAAGTAGCTACTCCTATGAAGATATAGAGAGGCGACTTAATGTATCTACATTGGAGAGACGTAGAACAGTGACTGACTTGCTGTTTATTTTTAAAATTATGAACTCCGTAATCGATGACTCGACATTATTGCAGGAAATTACGTTCAATGCTCCCTCCCGGTTCACTAGAGGCAGTGACCTGCTACATGTAAGCACATCCAAAACCAACTACGGATTCTATTCTCCTATGTTAAGAATGTGTAGACTGGTTAACTCCTCTAGTGACTTGGACTTTTTCAGGGCGGACCTTCCAGCATTTCGCAGATCCCTCTACTAATGTACTAGATCTGTTTTTTTTACTCATGTTCATGTTTTGTCTAAATGTATTGTCTTAGCTATTATATTGTTCTGTTTTACCATTTCATTTATTGTATTTTCTATTTTAAAACCGTATGTATTGGCCTAGGCCGGTAATAAAATAAAATATTATAATTTTTCAAATAATCAGGATACACCTATCTATATTGCTGTCCGCCGCATAGTAGATTTCATGAAATACTATTTCATGATGAAAGTATAGCATTTACTTAACAGTTTATTGTTATATTTTCTTACTTTCATCACATATGTGTAAATCTACAATTTTATACATTTAATGGTTGACGTATCAATTTCAAAACTACCTGGATTACCGGGGCATAATCAGCCATCGAAACAATGAACGTTGGTACAGTAAGCAAATACTTATATTCTAATCTGTCAGAATACATGTCTTCGATAATATTTTAATCCTTTATACGAGTTCATGATATATTTTTAAGTCTTTTATAGATCATGCAAATCAGCTTAAAGTCTCAACAAAAACGGATGAAATTACTATTTGTTGACATATTCCATAAAAAACATATTGTATGTTAAAATATTTGAATGCTTAAAATATAAATATTTAATAGAATAAAGTTCGTCAACTCTCGCCAACTTTATCACTGCATAATTGTTGAAAGTTCCGCGAACAAATTACAGGACACATGTCAGTCGCATGCTCGATACCCGAATGGAAAACTTTTTTGGTATTGGAAAGCGAAAATCGATTCCCGGGAGTTGCCGGGGTTTGATTCATCGAATGACGCTGATTCTCGTGATCGAATTTTGCATAATTGAAATTGAGGTCCACCCTTTAATTGAGCAACCATACGACATAAGAAACTTTTGTGGAATGTTTCGTAGAAATAACGTAATTTATATTTACTAAATTATTAATTGATAGTATTTGCTAAGACTGAATATTTAAAAAATTATGAATCAATGATGTTAAAATTAATTATTACACACTGGTGAAAACCTTTTAACTTTATGATTTGTAGTTATACATGTAATGAATCAAGTATTCTTAAAAATCATAATTCAACACACAAGGGTGGAAAACTTTTAAGTGTAGGATTTATAGTTAAGCATCTGCAAATTAAATTCATTTTAAAGGCATATTTTTATAAATTAAACATATTAGGTTTTATTTCACATTATTTTATTGTAAGTGATTGAATAAAACAGTTTTCATCTATTGTTATAACACATAATAATCACAAAAATACTTTTAAGTTCTAACTTATTTACTTCACAAAACATATGTAAATATTCGCTCTGCAAGATGGACTGACGACATCAGAAGAATAGCGGGAGTGGCCTGGATGCGGAAGGCGGAGAATCGAAGAGGATGGAGACTCATGCGCGAGGGCTGCGCTTAACAGTAAACGAACACAGGCTGATGATGATGTAAATATATATAATGGTTTATTTAAGTGAGATATGTATATATTTCCATGTCGGCTTTTGGGTGCATAGATGTCTGAGGATGAGCCGTGGACTGTGGCAGCTGACAGAGCTGAGAGATGACGATTTGTGGTGACCATATATTCCTGATATGAATCGGATATAGAAAGAAGAACATTAATATATCTTGTAATTAAAAAAAACAGGACATATTATTAAAATGATATGACACAATAAACGTGAAAAATAATATAAAAAACAAAAAAAAACGAGAATATAAAGAAATAATGTGAAAAAATAACACTTGTGAAAGAACATTAAGATCCAAACATAGACACCGTTGACAGAAAAAGAAAAGGATGTGAAAAAAAATTGTGCGAGGATAAAACGCGTGTAGAATGCCACGTGTTTTGGAAAATTATTCAAATTTTCTCACATGAAGCTATCTCGTTCTCATAGTAGTCATCCAGCGTGGATACGGATACTTAAACAATACACACTGATTGTGACACAAGTGTGGCGTGCTGTTAACGTAGTTATGCAAAAGGGTGGGAATGGCACGTCTGGTGTTTTTTATTATTCATGCAAACACGGCGCGAAGATATGTCGCATACGCATGTCACGTGATAAATCAGCAAATTTGGTAGAGCAGTAACTGTAGAAGAAAAGTTATACAAGTGAAATGATTGAAAAAAATAGGCAATAACTTGTTTTTTTTTAAAGTGACTAAAATTTAAATATTAAATTTATTTATTTATTAATAATTAAAAAAATTCAAGCTAACTAATAGTTTGCACCAATTTTCAGTGTTTTTACTTATTGTAACTCTTAAATAAGCTCGGAATCTAGTAAATATTCGTTATTTACAAAGTCGTTTTGTAAAAATTAAATTATCAATAATTTGAAAGCCTTCTAAAAAAGATGTACAGCACATAAACAAGATTTTTTTTAAATTCATCTCAATTTAACACAAATTGATTTATGTATAAATAGTTTATTACTGACATTATTTTCTTGGACTTACGCAAATTAGCATTAACAAAATGTTTGATATAAATTTACCAAGTGCGCTTATAGTGAGTAAATTTTTTATATAACATGTGATCAACCAGACGCTTTCAATGTATTCATTGCCAAGTTTGATAATTATTATGAAAGCCTTATTTCACAACAAGTACATTCGCACTCGAGTTTATTAAATATGTTTTCGTCCCTTTTGACAAATCACTTTACAACTCGAATGTGAAATATAATTTTCGATTAATTTCTACGCACTTGGCGAAGTTTCTTACGAGGCCCCCCCCCGCTCCATATTATATTTAAGGCATAATGGGAAATGAAAATGGAAATTTCTGTAATATCCTCCCTATAGACTTATTCAGTCAAATACATTTCCTGCAAGAAAATAGAACATTTGACGATTCTTGCAGACTCTCCACTCTATCGACTTGCTTGGATTCAGAGATTTTCAAAACAAAAGATAGGAGTCTTTCCCAGGAGCAAAGAAGTAAAAAAAGGTTACATACATGTTTTTGAAACTAGAATTTCCGGTATAGGATCGAAGCACACTGCAAAGGTATGTAAGTCATCGTCTATTTACTTGTGTTTAAAATCTTGTAAAAATCCATGTTAATTCATATCCGCTTCATTACTTATATATCTTGCACCCCGAGGTTCACCTAGTAAGATATATCATTATTATACTATATCTGTTCCCCTAACTGCTTAATTAAGCATATGGCATTTATGAACTGCCGCCGTACGAGAGTAAATAGCGAATTTATTTTTATTAAGGGTTAATATTTTTTTGTTTATTGAATCTTAGTAAACATAAACATGCAGATTACAACAAATATGTTGCAATTCCTTCGTAGTATCAAACCGGTGGATTGGTTTGCAGCAACAAAATCTTGCATCTCGATCTCAACTCCTCTCGGTCCTTCGCAAATTTCTTCAGCTCAGCATAATAGCTACAACTCATGTCTTCGAACACTTGCTGCAAATACTCCCGTATAGGGTGCCCTGTACAGTTTCAACCCTCAACCATCCACTCTACAATGTCGTGAAGAAAACCATCGTGGCGCATGATGTGACCGATCCATCGATGTGACCGATGCATCACAAATATGCTGAAATATATTGTTAAAAAATCTAAAAATAATTCAAGTTGACTATATGAATAAAACTTTTAAATAAGTGCGTTGCTCTAGTAATAGATATGCGTTTGGAACAGAAGTGGAGGGGGTAGGTCGAATTTAATGCCTTCAGTTTCTCGCGCTCGGTAAATCGAGAGTTTGATAAAGGACTTTAAAAATGAATTGAAACGGCTCCGGGCCACCTGAGCTTAGGACGCTAGGCCCATCAATTCAAACTCGATAGATGGGCCCAATAAATTCCGCGGGTAATTATCACCAGCAGAAATTTGTGGAGTTGGCGCAGTGGACAACGCGCCAAATTAAAAAAAAGTCATCGTGATGAAACATTAATTACGGATAGTAACTGGATTAAAGAGGCTTTACTCAAGAAAATTACTAAATAAATCGAAAAAATTAACTAGGACTATATAACTGCTCAAATGAAATTAAAAGGCATGTACAACTGGGATGGGCAGGGTTTTAAAAACAAAGTACAATTTTAAAGCGAAAATTCCGCAATGTCTCAAAATTGAACCCTTTTATCAATGCATTCTCCCAGTATTAATTTATGGCGTAAAGACTTGGAATCTAACAGCAGGTCTTACCCATAAAATAAAGGTCACCCAATGTGCTATGAAGAGACTTATGCTAGGAGTGTCTCTAAAAAATAGAAACCGAAATGAAGATATCCAAAGAACTCAAGTAGTAGAGAATGACCAACAGATAGGCACACTCACGTGGCAATGGGCAGGACATAACTGTCGAAGAGACGACAGTCTATTCGAAAAAAAAGGTTTGATTGGCGTCCAAGAACTGGCAAACAAAGCGTTGGTTCGGTTTGAAGTTACAGAATACAATAAAAGGCAAATTTCTTTTCCTATTAAAATTATATTTTCGCATAAAAAATGGCACGTGATTTTTTTTTTCAATAAGTGTAGTTTATCTTTTAAATAAGTTATGATTGTTTTTAGTCAAATAAACAAATAAACGCGCATATCATCACTGAAAAATAAGACTGACGAAAATGATATTTCAAAAAATAAAACATTACAGAGTGAAAAAGAAAATAGCATACCCAAGTGCGGGTATGCTATGTGACAGAGTTAACCCATTTCCTTGAAATACGAATGCAAAGTATTTCTTCTTGAGGGGGATAATGTGGTTGTACCTACCCCTTTAGCGTTGGTGCAAAAACTCCCAGTAAAAAACTTTTCTAAGAAAAAAGTTAGAGACAGTCTTGCGTCAGACTAGAGCTTTCATACTGGTAGAGCTTTCATACTGCCAAATCATGGAAGCCCAACTTGCCAATTGCGCACTGAATTCGATGCATAAGTAAAACGCTTTCAAAAATATACTTATGCAAAAAACACTCGAAAGCGAAAACACCCACAGCAGGAGGTGTTGCGTCCTCAGTTATTTATACGACAAACTCGTGGCAATTCAAAGAAAAATGACGATTTATAAGCTTTAAATATGGCGGTAAAAATGTATGATTTTCACAATAATTAAATTAATAGTGATTTGTGAAATATATTTCGTTTTTAACGAATGCTTTTGATACAAGCAATTCAGATAACTTTGAATGGTGGAATTTGATAAATTTTATCTTCCAATTTGTTATTCGTCGTTTTCATCAAAAAATGCAAACAAAATTATATGCATTTTTTTTGTAGAAAGCAGTAACATTGTGGTCTGTCATATTATCAAATGAAATTATAATTAAATTGTTTTGAACCACTTAAAACTGTTGTCCTAAATAAAAAAGAGTTTTTTCTTAGCCGGTCGACATTAACAACCGAAGTGGTTGAAAACATTGTTCGTATTTTTAAATTGATTTTCTTTAATGATTGCTTCAATTGATATGATGATTCAATGATTGCATATATATAATTTGATATTCAATATATCAATAAGAAATTTGTCAAAAAATGTAAAAATATTTTTTTATCGAATTTTAAAAGTAAATATTTCTATTTAAAACAAATACTAGCGTTTTGGCTCTTTTTTATTACAACATTAATTCATTTGATAAATAATAGAACATTTTTTAGAGAAATTATTTAAATATTCATGGGATAAATTTGAATTTTTAGCTTGGTGCTAAAAACCGTCAGTGATAACTTAACGGTGCTAGCCTTTCATCTATATTTTATCTCTAGCCTGCACTTTGCTAAATTGGAATTATGGAATATGAGACGAATGATAAATTGCCAAGTTTACCATCTCTGATAGCAGTTAGTCATGAATAAGGAAGCTGTAACCGAGTTCGTGATAATTCACAATTTAGCCAATTGTCACCATCTTTCTCTTGCATGCATTTGCACCAGCTTACTCTTTTATCATTTAGTTGCTGTCATCACGTCTATACTTTGCTACTTGAAATGTAAGACAGAAAATGATATATATTTTTTTTGAAAGTTTTGTCAGTTCTACACATACTTAAACGAGTACGTTTATGTGATACAGTATGTGAATAAACAGTAGTAATTAAATATACACAAACTATACATCAAATTCTTTATACGCATCAATTCATTCAGAAAAAATATCGGCAGATCGGCAATTACTAATAATATTGTAATTTAGTCAATGATCTGTAAAAGAAGATTAGAATATTGAAAAAATAAAATAATATTCTAACAAATATTTAAATCCACGAATAAACAGTATTCAGCAAGATATATATTATGTTAGTTAAGTCGCACCTTAGGACATAATGTTTCAGACAACGGAAGCGTCGGGCTAATAATCCAATTTCCTTAAAAAACGATGAACAAATACATTAAAAAATATGCTTAAGATACTACGGCTACTTTTCAAGCACTCGTACTTCTGTTTAGGTTGTCAACCATTTATGTTCAAAAGTGGACCTTCACTTAAGCGAGGAATGAACAGTAGCAACTGACAGAACTAAGTGGCGGTAATCTGTGGTGATCGTAATTTCCAGATATTGAATTGATATGGGAAGAAAAATTATTTAAACATTTGATATGCCATCTTTTAACAACTCTAAAAAAGTTGTGTTCATAGGATTATATCCGTATACAACTTAATGTCCAACACGCATTCTAAGAATATAAAATCTCTTTTTATCTAATAAGAACAATAGCTTATGCTTAGCATCATCATTATTTGTACGTATCATATAACAGTGTGATAAAAAAGAGTTTTTTTTTTTTTATCACGTCAACATTTTCATAAGCAGATCTGTAAGCACGTCATCTACTCGTATTCATAACCCCCAACAACGCGGCTGTATATAATTCATTCGGAGCACGATCCTCAATCACACGTTTCTGTGCGCGCCTACCGACTGAGTATATCAGTACTTATATAGTAAGTAAGTGTACAGTTCCACCTTGTATTATTCCGCTCAGAACACGCACGTTAATAATATTACGCAACAACGTTTACCATAATAAAACATTATATCGCTGTAACAATAATTAATGAGATGAGGCGCCAGTTGCGCGCGTTATGAAATTCAAATGCCCCTTAAGAGGCTCTCGTAAGGAGCTTTCAGCGAGAGGGCTTTAATACACTATAGCTGCGAAGCGATCCTTGATGTTTTGGCACCTGTATAGGAAAGTTCTGCTCGTACTAATAACAGTTACACACCTTTAGAGAAAATACGAGTGCTTAATAGCAGAATAATAATAATTATTAATCATTATTCATATTGCATTTTTTTATGATCAAATGGTCATTCCAACAGCCCTTCTTTGTCTCTATAAGAAAAAAGTTAAGCTTTAAATCTGCCTCTGAAAGATGCCTCCTTTTTAAGCTCTCTTATACTTTCATGCATACAGCATTTACTCTTCGTGATAGAGCCCACTGGTTTCCGTTGTACTTTTATGCATGCAATTTCACATTATTTTTTATTTGTTTTTAAATGTTATAATACTTTAATATTTTACAACCTATTTACCAATTAAGATGTTTACACACTCTGAAACTGGTAAAGCTTTCATTGACAACAAATCGCAGTATTCCAGCAAGATTTGCTGGCGGGTAAAGCTTAGTAGTTATAGCGTTTGCTTACTAAACCGAAGGTCGTGTGCTCAATCTTCGACGGAGAGTGAATTTGATATTAGCGAAATTGAATACATAATAAAGTACCTAAATATTTTTTGGTTGTAAGAAGAGCTATAACATACTCGTATATAAAAAAATATTTTCGTAAAACATATTCTTATGCGTAAAGTCTATATAATTTATATCACATTTTTGCATAGATCGTGTAATTATTTTCAGTGTGATAGAATCCCGAGTTGTTCCAACCACGACTGTTTCTATATATGACTTTGAGGCTCCGGAGCTCATCCGCCGGCTGTAGCGGGGGACCATTAGCGGCTGTCTTTACTCGCAAGGCTCCGGAGCCTCAAAAGGCAAAGAATCTCAGGCTGAAGAGAAGAAATAGATGAGAACGCAAACAGAGGCGCAACCATAATAAAAAAGATAACTTTATTTAAATTAACATAAATTTCCGTATCCTAATCACTTAAGCTGCAAAGAGTTTAACTTATTCTTTAGTGTTATTTTTATTTTTATTATTTTTCTCTATTTATTGTGTATTTATGTTTATTATTATTATGTTTCTAAGTATTAAAAAAAAAAGGATTTTCGATTCTGTATATAAATAAATAAATAAATAAATAAACTGTAATATGAAGGTATCTTATGCAATTCGCATTACACCATCTTGCGCCTGCCCAAAACTGTTTTATGCAATCCACAATACACTGATCTTCGCTTACCCAAAACTGTTTAATGCATTCCGAATGACACCGATGTGCGCCTACTTTAAACTCTTTTACGCAATCCACATTACGTGCACATGTACCTAGCAGATTATTCAGTAGTTTTATTTCCAAATAATAAATTTCAAAATTTTACTCCCATACAACGAATTTTCAAACAAAAAACGTTGGTTAAATCAGCTAGTATAATATTTAATAATAAATGTTAATAATAAGAAGTCACAAACAGCCGACACAAGCGTTCATAGTCCTCGCCTCATCCCATGTCAGCTTTACCAAGTACATTATACTTGAATGAATTACTCGTAGTTCCCTTCATCTTTTTGGGACGGCGAAAATTCCGAGGGCCTGTGAAAAAGGGAGCTTGATTTAATGCTCTTATGCAGCATTCGAAGTACATATTCGAACTTTTCTTTAACTTTTAGCCGATCGCTACAATTAGCCGGCAGGTAAAGCTCAATAGTCAAAGCGTTTGCTTTGCAAGCCAGAGGTCGTGGGTTCAATCCCCGACGTAGATAAATAAAAGGTTTTATAATCGATTTCTGAGCTCAAAATTTACCCCCGGTTGGTATGAATTCGATCCCTCACCCGTAATATGCCAGTCATAGCCAATTAATAAAAATTTATGGTAGACGAAAGTCGTCCAGTGAAGACCACCCATTCATAGTAAATTCCTGGAATAATAAAGGATGATGTTTAAATCTCGGGGTGTAGTCTGACGTAAGCGGATCAACACTCCACATTCAGCGCTTAATCATATGCACCATGGTAAGCGTTATAGAATTCCACAGATGAGAATTCAGAATTACTATTACCATCTGTCGGTATTCTCCTGTATGTGTTGATATCCTCCTCTTCCATTTATGGACATCGGTATACTGGATGAAGGATGCAGGATCAGGTTCACATTATAAACAACTTGTTTCTGTTTCACGATACATGTTTATTGACACAAACGTCGCCCGTTAAGGGCCGCCCTGAGGGACGGTCCTACCACGAGGACGGGCGAGTTGCGACTACTTGCCCGCTCTCACATTTCGGCGGTACCACCCGCCAAGAGGACAGTTATACCAACTGTCAATGGACCAACTGTCATTACAATTATTTTGGCGTATGCAAACACCGCTTAACATTCGATGTAGATGTCACGCAAGCGAACCAAAATAATAGACAAAAGATCGCTTGTTGAGGCTTTACGGCATCGGCCTTAAGGAGCTATATCAAGCTGATATCAGTGTTTATACAAAAAATCCAATGACTCACAGTGTTTCTAAGCCCAATCAGTGATCTACGAGTATGCGGTCATATTTATGTCTAAGGGTAACAAAAAAAGATTTCTTAAAATTAATATATGCCATTTCAACTCAAATAAATGTTTAAGAACCGCCAATGATCTTTTCTGTCAAAAGGCGCTAAGCTTGAACTCGTCCGCTACGATAAATCTTCAAGCATGAGGTAGCTGTCTCACACCACCGATGCGGATACTGAAATACGCAAACAGTGCATGCGTATGCTGATCCACACAAAAAATCTTCAAGAAATAAATGAAAAAAAAAATCTTTAGAACACAATGAAACACTAGGTTGCAAATTGCCATTCACATTAACATTTTTAAGAAACATATGAACATACTTTTCATTTTTAAAGGGAATATTTTATATCAACTTTCTTCACACTTTTTAACCCACTGAAGATTATCAGGAGCGTCGGGCTGATCATTCGATCTCCCTACAAACGCTTATTATTGAACACCCAAATATTTCTTTGGTACTACAGCCGCAGTCTATGTACGTTGGAGGGCTCTTACCCTGGAGGCTCCCTGGAACGATCTTGACCTTTTGGTATACAGGTGTTCTGAGACAAAGCATAGACATCAGCTTCCAGAACTTTAAAACGACAATTTGTGTTATGCATATGCTCCACATATTGAGCGGCTATGTTATTTAATATTCATCTACTGATATACATAGAAATTAACAGCAAACATCATAGTATACAACACTTCTCCATCAATAAATGGTATAAAAATAAAAAGGAGATACGGAGCTTTCAATCACGAACTTTTGCCACCATTTCCATTTAAGCTGTCTTAAACTTGTTAATTTATTCATAAGATCTTCCCGATAATTGCAAATTAATAATACAGATGACGACACAGCATATGTCTAAGGTACACACGGATAATACGTTAGATATGATAACTAAATAGAAATGATACACAATAGAGGATATCTCAGCTAAATGAGGATAAAACAGCTGTTGCTTGGACCGCATATTTTTTTTAACATTGCAAATTAAAACAGTATATATACTTAGTAATAAACACCAAATTTAATTGAATAAAAATGTTCTAAATCATTGCATTAATTATACACAAATTCAGTACTGAATAAACACTGTAATTTCTTAACCTTTACGTAAAACAATCAACAATAAACTGCCTATTTAAATTCGATTCTGTGGATCTTTCATTACTAAGGCCATAGATTCTTAAAGTGCTTTCTAAAATACTGCTTTATAATGTATTTTTCTTAGAAATAAGGTTTTAGAGACGGTATTTGATAAAAGAGTAAAGTAATCGTTCTTTTAATTAAAAATGGTATTACTTTTAAATACAACATTTAAATCTATTTGATATCGATAATATTTTTTATTTTTTTTAATAAAATAAATAATATGGCAACTCATATTTTTAGCAATATTTAATTCAATTGATGGGCAGTACTTTGTATGCAAATTTTTAATAATAAATACCTTAAAAAGTAACTAAAGAATTATAATTTTTCAGTTGAAGAATATCGATCGGCAGTAATTAATGAATGGTAATTAATAATAGGTCAGGTTTGGTTAGGTTTCCATTATATGGTTTAATTATTCATTAATTTTACATACATTTTCAATTTTTTAGCATTTGCTTTGCTAGCCACAAGTCGTTGGTTCAATCCCCGACGGAGATAAAAAAAAAAAAAGGTTTTTTAATCGATGTCTGCGCTCTAAAATACTCCCTGTTGGTGTGAATTTGATCCGTCACCTGTAAAATGCCAGTCATAACCCATTAATTAAAATTTGTAGTAGACGAAAGTCGTCCTGTGAAGACGACCCTTTCATAGTAAATTCCTGTAATAATAAGGATGAAGCGTGAATCTCGGGCTGTAGTCTATGACGTTGGCAGATCAACACTCCACATGCAACGCTTAGCCAAATGCACCATGGTAAGCGTCATAGAATTCCACAGATTAGACTTCAAAATTACTATCGTCATCTGTCGGTATTTTCTTGTGTGTGCTTAAATATAAAAAAACTGCCATTTTGAATTTTATAATTGACAACATCCATACACAGTGGATACTGGCAATTTATTGAGTCTTTGGCCCATTAACTTTATTTACTACCAATTGATTCAACTTATTGCCAAAACCTTGAGTTAGTTACCGAACAAAAAAATATAAGCCAAATAATATATTTATGGTTATTTCCATTCACAATTATTCTTTGTCTTTTAAAAAAAATGTAATAGTTATTCTATTTACATACATTTTTTTGTGTGAGCCCAAACGAGCGTATAAATGTATTCATTATCATCATCGGCCTGTATCCGTCCACTGCTGAACGTAAGCCTCCCGGAGGAGTTTCGATCCTCTTCGATCCTTTGTCAAACCCATCCAGGTCACTCCCGATATTCTTTTTAAGTCGTCAAGCAAGATGGACTGACGACATAAATGTATAAATAAACATTTATTATAATAGTAAGAAATGTAAATAAAAAATACTAAGCAATTTTTTTTTTAATGTAAGATAGCTTTAAGAAGTGTTGAACATTTATTTGGAAAATAAAAGTCCTACAGTTGGGAGACTTATGAGAATTTTTCACCTGGTGTTTAATTAAATTGCTTTAAATTTATTAACTGGGAATTACTAAGTCAGAAAATGTGCTCACCAATATTAAGGTAATCGCTTATTTGTAAGTAAATACTGGGATTCGAGACATTATTGGTATTCAACACCCACATTAAATAAAAGTTAAAAAAAGCAATTTTAAGATGTAAAGAAAACTTTTTATAAGTCGAACCTTTTTAAAATTATATTTTAATCACCAAAAGTCAATGCAGCCTGGTAATGTGTTTCTAAAATAGATCTCTATGTAGAATACTGCGAGAGAGTGTATAAGGCAACCTTCTATACTACAGTTGGTCATGATAGGAAGCTAGACTTAGCTGGGACATGTATTGTGAATGTTGCAGGAGAGCATTAACTACAGCTGCCTTTTCTTAAAACTCTCAAGCTCGTGTCGTCATCAAGGCCGTCGGGGATTATACATAGAATGTACTTAGCGGCGCTGCGAGAGGCGTAGCTGACTTGGGATGAGGCGAAGACTGGCGGCTGACACAGCTTTGTGGCGGCGGTTTGCGAATGCCATATGCTCAAGTTAAAAGAGCGGACATGGTATGACGATACTTCGTACTCCATTTTATTCAAGCCCCCGAGCTCTCGCCATCCTGACAATGCATCGAAATTATTTTCATAAGTCGGCATTTTAATTATAACTTATATAAGGCATTAGTATTACACAACTTAACAGCTTGCACCGTGACGTTTTCATAGCTTTTTCAAAGACGACGACGTTTATTTATTAAAAAAAATAAAAACAAAACAAAAAATATCGTTGCTTATTTATTTTCTTCCATTGTCGCGAGAACCCCGCAGGGCTAGAAACCACTTTCCGAAGAAATTGAAAAACACCCCGACACTTGGCGCAGACGTCAAACGTAAAATATGAAGTTACATGTATTTGAATGCAAAGGGAAAAAAAAATAGAAAATAGTATCGAAAAGTGTGTCGAGTGGAATGGCACTTGGGAGCACAAGATATAAATATTCAGCCTTTGCGTTCCAGTCTCTCTGTGTACCCGTTATATTTTATACTCTAGCACTTCTGAAAGGATCAGTAATTTCTATTCATACAAATGACTTATGTTAACAATGTTTAGTATCACGTTTGTGATTCTCCGTTCTTGCAAAATTTAGTAGGCAGTTCGTTAGCGTTGATATATTGTATGTTTATTGCTTTTGTCACGCTGTGTATAAGTATTATTATAATATAAGTTTCAACGCGAGTCGGTCTAGGCATAGCAATGGCGCAGTTGGCCGAGCGGTATGAATACCTGGGCATAGTTGGTTTCCAAGGTCCACGGTTCGCATCCCGCTTCTGCCATTATTTTTGTGCTTGGATTAACGCGTTGAAAAAAAGAATTTCATGTATAGTATATGTATATTTAATTAATTATAATATAAGCATTTGTATAGCCCTTTTTTACGACCAAATATTCATTCCGAAAGCGCTTCTTTGCCTTTCTAGGTAATAATCTCGAAACTGCCTCTGATTGGCTACGTTTTCACTCTCTTACACTTTCTGGTAGCGAGTTCCAGGGTGTAGGTGTAGCAAAATTGAATGCACGATTACCAAATACTGCGCATGGGCAACGCTTCGTCAGTTGCAAAGTACTTATACTTGTTTTGGCTGATCTGAGTGTCTCTCCGCATTTAATTAATATATAAATATACAAGAAAATACCGACAGATGGTGATAGTGATTCTTAAGTTGCATCTGTTGATTATATGACGCTTACCATTCTACATATGGATAAGCGCTGCATGTGGAGTGTTGAGCCAACGTCATAGACAACAGTCCGACAATCACGCATCATCCTTATTATTAGAAGAATTTACTATAAATGGGTAGTCTTCACGAAATGACTTTGTTTTTTTTTTTTATTATTAATAGGCTATGACTGTCATTTTACAAGCGAGAGATCAAATTCATATCAACTTGAAGTATTTTAGAGCTCAGAAATCGATTTTGCTTTTTTACCTCCGTCGGGGATCGAATCCACGACTTTCGGCTTGCCAATCGAACGCTTTAACCACTGAGGTATACCCTTCGGCCGTATATTATGACAAAAGATAAAGGAATCGAAAATGAATAAATGTAGAAAAAATGTAATGAAATCCCGAATGTCGTAGTCTTATAAAACAATTATATAGTACGTAATCTAAGTATCTAGTACTTCTAAGAGGGGATGTTGGGTCTAATTTTAAGTATAGAAAACAATTATGACAAAAATAAATTAAATATAATATATTTCTCTTTGTTTTTGTTTCTTCTTCGTAGTATCAATCCGGTGGATCGGTTTGCAGCAACAAAATCTTGCATCTCGATCCCCACTCTTCTCGATCCTCTGCAACCCTCTTCAGCTCAGCATAAGAGCTACAACTCATGTCCTCGAACAATTGCTGCAAATACTCCCAGTCTATGGCGCCTTCCACAATGTCGTGAAGAAGACCATCGTGGCGCATGATGTGATCTTTGTTGTTTGTCATATATGTAAGCTTTAATTATATCTAACAATACATTATTCCATTAAGGCTTTCATTCTTAGTTTTCGTATAAATGTTTTTTATAATGTATGTTGTTATATAAACCACATAATAATATAATTATAAAACGTAAAGTTACAAATATTTAAAAATAATTCTTTTTTTTTTTAATGTACGTTTTTTTCCTGCGACCAAGTGTAATGCAGTATGACGGAAAAGTCTATAGGATTAATTTTAATCTTGTTTATTCGGCTTTTAATGGTTATATCTATTTGTCATTGTTACTGGCTCAGAGTTTTTGTTATTTTATTATTTACATTTGTATTTAAACCGAAATAACAAAAAAATACACAATATTTTAATCATCAATACATGAATTTTGAAAATTATTTATTATTTTATTTTACAGAAACATTCAGAAAATGAGATTGAAAATTAAAAATGTATTTTAATTTCGAGTACTCTATTATTTTACAATTAGAGTTAAAATTGAATATGACCCGAACGTTTTAGTCTGAATATAAAAAATAAAATTAGATCCTACAGTGATAAGTGATACTTTATAGGCCATACTTTTCACTCATGTCTGATATCAGTGGCAGCAATCATCTCCTACGACTGAATCTTTTCTTTTAATTGGTGAATGATAGAATGGTTTTTTTTTTTTTTAAAACTATTTTAGAATATTAACAGATGGTGATAGTGATGCAACTAATCTGTGGATTCTATGACACTTACCATGTTAAATATGGTTAAGTGCTGCATGTGAAGTGTTGATCCGCCAAAGTCATAGACTACAGCTCGACATTCACGCGTCATCCATTTATCGCAGGAAAGCTATGAATTGGTCGTGCTTACGCGACGACTGTCGTCTACCACAAATTTTAATAAAAAAGCTTAACCAATAATTCTACAGTTGAAGAATTAAATTCACATTTACATGTAGAATTGATAGTGTTTATACATTGAATATTTCTTAATCCATGATGATAATCACAACCTTCGGCCTAGTAAGCAAACGCCTATACCACTAAGAAATATATTCTAGTAAATTGATACACGCGTACTATAAAACCAACCACAAACTATGCACCTTAGTTCTGTTCTATGTATAGCTCAATCAACCATAACTAAATCTCTGAGGATAGAACAGAACTGAGGTGAAAAGATGTGGTTCAAATTCCAGCGTCTGCCATTTTTTTTTTTTTTCAAAAATTGACGAGATAAATGTCTTAAAATATGATATTTGATGTTAATTTTAACGTGTGTATCAATTTATTGAATATTGAAATTGATCAATTATCTAGGAAGAATAAAAGTCTTCTTCTTTAGTCTCGCCATTTAAAATCATCTGTTGTCGGCTCTCCTTGTGCACATTCACCTTGTCTGTCTGTCCTGCGTTGCATTCTCGGTCAAGCCCAGAGTTTTAAGATCCTTGTCTACAGTTGCAGTCCAGGTTGCCCAGGTCTAGGATGAAAAAGAGTATTGAAACATATTCTAAGAATTAAATAAACATTTTTTTCTAGATATAGAACATACGAGTGTATAGGAAGATTTATTACTATTAAATTATATTTAATATTTAAAAAATATACCAAAAAGAAGGATACAAATATTTAAAAATATTGTGACTTTGTTGATCTTATTATAAAGGTCATTATTGGACACAGTATAGAATAAGGATCACAATAGACATAGTACTATATTGTATGGAGTGTGATATTACATGCGAATATCCCACAATACCTTCGGCGTTGAGCGGGCGGCCAATCTGCTACCAAGAAGGGATCTTTTAAACATGTATACCGGCTTAAACGCATTTGAACCGGTCGGGTTATGAATAAAATATATATACGACGGTGTGGCGAGGGCCTCGAAAGCCTGGAAGGCCTCGAAGACCTTGCGAATCTAATCACAGGGAAATCACACAAAAGGAAACCACTTTGTACCTTTCAGGTGAAACCGCTGAAAAAATCCATTTCCTTTCACTCAAACAAGGGGGTGTTGCTGAAAAACTTGCGGTTTCGGGATACGCGTAGAAGCTTTTTACAGTCAATACTTTTTTCAAGCATATAAGTTGCGTATACGTTTTGGGTGGCAAATTCCAGTGGTAAAAACGTTTGTTTGTCATTTAGACGCTGTCGGTTCGAATCCTAACCAAGCTTGTTTTCTTTTCAATCATACCTAAGCTCTATACATTCTCATGGTAGGGTTGAGAAAAATTCACGCCTTCGATTTTTTAATTGAGAAAAGCTACTAGTTAGTCAAAATTGCAGTCTCCAAATAGAGAACTTATTTTACGTGATACATGTAAAAACAAGGTAAATAAATAAATATTTATAATTTATAATGGATCTCAAAGTGAATGCTGAAAACAATATACATTATATTTTCTCTTCAAAAATACTTACAGCTGCTTTCATAAGATATAACTATTACACCTAATACCCAGTGTGTTTCGTACCCATTTAGTTTGCTCAAGACTTGTAAAATAACAGCGTGGAGCTTATATAGTTTTGGTTGTTAGTTCCTACTTATCACAACAAACAGAGTTGGTTTGCACGAAAGCTTATCGCTATAAAGTATATTCCGGGAAAGTTGAAGAAGGGAGATGCGCGTTAATTTGCATAGAAGTGCGATAAATTTCCGCACTATCTGGGATGACTTATCTTAATTTTCACAATTTATTTAAGGCGATAAAAGTCGGATAAATAAAGGACTCGGAAGATATAAATGATAGTTCAGATTCTAGACAGATTGACGGCCATTATAATATTAAAACTGTATTATTTGATGTTTACAATTTCCAGATGAGGTTCAAAGAATCAACTATATCAATATATATTTGACAGAACTGATCAAGCCTTCGGAGATAAGCGCGCGTGGAGAGACACTTAGATCAGCCAGAGCAAATAAAAGCACCCTGCAGCTGATGGGAGGTAGTCCTAGCACGGTCTTTGGCAATCGTTCTTTCAGCTACGCGGCACCACTGGCCTGGAACTCGCTGCCGGAAAGCAATAGAGAACTTAAAGCATCCTTCAAAAGCAGACTCAAGACCCACCTTTTTACTCAGGGAGACAAAGAAGAGCTTTTGGAATGACCATTCGCTCATAAAAAAGCGCTATACAAATACTGATATAATAATAATCATAAGCCTTGGTATAGTTATATAAAAGGATTACTTGGGACATGTGTTAACTTCACTGGTGAGTATGGCTTAGTGGTGAAATCGTTAGCTTAAAAACATAAGGGCATGAATTTCGTTTCCCGAAAAGGATTAAAAAAATATATATTTATTTTTGTGGTATGATTTTGCAATGAATATAATTCGTTACCCGTAAAAATGACAATTATAACCTATTAATTAAAATTGGTGGTAAACAAAAGTCGTCCCGTTCACAAACCTTTTATTAAGAATTCCTATAATAAATTGATGATGCGTGAATGTCGTGATGTAGTCTATGACGTAGGCGAATCAACACTCTACATGCATGCAAATTGTTTCGACGTAACAACGTATGGTATTCACGTATCATTTATAATTACGTGGAATCACTATGAAAAGGTGCTGTTCATGGAACGATTCACTATGAATGGGTGGTGTTCATGAGACGACTATCGCCTACCACCAATTTCAATAAAAATACTATGACTGAATTTGAGCAATCAAATTCACTGATATTTAGTATTTAAACAGCTTTTATATCGTTTTTTTTTTTTACTTAAATCTCCGTCGGGGATCGAACCTATCTGATATAGTATACATCTTCACAATGGTAAGCAAACTCTTTTCCTCTAAGCTATACCCGCCGGCAGTCATCTCTATAAATATATTTTCAAGCGTTGCCATGAAAATTAATAATATATTCAAAAGAAATTGTAAAAAAACACGGTCTTGTGCCATAACAAAGCAGTATAAATCGTTATGTTTGTGTAGGTATGTAATTTTTTTATGTATGAGCGATTATGCAATTCGTATCGCTCGTACAAGCATCCCTTTAACTTCAGTGGCGAGTATTATCGTTGTTTACACAGCAACTCGAATATTGCGGGCAGGTGCCGGTACTGTGGGGGGATTATCATTGCTCGCTGCTTCGAGAAAACGCTGAAAGCCTTGTTTCGGTATATTTAGGACAGGCCATGCTTCATACAGAAACATGCTTTCATTTAAACCTTTTTTTGCTTCAGCGAAGACAATATTCTATACCGCGTATGTTAAGAACAATATCTACAAAAACTGATATATTTATAATTCTATGGCACTCAATCTTATAAGACGTTTCTCTTACGACTTCGGAGTAAGCGCGGGGAGACAAATCATTGGAATATATCAACAAATAATAGTCCTCCTGTGTGATGTGGGTGTGAAGCGAGTACAATCCGAAAAACTAATTGAGGTTAATATAGACCACGGATAAATTAAGTGAGACGATTTATTAAGATTCTGGTAAAATTGTAATGTTAGGTTTTCAAAGGTCAGATTAGATTGCGCCAGAATAATGTTATCATTACGCAGTTTTCTCAGGATTTCTCTTTGGGATATCACCTGAAAGCATCGGTCATAAGCAACTCGGTCACATCTGGCTGTTTCCGTGGTTACGCAACGCCACCGGCCACCCCATAACGAATCGCATAACATAATCCCGAAAGCGGATTAAGGGATTTACTTTACAGGAGAAACACACCCCTGTGATAAAAGCTCAACTAACGAATAGCTGCGTAAATTGTACACTCTGCAGTACACTTGGAAAAGCTCACGAAAAGCACCGTCTGTAACTCTAAACTCCATATAGATTATTTTTTCTATTTAAAAATGTGAAATGACGAATGCCTACAATGCCTACATATTTTCACATAAAAAAACTCTGCATGACACATTTACTTAGTAGTCTTTACATTTTTCATTTTAAAACCAATTTTGTTGTATATTTTAACATTCAGTGACCAGAGAAAGGAAAAAAAAATTCAAGACGAAATACGTGCATTCAACAATGTCAAACTATTATTCAAATTAATATTTCTAAGTGCCCCCTATAAGCACTGGAGGACTCTGCGAAATGCCTTATGGTTACATGTTCGATGAAAGTAAAATCCTGATCTATCTCCTTCTCGCGTTGGGGGGTGAGTGACAACAGTCGGCCAATATAGACAGGCACCGAATAATGGCCGGAATAAGCTACAACCCAGCTAACCTCGTCAAGTCAAGCTGGTTAGGGCACTCTATTGTCCTGGAAGTAGTAAATGCTCAAATAAGCTCTATAAAGGGGGAAAAATCACATTAAAGGTCTAAAAGACAACCCATGTGTCAGCGAAAATGATTGCATCTCAAGTTAAGATCGAGAAAAGTTGAAATTGAGATCCAAGATTTTGTTGCTGCAAACTAATCCACCGGATTGATGTACGAAGAATAAGATTTCTAAGTCTTTTTAAGCATTAGCTTAAAAAGACTTAGAAATCTTATTAGCACTAACATCGATTTACGAACTTATCAGACTACCGAATATTATTTTTACTATGTACAATTCAAGATAAATGAACATCTGCTCTGCAAGCCAATTTTTGCAAGTAAAAGTTCTAATTAAGGGTATATGTCATATTAAAGGTGTATTTTCTCAACTATTGACTCAAGAAGCAAGAGTTGACTCCTTGAAAGTGGGGAAAGTCCGGTGACAAATTGAAGAAGACTACGAGTTATTTGAAACTGCACTCTTATAAGCAGAGGTCATAGTCAATGTGATCCATGTAAATTAAGGTAAATAAATGAATAATTATTTTTCTCTAACAATACTTTGCTAATACTATGATTGAGACTGGATTTATTTTAAGAATTTAATTTCTAGACTACGTAAATCGAAAGGCACAATTGATTCAGGACCAATTTGACTTTGCAGAGAAGCGTTTCGTGTTGCCGGATGGAAATAAAAGGAACGGCCTTTTAACTGTTGACGGCATTGGTTGGAAGAGCGGCCGCCTAAGTCCAGGGATTATTCAGGGGCCGACGGTGGATTAGCTCCGGCGGCACGATATCCGCTCCTTGTTCAGACAATCCAATACTAGTCCCAGAAAACGTAGAAACAACAAAATATTGTGTTTTTTAGATATTGTTGATTTCATCATAACAAATGACATGGTACAAGAATGAGCCTGCCAGATACTATGCTTCTTGGGAGATGGATCAGACTGTTCAACCGAATCGCCTCGGATGTTGATATTTTTCACGTAAAGAAGGCCCAATTCAGGTATGAGCTGCGTGAGTTTATTTGGAGGAGTGATTTGTTGGCGTCGTCTGTTTGATGAGCATTGGGAACTTATGTTGCTTTGTTCTTAGTACTTAATCATAAGTACCTTTATTTGTATATATTGTTTTTTTAATTTTATTAATAATTCTGATTGTACTTCAGAAATGAATTGAGTTTTTTAAATTTGTAATGTTTCTGTAAGGAAAAAAATTGAAATAAATTAAAATGAATGTGTTAACATCGCACTGGGTGTTTGTTTGTTTTTCACCAATTTAAACCTACATAAATTGCTGACTCAAACTGAACCCACGTTGCGGACTTTTTATTATGAACTAGCAGAGTAAAGCGAGAAACTTTTTTATTGCTTCGTACACCTTAAGAGTTATTTTGAACGTGTATTTATTTCAAAAGTAAACTTTTGAATGTGAAATTACTAAGTTTGTATGTATAATAAATTATCATCTTTATCATCATTTACTAGCCAAAGTCCGCAAACTATAAGACGTAAAATTCGCAAATTTATGGTTTTTGGTCGACATTTATCATCCATCCTCCGCCTTCCGTATCCAAACTACACCCGCTATTCTTCTGAAGTCGTTAATACATCTTGCAATGGATCTTCCAACGCTCTGTTCAATTCTTGATCGCCACGCCAACACTTTTCTCCCTCATAGACCGTCGTCTCTTTGACAGATATACCCTGGCTACTTAAGTTTTCCTAAGCTTTTGATAGCCTCCACTACTTTAGTTATTTTTGGATTCCTTCGTATTCAATCTTTTAGAGACACTCCAAAAGTCTTTAAGACGTGCTGTTATTAGATTCCACGTCTCTGAGCCATATTTTAATACTGGAAGTTTTAAGACATTGCTGGATTGTTAGTACACTCATAATATATTGACTGACATTGATATTTGACACTTACACCCGTATACAGAGACATACCTTGACTTAAGGTAACTATAATATTTAAGGTGAGAAGCATTTTCACTTTAATACTTGTAAAGAAAAGTTGCTCTTAGAGGATACCTTAAGAAATGTTTTCGTATACGATTCTTACGTTGTTATTTATATTTTAATCATTCACTTTGAGATATATTTAAATATAAACTATATAAGATAATAAATATTATAAATATTTATTTTTTATTTACCTTGTTTTCACATGGATCACGTAACAAAAGTTCTCTATTAGGAGACTGCAGATTAGACTAACTCTAAAAAAATAAATAAATAAATATTATAATTTATTATGGATCTCAAAGTGAATGCTCAAAACATTGAAAATATTATATTAGATAAGTACGTTTGCGCACATTGGAACTGAAGAAGCTTTTATAGATCGCGAAACTGCAGTCTTCCATTAAGTGAATCAGTGCTCAATGTGATGCATTATAAAAAAAAGATTTTTTTTTATACATTTAATGAGTCTTAAGTTGGTTATCTTAAACCAAGGAATGAATCTGCATACGGGTGCTTAAATTAATGCTATTTTTAATGTAGAAGTCACAATTAACCATATTTTACAAAAAAAAAAAATTGAATATTTTGATATGAAATGTATTGTTTTATTTATTACATATTTTAATAGCTTCCTTAATAACTTCTTAGGTTTTCCATACATATATTTTTTTATACATATTTTAAAGTATCATAATGTCACATTGCGCTCATATGGAAAGCGAACGTATGGATTTACTATTTAAATTCGATAGTTCCACTTTTTCTTACAATATGTGTTGACATCCGGGAGCGGAAAGCTCGCCGCTGAAAACACAAAGGAGCATACATATTTCCGGAGAAAAACTACCAGGAAGAAAAATGCTCCACACGAGCGATGATCGCAAAAGAAATCTGCCGGATTGATGGCATTACCGGCGGTGGAAATGGAAACTTCACGACTACCTTCTTACAACAGGAAACTATGCAAAGTGCAAAGTCTGTATCAGATATTGACTAAGGTGTAATGTGTTTTGCCACATCCGCTAGCTATTCAAAGTATGAAACTTGTAAAATATAATTTTTACTTTAATATACGTGCAGTGTTAAAAGAAATTATATGTAGATTTTATAAACCTTAATGTTTTATTAAGATTTAAGGCTTTGTATGCATGAGAGTATGAAACAGCAAAGTCATTAAATTACAAATAAAAATTTACAGTTTGTACAATTTTGTGGTCTGAAAGTGGAAAACATGGATAAAAAAACTAAAGCCATGATAAATAGTCATATTTCTCAGACTTTTGACGCGATTTCCGTTGGAGGAACACAAATAGAGGTTGCAAATGACTATACCTATCTGGGACATGTAATACAACTAGGATGAGATAACTTCTCAAAAGAAGTCGACAGGCGTATACAACTGGGATGGGCACCATTTGGAAAACAAAAGTACATTTTAAAAGCGAAAATTCTTAAAACTAAGGCGTTTAACCAATGCATCCCCCAGTATTAACATATGGTACAGAGACGTGGGATTTAATAGCAAGTCTTGTTCATAAAATGGAGAGAGAGATCCATGCTAGGAGTGTCGCTTAAAGATAGAATCCGGAACAAGGATATCCGCAGAAGAATTCAAGTAGCGGAGGCTACCCAACGAATAGGCACACTCAAGTGGCAATGGGCAGGACATATATATCAAAGAGATGACGGTCGATGAGTAGGAAAAGTATTAGTGGCGCCCAAGAACTGGCAAACGAAGCATTGGTCAACCACCTGCAAGATGGACTGATGACATAAGGAGAATAGCGAGAGTGGCCTGGATGCGGAATGCGGAGGATCGAAGAGGATGGAGACTCACGCGGGAGGCTTACGTTCAACAGTGGACGGATACACAATGGCTATATATTTGTATAGCCATTGTCGTATACAAACATTACAGTGATGTAAAAATACAATTTGTTTTTATATTATATGTATTATTTGAAAGGGTATTTTATATAGTTAATATACTAAATATATGTATTTTATAATTTTTAATAGAACACTCGTAAGGCATTTCCTTAGAGCGAGAAAATTGATGATTTAAGCCAGATTCAAGGATATGAACATAGAAAATTCTAAATTATCTCCGACGATATTTTCTGGGATTTCCTTAGAATTAGCCTTCGAATCCTCCGAGATACGGGCGCGGCGAATGCCCTTTATACAAGTTGACCCAAAAAGGCATATTTAAACTATCCAAGAGAATACCGACAGATGGTGATAGTAATTCTGAAGTCTCATTTGTGGAATTATGTGACGCTTACTATGACGCATATAGCTAAGCGCTGTATGTGGAGTGTTGATCCGCCAACGTCATAGACTACAGCCCGAGATTCACCCATCATCCTTATTATTACAGGAATTTACTATGAATGGGTGGTCTTCACGAGACAACTTTCGTCTACCAAAATTTTTAATGAATATGCTATGACTGGCATTTAACGGATGAGGGATCAAATTCACACCAACCGAGGTCATCTTAGAGCTCAGAAATATATTAAAAAAAAAAAAATCTCCGTCGGGGATCGAACCCACGACCTTTGACTTGCAAAGCAAACGCTTTGATCATTGAGCTATACCTGCTGGCATAAACCTACCTCCAATTCAAGTCTACCACCAATTTTGATTAACAGGCTATGACTGACATTGTACGGTTGAGGGATCGGACTCACGCCAACCGGGGGTAAAAAACATGTTTAAATATCTGAGATATTACAGCTTTCCAAGCAATGAAATACATTCGTATAGCAGGACCTCATATAAAAGACGTTATTTGAAAAAAAAAATACAGTTATGATTGTGTTAATGTGCTACCCAACGAATAGGCACACTCAAGTGGCAATGGGCAGGTCATATCTGTCGAAGAGACGACGGTCGATGGGGAAGAAAAGTATTGGAATGGCGTCCAAGAACTGGCAAACGAAGCATTGGCCGACCCCCTACAAGATGGACTGACGATATAAGAAGAATAGCGGGAGTGACCTGGATGCGGAAGGCGGAGGATCGAAGAGGATGGAGACTCATGCGGGAGGCCTACGTTCAACAGTGGACGGACACAGGCTGATGATGATGATGATGATGTGTAAAGTCAAATTTAAAAATTGGTTAGGCTTTTTTTTATTTTGCCATTCTCGATTTCATTGTATTGTTAGAATATTCCCGGTTTTTTGGAACACCTTGTACATATTACCTGGAAAAGATGAGTGATGAAGAAAGTAGGATAGTACGAAATTAGTTCTAGAGGTATGTACGCCTAATGCGAACGCCCATCGATCATAAGCCTCGTGTGTGATCTAAAAGAAAAATGTACACCTTTTCATAATGTTTACTTGTATAATATATTGTAACGCGATGCCATGCAGAATATAAGGGTTATTTACAAAAATGAATTTCCTGGTCTTGACAATTATTTTCATCACGATTTATTACGAGAATCATGCAGTAATAAATTAACATCGTGTTTATTAATATACATTTTCTACATAGAGTTGAAATGTTTCAAGTGGCTTCTTTTAAGACTTTAAATGGAAACCCTAACATATGTGAAAAAAATCATTTAGGGATCTTAATGTTAAAAGAAATTACATTCAAGTATTGAGTATATGAAGGATGTTATATTATTCTATACTCCAGAAAATTTAGCATAAACCCTTACTACTTAAAGAAATATGTTTTATTTTCTAGAAATTAGGTTTATATGAATGTAACAATATTTAAAATCACTAGTAGGAACAAGCAATTAATTATTGAACAAACGTAAGAAACATTTAAAAAAAAATAAAAAAACGAATTATTTAGGTAAATACGAGTTTATTTTTATTTTCTGCCAAGGATCGAGTAATAATTTTTAATATACTACAAATAATTGTAATTTTTTTTAAACAAATGTAATTCTTCGTAAAATACGTTTCGTATGATTAAAATTATGAAAAATCGAAGTATACTACATCAAAATGGCTATTTTTCAAATGATAACAAATTCTTAGTGCTACGAAGGAAATTCGATGTATTTTATACTACAAAAAGTTTGTTTTACATTGAAGATACGTAGGAAAACAAGAATATTTTTGCGATATTCGTATTTTGATTATCTCTCCTTGAATATTTGAGGACGTGTTACAAATGCGCTCGATAACATTGCCGGAAAATTCTACGGTGAAACAAAAATCGTCTAAAATTGAAACATAAGCAAACAAGAATCCGCGTTGGCTGTAATGTGGTACAGCGCTGGCATACAAATATGGGGAGAATAGAGCCGTTCAGCTCAGCCAATCAGTCTTTAATTATAAGAAAGCGATTAAAAATGAAAATTAAATCACTAGCGAAAATTACAGAGAAAATGTTAAAGATCGATTCTGTGAAGGAAGTGAAGAATAAGACGAACAAGTAGCAAGACATTCTGCAATGGAGCAACAAGTGCACTATATGACGTTCATCCACGGCAGCTGGACTCATGCAGGAAACACGCGTTGTGCTTGTGTTTGTGTAAGGGTTTATAAAGATTGCAAGTGTAATAATATATTTCTCTGTCTCTTGAAGAGATTTCGATTGTATTAAGGATGGAACAAAGACGCTTAAAAAATATTCCAGAGGATACCGCTAGCATTTAGGAAGCAATTTTTGAAACTGCCAGTTCTTGGTGACACAGATTAACTGTCTATGGATGTTAAGCAAGTATAAGACGAGTTTGTCGGTTGTGGGTGGTTACAGGATGCTTGATTTATTCTTTAAGCTTAGAAGAGCAAAGACCGTCGTATTAACGGTAGAAAAGACTAATTGAACCAATACTACGTCTGTTTTACATTGATTGCAAGTTAGACATATGAGTGTCATTATTTATCAAAAGAATTGATCTTATTTGAACCGATTCAATTAAATGAAGAATGTATTTAGGGGCTCCAACCCAAACGTGACGTGTTCAAGAATATGGAAAATTTGTTCTTTATATAGAAAAAAATGTTGTTTGTCGGTGAAATTTCGAAGTGATCTATAATAAATGGATGTGATGTCGTGAAAATAATCATCTTTCTGTGTCACTTGTTATGCAAAATGTCACTCGTTGAAGTCATTTTTACTCATGCGAGTTACTCGTTATGCAAGGTGTTCGTTTTGTGATGCTGCATTGCGTTTTCTAAAAACTGTTTCACCAAAAGGTCCACGAAAATGTTTCAAGCAACGCGTTACCGCGTGTGTTCTAAGCATTTATTGTTGGGAAAATTGGTTACAACGGGTACGTGATCAGAAAAATCAATGCGCCCAGCAGCAGCGCCATTGTTAAGGATCCAAATAACGACATTGTAATTTAATTTTAGCGATGTTAATAAGATCCGTTCCCGGGATTAGAACGCCGGAGCCGGGATTGGCGACCGGTGCTCACCGGGATTGAGTTCGTGTGGCTGAGATAAAGATCAGCAAATGCTTACACAAGAGAAACTGAAGATAATAAGATAGAATAGTAGTAAAAATACGTTTATCTGAAAAATAAAATCAACAATATTGTTGATACTGAGTGTAATTTACGGTAATTTCTTATCTTTTCGAGTTGAGGAAATTTTTCAAGTCATCAATTTAACCTTCTATTACGCAAAAAACATTTGTCCTTTTCTTTTTTATCGTATTAGCAACGTCAAATTGTTTCAGCCTAATTTCTGTCAACATCGATGACCCGTGTGCCGCCCAGCAATAGGTCTTGATGTAAAGCTAGTCTTATGTTTAAGGCGGTCAGCAGGTCTTCACAGTCACATAGCAGTGACTCTTCCTGCCAAAGCACTTCCCAACGCTCGAGGTTTTGCTTTGCTTAACTGACTCCGGTATTATTACTGTAACTTATGTAAATTAAATAACTACATCTGACTGAAATGTGTGACGACAATTCCTAAAGTCTGGACCATTTAGTCTTAAAAGATGGTTTAACTCAAAATACAACATATAAGGGACTGTTTGCCGGCTGATATAGCTCAATGGTCAAAGCGTTTGCTTAGCAAGGCAAAGATCGTGGGTTCGATCCCCGATGGAGATTGAAAAAAAAAGGATTTATAAACGATTTCTGAGCTCTTAAATACTCCCGGTTGTCGTGAATTTGATCCATCGCCCGTAAAATTTCAGTCATAGCTTATTAATTAAAATTAGTTGTAGACGAATTTGTCCTGTAAAAACCACCTATTCATAGTAAATCCCTGTAATAATAAAGGATGATGCGTGAATCTTGGGCTGTAGTCTATGACGTTAGCGGATCAACACTTCACATGCAGCGTTTAGTCACATGCATCATGTTAAGCGTCTTAGAATTCCACAGATGAGAATTCAGAATTACTATCACCATCTATCGGTATTCTCCTGTATGTGCTTACATAAAAAAGTCGTATGACAAATCGCCGCAAACACTATAGGGAAAATCTCCATTACAATCAAAAAAAGGGTGCGATATAGAAAGGCTGACTGTATAGTGTATATAAAATAATAAGAATTAATATGTAAGCGTCATGACATTGGTATGATGAATTTGACAATTCAGAGTTATATACTAAATTTATTAAGATAAGTCACAATTTATGACTGCTCCTTAACTGAATCTGCGCGTCGCCGAGTATATAGTATTTATTTATCTTCCAACGTTACGCCACCTCCAAGTTAGCTGGCAAAATAAATAAATAGATTGTCACTGTCATCTGTATTGTTACTGTCATCTGTATTGTTACAGCCGGATCTATATTGTTACGGCCCGGGAGGATAATGTTGAAACATTCCGTCTTGTTTAATCTACGATACAAACTGTTTTGCGAATTAAATTTATGAGCGCAAACAGATAAATTATATTATGAGCTTCACGAAGTCATCCCCCCCCCCTCGTGTAAGATATTATTATTATTCGTTTTATTTATACACAGGTAATTAAGTTCCTGAATTATTTGGGCACCCCTCGAGCTGCGAAAATGACTCACGGATACTTGGCCGAAAATAATTTGGCCGAAAATAATTTGGCCGAAGGAAATTTGAACGTTTGAAGATTGCATGGAATAAAAATTTGACTTGATGATTTTTTTGAATGTGTTAAATGTATTAAAATAAAAAAATCAATATTATTATAATTACATTGTATACCATTATAATATTATAAACTATATATTTAGAGTAAGACATTTTAATTTTTTTTTTTTATATTATATTGGCATAAGCTTATTGGCTAGCAACAATAGGATATTATTAGCGCGGTTCTTGTTAGGTCACAAATGGTTAGTTTTTTTTATGTAAACACATTCAAGAGAGCATAGCCGTCAAGACCAGTGCACTCTATGACGCTCAGTTAGGGAGGCTGGACTCTGCATACGGGAAACGTGTTTTGTGTTCGTGTTTGTGTGTGGGTTGGGGAGATACAGATTGTAGGAAGGAGGAACCACAGACGCTGGAAGATCATTCCAAAGCTTACCGGTGGCATCAAAGAAGGAATTTTAGAAACTGCCAGTTCTTGGTCGACACACATTAACCGTGTATGGATGTTCGGCAAGTGTAAGACGAGTTTGTCCGTTGTGGGTGGGTGCAAGAGGAATTAGTTCTTTAAGTTCCGAAGAGCAGCTACCGTGGTAATAACGTTAGAAAAGATTAAGTGAACCAATCTTACGGCTGTGTTCCATTGATTGCAAGTTAGACGTAAGAGTGTCGACGATGATAATGATTTAAAAGATTTGCGATCCACTAATTTACTTGTTATGTAATGTAATATGAAAGAACAAGTCTTGAAATAAAGAAACTTTGAAATAAAACACGCAGAACTTTCGATTGCGGATTAAAAGTTTTGCTCTGAAAAAAAGAGGAAAACTCTCGGAAAATATGTTTTTAACATAATGAACTGTCTCCCCTTAGGTTAATCTTTTTTCTGTCTCTGCGGTCAAAAACAAAAAGAGAAATAAAAAGTCAACAGCAAAAAGCTATTCATACAGTTAAATGGGGCTCAGTAAACCGCAGCGAAACCTGGAATGAGATATTTCCATTTTGCTTATTACAACTTAAATTTAAGTTTTCATCCGAAAGTCCTACAGCCATCTCTCACTCTCCATGTCCCTTTTAGCTCCGTTTGCTCTCCTCCTATCTCATTTCATAGGAAAGACGAGTACATGCGTTTTGCTTTACAAACACTTTACACATTTTTTTTGTGTTTTTTTTTGCTACGATATGTTTAATAAAAATTTTGATAAGCAAAACCTACGTTTACTTTGTTAATTTATCCACTTAGTGAGTAAGTAGGCGGAGGTCTCTCTCTGGGGTTTTATGTGATAACAAGATTTCAGTTAGGACCATAAGTAAAATCTACAAAACTGCTCTAAAGCCAGCTATGCTCTATGGATCGGAATGTTGGACCCCGCTGAAACGTGACTTGCAAAGTATTTATGTAGCAGAGATGAAGATGCTGAGGTGGGCGGGTGGTGTGACTAGAGAGGACAGAGTTCGAAATAACCATATTCAGGGTTCATTTCGGGTGGCTCCCATACCTGAAAAGATAAGGGAAAACCGCCTAAGATGGTATGGGCATGTAACACGGAGAGATGAAGACCACATGGTGAAGAAAGCCCTCAACATACCCACGCTGAGAAGGAGACCTGGAAGACCACAGGCAACCTGGACTGCAACTGTAGACAAGGATCTAAAAACTATGGGCTTGACCGAGAATGCAACGGAGGACAGACAGACATGACGAATGTTCTCAAGGAGAGCCGACTCCAGATGATGGGAAATGGCGAGGCTAAAGAAGAAGTGAGCAGACTAAGTAGGCAAACGCTGAGTACTGCACAAAAAATATCATAAATGTTCGTTGTTTGAATCCCAGCCACCGCAGTTATATTTTTCTCCGATTTATTGATGAGAGAAATGTCATATAATATGATTTTTGCTGTGAATTTGTATATATCTTTCTTTTAAAGTATTTTGACTTTTGTCATGGATATGTTCCCCTTAGATATTTTGGTTGAAAATATGTTTTGTGACGCATGCATATAAACTGACAGAACTGAGTGGCGGTAATTCGTGGTGACTTTATGTTCCAGCTAAGAAAAAATATTTTGCTTCAGACGGAGTAAAGATCATGGGAGCTAATGTTACTATTCGTTGACCATTTATAATAACCATAAACGTGTAATCAAATATGTTTATTAGATTCTTAAACAGTAAAGTGGTTTTTGCTTGAAATAATTTATGTACGAGTATAATTCGGTCATCTGCCCGAGACGGAACATTCTACGTTACTCCCATGTCTCGGAAAAATGACGACTACTCCTGTAGTTGTGATACAATAGCGTCGAAATAAACATAGTGCCTAGTTACGAAACTAATGGCGTAAAAGGTAGGGATCTGTCAGAGCAAACAAAATGGAGATGCAGGCGCATCATTTTTATATAAGCGTGTACAACAAGAGAACAAAAATATGAGACCAAAGATCGTATATCAAGGCTTTTCAGCACCAGCCTGCAAGGACTATATCGAGCAGATATCAATATCTTGAAAATAAAATCGTTTATCTTTATTACTTGTTTTTGTTAATGCTTTTAGGTATGGAAATAGGATGATGTAATAAAGCTAAAAAATAAAAATAAATAAAAGGTTAGTGCTTGGTGTGTTATGGGTTTGAGCAGATGAGCATATTTCAAACGCACGTAAAAATTTTGAATTCCGCGTCCCCCATATTTTAGAGCGATGAATATTTATAACTCCGACCATTATGAAGACTCAAAAGAATTACTCTTTGAGAATCCTCCTGCAAGTGAATAAAGTACGTGAATTATTTTAACCCAACTAAAGGCCGGACCGCTCTGTATGGACCAGTGGGCGGAAGAAAAATACTAAGTAAAATTATTTATACTTTATGTAATATGTAGAATAGGAAAATATACGTTATACGTGATTTTAAACATTATACTTGTATATTAAAAAAAATCCAATCATACCGATATTATTTTTATTTTTTTATGTAAGCACTTACAGGAGAATGGTGAGAGATGGTGATGACTCGCTCGCTTGGTGAAAACCCTCCCTGTCCCGTCCTGTTTTTGGGACGAAGCAAGCTACTTGAGAGTGGCTGAAGGCCTTCTCGTGATTCTAGGTGCATCAGTTAGATGTCAAATAGACCTCAGTCTAAGGTTGCGAAATTAGTATACTGCAGCGAGTCTCAGATTGCCTTCTTTGGTAACACGTTGCTTACCACGAAATACGTGAGAATGGATAAGGTTGATGGCGATAGTGATTCTGAAGTCTCATTTGTGTAATTCTATGATGGGGGTATTTTAGAACTCAGAAATTGATTAAAAATACTCCTATTTTTTTAAATCTCCGTCAGGGATCAAACCCACGGCCTTTGGTTTACAAAACAAACGCTTTCACCGTTGAGCTATACCCGCCGACACATTATGGAAACTGGTATTAAATGACACCACAATTTTTTTGTCATCGAAAGATCATCATCATTAGCCTGTGTCTGTCTATTGTTAAACGTAAGCCTTCCGCACGAGTCTTCGTCCTTATCAATCCTCCACCTTCGGTATTCAAGCTACTCCTACTATTCTACTGATGTCGTCAGTTCATCTTGCAGTGGGTTGGCCAACATCTCGTACGCAAGATCTTGAATGCCACTTTTTTTCCCCATTGACCGTTAATTCTTTAAAAATAAATATTCTTAAAAATATGTCCTGCTCACTGCCTATTGAGTTTGCCCATTTTTGGGTAGCCTCCACTACTTGAATTCTTCTTCAGATATCCTTCTTTTAAAAACACTCCTAGCATGGATATCTCCATCGTTAGAGATCACAAAGCGAAGATCAGCAATATCGAAAAGCCAAGGCGTTAAGTGCATCTTCTGAGTATTTACTTATCGCACAGAGACATACAATTTAACAGCATATCTTACTCATTAAATAAAGGTCCCCTAACTTGCTATAAAGAGGTCTTTGGTATAAGTGTAACTAAAATATGTAATCCAAACAAAGATATTCGAAGAAAAGTCTGAGTAGCCAAGGTTACCTAAAGAATAAGCACACTGAAGTGGTAATAGTATTATAATTATATAGCGTCGATGGAACGACGGTCCATGGGGAAGAAAAGTGCTGGAATGGCATCCAAGAATTGTCAAACTGAGTGTTGGATGACATTCTGAAAGATGGAATGACGACATCAGACGAAAAGTTAGAGTAGCCAGGATGCTGTAGGATAAAGAAGGATCGACACTCATGTGGGAGACCTACATTCTACAGTGGACAGAAACAGGCTGATGATATACGAGTAAGTCATCTCGACATGCGCTCTTGCACATAAACTGAGTTTTCTTTGCATTTATTCGCGTAATTAAATCACCGATTTTTTATTTTTTTGTTTTGTTACTTGTCATAGCCACAAGTATAAGCTTTTGTCACCACTGCTTTATTTCAGAGCTTCATAGTCGCTTTCCTGCCTTTACTTCTAAATCCAAGGCGAGGAACGTTCCTTTACATCTGCCACAGCAAGAGGGAGATTTCAGGAAATTCAGTGGCGCGAAGCATTTCCACTTCATAAAATATTATTGCACAGTGAAAACACTTTGCGCCCCGGAAGATCCTTTGGGTGCGAATGCCTTAGAGGCGCTTTCTGCGATACAAGCCTAAGACTTCGTGACACTTTGGCAATAAGATATTATGCCGTTTTGCCTTTTATACTATATATCTCGTTACTATTAAGAGCTCGAGATACTCCCGGTTGGCGTGAATTTGCTACCCCATACGTAAAATGCCAATAATAGCCGATTAATCAAAATTAGTGGTAGAAGAAAATCACGTGAACACCGTTAATTCACAGCTAATTCATGTAATAATTATATGATGCGTGAATGATAGACTTCTATGAAGCTGTTGTATCAACACTCCACATTGATTTCATAGATGAGACTTTAGCATCACTATCACCATCTGTCAGTATTCTTTTTATTACATACAAAAGATAACTTTTTCTAGCACAGCCTCCCGCAGCTACGCCGAGTATACTATGACACCGAGTATGTATAGTTCACGACGGCCTTCCAGAACAGGGCGAGCCCGAGAGCTTGAATAAAAAGCAGCTGTAGTTAATGCTCTCTTGCCACATGCGTAGTACATATCCTGGCCAGGTCCACATTCACCACTTGATAGAAAGTATGAAAGGTTGCCTTGTCCGCTTTCTTATATCGTCATTCCTCACAAAGTCAAACCATCATACCACAGAATTCTACGCAGACATCTGCTTTAAAATATCATTATACTGCTGCATTGGCAGTGAGATGCCAAGTCATCATCATCATCAGCCTGTGTCAGTCCTCTATCCTCTATCCTCTTCGATTCTCCGCCTACCGCATCCAGGTCACTCACGCTATTTTTCTTATATCGTCAGTTCATCTTGTAGGGGGTCGGCCAATGCTTTGTTTGCCAGTTCTTGGGCGCCATTCCAATACTTTTCTTCCCCATCGACCGTCGTCTCTTCGACAGATATGTCCTGCCCATTGCCACTTGAGTGTGCTTATTCGTTGGGTAGCATCCACTACTTGAGTTCTTCTGCGTATTTCCTCGTTTCCGATTTTATCTTTTAGTGACACTCCGAGCATGGATCTCTCCATAGCACGCTGGGTGACTTTTATTTTATGGGTAAGACTTGCTGTCAGATTCCACGTCTCTGCGCCATAAGTTAATACAGGGAGGATGCATTGGTTAAACGCCTTAGTTTTAAGGCATTGCGGAATTTTCGCTTTAAAAATGTACTTTAGTTTTCCAAATGCTGCCCATCCCAGTTGTATGCGCCTGTCGATTTCTTTTGAGAAGTTATTTCGCCCTAGTTGTATTACTTGTCCCAGATAAGTATAGTCATTTACAACCTCTATTTCTGTTCCTCCAATGGAAATAGGATCGAAGGTCTGTGAAATATGACTATTAATCATGGCTTTTGTTTTATCCATGTTCATTTTCAGACCACTTTTGTTCGACGCTTCATTGAGGTCGTAGAGCATGTCTTGGAGCTTGTCAGGTGATTCGGCTATTAGCACTATGTCATCTGCAAATCGGAGGTGAGAAATGTACTCTCCGTTAATATTTATTCCACATTTTGTCCAGGATAGCAGTTTAAAAATATCTTCTAGGGCGTTTGTGAAGAGTTTTGGAGATATAACATCTCCTTGTCTAACACCTTTGTTTATATAAATATTGTTAGTGCTATCGTGGAGCTGGAGCATCATTGTTGCAGATTTGTATAGAGATTTTATTATCTCTATATACCGATAGTCTATTTTGCAGCGTTGTAGTGAATCTAGCACTGCCTATGTCTCGTTTGAGTCAAATGCCTTTTCATAGTTTACAAAGGCGAGGCAGAGTGGCTGATTATATTCTTCGGTTTTCTGAATGATTTGTCTTAGCGTGTGGATATGATCAATTGTACTAAAGCCTTTCCTAAGCCCAGCTTGCTCTCGGGTTGGAATTCATCAAATCAACCCGTCAGCCTGTTCGTTAAAATTCTGGAGAATACTTTATACACATGGGAAAGAAAGGAAATGGGTCGGTAGTTTATGAGCAGTGATTTTTCCCCTTTTTTGTGGAACAATATCACAATACTCGTACTCCATGTCGCCGGGGTTTCTCCATGTTCTATTACCTTGTTGAATAGTTTTTTAATCTCTTTCAACAGAGGGGTTCCTCCTTCTTTCAGAAGCTCAGATGTAATTCCGTCTTCTCCAGGGGCTTTGTTGTTCTTAAGTTGTTTTAGGGCCGATTTAATTTCGAATATACTTATATCTGGGATGTCTTCAGACCAGTGCTTTAAGAGAGTAGCCCTCTCGTCGTCCGCAGATCTGTCATTAGGACCTGGCATCGTAGATGAATACAATATCGAAGGAGCCCCTGCTGTTTCGAGCAAGGCTCCCAAGGACTCCCGTTCTAAGCCGGGACGAATCATCGTTCGAGGAACTGGAGGACCTGAGTGCTTTCTCCGTGGATGTCCTCTCCCTCCCCGAGCAATCTTTCCGGAGAAGTTCAACGTTCTAAGTTGAGTCGCGCCTCTCCGCATGGGGAAAGGCAACAACATTCAGCACGTCTGATGATCCGTGGTTCTGCAGCTCCTTCAAAAAACGTTACTGGAGTGAAGATGGCGTATCTTCACGCCAAGGGCCTTCACCCAGATACATCGGCTCAGGACTTGCAGAGCTTCTTGGCAGCGACCGCTGCATTCAATCCTTCTTGGATGACCATCAGGAGAATTGTCAGCAGGCGGACGCTGTCAACTTCTTTCAAAGTCGGGGTCATCGCGACTTCGCTGGAGTCTCTCATGGAGCCTCAAGTGTGGCCTGAAAGGACCATCGTTCAACCCTGGATACGCATAAGACGAAAGAATCGCAGTGAACAGTGGTTGAAACCAACTTGAGTGAAGATATTGACATATTTAGTGTTATATTGCTTTAAATTCAGTACTGGTGTTTATGGAGGCGAAATGTTACACGTTTTGTTTTGTGACAATAATGCCTTGTTATTTGTGAGTCAATCATGATATACTTATGACAGGGTTTTTGTTGTTACAAGTCAAACTGTTTATCTTGAGTCTCCTGACGCTAGTTCTGAGTGTGAGGTCAGTGATACTAAATGTGTCAATAAATTTACATCACCACATTTATGTTACCTATTGTATTTTTTATTTTATATTATAATATTGTATTTATATTATTGTACTTCAGAAATGCATTGAATTGATAAAATTTGTAATGTTTCTGCAAGGAAAAAAATAAAATTGAAATTGAAATTGAAATTGAAATTGAAAAAATAACCCGTAGAAATGTTCTATTTCCTTCAGTACATCATTAAGATTTGTTGTTATCTTCCCATCGTGTGTCTTTAGTTTGGAAAGTTGGACCTGTCCTATAGAGGTGTGTCTGCTAAATGCATTTGACCCTCGGCCTTGTGCAACAATCTCCATGATATACTCGGTGTTTGAACGACGAATGTCAAATCTCATGGATTTTTTCACTTTTTTGTTCAGGGTATTGTAATCTTGGATGCTTCTGCTTTTACGACGTTCGTCCATAAGAGCTATCGTTTTGTCTGAGAGTTTTGACCCTTTTTTCTTTTTGCACTGCTTTATGACTTTTTTGTCAGTTTCTTTAATGCTATTAATGATTCTGTCGTTAAGTTTGTTGACGTTGTCGGTGTCATCACTATCTTCCAGTGCTGCGATTCGATTTTGTAGTTCAAGCTGAAAAGTTTCCTCAAGCTTGCTCTGAACATTTAACGGACGTATAACTCTTTGTTTTATCAGCTTTTTCCTTTCCAGTTTGATGTCTAGGTGCACAGTACTTCGAACGAGACGGTGGTCACTTCCGGTACTAAAGCATTGCATCGCTGAGACATCAGTGACTATGTTCTTCTTATTAGCCATAATAAAATCAATTTCGTTCTTTATGTTGCCATCCGGGCTTTTCCAGGTCCATTTGCGTTTTGGTTTTTTCTTGAAAAATGTGTTCATGCAAAACATTTTGTTAGCATGTAGAAAGTTTACCAGCATCTGTTCTCTGTTATTTCGGAGTCCGGTTCCATATTGTCCTATTAATTTCTCGTTTCCACAGCACTTTCCAATCTTAGCATTAAAGTCTCCCATAACTATGCAGTAATGTGTCTTATTGTATTGTAGGGCTTTTTCGATGTCTTCATATAGAGCTTCTACTTCTTCATCGGTATGGCTAGACGTTGGGGCATATACTTGCACCACTCGTAAGGAGTATCGGTTCGATAACTTAAGCGTCAGGTATGATACTCGGGCGGGCAAGTACATAGCCGTTAATAAGTATAAGGTCGATACAGACTCAGTAAATGTGCAACAACGTATGTCGAGACACAGATCGTGCACTCAACACCGCGTGTCAGAGCATTGAGAGGGCTTAAAGTTTCACAAATGTCGGTGTACAGGTCACTGAGCATGGTGGCCTGCAAAAAAAGCGCACTTTCCGCCTTGGGAACTCTGAAGCGCCCTGTAACTCTATGCTAAATATTTGAAATTTACTCGATCAAAACAAAGTGCCAAGAGTAAAAAATAATACAGCATCAAATAATATGTTTTTCAATAATACTTTGGAAGACTTAACGTATTTTGTGCTCACAGTCTTGCCGACGCTATCTGCCGCACGCATTACATCCGCAATGATAACAGTTTAACACATTTTAACATAAAATTTAACACATTTCAAAATAAAATTTAAAGTGTTAATATTTTAGAATCAACGCCGCGTTTCTTCTTAGCAACGAGTACCTCGATTCGAGAATTAAGACTAAAATATTTTACTTTGAATTATATTCAGTTCCCACAACGTTAAATAAGGGAACGTATTCATTGATTAATTTCTTGAACCGAAAGCTTCTCAGTCTAATAATTCATATTGAATTAACCTTATTAATTTAACTTGTTAAGAGAGATTCTTTGGTAATTTATTCTTCGGTGATTTATGCTAAATACCGATTCTAAATTTTAATCTCTCCATCACTATTTGGAAATACGGTTTTCGTGAATATTTATTAATTTATTCATTTTATCGCACATTGGGATTTAACATTAATTATATTGCTCTGAATGAAACGTGCCGGGTGGTTACGGGGCGCCTACCCCAATATCAAAGCTGTATCATCTCTCGGGCATCGCCCCACGAGGGGCAGCTCCAAAGCCACCCACGAGACACCCCACATATGTTTGGGTATCAAAAGATAACCACGCGGCTCAAATCAAGAAGAAGTTTCCTACAGTCGACAACGGAACTGGTTATACCTGAGGCCACCCTGCGGCTTAACATGTGGAGAAGTGCAACTGAGTGGAATATTTGGATTACCCTGAAAGAGGACCTAGCCCCTGGACACGACCAGGGGTGGAATATATGGAGGTCCCTTCATAGACTTCGGACCGCAGTATGCAAGACGAGGACACAAATGAAAACCTAGCAGTTGTACAGCGGACCGACTGAATGTGACTGCGGCGTGGAGCAGACCCTGTCACACCTTCTAGAGTGTGCGCTGTGTCCGAGTAGCTGCACCCAGGAAGACTTGATGATGGCCGGGAGTAACGCCATCAACGTCGCCCACAACATACAATATACATCAATATTGCAGCTTGCTTAAAATATAATCCAATAATTTACCTAGTAAAATAAGGTAATATTTAACAATCGTTACACATACAAATTTATACGGCTGCATTGACTTTTGTTGAAATGCTATGATTCACAACCGTAATAAAAATAATTGTATGGACAAAATTCACCTCCATAAGAAGAAAGTATGCAATTTAAAAACAAATAATGGAATAATACACTTTAACACGTTGGCTGCCAACACCGTTTTTTGTAAAGAGTAAGAAAATGTGTTATGGTTTTATGTATTCTGGGCCGCGTCGAACATTCTGAATAGCAGTTTGTACGGAGCGTAGCAAAATGAAAAGAATACATGTATATCCCGTCAGCCACCGGTGGTCGACGCGGCGTGATTGTAATGACTCAGTATCGGCCACCAGTGGCTGACATGGCAGTTAACGTGTTAAAGCCTAGGAGTTTTTATTTTTATTAGCCTCCTGTTTCGGAGACAACTTTCTTTCACAAGAAAAAAATAAAAACTAACATTAATACAGAAGAGTAATTTAGAAATAATCTGATATGATTATTTAATATTCAATGAAGACATATATATTGTTAATTCGCATTTGATACTAATTCATCGTCATATATTTTTGTAAAAAAAATAATTCTTATTTTTAATTTTGAAAATTAAAAATAAACGTTAATTTATCATACTCAACTTGTTCCAACCTGTGGAACATTTCTCAAATCCTCGAACTGTTTACAAGTTCGGCCGCTTGTCGAAGTGATGAGATTAATTGGCCGCTCGCCTTTAAAAAGAAAACGGCCATCAAAAATACGCTTAATAAATTACTGAGCCATTTATCTTGCCCTGAAAATCCTTTTCGGCCAACAAACTGGGTACTTTTTTCACGCCTCTGACTTTAGAGACGGGCTGCTAGTACTCCGAACTAACTTACGATAAATATACAGAAAACTAACCAGTATTTTCTCATGAAAACGAGGCTTAATATGAAATTGTTTTTATAGCATGTAGTTAAATACTCTGTTAAGTATTTCTATAAACTGATAATACCATGATTTAATAATATATTTTTTAAATAATTAATATTATTTTTAAATTATTTAAATATTCTAATATTTTGTAATTTATATAATAATACTCGTGAAACTAAAAAGGAGAAGTCAACAGACGCATACATCAAGCAAGGCTAGCGTTCAATAAAAAACGAAAATTCTTGAGTCAAAAAATATTAATTTAATGCTCCGCAAGCAACTTGCCAAAACATTTGCTTGGGGCATCTTGATGTAAGGTTGTGAGACATGGTGATTATCTAAAAATGATAAAAAATGACTAGAGGCCTTTGAGATGTGGTCTTACAGAAGAATGCTCAGATTTTCCTGGAGAGACCACGTCACGAACAATGAGGTTCTCAGCATAATCAAGGAAGATAGGCACCTAGTAAGAACCATTTCAGAGAGGCGTTCCCGATGGATCGGTCACATCATACGCCACGATGGTCTTCTTCACGACGTTGTGGAAGGGATGGTTGAGGGTAGAAGAGGGCGCCCTAGACGGGAGTATTTGCAGCAAGTGTTTGAGGACATGAGTTGTAGGTCTTATGCAGAGCTGAAGAGGATTGCATAGGATCGAGAGGAGTGGAGATCGAGATGCAAGATTTTGTTGCTGCAAGCCAATCCACCGGATTAATACATACTACGAAGAAGAAGCTAATGTAACATAATAAATAAAATGCATTAAATACATTGGCATAAATTGCAATGAAGGTTTTTTTTATTGGTACATCAAAACTTAGTACTTTGTAATATACTCGCAAATTATCAGCATAGATGAACCGGTTCTCGTTAACATACCTGTAACAAAGAAAAAAACATTAAATTAGAAAAAACAGTAATTTCATGATTATATTTTTAAATAAATGGTAAAATACAGTAAATGGTTGCGTATAGACATTTTTTTAAATGACCTGTTAAGTGCGGACACATTTAAATTAACTACATATTCGGTTTCTCGCTATTGTTTCACCATTTATGATATTATAAGGAGCTTTAATGTCGTTATTAGTTGTATTCTTTTAGTTCTAGTCGTACTTTTATCTGATAAAATTCAAACAATTATCTGATAAAATTCAAACAATTATCTGATAAAATTCAGTCATCTGAAGCTCTCGTAGAAGTACAGAATAAAGTTATTTTTATCAGAAAATAGCTGTGGGTTTGCAGTAATAATGTGATTACAAAACAACACGTCCTATAAAAATAATTATTAAAATTTCCTTTTAAAATATGCGTAAAAACATTGTTTTCTCAAAAAATATTACGTTAATAAAAATCCTGATATAATTATAAATTAGCTAAAGAATGGCTCTTCGATTTTAAGTTTCATTTGTCTTGTTTGAATGGTTTCTTTGTGGAACGGTACTTGTAGTTACAAAAAAGTAAATAGATGATAAAACACACATGCATTTGAAAGTTCAGTATAATGAAAATGTAAATTTAATTGTACAGAAACCTATTTTCAAAGAGATGTGACACAAAGGGTTTGTATGAAACTGAAAAAAAAAAACTTTTCACAAACATGCCAAGAACATGACAAAGCAGCTAAAAATCCAGTCTCATAATCCCGAAAAGTGGTTCAAAGAACCTTATGTTAGCAGATACAACACATTATTATACAAAATCCTGAAATCCTAATTTTCAATTTATTTTTACAATGACTGATATATTGTATTTACAGTTATTTATTTCTTTTAGCGGTACGGTTACTTTATAAAATCTGCCATATTTTTAATCTTCTCACATAGATGGATTAGTTACTTGTATAAGTATAAAAAATTAGTTTTAAAAAATAATCATTTTTACTTAGGACTCTCACCTTTTAAAGTTCTTCGAATCTTGTTCGAGAAGTTTCAAAGGATCTTTTCTATATATACTAGTATTTCCATTTTCTTTATTTCAGTACTTAAAGCATCTTCTTACACGCTGAAATACTATTCATTCAAGGATACTATTATTATTATTATTATATTAGTATTTGTATAGCGCTCTTTTATGACCGAACGATCATTCCAAAAGCGCTTCTTTGCCTCTCTGAGTAAAAAGGTGGGTCTTGAGTCTGTTTCTGAAGGATGCCTCCGCTTTAAGCTCTCTTATGCTTTCCGGTAGTGAGTTCCAGGCCATTGGTGCAGCGTAGCTGAAAGCCCGATTGCCAAAGACCGTGATACTGAATGGACATTACGATGCGAAGCAGGATGTTCAGCGAATCAATATGTGTCAAATCATATTTTAATTCACTTTTAAGACAAAAATAAAATAAAAATACACTACTAACTGTTAAGTTAGTTTACTTAACAGTTAGTAGTGTATTAAGCTTGTGAATAAATGAAGACTGATTGAATAATAAAAATAAAAATATACATACTTTGAATATATACTATAGCGACATCTATCATACGATGATAACAATGACATGAATACTACTTTCAACGTGAGTCGGTCCAGGCACAGTAATGGCCCAGTCGGCTGAGCGGTATGAATACCTGGGCATAGTTGGTTTCCAAGGTCCGCGGTTCGCATCCCGCTTCTGCCGTTATTTTTGTGTTTGGATTGACGCGTTGAAAAAAGAATTTTATGTATAGTATATGTATATTTAATTATTAATAATATTATAATATAGTAAATGATCTATAAAAGTAGATTAGAATATTGAAATAATAAAATAATATTCTAATAAAAATTTAAAAAAATCCATATAAGTTTACTTTCTTTAAGGAACTCGTAACTTTGTATCGCAATTTAAATATCTACTGTATATGGATTTTTAAATATTTATTAGAATATTATTTAATTATTTCAATATTCTGTATTGATTGTAATTGATGTGTATAAAAGAATTTTGATGTATAGTATGTGTATATTTAATTACTAATATCTACTGTAGTTTAAATTTGCCATAAAAAAGAAAACTTAAGTCAATTCCAATTGAGGATATATTTTGTTATAATTTTGTTAAAAATATGCTCATTTACATCAAATAGGTGTAATTTTTGTAACGATTTTGATGATCACCTGAAATATTTGCTTCAAAATTCTTTTTTTACTTAACCTTTCACATCGGTTGTCGACATATGCCGTCATAAGATTCCCCGACCGTTAACATCGATTGACGTGATATATCATTTTGCTACTTTCTTAGAATAGCTTTTTATGCATCATCTGATAGCTAATGGATACAAGAACCGATGTGATATATGAAAATAGACCAGATAAGTACATTCATGCTTCAAATACTAGTTTTATAATTGACAGTGTAATTTGTATTCAAACCGAGCCGTAATGATAGGGTTAAATTATTAACAAGTTGCTCGCGTTAGTACAAACACTTATACTTTGACATAATTTGAATTAATGTATATCAAATACAGGTGAAAGAAATAAACACAAAATATAAATGATTAATGTGTATTTTATATGACGTGTCATACAGTTTTGAATCGTTCCAAAACGGAAGGAATGCGTCACTCAAAGTTAGAAGCGCGTTGGAACGCTTACAAATCCAGAATTCTAAATTGCTTATATACGAATATATATATTATATTCCGGATAGGACCGAGGTGCCATGGTAATTCTAGAAGGCTGTACTAATTTAATCGGAAGCTGCTAATAGTGTGACACAGAAACGGATGTGCTGGAAACTTTTCACGGTCAGATTAATGGGTTCAGCTTCTCGGATGCGAATTTGCAAAGTTCCAGGAAAGGGGATAAACAACTTGTGCTGAAAACTTTACACCATTGAAAGATACTATTATTGTGTATGATATTATATAAACCATATAAAATAACCTAAATTATTTTATAGCACGACATTAAGTAATTATTAAAGTATAGTGGAACCCCGAAATATTAGAAATAAGTAATTCGCCACACACGGGTTAAGCCAAAAGCTACAATATCAAATCTGGCAGTGAAAGCCTAAAAAGTTATTAAAGTTATTTTATTTATTTTTAAAAATCCGCAAACAATCAAAAATAATTACAGTGTTACTAGAAACAAGTATGGTTGGTTATACATCATATATTAAGTATTTTTTAATAACCCTTTTAAGCTATTTAATATTTAAAATGAATTCTAAAAATAAAAAAATAAAAAATTTCAAATATTTTTTTAAAATTTGTGAAATTATACTTTACATACTCATAGATACTGACATCAGCATGATAATAAACAATCTTTCGTCTCTTATTTCTGTTCGCTTGTCGTACATGTATGTGTCGCCATATTGGCATTTTGAACAAGTTTGGTCACGGGTGTGACGTTAGTTAAATAGATCACCGACGCCACGGACCACGGCACCCGGGCCCCAGGTCAGTTGTGTGCCGACCGTCAGAAGTTCGTATTATGGCCGGCCCGGCATGTTATTCCGCCTGGGCCGGAAGTTTGTAAAGTTTATCGTGTATAAAAAAAAAATGAATGTAATACTGTCAATAAAATCTTAAATGTATCCTATTATATTTGATTAAATAAAAAATTAAATATATATATATATATATGAGCTTCTGAAAATGTCTGTGTGTTGTTAATCTGTTCCTCATCCTGTCACCACGCAATTCAATAATGTATTAGAGAGGAGGATATCAATAGATTGTAATAAGAGTGAATATTTTTTTACCAAAAAGTACTCAAGAGTTTTGTATAAATTCACAAGTCAATATCTACTGTAACACTTTATTTATTACAGAATATGGTAAGGATCTTCATCTTTGAATCTGGAAGAAATAGACTGTGTCAACTGCAAAAAAGTCCTTAAAAAGTGAGCCAAGAACCTCAGTAATAAAGTAACAAGTGGCAAATAAAAGGTATTAGAGCAAGAAAAATTTAATAAAGCACTAGACGATGAAATATACATCGGAAAACGTTACGTACGTGTCGCGACATATTGCCTTTCACATTTTTCAGTAGCAAAGTATGGAAAGTTATTATTAGTGTCGTAACATAGTCGCGCGTTATTAAATTTTCCCGACACAGCCGGTAACTGTGTAATATGAGGCATTCAAGTGATCTCGCTTAATTAATGACTGACTACAGCCGCCGGAGTGGTGTACTACACTACCGGAGCAATCATTATTTCAGTGTTGCTATCAAATAAATTAACATAAATATACGCCCACGTCGAGCCCAGCCGAGCACACACACGTTGAGTATGCGAACAATAAACGGATATGTCACATGGTTTAATCCTACCGGGAAAAGCGATATATATGTAACATGTTGTAAAACTAATATCGCATTATGAACAATACAAAGGGATGTATTGCGAAGATGAATTGTTATATGTGAAAAGAGTCACGATAATCAAACAAGCTACATTTACTAACCCTTTCATTACGGCTCAGTGGAATACAAATTATACTGTCAATTATAAAACTAGTATTTGAAGTATAAATGTACTTGTCTAGTCTATTTTCATATATCACATTGGTTTTGTATTATTTAGCTATCAGATGATGCATAAAAAACTATTCTAAGAAAGTAGCAAAACGATATATTACCTCAACCAATGTCACCGGTCCGGGAATCTTATGACGGCAGATGCCGACAACCGATGCGAAAAGGTTAAATAAAATAATTTTGTCCTCGTTTTCAAAAGTACATACTTGTAAAATGCATAAACTCGTTTTTGAATTTTTTAGAACAGTTTACTCTCATTATTGATAAATAAAATAGCCTCTAAAGCGATGGAATACATAAAACTTTTACATACAATGTAATTAGTCTTTTACCAGACAAAAACTGTAATATGGATATTTTAAATTATTTATTAGAATATTATTTTATTATTTCAATATTCTAATCTACTTTTATAGATCATTGACTATATTACAATATTATAGGTGGAAGAAATTGGCCGGTGGCCGAGCGGTATGGGCAAAAATGGTTGGTTCCAAAGGTCCGCGGTTCGCATCCCGCTCCCGCCAATATTTTTTCTGAATGAATTGACTCGTTTAAGGATTTTTATATTTAGTATATGTATATTTAATTGCTTAAAAACTGTAATGTTTTACATGTTTTGTAAAATTAAAAGTGACATTTTTTTTCTTTAAAAACGAGTTGTTTTTTATAGAGGAAACTTATGCACTTAGTTCTTCGATTATCTGCGTGCTTTATATAGTATTTTAGCACAAGTGTAGTACTATGTGCAGATTTTAAGGATGCTTTTCGTCTGGCACACGATTGCGAGTTTGCCCGTTATGATTTTCAGCCACTCTATAATGCTCATGAAATATTAATAATAAACACCAGATACAGTGTCCCTTCGCCATTCGTGAATTTCTTAATCGCGGTTTCTTCCGTGCTGATAAAAAATAAGATAATACGCTTTATTCATGTCAAGGTTGCCATTTAACCGTGAATTTGAGTTAAATTTTGTAATCTTTCCAAATAATGTACTCGTACAAACACAATAATATATTTTCCTTTTTTTTTACTTTCGAAAACATATTTTTCAAACGATAATTTCATGTATTAAACCTTTTACTTCGATGTCCGTACCGTTGGGTTCTATGAGGCAGCTCGCCTCAACTAAATTGGCTTCAGACCACCGTCCAGGATGGAACTATACATATAATGATTTGTCGGAGTTTTATGCGGTAGAGCTGACAAGAAGAAAGTTCCATGGCGAAAGATAGAAATTAATGGTTAAATTATGACAATCATATGCTCCATCAAGTGAGCGGATGTGAAAAAAAATTAAAATAATACGCTAAGCTCACGACGAGTTTGTCAGTGCTAATGGCGAGGAAGTAAAAATCTCATTGTTGGTGTATAGGATTGAATTTATATTAAAATAAGTTGGGAATATTCGGGAACACAGTTCTTTTTTTATATTTTTATGTAAACGCATGCAGGAGAGCACACCCGGTCAAGACCAGTGCACTCTATGACGCTCAGCCAGGGAGGCTGGACGCTGCATGCGGGAAACGTGTGTTGTGTTCGTATTTGTGTGTGGGTTGGGGAGATTGCAAGCGTATATTTATCTGTTTCTTGAAGAGATCCAGATTGTAGGAAGGAGGAAACACAGATGCTGGAAGAGCATTCCATAGCTTACCGGTGGCATTAAGGAAGGAACTTTGGAAGCTGCCAGTTCTTAGTCGACATATATTAACCGTGTATGGATGTTCGGCAAGTGTAAGACGAGTTTGTCAGCTGTGGGTGGGTGCAGGAGGAATTAGTTCTTTAAGTTCCGAAGAGCAGCGACCGTGGTAATAACGGTAGAAAAGACTAAGAGAACCGATCTTACGTCTGTGTTCCATTGATTGTAGATTAGACGTAAGGGTGTCATTGTTTATCAAACGAATTGCTCTTCTTTGAACTGAGTCAATTAAGTTCGATGTTTATTAAAGTATACTACATAAAAAAAACGATTCCTTGGATTTTACAAATTCTCCTCAAATCTTGGAGTCTAACGTGGATTGTGGAATGTTAAATAGTTATGTCATTCAATTTCTTGGTATTTATTTTGAGACAAATCCTTTGAAAATAATAATTAGATAAAAAACACATTGTACATTGTTTAATTATGGAATAGGTATATGTGTGTGTTTAATTAAAAACGTTGCTTAAAGTTATCTATATACAAGGCAGATAGTTTAATATATGTGTATATCAATTTATTACATTGATTTAATATGGATCAAGTATATGAATAAACAGAGCTTTAAGTGATATTTATTACAACAAGGTAATTTTTTTTTATACATTTATCACTTTGTTAAATTGTGGATTAAGTATGTCAATGAGCAGTGCGTTAAGTTATTTATATTTTAAAAAATATAAAAAGTATTATATTCATTATAAATATTTATTTATTTATTTCCTTGTTTTAAAATTAATCAAGTATATTAATAAAAAGGTTGCAAAGTCATACATATTAAAACAAGGTTTAAAGTATTTCTGTATTAAATAATCAATACATGTGGATTAACCTTATCACAGATAACATCTATGCATTTTGTGTGATTGGTGTTAAAAGAAAAAAAAATGCTTGATATAAAAATGAATAATGCTTTGGTAAGTAATGAGGGATCACTGTAGTAAGAGCGTCAGCTATGTATTCGCGCTAATGTCCTTTCCGAGCCACGCAGGTAGAATATTGAATAATTAAGAGCAGATATTGCATCAAAAGGCGATAATTTGACTACCCCCTCTCCAGCTTTAAGTGCTTATAACCTTATGCCGGTGAGCACTAAAGTATATAGACATAGACATAATATCGACAGCTTTCTGAAACAGATGAATCGCGGATTATTCGATGAAGCACAATTCAAATTGAAACAAAGAAGATCGATTCAAACATACACGAGAATCATGAGTGAATATTAGTGAGTAATTTTAAAATGTTCCTAATACTGGTTGAAGCATATATTTCTGCTATCTGACAAGTGTGTATGGCGCATAGACGTAAAGCGTTTGCTTACCATTCCAAAGGACGTGGATTTGATCCCCGACAAAAGACATAATAATATGTAGGATTACTGTATATTAATCTAAGCTGATAGTAAATTGGGGATGGTTGAAGGTAGAAACTGTAGAGGGCGCCCTAGACGGGAGTATTTGCAGCAAGTATTCGAGGACATGAATTGTAGCGCTTATGCTGAGCTAAAAAGGGTTACGGAGGACTGAGAGGAATGGAGATCGAGATGCAAGGTTCTGTTGCTGCAAACCAATCCACCGGATTGATACTACGAAGAAGAATCAAAGCTGGTAGTAAACAAGAGTCATCTCGTGAACACTACCCCTCTTTTATAGTGAGTCCACGTGAAAATTTGTATGTGACTTTGGCAGACAAACAATGACGAATCTTCATATAATCCACTGATGAGATTTCACTATTACTGTGCTTAGATAAAAGTTATGTGAATTTAATATTTTATATGAAAATATTGAAACAATACTTAGGGTACGATGGTTTGAGTTTTGAATGTGTAATATTTAATTAATCATATTAAAAATAGCATTTCCCTAGATCGTATAACAAGTACATTCGACAATAAGTAAAATGCAATAATTAAGGCATAAGCTGTTATTCATATTTTTAGCATGTACATTGAGATCCATTTGCCGGTGGGTATAGCTCAGTGGTTAAAGCGTTTGCTTGGCAAGCTGAAGGTCGTTAGTTCCAAAAAACGATTTCTGAGCCGTTTGGTGTGAATTTGATCCCTCACACGTAAAATGCCAGTCATAGCCTGTTAATCAAAATTGGTGGTATGCGAAAGTCGTCCCGTGAAGATCACCCATTCATAGTAAATGCCTGTAATAATATGAATGATGAGTGAATGATGAGTCTGGAGTCTACGACTTTGGTGGATCAGCACTTGACATACAGCGCGTAACCATATAACATGATAAACGTCATAGAATTGAGAAAACTGATGAGACTTCAGCATCACTATAACCATCTGTCGGTATCCTTCTGTATATGTTTAAAAAAAAATCTACCTATTCTTCGGTGATACTCTTTAAACTATAAAAAACTAAATTAATTTAAACTAAACTATTTAAACTATAAACTATATTTATTTTCTCTTCTATACAAAAATCATAATCACTTATCCCTTTTATAAAAACTTAATCGAATTATATTTCTTTACCTTGTTTTTACATGGATCACGTAAGATAAGTTTTCTATTAGGAGACTGATAGACACACCCCTACCTCCTCCCCAACATAAAATGTGTTTGACCACTTAAGTACTATCGCAGCTCAGTTATCTCTTATTATTATTATTAGTGAATTTTCATTTCTACGTCAGCACGTTTGTACACATTAGAAATGATGATTTCTTTATATAAAGCCAAAATGCAGTATTACTTCAAGTGATACAGTGCTCAGTGTGATCCATCTTAAAAGAAGGCATGAAATACTTATCAATTTAATGCAAAATTAAATTAAATATTGCGGTTTAAGATAATAAAGTTTTCATTTACCAGTAAAAGTTTTTATTTAAAGCGGCTACATTAAATTCTTGTTCCTTGTAAGAGTTCTTGTTTCTCGTGTGTATCGTTAACGTATTAATTTCAACTGAAAATTAGCTGTCCGCATTTTGCTGTGCTTGATATTTCTCCCCAGCTGTGGTTGGAACGCTGAGAAAATATTTAATACAAACTACGATACTGGAAAAGGATTATGGCTTAGAGCTTTGACGATACGTTGAGGTCATTTCGAAACCAAAGGACTGCGAGGCGACATTATTATTTTACGATACACTATCGAGTTTTGTTTACATAATATTATTTACATTACCTCTCATAAATAACGAGATTTTGATAAAATATGATTTTCTAGTTGTTCCCTTTGAAATAAAGAACATTTTTTATGTAATCACTTACAGGATGGAGTCTCATCAGTGGGATTATATGACACTTACCATGGTGCATATGCCTAAGCGATGCATGCGTAGTGTTGATCCGCCAACGTCATAGAGTACAGTCCGAGATTCACGCATCATCCTTATTATTACAGGAATTTACTATGAATGGGTGGTCTTCACGGGACGACTTTCGTCTACCACCAATTTTTAATTAATAGGATATGACTGTCATTTTACGGGTGAGGGATCAAATTCACACCAACCGTGGGTATATTTTAGAGCTCTAAATAGATTAAAAAATATATTTTTTTAATCTCCGTCGGGGATCGAACGGATGACCTTTGGTTTGCTAGGCAAATGCGTTGACCATTGAGCTATAGCCACCGGCTAAATTTAAAGAATAGTTTGTATTCTTAGCATTCTCTTAAATATCGATTTATATGTGTACATAATTATTAAAGTGATGTAAGTCAAGAAATTTAAAAAAGTGTTATTCATTCATTTCAGTTCACATTGTTGTGAATTAATATAATCTTCATCCTTCATAAATTTAAAAAATCTAAATAGTGCATATATGCAGTTTTCAACCAACATAAAACACATCCCTTTAAATATCTCTGAACTAATGAAACATCAATTAAACCTTTTTCATAATCATACGGACATATTTTGAATAGATAAATAATGTTTTCATGAAATTCAGGCATTTAACCAACGCACCCTCTAATATTAACTTATATCGCAAAGACATTGAATTAAACAGTAAATATTGTACATCAAATAAAAGTCACTCAACGTGTCATGAAGAAAACCATACTCGGAGTGACTAAAAAATAGAACCCAAAACATATATATCAATAATAGACATAACTGTCGAAACGAAGAAAAGTATTGGAGTGGCATCCAAGAGCTGGTAAATGGAGCGTTATACAACACCCAAGCAATATAGACTGACGACATCAAAAGAACAGCGGGAGTAGCCTAAATGTGGAAGGCAATAATTAAAGCAATTACTCATTTCATAGGTATATTAAGCATAAAATTAAAGGAATTTTATAAAATAAATAAATTCTTTGTTTGTGGAAAAATATGCATGAACGCATTTTGCACTTCTTTATGAATATTTTTGCTCATTTGGGAAACACTGCTGGTTCTTACTGCTTCAGTATGATTTTATAAAAAAATATTAAATAAAAAATACTTGAAAACATCTGCTTAAAAGCTTATCTTGCTAATCAGACCTTCTCTTTATGTAACTAACGCAAATTAATAAGCGCAGTCTTATGGAGCTATGTTAAGAATGGAACCTCCAAGGTTCACCACTGGTCCCTTCAGCCTTATTGGTTTATGCAAACAATGCCTGGGGCGAAATTAGTTTAGGTTCGATATGGTTTGTTTAGGTTTCCCCTTAACTGGATCTGGCCGATTGGATTAGCAATATTTCGGCACGAAAATTTAAAGTAATGTCCGAACTGTACTCAGATAATAACGTTCCGACCCGAATATCGCGCGAAATTACTGCAAAACTGAAACTGTAATCAAGTACAAAAGTTTACACGGGATATTAATAAACCACTTAGTATTATCTTCACCAAGAAACTGGCACGCGTTAACATATATGCTCTGTTGAGTGTTTCTCTTGAGTTAGTTATTTTAGTGTTTTATAAGTTTTAATCAAGTTTTCCTTGTAGTTTGTTTTCAGTTAACTGTTTGGACATTTCAAGGATTTTAAACTTATTGTTTCAGATCTGGGAATCTTCTATTTTCGTATCAAAAATGAATCCGTACATTACAAAAATACCATTATTTCAAGAAAAAACTATGTAAACTGATAATCTAATGATTAATTGATATATACGCGTCAAAGGATTTAAAGTTCAATTGTAAATATTATTTTTAAAGTTATATGCACTTTATGTACACATTATCATTGATTGCTAATCAATGTTATAATAATATTATGTAATAATTAATATAAGAAATAATAATTTTATCACATTACACCTTTTCATTACTGTCAACTAAATATAACTCTTTTCAATTATTTCTTCCACGTTGCTATATGAAGTTTGCTGATTAGGAGCGAGTGCTATCGAATGCTTTAACAACTATGGGCTTTCTTCATAACAAAATCTGAATATCTATGTTTGATAATTAATAACTTGCAAATATAAACTCTTCTTGTGTAAATAACAAGTATTCCTTTGGGATTCATTTGATTAAATAAAAATCTCTTCTATAAAAAATCAAAATCACTTATCCTTTTTATAAACGCTTAATCGAATAATATTTATTTACCTTGTTTTTACATGGATCACGTAAGATAAGTTTTCTATTAGGAGACTGATAGACACACCCCTACCTCCTCCCCAACATAAAATGTGTTTGACCACTTATAAAGTACTATCGCAGATCAGTTATCTCTTAACAAGTGATAAATTGCGAAAGGCTGCGAGTTTGTCGAAACTGCAGTCTCCTAATAGAGAACTTTTCTTACGTGATCCATGTAAAAACAAGGCAAATAAATAAATATTTATAACTTAATTAACTGTTTATGAATTTTATTTTTATTTTATGATTTAAATATTAAAGTGCGCAAACCATAATAACACTACAGAAGGTACACATATGATTAAAGTGATACATCTCAAAACTAGCTAAAATAACATGATTTACTTTACGTATATTTGTAATCAATTTTATATTTTTTCAGCGTTGTTTTTAATAGATTTGATTGCCCGTCATGAAATCCACTGTAGTCTTAAAAACTTATGCGTTTGTTTATTTATTTTATAACAATAAATAAACGCGTTTATTACTTAAAAAAACGTAAAATTAAGGATTTTTCTCTTTGTAAGCTTAAAAGGGTGTAAATGTTCTTGCGTTCTTTTTCAGGTTTTTTTCAGCGTTCAAGATTTATCGCGCAAGAGAGGGGTGTCTCGAGTGTCTCAGAAATATGAAGTGGAACGGAACGAAACGGAAAAAATAGGCGATACGCGGCTTCGGGGCTTTGTCCCGATGAAAGGTGAGTGTGACAGCAGCGCTAATTCACGTCACAGCTCCGGGGTCGGGCAAAACCGCAATTTATTACTGGCCAGTGACTTTACTAGGTAATATACTGGAGGAAAGACGGAATTTCTCAGACGTAGCCTTCGAGCCATTCTTACAACAAAAATCTAGTTTATTTTTATTATTTACTAGCATTACCCAGTTTCTCATCATCATCATCATAACCGACATAGGTACACTCAAGTTGCAATGGGTAAGACATTTATTATATTATATTATTTCAGGAGCGTATTAACAATTTATTTACTTACGGAACTTATAAGTCCCATACCACAAAATCCAATATTAATCGAGAATTTTGCTGCAGTTGTGCCCTGACGGGACTTACTGTATAAGTCGCATTTATAAAACTATGAAGTAAATTCTTATTTTAGAAAAAAAATGTTTGTTCTCAATTTTTCACTATATCCTATCAACACTTATTCGTATAAAAAAATCAGAAATGTTAATACATTATTTCATAATGCAGTAAATAAATGAATAAATAGAATTTGTAATGTATATATAATAAAAGGACGACAATCTGAAACGAAGATATCCTAAGATGAATTCAAGTAGTGGTTGCTATCCAAAGAATATGCATAATCAGGTGGCAATGAACAAGACATATCTGTCAAAAAAACGAAGGTTGATTGGGAAGAAAAGTGTTGGAGTGGTGTCCAAGAACTAGCAAACGGAGCGTTGGCCAACCTCTGTAAGATGAACTGACCTAATAAGAAGAATAGCGGGAGTAACCTGAATGAGGAGGGCGGAGGATCGAGAAGGGTAGAGGTCTACGTTCAACAGGTCACACAGGTTAATGATGATGATGATGCATACATGTCTTTATAAAATGCTGGTAAATAATTTATTACTTTATGATCTTTGAGAATAAATATGATAAATACTATATATGAGAGAAGTCATTAAATATAAAAATGTTGATGTCTCTCTAGCTATTTGAAACATTTTACACCGAATTAACGTTATCCGTGACAAGTAAAACGATTAATAAAGCTCGGATTGAATTTTACTTTCACAATCTGAAAAAGAAAAATAAAAGAAATTATCAATTTATCAGGATAGCAGTAATGAATGGATATACGTTTTTTAGTTCCACCGCGAGTCGTTCAAATATGAGTTAACGACGTAGTATTTTAACAGGCTTTAGTAGAACCGTTAAACATTAAACATTTTTATTAGGTTGTGGTGAAAATGAACAGAGACAAAGTAAGCTGGAGTAAGCATTCGCAGGAGCAATGGGCCATAGGTTTTTTTCATTCAAAATAAAGAAAAAAATATTACACATTTTTAGACTTATCATAGTTTAAATTATTCGATTCGAAAAAATACTCTTCAAATGAAATTAGATAATTAACTCTAAACTTTAATCTCGTCAAGTTCTGATTTTTTAGTGATAAAAGGGGATTCAATCAAAACATACATTAATGAAGGAACTGTTGTAGGAAAAATTGATTTATAAATGACAAATAATGTTATAAGACGATTGATTACATAAAACTTGGCGAATCGTCGAATAAGAATGAAAAAAATGTACAATAGCTAAGTTAACTGCAGCCAGCTTGTCTTCTTCTTCTTCGTGTCGGCGAATTCAAATTATTTCTGCCAATATCTGGCTACATCGATAGACCATGTGTTGCCCGGAATAAGATCTTGAGATGTGCAGCTTGTTGGGCACATGGTGTAGATTTTTCGGTATTTATTTTACCTTATTTGTTAACAAAATCATATGATTATCTCGAGGGTTACCGTTTTGTTCTAAACAGCGGCTCAATTTGAATTATGTCATATCAAAATAAAATTATATAATAATCAAAAATATCATAACGCTTACGTCATTGATACATAATAAAAAATAATTCGTGGTCTCTAATTAAATAACCATTATTTATAATTAATTAAATATACATATACTATACATAAAATTCTTTTTTCAACGCGTCAATCGAAGCACAAAAATAACGGCAAAAGCGGGATGCGAACCGCGGACCTTGGAAACCAACTATGCCCAGGTATTCATACCGCTCAGCCAACTGGGCCATTGCTATGCCTAGACCGACTAGTATTTATGTCATTGTTATCATGATATGATAGATGTCGCTATAGTATATATTCAAAGTATGTATATTTTATTTTTATTATTCAATCAATCATCATTTATTCACAAGCTTAATATTATTACTTTCCGACAGTCTATTTATTTTAGTAAGTACCACTCGGGTCTCGAACCAAACTATAGACTGAATAGTATATGTATATAATAGAATATAGTATATGTATATTTAATTAATAATAATATTGAAATATAGTCAATGATCTATAAAAGTAGATTAGAATATTGAAATAATAAAATAATATTCTAATAAAAAATTAAAAATCCATTATTTATAATTATATAAGAATAGTAGAACATTTAATGTGTGTAACGGAAGCATGTGTGAAAATATACCCTTTTTAATGTCCGACTGATTAAAAAAGTTTGATAATTTCGGGATGTCCGATTGCTGTTATACCTTCTACCTTCTTTCACCCTCACCCTCATCATATTCATCGAGGGTGATTTTTCACGAGCCTCCAGGGACACACTCATGATTCAATAAGCGTGTTACCCACGTGATCAAATTATATCACGAATCTCTTGGATCAGCAACCCTACTTGTGTAATTTTAATTGTGAATAATGTCCCGTGTGTGAATTTGATAACTGTTTTGTTACAATCACCCGAGATCTTTTTTAATTAGGATTTATTTATACCTAAAGATCACAGTGATACTCGTGAAAACTGTTTTAAATATTTCAACGCGTTTGAAATATGACGACTGAAAAATGTTAAAAAATAAAGCATCACATAGGATGTACAATTTACAATATTACAAAAATTAAATTCATATAATCCATACAAGCATATAAAAATAGATTACGCATATGCAAAGCAAAAAAAATATTTTTAAAATATTTATATAAATATATTTATTTCTTTCAGAAACATTACAAATTTTATTTAATACGATCGTGAAATAAGATGTCATGCAAGAGAAACAGTTTATAAATATAAGTATTTATGATTATAAACAACTAGACAGAAGACTCCACGAAATTACTTTGATAAATAAACTCGTGGAGCTCATGTCGAAACTGGGCTTCTCTCAAGTGGAATATATCAATATTCGAGGTGATATGGTAGAACAGTCTGATCACTCTCCCAAGAGGCAAAGTCTCTGGCAGGTTAGTATTATTTTATATTCTAACATCACTGGAATCCAGGAATCTAATGCCATCAACAATAGATGAAAAGGATATAAAAGAGAATCAAGGTGTGAAGGTAACCACTTTAAAAGTGTCATTACAGCTGAACTGAATAAAATAAGGTAGGGCAGGACATATCTGTTAAAAAGAAGACGGTCGATGAAGAAGAAAAGTGTTGAAGTGGCGTCAAAGAACTGGCAAATGGAGCGAAGATAGACTGAGTCAGAAGAATAGCGGAAGTAGCCTGAATGCGAAAGGCGGAGAATCGATAATGATGAAGACTCATGCAGGAGGCCTGCGGAACGTATGTCGTATCAATAAATATCCACTCGATCATTAGCCATCCGGATCCCGTATCTCTTAGCTATTCTTCGAATGATTTAATTCCATATTTTGAGGTACTATCTAACACTTACTCAGTTTGTCAGTTCTAAAGCGATAATCAAACACCTTTCTTACATATAATCAACCGTCACATCTTCGAAAAATATGTCCTCACTTTCGTCACAGTTTATTTATTTAATCTCCAGCGGTCTTTCAGCAAATCAGAAAGATTTGCTGAAAAAAAAAAGTTTTTACTCGTGTATGGACATAAATACTAGGCTAACACTTATTAGTAATGTGAAATGGGTCCTTTTATGGAACAAAGTAGATCCTCGTCAGGCTTATTATGTGTCTTAAAATAACATGCGTATGTACATCAAAAGGCATAATCTCTATTGTCTGACATATACATACAAATTACAATAACACATTTTTTTTTTAATTAAATTAATTATTATTTTTTAAAGACTTTTTATACGAGTTTACATCCTCCTCTCTCTCAAAAGGTTGTTATACAGTCGCTTGATGTTAGGATTAGGAGCAGATTGATAACACAGACTTTTTTAGAAGCACATTGACATTTATTTGCGATAAAACTTTAAAAAATTATGGCTCGACCTAGCATTCAGCCGAGCCACAATACAATATGCTCTCGCCGACGGGCGGGGCACGACTAGCCTGATCGGCTGTCGCACCGGCGCCACAACGGCGGTCTATATAACTAGTCCCAATATGGCGGACACATAAATGTATGACAAGCGAACAGAAATAAGAGACGAAAGATTGTATATCGAGGTTTTCGGTACCAGTCAGCAAGGGTTATATCATGCTGATGTCAGAGTATATAGAGTTAAACTACGCTGTACAATTTCTATTCACAGCTTGACTCGATCAAAACTAAGTACCGTCTTTATAGCGCCTGTATCGTCCATATTCTTCATCACGATTATGAACCTCGACATCTCACCAAGAGCCAATGCTGCCGTATGATGGAGTTCGAGAGCAGATGTCTGCGTACAATATTGTATGAATAATCGTTTGCTTTTGTAAGGAATGATAAGGTGAGAGGGTGGACAAAGCAGCTTTCCATGCTATATGTATATATAATAAAAAAAAAATTCATTGAGGGCGAAACTGCAGTCTTCCAGAAAGTGATTTAACAGTGCTCAGTGTGATACATGTCAAAAAAATGTATGAAATCTTTTATATTTTTTATAAGATATAATCTTCTTTTGAAAAGTATTGGAATGGCGCCCAAGAACTTGCAAACGAAGCATTGGCTGACCCCCTGCAAGATGGACTGACGACATATAGATACGAATAGCGGGAGTGACCTGGATGCGGAAGGCGGAGGATCGATGAGGACGGAGACTCGTTCAACGTTCAACAGTGGACGGATACAGACTGATGATGATGAATCTTCTTTTCAAAGTTATGTAAATTCAGGATCAAGCTGTAACTGAAGTTGGCCTTTCACACAATATAAATTATAGTAATGCGGTTGAATAATACGCAGATTTACATATACTGGTAATAATAATTGCTTAGTGGGCTGGTGGGCCATGATATCAGCTTACATTAACCGCTCACAGTGTATACAATATGCACACATGGGAGTTGCCAATACTATAGTAATATGCGATTACTAATTAGTTTGTTCTAATTACCCAACACAGCGGTTATGCTGATCGCCGGGGAGCGCTAATCATATTTGGGTATTAATGGCCGGAAAAATGTCAATCACTGTTTCGCCCCAAATAATAATGAAACTAAAATAATATGAAACACGCTCGTAGAACGCAGTTGCTTTGTGGCTTATCATACTAATAAATTCTAATACATTTTTTCAATGTTTTTAGCATTCACTTTAAGATCCGTTTTAAGGAATAAATATTTATTTATTTACCTTGTTTTTAAATGGATCACTTTGATTAGGTCCTCTGTAAAAACCATGTAAGGATCCATGTAAGAACAAGTTAAATAAATATATATTTATTAATAATAATGAAGTTATTACAACCATTGTGTTTGTATTTATATTAATTGTTTTTTGGCTTTGAATATATTTCAGCATTCTAATATTTCAGTAAAAATAAATGCCAATATTCAACAACTGATGCACATTGCCAGCGGGTATAGCTCAATGGTGAAAGCGTTTGCTTTGCAAGCCAAAAGTCGTGGGTTCGATCCCCGAAAGAGATTAAAAAATAAAATGATTTTTAATCGATTTCTGAGCTTTAAAATACCACAGTTGTTGTAAATTTGATCCCTCACCCGATAAATGCCATTCATAGTCTATTAATTAAAATTGGTGGTTGACGAAGGTCGTCCCGTGAAGACCACCCATTCATACTAAATTCCTGTAATAATAAGGATGATGTTCGAAGAAAATTCCTAAGAAATAATGATGATTTTTAAAAAGATAATCATTGTCCATTACCATATATATAAGACATAAGTCCATTTTTATTCCACTGTTACACAAAATTCTCGCAGGAGTCTTACTTTTTAAAATTTTCTGTCTTTTGCATCCATTTACATCCTGCATAATTATATTTTGTTTATAATTTTAAAATAATTTTAATTATAAAATTAACAGAATTAAAACTTTTGATTCACATTTATTTTAAACGATTACATCATTGAACCATCTTTATTGAATATGGTCTCCAGGGAGGCCGAAACATGTAATGGCCTAAAATAAATGTCAATCAAAACTAAGTATTTTTATTTTCTTAATTTTTTAATTAAAATTAATTTAAATTTATAATTATCCAGTTTCACCAAGTATTTTCAGTTGATAACATAAAATTGTTTATTTATTTTCTAACAGAGAGCATAAGATAATATTTAAAAAATAATGTGATGCAGATATATGTAATACATTTGCCTTTTAGGATAGAAAAACAGAGTATCAGTTGCATAAATACATCTATGGAATAAAATAATAAAAAATACATGTATAGTAGTGAAAAATATACGAGCTACGTATTTTTGTGAAATACAATTTTCGTTGAAAATTTGATTAAAAACCACTCGCTATCGCTGGGTGAAATTCTATGTTAAATATTATGATTTCATCGCGCGCATTTTTAATATTATATGTCATATTTTCGGCATATCTTTTCGTCATTGAAATTTTTTCCACATATTGACTCGGGTTCTGGAATAAAATAATATCACAAAGACTGTTAGCCGCGGTTTATTTTCGAAGCTCACTGTTTTGAAAGGGAATTATTTTCACATATGAAAAGTCACTATTTTTATATTACATGTCGAGACGAAAGCAAAAGCTCAGTACTCGTAATAACAGTGAATGCTCAATTTATTTAACTCGAAGGAATGTAAAAGTATTCCGTATGGAAAATATTTATTATTAATTTATCGTAACAAAATTATTTTAATGCGATACACGTGTTTCATGAAAGCATGTGATTTTTTGTCGGTAATGGAGAAAACACATGTGTTTATCATTTTAAGTATTTTGAAGATGTTATGAATTGTTGAAAACATATATTTAATGTATGTTTTGTCGGGGAATGAGTGGGTTCGTTATGTTTGCGAATGTATTGGGATATTGTTGGTGTTTAATAATTTGTTTCTTTAAGAAGACCATGTTACTATATCTTCTTAGTAGTATCAATCCGGTGGATTGGTTTGCAGCAACAGAATCTTGCATCTCGATCTCCACTCCTCTCGATTCTCTGCAGTCCTCTTCAGCTCAGCATAAGAGCTACAACTCATGTCCTCGAACACTTGCTGCAAATACTCCCGTCTAGGGCACCCTCTACAGTTTCTACCCTCAACCATACCTTCCATAATGTCGTGAAGAAGACCATCGTGGCGCACGATGTGACCGATTTATTGGGCTTGCCTCTCTGAGATGGTTCTTACTTGGTGCGAATCCTCCTTGATAAGGCTGAGAACCTCATTGTTCGTCTCTTATTACAATATATAAGGATGGAAACCGAGATGATGAAAGAGCATTAAAGTACATTTTTCTGTAGCATGTTTGAATTTTTTTTTTTTTTTTTGTAACTAGAACTAGACTCATAGCTGTCGTCATCATCAGCTTGTATCCATCCACTATTGAACGTAGGCCTCGCGCATGAGTCTACATTCTTCTTGATAATTATAATATAATAAATTAATCGCCCTTATCATCCAGGCTACTACCGCTTTTCTACTGATATCGTTTTTGTTCTGTTCATTTTGCAAGGGTTCAGCCAACGCTCCGTTTACCAATTCTTAGATGCCAATCCAATACTTTTCTTCCTCATCTACCTTCGTCTACTCAGCAGATATGTCCTGAAAATTGAAACTTGAGTGTGCTTATTTTTTGATAAGCCTCCACTACTTGAGTTTCTTCTTCGAAAATCTTCATTTTGGATCCTGTATTTTAGAACACAGCATAGATCTTACTATCAGATATGAATAAAAGATTTTTTAGAATTTATTCCACATATATTTTTTTGGCGACATGTTTCAGCCAGGTTGGGTGGCCAATATCTGATATTATGGAATTCCACCAAAAAATATCGATCAAAAAAATCGAAATAATAGATTTTTCTATGGCACATTGAATGATCAGCGCCAAAAACTAAAATAATGCCTTGGTTAAGGGGCTTAGTTTTAAGATATTGGGATTTTTTTGCTTTGAAAATGTACTGAAGTTTTTTCGAATGCTGCCCGTTCCAATTATACGAGTATATGCCTGTTTTTTCAAGAATAGATCTTTCCACGGTACGTTTTTAACCATTATTGTATGTGTAAGATCAGGTATTCGATAAGTACTTGCAAATTTCATAAAATCTTGTATATTAAAATTTCTACATATACTGAAGTATTGGTAAGTTTTCAGTATATTCGATAGCAATGACGCTTACAAAGCGCTATGATCATAAAATAAATCTAAGGGAGTTTCTGTTCCTGAAAAAGGGCCTTATTTCGTCCAGTCAGCTTTAAGGCCCCGAGAGGGTTCCGCACGCCCGAGTGTAAAATGCGATCATGCAAAGGCCGAGATAATCAGGCCCTTCGCAGGCCGCGACTGTTGGGCCGTGCTTGGGACAAGCCAACCGTAGAAGACACGAAGGCTAACAAACTTGCTAAGTGCTGGGTAAACATTATATGATGCATCACGTGGACTGGAAAGGGATGATGAAGAAAGATGAAAAAATCCTTTTCATTATATATATAGCCGGGCGGCATAGTTCAGTGGTTAAAGCGTTTGTTTATCATTCAGACTCTGTCGCTTCAAATCCAGACCAAGCTTGATTTTTAAAAAATAATTAATTCAAATATAAGCTCTATAAATGCCCCCGTTAGGGTTGAGCTACCCTTTAAAGACAAAACAAAAATTGTCCAGCTCTCGGGGTGATCATCCGAACACCTTAAAAACGCTGGTTATTGAACAATCAAATATTTCTATAGTTCCACAGCTGCAGTCCATGCAATGCGGGCTCTTGCCCTGGAAGCTCCCGGGAACCATATATGTTCCCATGTAGACCATCAGGTATAGGAGTGTTCTGGAACAAAGTATAGACAATCTGAGCTTACTGAACTGTGAAACAACAATTTGTGGTTTCCGTATGCTCCAAATAAGTTCAAAATATATAAATGAATGTATATATGTTTCCCAACTTGAGAGCAGACACCTGCGTAGAATACTGGGGTACGATGGTTTGACTTTATAAGGAATGTTGAGGTGATAGAGCGGACAAGGCGGCCTTCCATACTAGTCAATCAAAAGGCGAAGGTGAACCTGGCTGGGACAAATTCTAATAATGCCGCGGTAAAACATAAAGTATAGCTGCCTTTTCTTCAAGTCAATGTTTTACGCCTTCGTGGAAGGCTATCGAGAACTATAAAAATAATGTAGTCATCGCAGCTGCGGGAGGCGGAGCTGACGTGGGAAGAAGCGAAGACATTGGCGGCTGACAGAGCTTTATGGCGACAGTTCGTGAATGCCATATGCTCCAATTAGGAAGTGCACATGGTATGATGATGATTATATCAAAGAACATTTGGGAATAATTTTATTAATATAATTAAATACTTATTTTCTCGCATCCAGGAAAGCAGCGTCTCGCGTTAAATGAAATGTTTTTAGTTCGTAGGTTACACGGAGAGATTAAAAATTGAGGCTTTTGGATTGAGCCATTTGATCATTCAATAATTAAAACTTACTATTTTAAAACTATGTTTAATAACACAAAGTAACTAAGTCAAACGGCATTATTATTATCGGAAAATGGGAGAGTATCATTGAAAACGAAATACATTTCTTCTAGTTTGGAAATAAAAAGCGTTCAACGTATAAAGTAAAAAGAAGTTAGCTGTACATTTAACTAAAAAAACGACAGTTCAAAAATTGAAAATTGTATTAAACAAGGATTTTGAAACTATGTTTAATAACACAGTGTAACTATGTCAAACGGGAGTTTTTTGTATCGATTTTCCGGTGTTTTGTTACTGGAGAGTTGCCGGCGTCCGGATTTCATTTAGTATCCTGCCGAGAAATATCCGATATCGTCCGTTACCATGACATGCCTCCAAGCCCGAAGTGCAAGCGTTCCGGACAAGTTGGCAAGTGTAAGCGGAAGCTTAGGAATCAGAGGCAAAGTGGCGTAATTAAAAAAATATATTCAACGCGATTAAAACGTCAATTTATTTAAGTAAAAATAAATACATATTTTATTTAAGAAAATGTTTTTTTTTTGTATATCATCCGCTGTCATATCGTTCAACCAATTAATATGACATTGAATAACAATCCCACGTTGAAGGAATCTGATCATCGAAGTTAAGCAATATTGGGTGCGAATAATACTTGTATGGAGACTCAAGGATCTTTTTTTATACTAAGACTCCTCGGACAGGTTGCCTTACTCTCCTGCGCTCCTTGGGAGCACTTAAAAAGACATTATTTTTAAAGCACTTTCTCGTTATACAAGTACGGGGTTTAATGGTTAACACCAAACGTGGGTGTAATAGTTATAGTTCAGACGTTAAGACTTAGATTTTGTGACTACTTCGCCGAAGGTCGTCATAGCGATGAGGTTGACGTATCCAATCGGTTCAGTTGGATTGCGTTAAAGAGGCTTTTCCTTCTTAACTCTTATAATGGGCAATGCCACAGGACGTGTTCAGCGTCTTGCAAGGGCTATCAAATGTGCAGTCTGGATTATCAACGAGGCTGAGCTTGAAGAATTCAGACTTAAAATTGCTGTCAAAAGTCATAAATTGATTACACTTCAAGGATTAAAGATTAAAGAAGTTGATCTAACAATAAGTGCACTAGTAATTGCTTAAAGTGTAGTACTTGATGTGTGCATGTAACCGTGATCTTATTTCTGTGATAAACAGCTACTTAACGTAATCTTAATATAGAACTAATGAAACATGAATAGTATAGTGAGGAAAAAATACCGCTCCGTGAACATATTATTGGTGAAACGGTGTTGAATAGTTTCAGACATTATAAAAAATGAAAAAAAAAAAATACTTTTATCTGTCTATAAATGGACGGGTATCTCAAACAATTATGAATATTTCATCGTGTTATTTGGCACAGATGTAAGCGACAGTAGCGCCATGAAATGAAAATAAAAATAAATATTTGAGTCGCTTAGCCCGCCAAATAAATAAAAATAAAAAAACGGTATTTTTGCCCACAGTAGTAGTATATATATCCGTTTGCAAAGACATTTTCTAAGGTAACCAACTTCCGTATACATAGAAATTCCTTTAAATAAACGACTCTGTTTGAGAATAATTAAAATTATAAAACGTTAGACCTCTCAGCAGACCACAAATCTTAAGATACGAATACTGCATACGAAAGACAGACGTTTTACACGGTTTCTGCATGTGGGTGTGAGCTTTAATATTAGTAAGATATGTAGCTTTGCTCCATCTCTATAGTAAGTTCGCCTTCTGCGAGTGACGGGAGGTTTTTGCCGCTTCCAGAGCTTTTTGCCGGGCGATCCGCTTCTTTGTCCGGACGGAAATTTATTAATAACATTCAAAGTCCGAGGGTCGAGAGCGTCGAAAGGGTTTCCTTTGAAGGGTTTCACTGTTTAACGCCTACGATCCGCAAACAGTGCGTCGCGACGCATATGTATCACACTAAATATAATATACAAAAATTATTTACGTATCTTTGTTATGTATTCGATAGAGCTGCGGAAGGCGGAGCTGACTTGGGATGATGCGAGGACCATGGTGGCTGACAAAACTTTGTGGCATCACCTAGTAATGACCATATGATTCAGTTAATGGAGTGGACTAGATGATAAGGTGTTTTTGTTTACAAAATATGTAAGCAATTCATCATCATCAGCCTTTATCCGTCCACTGTTGAACGTAGGCCTCCCGCATGAGTCTCCATCCTCTTTGATCTTCCGCCTTCCGCATCCAAGTCAATCCCGCTATTCTTCTTATATCGTCAGTCCATCTTGTAGGGGGTCGGCCAATGCTTCGTTTGCCAGTTCTTGTGCGCCATTCCAATACTTTTCTTCCCCATCGATGTCATCTATTCGACAGATCATGTGATATAAGCAATTAATAGTTGTAAAGTAATGTTTGGGCTTAGCTGACTATTAGGAAAAAATGGTTCAGGTATTTTAAGTATCGGACTAGTTATTTGTCAGCCTATTTATTTTAAAAAATCGATTACAAAATCACCAAAAAAAATATTCGAATACTCTAGTTGCTCCCGCTTCAAACACTCGGACTTCTGCTACGGAATCATCACATGGTAGAAATCTCATAGCTCTATGAGGAGGGTGAAATATGGAGAAGGATGGAGACTTATGCGGGAGGCCTACGTTTAATTGTGGACGGACACAGGCTCTCAAATGATAATGACGACTATAACATAAGCAATCCTAGAAGTCACCGGGAACCTTAAACATTCCCAAGTGGTCTTTCGGGCGCAGATAAATTGTGAGAAGAGGAACGCATAGTGGCAACTGTAGACGCAGTGTCGGCAATTTAAGGTAACTATTTGTTGCAGATATAGAACGGGCATTAAATGATCGTTGCGGGAAAAGTTGTAGATTGTAATAATTAATTTAAAATACATTTCTTAATGTAGGTATATGTGAAAGGTTGAGAATCTTAGTTTTATGGTATTGACCCCTCGCATGGTGATACTTCAATGTGTGTTATTATATTGGCTCGAGGGCTTTACGCAAAATTGATCTTGGAATATGAGACGCGAGTGTAAGTGACGTCTTTTCAGAATGTGTTCAAGTGGTAGTGACGCTCATGAAGTATGTTTCTACTACAGCCTTTACCCCAAATAGCTCTATAACATTTTTCTAATTCTTTTCAAAGGTCGTGTCGAACAAATTCACACTGTATAGACGTACATCTATGTACTGTTAACTTTTGCATATAACTTTTAACATTAATTTAAAGCACACCCTAATATTATTTACTAGAGTATTGCATTTTAAGATACAGACATTTTTCTCATTAATGTCGGAGAAAAATAAACGGCAGACGCTGAAATTCGAATTATCTATGCACCTTAGATCTATTCTACACACAACGCGGTCCACCACGACCATTGCTTCCACTTACTGACTTACATAGAGGTATTTATATTGATATCATCTCTTTCAGGCTAGTGCCAAAAAGCTTCAACATACGACATTTCGTATTTTATTTTTGTTCGCTTGTCGGACACGCATATATAATTTGGGTCATAATTGTCAGTTTTCTTACCTCAAATAAATTGCAATATGCTTCTCGACAAGTCATTTGCATTGTAACCTGCTCCTCATCCATTCATCACGTGTTCTGATGACGATCCCGGCCAACAAGGAGTCGCCTTTGATAAACGGGGGATGTCAATATTAGTGAAACAAACGTATTATTGCAGACGGCGCTTTGTTGAAAATTGCTTTTTTTATTTTTTATTACGGATATATTGATATAGTCCACTTGATAGAAGCCCAGTTTCAACATGAGCTCCACGAATTTATTAATCAAAGTAATTTCGTAGAGTCTTCTGCTTAGCGAGCTTCGGGACTTCTTAATAATTGTTTTTAATAATCAGAAATACATATATTTTTATCAATTGTTTCTCTTGTATAATATCTACTTCAGGATCGTGTGAAATAAAATTTGTAATGTTTCTGAAAGAAATAAAAACAAATAGATTAATCTACCTCTAGATTGTACACTTCTGTAAAATATGTCTACACAAGGTATTATTTACGTTCACGTTATATGGAGTATAAGAAAGTTGCCTCATGGTTGGGAGCTTATCTGCACGCGGTTTGCCCGTATCTTTGATCAAGAAACTCTTCCAGGCAAAGAGTTCCATGCCTTTGTCCACCTGACGTGAATCTTGCAGAGACGCGGCCACCTAACGTTAAACACTATCGCACAATTTTCATGAGATAACTAAATAAGGGCTGTACATACAAACTGTTTCGCTGACAATTTATAGTGCACTACGTTTTTTTTTCACATACAGGAGAATAATGTCAGATGGTGATGGTGATTAAAATAATCTCATATTTTTTTTATTATATAAACACATACAGGAGAATGCCGACAGGTGGTGACAGTAATTCTGAAGTCTCATCTGTGGAATTCTATGACGCTTACCTTGGTGCATATGGCAAAGCACTGCGTGTGGAGTGTCGATCTGCCAACGTCATAGACAGCAGCCCAAGATTCACGCATCATCCTTTTATTATAACAGGAATTTACTATGAATGGGTGGTCTTCAAGGGACGACTTTGGTCTACCACCATTTTTTTATAAATAGGCTATGACTGGCATTTAATGGGTGAAGGATCAAATTCACACAAACCGAGGTATTTTAAAGCTCAGAAATCGATTATTTTTTTATTTTTTTTAAATCTTCGTTGGGGATAGAACTCACGACCTTAAACTTGCAAAGCAAACGCTTTGACCATTTAGCAATACCTGCTGGCAAAGTTACAACACTGAGTATTTACATGTATTACCGATGAACTTTTTTTACTTGTTTTATTTTTAATTCACATAAAACTGAAAACACTGAAATCACCCGTAAAATGCCAGTCATAGCCTTTTTATCAAAATTGATGCTAGACGAAAGTCTTCCCGCGAAGACCACCCATTCATAGTAAATTCCTGTTATAATAAAGGATGATGCGTGAATCTCGGGTTGTAGTCTATGAGGTCGGTGGATCAACACTCTACATGCAGCGCTTAGTCATATGCACCATGGTAAGCGTCATAGAATTCCACAGATGAGACTTCAGAATAACTATAACCATCTGTTGGTATTCTTCTGTATGTGTTTACATTAAAAAAAAAATGGCTGTGTAGTCTTAATAAATTTACGTTTTCACAAAGGCAAAAGAATCACATCATAAATATTCTACTGACCACTGTGGTACTGATATATGTAGTGTTTCGAAAGTCCCTTCTAAATCATCGGAATCACTGCCATAACTCTGCGATAAAGTGTCAACGCGAACGAAGAAAGGGGAATAACCATCTCATAAATACAAACTTATATTCCACGACGCCGCAGTCCGCTCCATACAGCCCGGAGAGTAAATATTTGCAGGCTCTATTTTGAGTCGTCGCCTCTATTTTGAGTCGTCTCCTTTATTTTGAGTCGTTCTCCTCTTTGTGAGGCGATCGCGCAGCTTCTCACACAAGTCCCTTTTCTTCAACAACCCTAATATTTTACTTCAAAGTGTTTTTTTTTTGTGTGTTTAATTTTGTACGACGCCTACTAAAGAACACCTATTTATACACTTGAAACTTTAGCGAATAAACTCCCGAAAGATAATACAATATTATTTTATATTACTAAAGTTTATACATAAATGGAGACACTTTAAGATTATTTTGAGCTCCTTATTTATATGACCTGTTTTATCATATATTTTTTTTCTTCTGACGAGAAAAACATAAAGTATATGTAACATTATAAAAGGTATGTTATATAGTACATGAAACAGAACTTGTAGGTTACCGCCTGTTGCTTACGGCGTGTCGTTGTTTTGGTAGAGCTGCCATTTAACCCTTTCATTACGGCTCGGTTTGAATACAAATTATACTGTCAATTATAAAATTAGTATTTGAAGCATAAATTTACTTATCTGGTCTATTTTCATATATCACATTGGTTCTTGTATCCTTTAGCTATCAGATGATGCAAAAAAATATTCTAAGAAAGTAACAAAACGATATATCACGTCAACCAATGTCAACGGTCGGGGAATCTTATGACGGCATATGCCGACAACCTATGCGAAAGAGTTAAAACAAAATAGTCAAGAAATTTAAATAGTCAGGCAAATTTTGGATTCTTCTTTAAACAATTAAATAAATATATCACCCAAAAATAAGTCTCCAAACCTACAGCTGTCGTCTCAGCAAGTTCCTGGAGGTCGTCGAGATAGTAACAAGGTACTCGGATATTTATTTTGGCGTTTACTAATTATCATTTCAGCATAAGCCGGCAGGTATAGCTCAATGGTCAAAGCGTTTGCTTTGAAATCCAAAGGTCATGGGTTCGATCGCGACGGTAATTAAAAAAAAAAGGATTTTTAATCGATTTCTGAGCTGAGTAAATTCCTGTAATAATGAGGATGGTACATGAATCTCGGGCTTGCAGTCTATGACGTTGACGGATCAACACTCCATATGCATCCTTAGTCATATGCACTATGGTAAGCGTCATAGAATTCCACAGATGAGACTTCAGCTTCACTATCAACATCAGTCAGTAAAAAAAAACGAAATATATGGGATGATTAACCAGATGCTCTCGAGGCTAGATCGGCTATGTATTAAGTGACTCGTAATAATATTTAAAAAAAACACCAAAAAAAACATTTAAATAATCAAAATACGAATACTAGCGAAATGATAATCAAACAAAAGATTTCATTTTTAAGAATATGAATGAAAATCAAAAATGTTGTAAAGATCTCACTAACAAGTTAAAAATATTTTTTTTCTGCAGTACAATTCACTCAATTGACGTATATTGCTTTAATATTATTCTCGATCGAAGAAAAATTCTTGCAAAATATACAAAAAGACAGAAAAAAACATAGCCGAATTTTTCGTTGTACAAAAAAGTTATTCGGATATTTTTTGTTACAATGCAGAATAAAAGAGAAAGCGATAAATTATGCATAAAAATGTTATTGAGTTAATTCATAACTCTCGAATAGTTTTCCTATAAGTGTATCGAATTGAAAAGTTCTCCTAAATATATTCAGTTGGCGGCAGCGCCTATTGTGTGGCGCACAATAGCCACAAGTCTGGTGAGGCACACCTCGGCATTGTTGCCCGACCAAATCGAATGAGATCATGTTTCGAATCAATAATAAACTACCACAGAAGACGTGCAAGTGAACCCTCCTACTCCAGCATCTCTATATTCCAGCAACATTTTCCACGTTACCCCCTTCCGATGGAAAATATGATAAACGAAAAATCTAAAAGCAGCGCCAGCGAATTTCAATTATCAATTTTATTTATTACTTTCTTTCAGAAATATTACAAATACAAATATATTAAATACGATCCTGAAATAATATATAATATAAAAAAAATATCAATATAGGTATTTATGGTTATTAACAATAATTATTAAGAAGTCCTGAAGCTTTCTAAACAGAAGACTCCACGAAATTAATTTGATAAATAAATTCGTGGAGCTCATGTCGAAACTAGGCTTCTCTGAAGTGGAATATATCAATATTCGAGGCGATATGGTTGAACAGTCCGATCACTCTCCCAAAAAGGCATAGTCTCTGGCAGGTTAGTATTACCTCTAGGAAGAACAAACAATCTGTGTCTCCTTATCCTTAAATAATTATCAGGGACAAACAAACCGATTTCTAACAAAATATCAGGATTTCTGAACACGCCGCGCACTAGCCGAAATAAATGCATACTTAAGCACACATCTCTTCTATTCTCAACTCATTGTATCCCAACATACTCCGTATAAAGTTACATGGGTACAGCCACGGGTAATATACATACATCGTCATGTAAAGAAACCTTAATGAACTGTGGCAGCATCAAAGAAGTATGATAAATAATAAAGTGCTTAAAAAAACAGAGTAAATGAATTAAGTATTTTAAATAAGAAATATAAAATAATAATTGCTCATTTTGTTGTATTATTTTGTAAAAGCGTTTGTGGGGTAATACAACAAGATGTTGATAGACGCTCAGTATAAACATACCAGCGGGAATAGCTTAGTGATAGAAGCGTTTGCTTGCCAAGCCGAATGTCGTAAGTTCAATCCCAAACGGATAGTAAAAAAAAAACTATTTCTAAGCTCCATAAATACCCCCAGTTGGTGTGAATTTGATCCCTCACCCGTAAAACTCCACGGGGTATTTTAGAGCTCAGAAATCGATTAAAATTCCTATATTTTTTATCTCCGTCGGGGATGAACCTACGACATTTGGCTTGCAAAACAAACGCTTTGACCATTCATTTATACCCGCCGGCAAACTATACCCGCCGGCAGTAGTGACAGTAGGCAGAACATACCTGTCGAAGAAACGATAGTCATTAAGAAAGAAAAGTTTTAGAGTGGTGGCCAAGAACTGGCAAACGAAGCGTTGGCCGACCCCCTGCAATATGTACTGACGATATAAGAAAAATAGCGGGGGCAGCCTGGATACGGAAGGCAGAGAATCGAAGAGGACGGAGACTCACGCGGGAGGCTGACATTCTACAGTGGATGAAAACAGGCCGATGATGATGATGACGCGAAAGACCCTGCACTGCCAAAGTACTTACAAATTAAGTTTTTCAAAAGTATTCGAAAAGCTTTTTTTCAACCCGAAAAACGATGAAAAATTATTTAAATGTTTTATATTAGACTGGGTATAATAAACCCATAGGATTTGAAATATATTTGCAAAAATTAAAAAATCTATACTCATGATTTAACATGCAGAATATGCGTATATTTCAGATTGTATTTGGCCTTACGAGAGGATTTGAACCTTTCGGAATAGAGTCTTATACTTCGGGTGAAAATATCGAGTACCTAATACCTTTGCTTCAAAGAGTTTTGTATGGAAATCATCATAGCAGAGATTACTTTTCAAGACCTAAGGCGGCACGGGCGAGAAAGGGTTTCAGTCCCAAATAAAATATAAATCGAAAGATTTCGTTCCAACCCATATCCACCTACTGATGAACGAAAGTCTTCTCCATTTCGTGTAAATCGTCACGAGTTATACTCAACCAATCATTTCACAAAGGATTGGCATTTTTTTCAAACCATCTAGCTGATTATTAGCCTACGTATCTGCGTCCGGTTATTTGTCACCATTCCATAAAATTATCCCTATATGGACTTAAATTTAACATTTAACCCGCCTCACACCAGAGGACAATCAAGTCTTGAAGAAGCAGTCATTCACATTATGATCAGTTAGCAACTGATAAAGATTTCAATTTATATTAACTGGATAGTTACATCCTGAAAAATAGTGGCCACTCCACAGGAGTACTAAAGAAAATGCTTGTGAAAGAGATTATAATCGCATTCACGGGTTGAAAGGAGATGGAAGATTTATTCTCTTTGATGAACAATACGAGCGATAATGTTAAATGCGTGGGTTTTTTAAGTGCTCACAAAATCTGCATGCCCGATAGGGCCGAGGTAATTTCATCTAATTGCATTGAAAAGGACCCCTCTTTCTAACAAAAATAATTTAAATTCCCTGGAAATATGCTCTGAGGTTTTGAATGGGCAAATAGATTTTGAAAGTATATTATACGACTTAATCTGTTTATAATAATTAATACAAAATATGTGAGGGTGAAACTTAATGTCGGCAATGACTTTGAAAGAGCGGGATCCGGACAGGGTTATGTTAGGTAAGGTAAGGTTAGATTAGATTAGGTTAGGTTACGTTGGGTTAGGTTAGTGTTGCAGGATCAAGGCATAACAAATAACGTGATTCATATCAATTATATACGCCCAACGAAATAACGTTTAAATTTTAGTATTATCAGCATTTTTATAATTATTTAAGACAAATCGTTAATTGCGTCTTTTAGAGCGTATATTCTAATTATGAAGCTTTTTGGTAAGAGTATTATTAACTATAAGGAGTGTGTTATATATTTATTTTGCTTGAATTTACTCGCGTGTGTTTCGTAAAAAAAGGAAAGACAAAAGCTAAATTAAATCGAGAGTAATCTTCCCGTGACGTTTTAATTAATTACTGATAACAATCTCGAGATGAACTCACCATTAGGGAACTGTTCCAGTACACGAAGAGTGACGTGCAAAGAAATGAGTAAAGAACGAAATCACAGCTTCTCAACATTAATCACTTAAAGTATCGAATGGAACGTATCAATTACCAGCAAACAGAACATATACAGAGAGTCGCGTTTGGATAAAAGCTCGCAGACTAGTTGTTAGAAGGGAATGAGGATGAGGTGCAGTCAAAAGATAAAACATTGTATAAAAAATATGTTTTATGTGTGAGCTTATGCTATGTTAACTTGAAAAATGTTTTGTGTTTCGATGGCGGTGAAGAGAGTAATTGATAATATAAAAACTTTACAATTTTAGTATATTCTGTAGAACAAAATTCTTTATGTATAATGTAAGACATATTTCGAGTCTATAATCACATTGTGTATGTTTATGTGAGTCTATTGAGTTGCATAATAAATGTATTAAATCACTGAGAATTTTCTCATATCTTTTATATTTCGACCGCTATTGCGGGGGTCAATATAATCGAAGAGAAAAATAAATTTTGCGCAAAAGACTCAACCAAAAATTCCAAATCTAACCGTGAAAACCTAAAAAACAACATTTTGAGTCATAAAAGTTACATTCTGATACTATAAATGAATACTCTGAATGAATAAAGACATTGTCTGAATGTATCATCATCAAAGTATACTAAATTATCGTATTATAATTGATGTAAATCAAATGTGAAAGGCTAACGTTTAACTGATATCTGAAATTATGTACACACTTCATTTTGTCATTTAATTGGTTAATTGTTTTTTTTTTTCGTTATCTTCCCCAGTCCTTTTCATATCTGGTACACAAAATCACCATAAATTACTCCCACTTAGTTCCGTCAGTTCCTATTTATTGAAATAATAATGTTATAATATGATAAATTTTAGCAGTTGAAATATTCATGATTGATTAAATTAAAAAAATATTCTCAAAACTACACGTATAACAATCGGCGGAGGTAATTATGAAAAATGCTGGTTACATCAAAGGGTGGTGTGTTTCAGTCTACAGCAGCAAACTGAGTAGTCAGTAAGACGTGAGGTTTCCTAGAAAGACGGAAAATGTAATGCTTCGAAACGAGTAGCTAGCAAATCTCCAGAAACAGACTTTCTAGGGTTTAGTAATGCGACATGCGAAAGGCGTAACTGAAAAAAGCCTTAAAATAAAGAGTCAGACAAAGAAAAGTCAATGCTACCGGTTGCTGAGAGTTATGACTTATAGCTAACAGATAAAGCTTGCAAGGTAAGAGCGAGATTGAAGGTTCCATCCCTGATGAATCATAATTTATATATATTTATAATATTCTTATTAGCTCTGAAAAACTTGTGTACAAATATTATATATTTGTATATCTGTTAGCGTGAAACTGTTTTCTTTACGCAATAACATAGAAGATAACAAAACCGGTCGAGTTTAGTGCATTCTATGACAATATGTATAAGACTCCCATGCAGTATCCAGCCAGGGCTGAACACTGTATCCAGAAATCGTGTGTTATGTTTGTGTGTGGATTGGAGAGATGGCAATTGTATATTTATATCTTTCTTGAAGAGATCCAGATTGTATGAAGGATGAAACAAACTAACTGGAAGAGTATTCTTGAGCTCACCTGTGGCATTAAAGAAAAACTTTAGAATCTTTCACTTCTTGGTGAACACGAATTAACCGTATATGAGATGATTGGTAAGTGGAAGACGAGTTTGTTAGTTGTGGGTGAGTGCAGGAGGAATTAAATATTCAAGTTCCGAAGAGCAACGACCGTTGTAATAATGGTGGAAAATATTAAGTAAACCAATCATACGTCTTTGTTCCACGGATTACAGGTTAGACGTAAGAGTGTGATTATTTCATTACTCCTAAAATAACATATCAAACATCATATGAACGTTTTACTCTTCTTCATCGTAGAATATCGGATATACGATAATTTGACTCTGTAAGAAAAAAGGAGTAAAGATAACGGGCAAAGCAGCTTTCTATACTACAGTTGGTCAAGAGATAAAGGTGGACCTCATTGAAACATTTACTACGGATGTGGCAAGTGAGCATAAACTACAGCTGCCTTTTATTTAAGCCCTTGGGCTTCGCGTTTTGGGACTTTTGCAAAGAATGTACGGCGGAACTGACATAGCATGAGACGAGGATCAAGATGGTTGATACAGCTTTGTGGCGTCAGCTTAGGATGACTATATGCTCCAGTTAGGGGAGCGGACATATAAATTATGATAATGAAGGTGTGGCTGTAATTTGTATTTACCATATTTTGATGATATAGTACGAATAGCTTTCAAAAAAAAAGCCAAAATTCTTGAGTCAAAGAATATTACTTTAGGGTTTCGCAAGCAACTTGCCAAAACACTTGTTTGGAGCATCTTAATCTACGGCTCTGAGACATGGTGCTTATCTGAAAGTGATAAAAAAAGACTAGAGGCCCTTGAGATGTGGTCGTACAGAAGAATTCTCGGAATTTCCTGGAGAGACCACGTCACGAACAATGAGGTTCTCAGGATAATCAAGGAAGATAGGCACCTAATAAGAACCATCTCAGAGATGCGAGCTCGATAGATTGGTCACATCATGCGCCACGATGGTCTTCTTCACGATATTGTGGAGGGGATGGTTGAGGGTAGAAACTGTAGAGGGTGCCCTAGACGGGAGTATTTACAGCAAGTATTCGAGGACATGAATTGTAGCGCTTTTGCTGAGCTGAAAAGGGTTACGGAGGACCGAGAGGAATGGAGATCGAGATGCAAGATTCTGTTGCTGCAAACCAATCCACCGGATTGATACTACGAAAAAGAAGTACGAATATGGATACTTATTAACCCTTTTATAACGGCTCGGTTTTAATACTAATTATACTGTCAATTATAAAACTAGTATTTGAAGCATAAATGTACTTATCTGGTCTATTTTCACATATCACATTGGTTCTTGTATCATTTAGCTATCAGTTGATGCATAAAAAAATATTCTAAGAAAGTAGCAAAACAATATATCACGTCAACCGATGTCAACGGTCGGGGAATGCGATGCGAAAGGATAAGGACTGACAATCTTTAGTAAGTAACGTCTGAGGAAGGTGTTGTAGTACCGAAACCGGTAGAGTGATTTATTAAACTCTGTGGTATCATACAAAGTTGTAATTGTTTTATTAATCGAAGAAAATTGATTTCATGTTCCGCCCATGGGTCCGGTGGTCTTTCAGATTCCGCAAGAGTTGAGAAGAATGCTCAAAGGATTTGTCGTCAGCTTTGCTCCAAACTATTCTCTTACCGGCTCCAGCTCTAGACCGCGACGCCGGCGTTCCGTCACGCGTCATTTCATCGCTGGGATTTCATCCGGCGTGGTCCCTTTTCATTCCATCCAAATGTCTTTACGACATGTCGCCTATCAACTCTTTCCACGTCGAAATTAATACATTCGTCTTTTAACACGAATATACTAGTCAATAATTCAATCTCAATCTATAACAATTTCAATATTAAGGTTTATTATTTAAATGTGAAAGGTCAACATTTATTTAAGTCATGGGCGGTATAAAACAAAAACATTAATGATTTTATAGGAGTATAATAATAACACTGCGAGCAAAAAATACCAGAAAATTTGAATTTAAATTTCGCGCATTAAGCGATTCAAAAATTCCGCAATGTTTAAAAACTAATGCGTTTAAACTCAAGTGGCAATGGGCAGGATATATCTGTCGAAGAGACGACGGTCGATGGGGAAGAAAAGTATTGCAATGGTGCCAAAGAATGAATGAAAGAGGCTTACGTTCAATAGTGGACGAATACAGGCTGATCATAATGAAGCGATTCGAATTAATCTTTCTATTTTCATGTTGGCACTACTGTCACTGACATCTGTGCAAAGTTACACGTAAAAATAATAATTTGTGTTTGAGATACCCGTCCGTTTATAAGCAGCTAAAAGTGTTCTTTTAGTTTTTTATAGTATCTCTTGTATCAATTGAAAGCGATGTCCACGCAGACGTTTTGCGAATCTTGCTTTCTTGAGTTTAGCGAATAGCGTTATAGAGTAGTAGAGTATTTTATATATTTGACAAGTAATACACTTAAAAAACTGTAATATTATTTGAGTTTATTTTCAAACAAAACATATGTTTACTCACAACCTAGAATAGATAATTAAAAATACCATACTCGTGTAAAATTCGTTACACCTAGTGTTAACAGATTTTCGTTAAAGTCTTTGGTTATTTAGATAACGGTTTTTCAGTACAACCAATCTTAGAAGTATTTTTAAATCAAATTCACACATCCATGCAAGTTCAATGTTAAACTTTATTCATCATTCAAGTGTGAATTAGTCTATGTAGCTGTTACACACTTAATTATATGCAACATTGTTTCGCTTTTTGAGGATCTGCACGTGGATTTCTTTTTCTGTTATCTGCACGAATGTAGTTACTAAATCCCTTCACAAGTGGATTACTTCTTCTCTAGGCAAAAAGTATCCCTATCTTCACAATATTTTTGTGGGAGTAAAGAAGTAACAGAATGGAAGCACACACTTTTTTTTGTCGCTGTAGTCTATGACGTCAAAATTTTTTTTTCCCAATATCTGGCAACATCGATAGCTCGTGTGTTGCCCAGCATTAGGTCCTGAGATGTGCAACTTGTTGGGCACATGGAGCAGCATCGTAGGTGTGAGGCGGTCTGCAGGTCTCCACAGTCGCACAATAGTGTCTTTTCCTGCCGAAGCATTCCCCACCACTCGAGGTTGTCCTTTGTTCTACCAACTCCGGTTCTTAATCTGTTTAGGGATTTCCAGGTCGGCCAGTCAAGGCTCTTGCCAGTTGGGAGGCCTTCCTTTGGAGTAATGAAATCCTCTGGTGTGATTTGTTGCCAGAGTTGGAGTCTCTCATTTTCAGGGCCGGATGTGAGAGGTTGTGTGGATTTCAGAAAGCTGCTTCGAGACTTCAATCTTGGTGTTGGGGGTATCTGATTATACAAGCAGTGGGATGATTGGTTGATTGCCTTACGCATTTCTTCGGCGCATATGACTTTGCGTCTTATGTTCGGTGGTGCGATACCAGCCAAGGGGTATAGTTTAGAAATGGGTGCTGGTTTGAGGCAGCCTGTGACGACTCTGCATGCATCATTCAGGGCAGTATCCACTTGATTACAGTGGGCTGATCGACCCCACACTGGTGCCGCATATTCTCCGGCTGAGAAACAGAGTGCTAAAGCTGAGGTACGAAGAAGGGGTGGTTGGGCTCCCCAGTGAGTGTTGGTCAGTTTGCGGATGAGGTTGTTCCTTGTTGCAACTTTCTGTTTGGTGTTGGTGCAATGACGCCTGAAGGTGAGGGTGCGATCTAGAGTGACTCCGAGGTATTTTGGATGGTCGCTTTATTATAATGATACTTATTATCTTTGATTAAAGAAGAGTTTATGACTAGTCGCGTACACCTTCACCCATTGTGATGTGTTAATGGAATACGTCAGAATTCAAGGTTCTGCCGTATTTCGTTCCCAGACAATTCGTTCAACGACTCATCGGTAACGACGTGAGGTGCGCTGGACGTCTAATATACGGGATAACTGGTGCACTGGATGTCTCGCTAACCTAAGTTATTTTCAACATTTTAACAAGACCAATGGATTTCTGAACTCCTGTGATTACTGGACAAATCCTTAGTTTAAGTTCGGTTAGATAGCCGAGACATCTAGTGCACCAGTTGTCCCGTGCACAAATCTATAGGTCATGACACTAGAATTGGAATACTTTTTTTTTAATGGAAACTTTGGATAGAACTGATAATAGCGATTAAGCACCGAATATAAGGTTTTCATTTTAGATAGATGAAAAAAATCTTTAATTGATTGCTGAATAATTATTAAAATAATCCGTAAGATGTCGTCAATATCTTTAATTTTATAGGCAAATATATATTTTTATATTCAAAACGTAAATTAAAAACTCTAAAAAATGTAGGTCAATTAATTAACACATTGTAATTTTTCCCAATACTTTTCCATTATCTCTCTTAATTGTAGACACGTTAAAATATTTATTTTTTATTGCAGTAATTTAGCTCATTTTTAACGTAATTCGCAAAACATTCTTTGTGATTATTAAATAATTTTTCGTTAGCGCGAATTTTATTGAAACGAAATGAAACCTGAAAAATAATTTAATTCCAGTAATGAAATGAATACATTCAACATTGAAATCACATTCAATGAGAATATTTCTTGTTTTATTGTATTTTTTGATCGAGTGAATTCAAATTAATTGCCAAACAAAAAATATTTAATTTCTTTAATCTGAGGCATATTTATGAGTGATTTTTTTATCAAATTTTTGGAGGATATCGTGTTAGATCGTCGCTCCTGAGACCTAAACTTTTTCGTTCCTATGGAGCAGTACAACCCGCAACGATACGCGGTAAGCATCAGTCTTAGACCAATCCAACTTTTGTAATATAACAAGAAATGCGCTAACGATGTGCTATTGTCGTTGGACCAAATATGAAAAAGACAACAAAACTACTTATATTGTACAAGTATGTCACTTATAGAGTATAGTATTTAACCCTTTCGCATTGGTAGCCAATATATGCCGTCTAAGATTCCCCTATCTTTGACATAGGTAGCCGTGATATATCGTTTTGCTACTTTCGTAGAATAGTTTTTTATGCATCATCTGATAGCAAAATGATACAAGAACCAATGTGATATATGAAAATAGACCAGATAAGTACATTTATGCTTCAAATACTAGTTTTATAATTGAAAGTATAATTTGTATTTCACCGAGCCGTAATGAAAGGGTTAAAGGCGGTTGGATCCTGTACATATTTTGTATATGGCAGAGCGCTTCGGTTCGATAATATCTATAAACATATAGAGACAAAAAGAAAAAAAACGCTTTAGCTGCGAGTCACTTGGTACTTTTGATAGAACAAATAGACCTAATTAGCGAATCCCTTCTTTGATCTTTCCTGAGAACAAAAATGTAAATAAAAGCGGCGAGTCTCTTCAGCACAAAAGGCTTGAATAATGATAATTTCGCCGTTCAATCATGCGAATTATGTTTCGAATTTGTCTGATGATAACGTGAATAGAGAGGATAATTGTTCCTGATAATGTCTACAGTAAAAAAAAGAAAAGCCAAATTATATCAGGGTTCATTTATGTGAAGTGTACAGTTCACTGTATAAATATATATATACATGTTCACATTACTGGTATATCAGTGTCTTTGAAATGATTTTTTAGAGCGCAATTATTATTTACGTCTTTGAATATTTACGGATAGAAATAATGAGTTAAAGAAGCTAATATTACAGACTTTTGTTCTGGAATTAGTTAAGACTCAAAAGATGAATGTATATCTATCTGGAATACATTCTTTAGATAAACTTTATAGCAATTGCTTTATTTTATAATATTAAACAACAGTACATATATTATAGGTTATACTTTAAACAATAGCACTGAATATATAATACAATAAGACTGGTAACACTGAATTGTTTGAAGTATTGGGAGTGTCATTTGAAGTAAACGATATTATTTTTGTTTAGACATATGCAGCACGGTAAGCGTCATAGAATTCCACAGATGAGACTTCAGAATAACTATCACCATCTGTCTGTATTTTCCTGTATGTGTTGACATAAAAAAATACAAAATAGTTTTAACAGGAAAGCATGTATTTATTATTTCAGCTACCATTTCTTCAAACTCAAGAACTCTAGGTGCAGAAATGACTTGAAGCAAATCTAGGATTATAATAGCTGATGGAAGTGTGTGGCGTCAATTCGTGTCATCCATATCTCAAAAAAGAAAGCAGACGTTGGTTGGTTATGAATTAGCAATCTAATTGTCTTTTAGAACAAGTCTGATATTCAAGAAGAGATCTCTCTTTTTTAAAATTCAAAATGTTCGCGAAATCAAATTAAATACTTGCAAGGACAAGAGTCAAATGTTTGAGGAATGTGACTAGAAGAGGGAGGAGGGAAAGGAAAGTAAGTCAAAAGTGTTGTTTAAAAAGTAATTAAGAAACAACGATTGAGTTTTCCAAGCAGTAGTAAAAAACTTATTATCTCAAAATTAATTCATACTTATGATCATAAATTTAATTCAAATTACTCAGAATTTTGAATAATTATTTATATCTAAATTATATATTTATTTTTGTTCATAATTGCTTAATGATTCTTTATGTTGATGGCAGAAATACGAGTATAAGTATGCACTTTATGATATTTTTTCTAAATATATAAACAATATTCTTTATTACTTTATTTTTAAAACAGCTAATTCATATTTTTTGTCAGATAAACATACTGAAAGACATATTTTTTTGTGAGATATTAATAAAGGTCACCCTAGCGTGCTATGGAGAGAACCATGCTCGGAGTGTCGCTAAAAGATAACGTAATCCGTAACGAGTAAATACGAAGAAGAACTCAATTAGTGGATGATACCCAACGGATAGGCACACTCAAGTGGCAATGGACAGGACATATCGGTCGAAGAGACGATGAAAAGTATTGGAATGGCGCCCAAGAACTGGCAAACGAAGAATTGGCCAACCCCCTACAAGATGGACTGACGACATAAGAATAGCGGGAGTGACCTGGATGCGGAAGGCGGAGGATCGAAGAGGATGAAGACTCATGCGGGAGGCTTACGTTTAACAGTGGACGGATACAGGCTGATGATGATACTAGCTGGCATTATTTTTAATGCGATCGTTGAGAACATATACTTTTCCATTTTAATATCACAAAAAAATGCATTGTTTTATATTTCTTAAAAATAAATGTACAATTGCTAATAATATCCACGAATATTGAAAATGATGCGTTCACTATAGAGTACGTAGCTTATACGTGTACATTTTACATCAGCCAACTATTACATATACACATTTATCCAGATACTGTTCATTCTGTTCGCCCATACAAGTTTCAGCTTTTCTCAAAGCTGGTGTTACGTTGATATTAATGCATACAAAACTTTGTCGTTACTGTGTTTATTATGAAGATGGGGTCATCATTGTTCAACAGTTTGCTGGTAAACACTGTCTTAGTGAAATCAAGGCGAATACTTAGATGAAGTAAGAGAGCTTTGAAAATACTTAATTACTCATTGAAATGTCGCTTTTAATAGAGAAATACCTGAAATTCAGTTGCACTCCAACCGCGCTACCTGTGTCGTCTTAATAGACTAATTATTGTGACCAACTTTATTTGAAACTTGTACTTATACTTGTATTGAACTTATATGTTATACCTTAACTTACTAGAAGTGGATATAAATTATTACCGCAGGTTATGCATCACTGGTATAAATTTATCCTTGGCAGTAAGCAGTCAAAATTGCCGTGTCTATTATCACAGAAGGGGACTTCTTAAATGGCACACTTAATTAAACAGTTTCAAGTACAAATAAACTTGAAAATTTGTGAAAAAATACTTTATTTTTGTTTCGCCAAACGTAATATAGCGATTGTTGTTTATATCAAGATTGTTCTCAATGTGACCTTCTCAAATTATATAATCTTTACAGGCATATTTGTGGATGATTTGATACTTGAAATGTTACTTTCAGTGATTTCTTGGATTTATAGAGTTAAGTATAGAGTTAATATCAACGAATTTATCTTTTCCTAGAATATGTTAGTTTTTTCTTTAGAGTTTGCAAAGTGTGTTTTATTTTAAGTGGTCATTTAGCGATCGAACTATATAAGTAGAAAAAAAGTTCAAAAAACGTGAAATTCGAAAGACAAAATTTCAAATTTGTTAAAAGAAAAAATATTCTTTAGCCTCGCCATTTTCCATCATCTCGGGTCGGCTCTCTTTGTGCACATTCATCATGTCTATCTGTCCTGTGTTGCATTCTCGATCAAGCCCAGAGTTTTCAGATCCTTGTCTACAGTTGCAGCCCAGGTTTGCTGTGGTCTTCCAGGTCTTTTAACAATAACAATTAACAATTACAATTATTTGTTTATTTCCTTCAATAACATTACAAAATATTTTAACATCTTAAGTCATTATTGAAGTTTATACATAAAAGTGTGGCCCGTAAATTTATTGACACATTTAGTGTCAATGACCTCACACCCAGAACAAGCGTTGGGAGACTCAATGCAAATAGTTGACTTGTAACAACAAAAACCCTGTTATAAGTAAATCATGGATGATCCACAAATAACATGGCATTATTGTCACAACATTAAACTTCCAAAATTTCACCTTCGTCAACACTAGCTGTTACGGACGTCCGACTATGTAGAAATAAGTTGATTATTTAATTATTTGGCTTCTAGGCGCCCGGTACTGTTAGGCGGTCTGTCGAGCCTGAATAAAGAAACATTCATGGTTAAGGCTCGACGACCGCCGTACTGCGCAGGCACCGAAATAGGATATAGGTAAACTTGATAAATTGGATATATGTACACAATACAAATTGCGCTCTCGAAGTTGCGAGACGTGCGTGTGAGAGCTCCCGAGCCTCGACGCCTAGACCCAGGCAGAAGGCAGCCGGCGACGCGCTAAATGGGAGTGCGCTGATTGGTCCGCGTTCCTCGCCAGGGCGAGCCGCCCCGGGTGGGTCATGGTATAAATATACGTATAGAAAACCAAAATAAACAGAGCTGAAAATACTTTCGAGTTTTAGTCTCTCCTTCCCTGGACCTCTGGACTTCTCGACGCTTCCGGCTCTAAGCGCTGGACGAATAATCTGCTTTGAGGTAGCAGACTTCGTGCCGGCCAGCAGAGCGGAACAACAGCTGCCTTACAACCAGCTGTCCGGGACCTGAGCCGAGAAGACAAGGACCCGCACCCACCGCCCGTAGAGCGGTTCAAACAGTCGAGGCTGACTGGTCGTCTACACTAGCACTGAATCCGAAGCAATATAACACCAAATATGTCAATATCTTCACTTAAGCTGGTTTCAACCACTGTTCACTGCGATTCTTTCGTCTTACGCGTATCCAGGGTTGAACGATGGTCTTTTCAGGCCACACTTCAGGCTCTTCTCGTGCATCATGTTTTTTTTTGACGGGTTTTTTTTTACTGCCGGTTTGCCACCTGACACAAAGGCAGTAGCTTTCTAGGAAAGCTAGAGAGCTGCCGTTGACCGCCAATTCAGTTCATCCGCCACCATCTCAGCTATGAGATCCTGCCCACCACATAGATCCATCATAGCCTCGCCTCCGAATATATTTCCCTTAATGTGTAAATATAAATATATTCATTAAAATCTGAGACTTTGTTAGTCATTAAATTACGTATTTTAATTTTATCAGTAGTGTTAAGTTTTTCGTTTTGAAACGAAGTAACGAACAAAATGGCAATTTAAAAATATATGAAAAAGCATTGTTGCTTATTTTTTATATTCGAAACATAAGCTTCAAAGTGCATATATTTATAATTTTAATGACAATGTGAAAAAACGTTTTAAAAAGTATAATTTATTTCAAACACAAATAGAACCTTGCAAATGAAAGAAAAGTATTTTTTTATATTTATTTATCGGTAAATTTTGACCTCTAAATTATCGACTAAAGATTTTGAAAGTTCTCTTATATTTAATAATAATTGTTATTACAGTAAATGTATTTAATCTAACCTTATTATCAATCAATCGAAATTATTTGAAAATAATTACTTAATGTCACATAAATCGTTTACCAAATATTTTTGAAAATATTAATTACAATAGTTTTTATTTTAACGATTCTCTTCAATCGTGTCAATAATATATGTATATTTTATACTAGGCTTTTAGCTCGTATAAAGATTGTGAACATTAACAGTCAATAGAAAGCTATAACAGAGCCATTTGGTACGCAACGGTTGACCCTTGCCTATTCTTCGGATACCTTAAAAACTACACCCCAGACGGAAGATAATACTTTATTCGGAGGCCAGTGGTGCCAAAACAGTAACAAAATAAAGTTTAAGTTCATCAAATCCACAGAAAAAAAAAATACCTGGGTATATTAATTGACAGTAACTTAAAATGGAACATGCACACAGCCGAACTAGTGAAACGTATACGCAAATGCATCTACATATTCATTAGACTCAGAAACATCCTATCTAGAGCAGATTTAAAAATGGTTTACTACTCCATTGTCCAATCTCAACTGCAATATGGCATTGTCGGCTGGGGAGGAACATACCCAAATATCACCAACCCCATTAGAACTGTACAAAAACTTATCATCAAAATCATATTAAAAAAACCTCCCACATACCCAACAGAAAGCCTATTCAATGAATTTAAAGTGCCAACGGTAGATTCATTATACCAAAAATACACTGTTCTACAGACAATAAAAAGAAAGGAGAATTGAAAACTGGAACACTCATCACTCTGCTAGGTATATACATAATCTACTAATACCAAAATTTAACACACAACATGCAAAGAATGGTTACAAATACAACGGAATAGTGAATTTCAACAATCTTCCTCCGGAAATAAAAGCGATCACTGACATGAAAATAATGAATAAAAGGGTAAAACGGTTCTTCAAAAATAAAAAAATCAGATCTGACGTAATTGTACAAAAATGAGAAATAAATGATATATATATAATTTTTTTATTACATTATAATGTTACTATTATTAAAATGATACTAATGTAAACCTCTCTGTATATGATTCAAGCTAGGTACTAAGTAGTAATTGTATGTATATGATCCAAGCATAATAAGTATAGAATTTATATAAATTGTATAAAATATTTATATTGTTAAAAAGGTATTGATTATATTAAGTTCATTAAAATGTGTCTGGTGGAAATTGAGACTTAGATGGGTCGAGGCTATTAAAGAATCGAAATATATATGTAAATGATGCTGAAATTGTCACTTCGATTATAAAAAATTTATAAATTTTAATGATATTATTTTATATTCTAAAAAAAAAATGTTATTATGTAAAAAATGTAAAAAAATAATAATATAAATTATACAACACTTAAATCAAAGATGAATCCCACGCCACACACAAGATCTACCTTTAAGTGGCGTGGAAAGCGAATTCAAAAAATAAAAAAAATAAAAAAAATGAATGTAATACTATCAAAAAAAATCTTAAATTTATCCTATTATATTTGATTAAATAAAAAAAAAAATAAAAAAGTTTCTGATTTTAAATATATATATAATATAATCTAAGGGAAAACAACTATACAAACATAAGAAATAGAGTCAGGTATTTGTATATTCTTGGTTACCGAAAGCACAATATGCGTAATTGTGCTGAAAGTATATAAGTATAGAATGTTTTTTTTGTAGCATCTTGAAAAATAATCTGTCGTTTGACAAGGAAGTGCAGAAGCCAATAACTGAAATGTCAAGAAAAGATGACATTTCAAAAGCTGACAAGATACTTCCCAGTTGCTGCAGTGAACATGTAATACGATGCACAATAAAACAGAACAAATGGTGCATTCGATTTAAATATCTTCTTTCGAAAGCACGATTAACCAGTATACACATATTTTAAGATCCTTAGTAAATATCCTCTATTATTATTTTTATATGGTGTTGAATTTGAATGAATTATTATTTTTATATGGTTTTTTATTTGATAAACTGCATTAACTTAAATAACTTCGTAAGTTTTCAATGTTTTTTGGTTTCTTTCAAATTTTTTCTAACCAATATATCGGCCGCCATTGCAGGGTTCATATTCACAGTTCATAATTTTGTGAATGCAATGGCGGTCGAAATAATGGTCAGAAAAAAAATTGCCGCACGCGGTTCAACCCAAAAACCACAATCTGAACATTTTTATAAATAAAAGGCAATAAAAATGGACAGGATTTAAATCAAGATTTGGTCAGATTTCAATAAACTTTTGAATAGAATAAATTTGAAAAGTCGGTATAAAAGTATTATAAGATCAGATTCAGCTTAGACTAGGTAAGGTTAAATTTTTTTGCAATTGCATCTTGAACATTTTTATTATCTATTGGGATTTTTTTTCTTAAGTTAGCTTAAGTATTGTTAAGAAAGGTGTGATTAGATTACATAAAGTTAGGTTAGGGTAGGTTGGGTACACAATATGAAATATGGTCAATGTCATTTCAATTCCTACCAATTTTATAAATTTAACAATGTTTAAAAAAAATATTCCAAAACTGTATTAAAAGTCTCGTCGAAAATATTTCGAACGTGAACAAAATATTTTTTTTAGTTAAATATAAAGTTTGTCTGTCACTGTAGAGAACCCTTGTAGTACTGAGTGTGCATACAATTCCATGGCTCCGCTGGGACTTTTTATAGCTCGATTAGCCGAATCAAATCGAAAATCCCTTACCCCGGGCGACCGAGAATTTTTCGTCAGGCGTCGGAGGCCTCCGATCCCTAACAAAAGTCTTGCGCCCTTCGGTCCCCTCTGCTGATCGTAATGTAGCTCTCGAAAGGTCTACCGCAGGTCGGTTGAAAAACTTCATGAGGCCGAACAAATAGTGGTGTTAAAAATTTAAGCATGTAAACCACTGGGTGGCTTTTAGGCCAAATCGTTTTATTTCTATTCAGAAGCATTGAAAGTATTACATTTATTTTTGAATCATTCATTTAAAAAAACCTTCTTTTTTTTAGTGATTTATATTCTTAGCATTCACCTTATCATCCATTTTAATATTAAATAGATAAAAATTTCATAACTGGTTATGGTAATGTTTCAATGTGATCCATATTAAAACAAGGTATGAAATTCTAATCTTAAGGTTATCAACTGACAATACTTGGTGAAACTGCATAATTATAATTTTAGAAAAAAAATAATTAAAAAAATAATAAATTAAAAATATTTAGTTTTGATTGATTTGGTCTTCAGGAAGGCCGAAACATGTAATCGTTAAAATAAATTGTGAATCAAAACTAAATATTTTTAATTTATTAATTTTTTAATTAAAATTAATTCTAAAATTAAAATTCTTATCTACTTAACGTTATTTTTAGTTTGAATTCGGCTATTGAAAACTGTTGTAAATTACCTAATTTTAAATCCAAGTATAGAATGAATTTTCAGCGTCATAATAGATGATTTTTTTCTGTCCGCATCTGTTCTATTCATATTTTTATGTACATATATATATACAGGAGAATACCGACACACGGTGAAAGAAATGCAGAAAAGTCATCTGTAGTTTCTATGATGCTTACTATGTTATATATGGCTTAGCGCTACATGTGTAGAGTTGTTCCGCCAACAGCGCGAAATTCACGCATCTTACATTTTTAACATGAATTTACTATATTAGTGACATATGATCACAACATATTGCATCCATTCAAATATAAAAAACGTGCATTTACTAATTTCAGTGATGGAATGTATATTTTATCTTCTATTAACCCGTAGCTGCGACTCAGGTTATTTTTCTTCAGTTATTCTGTGCAGTAGTCACAATCTGAATTACTTTCACTGGACTCTAGCTGCTTACTGACCACAATTTGAATGATTGCATCATTAAGAAGACTTAAGACTACAGTGTGATGTGATTTTAAGGCTGATTCACTTCATGTACTAATTAGCAAGTGTTCTATAATAAATTATTAGTGCGTTGGTATATACATCGATATATTTTTATGATTTTTTTTCGAATACTTGATTTCTTTTTTCAAATATATGATTCATCGCTCTATTGTGTATTAGTGTAACATTTGTAAAAATAAATATTTTCTAATGATTTGCATATTTAATAAGTGTATCCGAAATATTTATACTCCTAGTGCATTTGCGCTCATGCAAAAAGTCGTATCTACAATGTGAGCATAATAAATGGTCCGTCTGTTTATTCTGGAATGATATGTGGAGTGTATTCCAGGCGAGCATGGTGGGTTAACATGCACGTACGACGTTTTGTCCGCGCATGCATGCGCCGTCATGTTTTGCATGTAGAACTGAAATACGAGTGTTATGTCCATGCGATGAAGATCAAGCGTGCTTTGTCCGGGCACGTTGACATGGAACATCCAAAAGAAATATTTAATCAAGGTATATAAATTATTGTTTTGATTATTGTCTTAAAAAAGCTGTCTGGTATTATTCAATGTTATTGATTGCAGACAGATTCTTCAAGAAATACATAAATATACACTTGCAATCTCCCAGACTCACACACAAACACGAACACAAAACACGTTTCCCGCATGCAGCGTCCAGCCTGCCTAGCTGATCGTCATAGAGTCCACTGGTATTGACCTGCTGTGCTCTCTTGCATGCGCTTGCATAAAAAAGAAAAGACGGATATAAGGATTCGAAAGCAAATGCTTGCGTAAAATACTGAGGGAAAGATAGTTTGTGATGATTAACGGAGACAGAGAGGACGAGGCAGCATTCACTTGTATAATATTAGTAGCGAAAAACAATATATTTATTGCAAAATATTAATTAGCGTTATATTCGTTTAAAAATCGCCAAATTGCCATAAAATAATTATATTAATAATTCTCGCATACTCACCAAGATTAAGCAAAATGTGAAGCATAAAACATCTGCGAATTACATCAGTATCTTACCTGAAAAAGAAAAGAAAAAAATCGTTAAAAAATACGCTTTACAACATTTACTTAAAAATAAACAAACCATTGATTATTTTTTTAAGTAATATCAGAATCATTTTAAAAACTTTTTTTTCCGAAATGGAAAAGCATATTTATCGAATATGCCTTTCAAAATACCATTTCGAAGATAAAGGTAACATTGTGGCTTTAGGCATTATAAATATAATAATTAAGCTATGTTATACAACCATTGAGATTAAATTTTATTGTCCAATGGTTTCGGAGGTAACATTTTGTCTTCACGCACAACATTAAGAGCTTGTGTCCTGCAGTTTTCAGCATGTATTACGAACAAAATTTCATTATTTCACTAAAACATATGATTCAACAAGTAACGGATCATTTCTCGTCTAAAATAATATTTGTTGAAATTAAAAATACAAGGGAACGTTCTAATTTTATTAATTTTCCTGCATACATCGTTAATTTTTCATTAAATGTTTCCTGATTTATCGATATTTTCTGGAGTCCCTTGAGAAACGACACTCTAAAACGTTTCTTCTCAATCGAAAATTATTTCATTGGGGGATATGTCCTGCCCATTGCCACTTGAATGTTCCTTATCATTGGGTATCCTTCAATACTTGAGTTCTTCTTTGAATATCCTTTTAGAGACACTCCGAGAACGTATTCTCCTTGGCACGTTGAGTGAATTTTATTTTTTGGGTTAGAGTTGCTGTTAGATTCCACGTCTCTTCGCCATAAGTTAGTTGATACTGCGAGAATGCATTAATTAACGCCTCAGTTTTAGGACATTGAGAAATTTTTCTTTGAAGATGTCAATAATTGTACTATGATACGATGGTATATAATAAAAGATAGGATGTTCCACTTTGACGCACCTAGATACACAGATCTTCACTCGGGCCTTGTAAGTTTGTAGGATTTCTTTTCTCGCTTGTAACAAGAGTAATATGTCAAAAGGTTTGAAAGCTGACGCCCCCTTCGGGAATCATTTACAACTCTCGCTTCACATAAATTCCTGATTCCGGCCCATCCTGAAATTCAGACAGCGTCCGAGTCCGCGTCACTTTAACGACGAGACAGAATTATTATTGCCCAAAAAAAAACGTTAAAACGCCTAATGAAAAAAAAACGGATAGAAATTAAAGCCGAATTTCTTTTTTTATTCGCAGTCGTAAATTTTATTTCCATCTACTATGAACGGTTAAATGAAAGTACAAAAAGTACATCACATAAATTACTCGAACTATGGAACCCATAATGCAATTTGTTGAACATAGCGGGGGATGCTTTTTTTCCATTCGTTAGAGTCCCGGAGGAAAATTGCTGCTCTCAAACATTCATTCCTTCTTCTTCGCGGTGCAATTCACAACCCTGGGATTCTTGAATGTTTTAACTTCTACGTACCAGATAAGTACACCCGTGCTCGTAGCCATCCATTGTTATTGATCCCAGTTGATACTTGTGGAGCTTCAAGCACTCAATTTAGTACAACGGCAACGGCGCTCCTAAATAAATGGCCTACCAGCACACCTCGATCCTATTCTTACGTCCTTTTCCTCTTTTGTCGATGGTATTGCTCTACTAGATCTCTTTGATCTTTGACACGTGTATATATGTGTTGTATGTTAATGTACACTATATTATTTTTACCTTGAAACTGCGGTTGAATAAATAAATAAATAGTTTTCATCATTTCCATTTCTGCTCTCCTATTTGGAGCAAATGGTCGTCACGGTTAACATAGTTCTCGCCTCATCCCATATCAGCTCTGCCTTTCATGTTTAGTTCCCGAGAGTTTTTTGGTATTGCAAAAGCGTGCAAGCTTGAAGAAAAGCAATTTTTCATCATCATCATCATTACTGAAAAAAAAATAGTTTATGTCCTCCTGCGGTATCCAAAAATATGTTTCAGTTTGGTCTACTATTATATTAAAACATAATGGTCCCTGTCTCAAGAGCAGGCTTATCAGTACATAATCAAGGGTACAAGAAAATTGTATAAAGTAGTCAAAACTAATAAGACAACAGTCTTATTTCATTAATTCATTCATTTGTCCATGTCCGCTCCCTCATATGAGCAAGATTCACAGCCGGAAAGAAAAATAGGAAAAATTTAGGCACTGTTAAAACAGCATTTGATTCATCTTATTTCAGTGTCTATTAAAAATATATAATATTTCAATTAGAATGGTATTAAAATAAATAACTATTAATTTAAACATATTTTTTCTTGCTGTTTATACGAGTGTTTAAAAATGCATATTACATTCATTCGATGTTTATACGAGTGTTTATTTTCATATTACATTTATTCGATGCTTTTAGTACTTTCCACAGTGAATAAAATTCATTGTCCTGCTATCGAGTCGAGAGTCTGCCGATCAAAAAGGAAAGAGACTAAAGCGCCTTCAGCGTAAAGGCGGAGATAGCGCCTGATCATTTGAGAAAAATCGACGTCCTGGTTTCTGTCAGATAGCAAAAAAATAGGGTGTCATAGCCCGGGGAGGCTCTCGTAGATGTCGCGCCGATATCTGAGGCATTAGGGACGCAGCGTCACTGTCAGCGTCGAGGGCTGTCAGAAGCCGACCTGTCAAAGCAGACTGACAGTGAAGCGACTGCCTTTTTTAAGCGTCGTTCTATCGCCCTGCGAAACACGCAGAGATTTCTGTAAATTAAAATAGCTTTCCTTTTCTGTAATGTTTCTTGGTAGGTTTTCACTAATATGTTTTGAATCTTAGCTAAGAAGTGTGTTGAGAATTTATTAATTTTTTCGTTATTTCAACCGCCTTTGCCGTGGTCATATTTTGAATTAACTATGTGTACACATAATAAAATATGAATCTAACAGCAAGTCACCCATAAAATAAAGGTCACCCCAGCGTGCTATGGAGAGATGCATGCTCGGAATGTCGCTAAAAGCTAAAATCCGAAACGAGGAAAAACGCAGAAGAACTCAAATAGTGGATACTACCCAACGAATAGGCACACTCAAGTGGCAATGGGCAGGACATATCTGTCGAAGCGACGACGGTCGATGGGGAAGAAAAGTATTGGAATGGCGCCCAAGAACTAGCAAACGATGCAAATGAGGTTCTCAGCATAATCAAGGAAGATAGGCACCTAGTTAGAACCATCTCAGAGAGGCGAGCCCGATGAATAGGTCACATCATGCACCACGATGGTCTTCTTCACGACATTGTGGAAGGGATGGTTGAGGGTATAAACTGTAGAGGGCGCCCTAGACGAGAGTATTTGCAGCAAGTGTTCGAGGACATGAGTTGTAGCTCTAATGCTGAGCTGAAGAGGATTGCAGAGGATCGAGAGGAGTGGAGATCGAGATGCAAGATTTTGATGCTGCAAACCAATCCACCGGATTAATACTACTACGAAGAAGATCTGAATGTTAAATATGCTATGTTTCTAATGTAAGAACGCTGTATTTTATTTTAGTATTGAGTTTCTCGCTACGAAATTTGCCTATAAATAACGGGACTTTCTGTTTGCTTAGCGTTTCATAACACATATTAAGACATCCATTAGGCCAGTCTGTTTATACAAGTCAGCCGATGATCTGTTTTTAGCTTTCCACAATGAATAATAAACTATTTCTGGATAGGCGAGAATAGTGCAACCGAATCCTTTGTAAATATAAAAAAATGTATTAATATATCTTTGTCATTAATTTTAATAAGAATTATTTTTCTCAAATCATTTATATATTGTATATGACAATTGACATATGTTGATGTCGAAAATTAAAATTTAAACGTTTAATTTATTTATTAAAAAATTAATAATATTAAAACATTTAATAAAATATAACCATATGTTTATGTTGAAAAATTCACACCATAAATTTTCCACCACTTAGCTCTATTAGTTTCCATTCTCTATGCCTTGTCCTGAGGCATATTTGCACTCGAATATCCACTAAGTTTGTGATATACTGATAGCGTGAATATAATTTTAAATGCAATATATTTTTCGTTTATGAACAAAATATTTCAATATAACGTGAATCCGCTATATTTTCTAAAAAATGTAGCGGAATCACTAAGTATTTACATAAATAATTAAAATGTATTAGAATTTTATTTTTTTCGCATGTTTACCCCAAGTAAATAATGGCTAGTACCTACTTTCACTGATCTTAGTATCTAGACATAATTAGTATCTTAATATTCAATACATTATATAAGACAATTCTAAGTTAAATTATCACGTATAATGCTGATTCGTTTTTGCTTTTAAGTAAGCAATTCACTTGTAAACGCAATAATAACAATATACAGTTACAAACTGTAAATATTACGCACATTCTTTTACAAGAATCAATTTGACATGATATGACGTTGCTTTGATATAGATATCAAAATGATGTGAGTCTGGTTGCTACGATGTGGTGTGGATCTATCAAGAATTACCTCTAAGTGTAAGACTACCCGACATACTTCACATTCAACATGACATATAATAATTGTTAATTTACGGTAGGAGTAGAGATTGAATCAGATAAACTAAATTTAATACCATGTTACTATCGATGTAAATAAAAATTAAACTTAATTTATGTACAAAGATTTATGTCCTTTTAAGAAAAGGAAATGCCGAATCATTTATACAGAATAAATAAATACAAAAAGTTGATTCAAATTTAAAGAAATTTCATAAATATTCATGTCTCGAGTATACGACAAAATTCACTGTGATTGCAATATTTTTTTTTTTGCCTGAATAGAATTTTGTTTCAACAGAAATTTTCTTTTCTGATTTCCTTATTTGTGTATTTATTTTATGTAGTTATGATTGAATTTTCATTTTCATTTCTTATTTTAAAACATGATTAACAAATTGTATGTTTAATGGAGTTTTAATAATTGATTTATTAAAATACAAGAGGCATTGTTAAACTTATTAAAAATAATTATGAATAAAACATAATTTCTGGAACTCACGTTTAAATTATTAAATTTAAAAAAAAGCAAAGAGATAAAAATATGAATATCAAAAGATAATATTTTTGTGAAAAACCTTTTAATGTTTATAATACACATTGATTATTAAAAATACATAAATAAATAAATTACCAGGTGAAGTTCAATGGTCAAAGCTTTGCTTTGCAAGGCACAAGTCGTGGGTTCGATTATTATTATTATTATATTTGTATTTGTATAACGCTCTTTTATGACCAATGATCATTCCAAAAGCGCTTCTTTGCCTCTCTGAGTAAAAAGGTGGGCCTTGAGTCTGTTTTTTCGAGTTCGATCCCCGACGGAGATTAAAAAAACGATTCGTAATCAATTTCTGAGCTCTAAAATACAGTTGGTTATTAATTGAAATTGGTGGTAGACGAAAGTCATCCAGTGAAGACCATCCATTCATAGTAAATTCCTGTTATATTTTTTGGTAAGCACATACGGGAGAATACCGACAGATGGTGTTTGTAATTCTGAAGTCTCATCTGTGGAATTATATGACGCTTACCATGGTGCATATGGCTAAGCGCTGCACGTGGAGTGTTGATCCGTCAACGTCATAGACTACAGCCCGGGAATCACGCATCTTATTATTAAAGGAATTTACTGTGAATGGGTGGTCTTCACGGGATGACTTTTGTCTACCACCAATTTTAATGAATAGGCTACGACTGGCATTTTACGGATGAGGGATCAAATTCACAACAACCGGGGTTATTTTAGAGCTCATAAATCGATTCAATATTCTTTTTTATTATCTTCGCCAGGGATCAAACCCACGACCTTTGGCTTGCAAAGCAAACGCTTTGATTATTAAGCTATACCCGCCGGCAATAAAAAAAAAACATTTAACCAGTGAAGAGGTTCAATGTGAAAACTTTTGTGGGTTAAATAATAAAACGGCTGCACCGTGTTGAGTCGATTGTCAAAATGGTAGGGAGGAGGGAGGTGAGAGTTTTTGACACACAAGATTTGTTTTTGTTAAAAGCGGTGACACACAAAGTTCCTCGATCAAAGAAACGTCAGCGCATTACTAAATCTATTCTAGTGACCCAGTGTCGTCAGTAGGTGCCTAATATATCTGTCTCATATATTTATTGAATACAATATGTTGGTTTGGACATGAAAATTTTTAGAGCCTCTAATAAATGCGACAAAAATTGCATGCAATGTTTCAATATGTAATTAAATTTCGCATTTATTTTCGTTATATCTGCTAGATTGCTAAAACATATGGTGGCCACACGTTGAAGCTACACGTGTGCTAGTGTTGTTGTCAATTAGTTTATTTATCTTCCAATTTAGAGCTCTTTTTATGGCTTACATTTGTACACTTTTTGCCGGTGGGTAAAGCTCAATGGTCAAAGCGCTTTCTTTGCAAGCCAAGGGTTGTGGGCTCGATTCCCGACGGAAATTGAAAAAAAAATATTTTTAATCGATTTCGGAGCTCTAAAATACCCCCGATTAGTGTGAATTTGATCCCTCAACCGTAAAAAGCCAGTCATAGCCAAAATTGATGGTAGACGAAAGTCGTCCCGTAAAGTACATCCATTCATAGTTAATTCCTGTAATAAATAAGGGTGATGCGTGAATCTCGGGCTGTAGTCTATGACGGTGGCGGATCAACACTCCACATGCAGCGCTTAGCCATATGCAGCGTTCTAAGCGTCATATAATTCCACAGATGAGACTTCACAGTTGTTAATAATGCTTTGGAACTGGTGAAGCTTTAATTGAAAGCAAAACTGCGGTATTTCAGCATGTGAATAAACACTGATCATTGTGAGTCATGTTTAAAAAGGTAGGAAGTATTTATCTTTTTTTAATATTGAAGCAAATTATATGCTTATAATATAAAATACCTACGAATTAAAATGAAAATAATTAAATTAATAATATTCTTGAAATATAATATCTTATTTCAAAAGCTATTGAAGATACAGTATTACGTTTAGACTTCAGAAAGCTTTCGTCGTAAGCTTTCCTTCTCTGTTCACTTCTGGATAAAGATTGATAGCACAGTACTTCGTGAATTCTCTCTGCTATGTCACATAACTTATATATACTATTCCACAAATGAAATAATGCATCGTGTTTCAGCACTCTAAGCCTGTCATGTTAATTTATTAGCCTCTGAAAACCCATTCGTTACGAGAAACAGCGCGATTTCTTACAAAAAATATGAAAATCAACAAATGTATTGAATTTTGTGTTTCCAATAAAAGAAAGAATATTTTTCCATCACGTTTTTATTGTCTTTGACATACCTGAATCTTTATCAAATTAAATCATATTAATTAGAATTTTTAATGATTCACATGTTTGTATAAAATAATTAATCCATTTTACTTCAATGTTTTAACATATTTTTCGTAAAAAAACAACTCACGAAGCCCAGAATGAAGTCCCGAAGCAGCTAACTGAGATCCTCATAACCTCTCACATCCGGCCCTAAAAATGAGAGACTCCAGCTCTGGCAACAAGTCGCATCAGAGGATTTCATTACTCCAAAAGAAGGCCTCCCAACTGGCAAGAAATCCTAGAAATCCCTAAACAAATTAAGAACCGGAGTTGGTAGAACAAAGGACAACCTCGAGTGGTGGGGAATGCTTCGACAGGGAGTGTAACTGTTGTTTGACTGTGGAGACCTGCATACCACCTCACACCTAAGATCCTGATCCATGTGCCCAAAAAGCTGCACATCCCAATACCTAACTAATGCCGGGCAACACACATAGTCTATCAATGTTGCCAGATACTGGGAAAAATTAATTAACGTCGCTGATACGAAGAAGAAAAAGAATAATTCAAAAGGTTTGCCGGAAATAATGAATAACTCATTTAAAGTATTACAGCCTTTATGCAAGTCTGCATTTATTTAAATAAAACTTATTTAGTTAAGAATCATGTTAAAGTTTCTATTCACCATATTTCTCCCTACTTCACAAACAATGAGGTTTTCAGGATAATCAAGAAAGATAGGCACCTAATAAGAAACATCTCAGAGAGGCGAGCCCGATGGATCGGTCAAATCATGCGCCACGATGGTCTTCTTCAGGGTAGAAACTGTACAGGGCGCCCTAGATAGGAGTATTTGCAGCAAGTGTTTGAGGACATGAATTGTAGCTCTTATGCTGAGCTGAAGAGGGTTGCGGAGGACCGAGAGGAAAAGAGATCGAGATGCAAGATTCTGTTACTGCAAACCAATCCACCGGATTCATACTACGAAGAAGAAAACCCCTTTTTAAAATGATATAAAAATATGTTTATATATTTTTTCAGTCGGCCCATTTTCAGTATCAGTTTACATGCGAAATCGAAAATACGCTGAAATCACATGCGCTCAAATTATGTTCCGCTCACATTATATTCAGTAAGGCATTGTTTTTCGAGCGCCATATCAATTCATCACATTGTGGTGCGCGCCGGCCAAAAGTGGTGAATTCATCGGTCGTCGGCCGGACACCGTGCGATGACAACGAGCGATGAGCGATGAGACTCGAGTGTGACTCGACCGGGATAAATCATCGTCAAAGTTGCGTTTGTCAAAAACAAGCACGGCGCTGATATTCGATTCGGGTATTTGTAAAAATACAATTGGCCCAATTTTGTCCAAGAGTCAAGCGAATATTTTTTTCATATATCACAACACACAACGGGTAAAGCTCAGTGGTTAAGTCGTTTGCTTGCCGAAGGTCGTGGGTTCGGTCCCCGACGGAGATTAAAAAAAACGATTAATGAGCTATAAAATACTCCCGGTTCTCAAAGTCAAATGTAATACACTGATGTATAAAAGAGAGATAAACGATAAAATAAATCAATTTCAACAAGGCTCCGGTCTTTGGACGTTTATTTAGATGGAATCCGCGGTACTCCCGACGTTACCAGTTTGCTGACGTCGTCATTTCGAGACCGAGACATCGGTTCCGGAACATGTAAGAGGAATTTACCATTCCCCATGATCTGATATTAGGTAAGCTCAGTTACACATGTAAAGGTACTATCATCGACAAATTTGAGCTAGGACTGAGATTTTGATGCTAATTTAACAATTCATATTTTTTTTTGATGTATGTATCAAATAATAATGTTTAAATAAATGTTTTCAACAATACAACTATATTTGTGGAATCTAACAGCAAGCCTTACCCATAAAATAAAGGTCACCCAGCGTGCCATGGAGAGATCCATGCTCGGAGTGTCGCTAAAAAATCGAATCCGAAACGAGGAAATACGCAGAAGAACTCAAGTGGTGGATGCTGCCCAACGAATAGGCACACTCAAGTGGCAATGGGCAGGACATATCTGTCGAAGAGACGACGGTCTATGGGGAGGAAAAGTATTGGCATGGCGCCCAAGAACGGCAAAAGAAGCATTGGCCGACCCCTGCAAGATAGACTGACGACATAAGAAAAATAGCGAGAGTGACCTGATTGCGGAAGGCGGAGGATCGAAGAGGATGGAGATTCATGCGGTAGGCTTACGTTCAACAGTGGACGGATACAGGCTGATGATGATGATGATTTATATTTTACAATTTTGTATAATATAAAAAAGTGTAGTACATTGCATTACATTACGTATTATTTTCCATTATAATAGAGTATTTTGGTATTTTCTATTGGAGGTATTCCTCCTTTGAAAGTGAGATGTGGAATATTGCAATGGCGTATAATCAAATATGCCATTGTTGTTTTTGCGTACGGTCTTAGAATATTTGAAAGTGTTTTCCAAAATTGTAGAACCCCTCCCCGCGTCACGGACAAGGGTCGGACAGGTGAGGAATTAAAGGTAAAAGTATAAAAGATGGAAAACTACTCACTTATTCCGCATACATACAACCTTTGTATCGAAACACTACTCTAGCCGAGGGACAAGTCACGTTTGGTGAATAATATTACAATACATCTTCTTTGAAAAAATATATAAAAAGCAATAAGGCAATTCACTTAAGAGTGATTTATAATAGTTTTATATTCGCTATTTATAATTTTTTTATAGATATATAGCATAGTCCAATCTTCTTCTTTGTGTCTTCTTCGTAGTATCTATCCGGTGGATTGGTTTGCAGCAACAGAATCTTGCATCTCGATCTCCATTCCCCTTGGTCCTCCGCAACCCTCTTCAGCTCGGCATAAGAGCTACAACTCATGTCCTCGAATACTTTCTGCAAATACTCCCGTCTAGGGCGCCCTCACAGTTTCTACCCTCAACCATCCCCTCCCACAATGTCATGAAGAAGACCATCGTGGCGCATGATGTGACCGATCCATCGGGCTCGCCTCTATGAGATGGTTCTTACAAGGTGCCTATCTTCCTTGATTATCCTGAGAACCTCATTGTTCGTGACGTGGTCTCTCCAGGAAATTCCGAGAATTCTTCTGTATAACCACTTCTCAAAGGCCTCTAGTCTTTCTTTATCTCTTTCAGATAAGCACCATGTTTCATCAAGATTCCTTGTTTCAGCGACGTCAAATTAGTCATTATCTGGCAACATCGATAGCCCGTGTGATGCCTAGCATTAGGTCTTGAGGTGTGCAGCAACAATCGATTAAAAATCCTTTTTTTTAAGTCTCCGTCGGGGATCGAATCCACGGCCTTTGACTTGCAAAGCAAACGCTTTGACCATTAACCTATACCCGCCGGCATATGACTACAAAAAGAGGAAATTGCGTCAATTCTTAAAAGAACATTCGCAAAATTTGCTCAATCCTAACAGTCATTAACTATTGAACTACATCAACGACATTGTCATAACAACGCGCGCGCTTAACAAGTAATAAATTCACCTTTCCTTCATCCTTTCTTTAGTCTTATCTTGCTTTTAATATACTAGGTTAACTACAAAACTTTTTTATATATTTTTATAAAAAACATTATCTAACAATCATAAATACAGTACGTAATTAGCGTAGCTTAAGTTCATAAGCCTTATATTTAAATATCTTTATATAAAACTTACTTTTATCACCTCGTTCTAGTATTGTCTAACTTGTCTGTGTTAAGATGTCTTCTATTTTATTACTTTCGCAATGTTTCCGGATATGCATCAGAGAGTTCTCATTTAGAAAGTTCTCAGCCAGGACTTTGTTCCAAAGGTTTATGTTCTGGCTTTAACACACTCGTATTAGTTTGATAATGTTCGTCTTATCGGAAGACAAAACTATCAAAAACATTTTCATTTTCACATCAACTATCACGTTATTTATATATTCAGTTTGAAATTTCAAATCTGCATAACATTTTTTTTTAAGTAAACACATTTTTTTTTTTTTATGTAAGCGCATGCAGGAGAGCACAACCGGTCAAGACCAGTGCACTCTATGACGCTCAGCCAGGGAGGCTGGACGCTGCATGCGGGAAACGTGTATTGTGTTCGTGTTTGTGTGTGGGTTGGGGAGATTGCAAGTGTATATTTATCTGTTTCTTGAACAGATCCAGATTGTAGGAAGGAGGAAACAGACGCTGGAAGAGCATTCCATAGCTTACCGGTGGCATTAAGGAAGGAACTTTGGAAGCTGCCAGTTCTTGGTCGACATATATTAACCGTGTATGGATGTTCGGCAAGTGTAAGACGAGTTTGTCGGCTGTGAGTGGGTGCAGGAGGAATTAGTTCTTTAAGTTCCGAAGAGCAGCGACCGTGGTAATAACGGTAGAAAAGACTAAGAGAACCAACCTTACGTCTGTGTTCCATTGATTGTAGATTAGACGTAAGGGTGTCATTGTTTATCAAACGAATTGCTCTTCTTTGAACTGAGTCAATTAAGTTTAGAAGCTATTTTGGGGCTCCAATCCAAAGGTGACTGCCGTATTCAAGGATAGGTCGGATTTGTCCTTTATATAGAAGAAGAAGTTGTTTATCGTTGAAATACCGACGTGATCTATATAATACACCTAGTTTTTTGGAAGCGAGACCGGCTTTACACTTAATTGACTCGTAATATTTGACATTATTCGATATTGATAATCCAAGCATGTTGATGGAGCTTGCTTTCGGAAGAGAACAACCGTTGAAAGATACAGGATCCATAGCAGTCTTCTTGGTGGAGAAAGTATGTACATGATTGGGTTTTTGAAATATTGAAACTGACGAGGTTGAGGTCGCCCCATCGTGAAACCCTTTCAAGAGACATGTTCATCTTCTCCACCAGAGATTCCCTAGCAGCAGATAGTTCCGAATGTTTCGGAGGTTTTTGGAAGATTATACTCTCATGGACAGTGCTGTCGTCGGCATAACAGTGAATGTTTGCGCATTGGAACAAATCATTCACATGCAGAAGGAAAAGAGTGGGCGACAGCAATGAGCCCTGTGGAACTCCAGAGTTGATTTTATGGCAGGAAGAAGAAAAGCCATCTACGACAGTGATGATGCTTCGATCACTCAAGAAGTTTTCAATCCAGGAGCACAGGGAGGGAGTTAGTCCATAAGACGGTAATTTATTCACCAGACCGCGATGCCAGACTCTATCGAACGCCTTGGAGATATCCAGGGCAACAGCTTGCGTTTCTCCATAGCATTCGACGGATTTCCCCCAAACATGTGTGACATATGCCAAGAGATCGCCGCACGATCGACTACGGTGGAAGCCATATTGCCGATCGCACAGAAGATCATTCTTCTCTAAGTAGTTTAGAAGTTGGCTGTTAATTAAACGTTCCATCACTTTGGAAAGTAGTGATGTGATGACATATAAGAAAATACCAACAGATAGTGATTTTGAAGTCTTATCTGTGGATTCTACTACGCTTACCATGTTGCATATGGGTAAACACTGCACACAGAGTGTTGATCCGTCAACGTTATCGGCTGTAAGCGTCATAGAATTCCACAGATTAAACATCAGAAATATCACGTAACTTCGCAGCCTTAGACTGAGGTCTATTTGACACCTAACTGATACACCTAGAATCACGGAAAGGCCTTCAGCTACTCTCTAACAAGAAGCTTTTTGCGTGCGTCCAGTAACGGGTCCCCATCTTGGTCTCCAAAAACAGGACGGGACAGAGAGGGTTTTCACCAAACGAGTATCACCATCTGTCAGTATTCTCCTGTATGTACTTACATAAAAAAAGTGTCTTTGTAAAAGCTCTTAGAAACTATATTTAGTAAGTATTGATATCAGCTTGATATAGCTCCTTAAAGCCGAAGCCGTAAAGCCTCAACAAGCGATCTTTTGTCTATTATTTTGGTTCACTTGCGTGACATCTACATCGAATGTTAAGCGGTGTTTGCATACGCCAAAATAATTGTTATGACAGTTGGTCCATTGACAGTTGGTACAACTGTCCTCTTGACGGGTGGTACCGCCGAAATGTGAGAGCGGGCAAGCAGTCGCAACTCGCCCGTCCTCGTGGTAGGACCGTCCCTAAGGGCGGCCCCTTAACGGGCGACGTTATTGACAAATAAACATGTATCGTGAAACAGAAACAAGTTGTTTATAATGTGAACCTGATCCTGCATCCTCCATCCAGTAAACCGATGTCCATAAATGGAAGACGAGGATATCAGTATACATAGTTTATATTGTTTAAATATAGTGATGATCTATATGAAATTAAATTACATAAACTGTAACATCTTCTTCAAAAATACAAGTGATGTTGATTTATCGTGTCACTTTTCCCATGCAGCTGTATGGAGGCGCGTATCCCGGGTGGTGTAGATCGGCGAATTGTCCCCGAGTCTTGATGAGGGTAGGCCGAGTATTTCTGAAATTTCTCGGCAGTGGATGAAACAATGGCATTGTGTGTTGCCTCCATGTAACCTTTGTTTATCCAGCGTGTAATATCAAGAAAACTATTTGCCGCCACGATCATAGCGTCATTCCTTTACGTTCATGTTTATACTCGCATTACTAATTTATCGCGCTACATACTTACAGGAGAAACAGGACTGCCAGAGAAATAAATAATTTCTCACATTTTCTATCAAACAGGAAAAAAATTAAATAAAAACTTTGGTCGTCCTATTCAAGCGTTTACGATTCATGGAATATTTAACTAATGATTTATAGACTCTCACTAGCGATCAATTTGGATTCAGAAAAAGAATGGGAACCAGAGAAGCAATCTTATCCCTGCGTATGATCTAGGAGAAGAGGATAAAAGTGGACCAAGATACATATATTGCCTTCGTGGACATTAAAAAAGCATTTGATAAAGTAGATTGGGAGAGGCTCTTCGATATTATGAAAGAAATTGGAGTCAAATACAAGGAACGAAGACTCATATTTTCACTTTACAAAGAAGAAGCTGCCATAATATCACTTGGAAATGTCCAAACGGAAGCAAAAATACGCCAAGGGGTGAGACAAGGATGCTCTCTGTCGCCTGTACTCTTCAACGTATGCATACAAAATGCAATTAATAACATCAGGGAAAAAATGGGCCATAGGAGGGGGTTACAATATATGGCCAAAAGATTGATATGATAAGGTTTGCTGACGACATTGCTCTGATTGCTGAAACTGAAGATGAACTCACGGAAGCGCTGACATCCATGGAAAACATATTTAATTCCAACTACAATATGAAGATAAACAGCACAAAAACCAAAGTCATGAGAGTAAGCCGCAATGAGCAGCAGAAAATTAACATATCAATGCTAGGAGTACCCCTAAAAGATGCAAAAGAATTTGTATACCTTGGAAGTACAATCACCTGGGATGGCAGAACAAAAAGAGAAGTCAACAGTCGAATACATCAAGCAAGGCTAGCTTTCAATAAAAAAGCCAAAATTCTTGAGTCAAAGAATATTTCTTTAGGGCTCCGCAAGCAACTTGCCAAAACACTTGTTTGGAGCATCTTAATGTACGGCTGTGAGACATGGTGCTTATCTGAAAGTGATAAAAAAGACTAGAGGCCTTTGAGATGTGGTCGTACAGAAGAATTCTCGGAATTTCCTGGAGAGACCACGTCACGAACAATGAGGTTCTCAGGATAATCAAGGAAGATAGGCAACTAATAAGAACCATCTCAGAGAGGCGAGCCCGATGGATTGGTCACATCATGCGCCACGATGGTCTCCTTCACGATATTGTGGAGGGGATGGTTGAGGGTAGAAACTGTAGAGGGCGCCCTAGACGGGAGTATTTGCAGCAAGTATTCGAGGACATGAATTGTAGCGCTTATGCTGAGCTGAAAAGGGTTGCGGAGGACCGAGAGGAATGGAGATCGAGATGCAAGATTCTGTTGCTGCAAACCAATCCACCGGATTGATACTACGAAGAAGAAGATTTATATTCCTAGCAATTGACATTGTGATCCATTGAAAATACAAAATGTATAAATATAATTTTTCTCTGAAGAATGAAACAAGCAAAACTTCGTATTAAACCACTGTCTCAGTGGTTTCATACAAAATTGTACTTGTTTCATTATTTAATTACGATAAGCCACACAGTTCTACAAGTATACTTTTATTTCGTTTTAATTTTGATGACGTTGAGCACTGTTAACTTGCATACCACCATTTTTCATTAATAGGCTATGGTTAGCATTTTACGGGTGAGGGATCGAATTCACAAACCGGGTATTTTAGAACTCAGAAATCGATTAAAAACTCTTTTTTTTTTAATCTCCGTCGGGGATCAAACCCACGATATTTAGCTTGCAAACAAGCTCTTTGCGCATTGAGCTATAACCACCGGGGATATAATACGAACATGAAAGGTATGAGTACCTGTCTGCGGTTGACAAAATTAATAATACTAAGTATTCACATTAAAATTTGACCAATTAATTTTTAAAATTAAAAGTACAAATATTCTTAAAAATTATTGAAATTTTGCTAGAAGCCCATTTAGAAGCTGTAATAATATTTTATAGTACACACAATTCATCTGCTTACTATTTCAGAGTACCGACGGAATGGAATGGGTCCAGGTGATGATCCAGCATACCTTCCTGTCACATTGTTGGCCCGGAATTTGGTCATTCCTGATATAAAACACAGTACCAGTTGACACAAGTCGAGTTAATGCGAACCAACTCGCAGTCGCATTGCTCAGTTAGAGTTCAGTTTGATTAATGACTAACCAGACTGTTCGAGACCATCGTGGCGCATGATGTGACCGATCCATCGGGCTCGCATCTCTATATAATAGAAACATTAAAAAATTATTTTCCGTAAACACTAACACTTATCAACAAGATCGCCGTAATGTAAACATTGGACAAGGTTATACTTAAATTAGCTAAATTTGCTTTAACTTAGATATTCAGCTCAGTCAAGCGCCCTTTAGAATCAAATGGTTCATAATTTTGGAGTATTACCAACAATATAATTATATTAATAAAATGGTTATTAAAGAAATCTTGAATAAATAATTAAATAATAATCTCGATTTAAATAAATAATAAAAATCTTGCATATGACGAACTCGTCTTACACTTGCCGAATTCATACACGGTTAATGTGTGTCGACCAAGAACTAACAGTTTCCTAAGTTCCTTCCTTAATGCCACTGGTAAGCTTTGGAATGCTTATCCAACGTCTGTGTTTCCTCCTTCCTACAATCTGGATCTCTTCAAGAAGCAGATAAATATACACTTGAAATCTTCCCAACCCACACACCAACTCGAACACAACACACGTTTCCCGCATGCAGCGTCCAGCCTCCCTGGCTGAGCGCCATAAAGTGCACTGGTATTGACCGGCTGTGCTCTCCAGCATGCGATTACATAATAAAAATAAAAAACTAGCAATTCCTGAAATCCCCGGGTAGTGAAAGTCATCAGAAAATGTATCAATTAGAAATATGGGAACAAAAAAATATTTCCTGAGATGCAAATATTATAATTTACATATGAATTAGAGCTTATTTGGATGTTTGAAAAAGAAAAAGAAAATCTCTTGACGAAGATAATGTAATAAGTATATACATATATAGAAATTGTAAGAAATATTACTTTTTTTAATTGGAACGGTTCGAAGAGATGTCAATTCTCTTTTACTATGTAATAAAAGTGGCGATAAAAAAATTACTACCGGTATTAATTTTTGCGAAAGGACATCAGTGTATTTTAGGTCTTCTAGTTTTACTTCTTGGGCGGGAAAAGTGTTGTAACTCCAAAGTTGCTCAATTCAGTCGAAACTTTATTACTACAAATAAAAAAGCTCTATAAAGTGTATACTCTGCAATACAGGTGTTACTACGTACCTATATACAAATTCCTCGTCTAGTACGAACCTGTGTTTGTACTGGACGAGCAATGAAAATTCCACAAAACGAATTGTTCGCATATATTTATAGCAAAACCTTTAATTTAGTTAAGTTTATATATAATAATAAACAAAGTTTATCTCGATAATATAGGAGCGCACTATCTGAGACGTACTTTACGCATCTTTATCGATTGTAGTAGCTCTCCATGGCACGATGAATGACCTTTATTTTATTTATTTAACAGAACCGCAGTTTAAAGGTACAAGGAGTATACATAAACATACAATACATACAAAAGAGAAAAAAAAATACAACAAGAAGAAGAAGATGACACGTATCAAAGATAACAGAGATCTAGGAGAACAATACCATCGACAAAAGAGGAAAAGGATCAAGGTGTGCTAGTATGCCATTTAGGAGCGCCATTGCCGTTCTACTAAATTGAGTGCTCGAAGCTCTACAAGTATCAACTGGGATCAAAAACAATGGAAGGCTATGACCACGGGTGTACTTATCTAGAACGTAGAAGTTAAAACATTCAAGAATCCCAGGGTTGTGAATTGCACCGCGAAGAAGAAGGAATGAATGTTTGAGAGCAGTAATTTTCCTCCGGGACTAGGAGAAGAAAAAGAGTTGGGTAATGTTCGGAATTGATTGAATTGAATGGATATTTACCGTATTATGTGTAAGAGCTGCAGAATTCACGTCTCTGTGTTATATCCACATATACGTATAAACTTATATATATATATACTTATACTTGTATATAATACATATATAGTCAAACATAAGGACAACTTCATTTTCGCTTTAACGTGAAATCTTGAGTCATTAGGGCCAATCAAAAGCGCAAACAGTCTGAACTTACCTATCGACATTATCGCCGAACTTTCCGAATGGGCCTCCCGAAACAATTAAGAGTAGCGGTTGTAAGGGCGGTTGTGAGAGGAGGAGAGCAGGAGAGAGGGGACCAGCGAGGGACTATCATTTCAATTAGTAACTTGGGGCCAAAGTTCGCCGGAAGAATTAAGATTTTGGGCAAAACTTTCAAGCCAAATCCAGATGAAGACTCCAGTTGTATTTGGCCACGCTTGCTATGGCTTACGGCAAATGCAGTAGTAATAAAAACCATGGCTTCTCGCTATATTTTACTTGGAAATCATTTTATTTTATTTATTTCTAGCAATATTTATTTTTCATTTTTTAAGCCATTTTCAGTCAATCTGTATAGAGATTATCTGTGGTGGCAAAATTATATGTAATATGGGTGTGTTAAATATATATATTATATCAGATTACTTTCTTGAATACACAGATTTCTTTAGATGCATTGTATTTGTTATAAATATGATGTAAATATAATGAATTTCTTTAAATTAATTGAATTTTCTTACCTGTCATTAATTGGTGAAATTTGACAATTTTGATTATATATATTTTATCCCACTTAACATGTTTAATCTACCTAATTAGACATTTTCAATACGATTGGGTATTACATTTTAAATGTAACTAAATAATTTCTATCTTATTTTCTTTATATTTAATAAAATTAAAAATATGATTGTATTATCATCATTAATGCGCTTTACTCATGAAAAGTTCTTCAATGCTAATTAAAAAATATATTTACATTACGCTACGTATTAAGTTTTATCTTAATTTCGCATAACAAACATTTGGTCGAATCACAAACAATTGAAATCATATCAATTTCCAAATATGCATTGGGTCAAATGTATTTTCTAATAAATATACATTCGGCTAAAAGTGAATTCGTACAAATATTGTTTCTTAAAAAGTACTCTAGCTGTCTATGTTATCGGAAAATATTCTGGTCAAATAACCGACAACCAAACCTTAATTAGAATTATGCAATTTGAATGTATTATTTCGTATTAAGACTTGTGAATATTCCTTTTTTCTATGAAATAAAAGTGGGAAATTGATATTTTGCAAGGCGTCCAAGGTGCTGAAATACATATTTTCATTTTCTATGTGTACAAAAGATATTGAAAGGCGTTGATCACTTAAAAGTAAGACGGAAGAAGTAGTGTTTATTCACATTCTTTTGTGTTCTTTGCCGGCGCTCCTGATATTACACGAGAAAAGAACCTTCAAACTGTACAAGGTGTATATTTTTTGTTTACAATTGTATTTTTCACAATCAACTTTTCACTGAATACCCATGGTCCTTGTATGTTTTCACAGGTGATATAGCAAGGCGTTTTTTTGAGAAAAATCTATTGATTCTATGACGTACTTATAGATTGGTGCTTTTTCATAGTTGCAAAGTGAAAAGCAGCATTTTCGTCATACTTAACTGTTTATAACAATAAGTTATTAACCGAAAATCTGTGTCAAAACTGGAATATTGAAAATATAAAAAGTTCTGCGGACTCCAAAGAAAACTGACGTAGACGTATTAAATGTAATAATTAATTCAAGCTTGAGAATAATTCGTAAAACAGCTATTATAGAGGTATTAAATTTATTGAACTAGACTGTTGGTAGTCATTTAAAACGTCTATGTTAGAGACGTTTGTTATTATGTTTATTTAAATAGATTTCTTCTCTAAAACACCCAATATTATTTCGATTTTTTCGATCGAAAATTCTTGGTGGAATTCCATAATAGTGGAGTTCCATTAAAAATATATGTGGAATAAATTCTAAAACATCTTTTATTTATATCTGACCTAATATTACATATAAGCCTACGAATTTCCATAATACTAGAAAAAATACAAAAAGTTCTACGTGACATATAAAAAAAATCTTCTAATACTACCTTGAAAGGCTGTTAAGTGTTTTAATTAAAAGTATTTAAATAAATACAAGCCTTGCATCTAAGAATCTATATTAAGTATCGACTGTAAGTAACCGAAGAGCCTTGCTTAGTTATAATTACTGTAGAAAATAGAACAACAAGACATCGTGAAATTCATAAAGCGTTAATTATACTTTTACTTTATTTCTGTAGCATTTAATTTCTATAATTATAGAGTGAATTTGAAAGAAAAAGGAAAATGTTTTTTTTTTTGTAAATAACCATTATTTAATATTTTTTTCATTTCTTCAAATGTTGAAGAACGCTTCTCGAGTAAAATCACAGTACGGGCGAACCTGAGAAATATAAAGAGAAATAAAGAAAAATGAAAGACACAGGAAAGAAATAGAGACATTACTCACCTACATAACATCCTTTGTGTTACCTCAGAGGCATCGTGTTCTTACCTTTACCTTATTCTCAAATGACGTACACCGAGGAATGTACTTGCGAGTATTATTTGAATTATTTTCCCATAATTCATATCACATTACATGCCTTGAGGTGAGAAAAGAATACTTGTACATTACTGGATACCTAATACATACTTATGCCATGTTTTTGAAAAATATTTTTTGTTAGATTACATAAAATTTTACGCATTTTTAATTTGTATTCAAAATTGTATTTATTTCAGGGAAATATTGTTGATATATAAGAGAATCTAGGAAGATAGGCACCTAGTAAGAACCATCTCAGAAAGGGGAGACCGACGACCCAAAACGGGAGTATTTCCAGCAAGTATTCGAGGACATGAGTTATAGCTCTTATGCTGAGCTGAAGAGGGTTGCGGAGGACCGAGAAGAGTGGAAATCGAGATGCAAGATTTTGTTGCTGCAAACCAATCCACCGGGTTGATACTACGAAGAAGATTAAGAGAATAGTTTTTTTATTTAAAATATATTGATCCACATACAAATATATTTATAGATACACACAGAATATCAGCGTACACTGAACATATGCGGTTCACGTAAACCGTCAGAGCAGAAGTCCGAATTCTTGAAGGGGTAGCTGTTGTATCCGAGGAATATTTTTGAGTTTTTTTATGTAAAAACATACAGGAGAATACCGACAGATGGTGATAGTATTTTAGAAGTCTCATCTGTGGAATTCTATGACGCTTACCATGGTGCATATGGCTAAGCGCTGCATGTAGAGTGTTGATCTGCCAACGTCATAGACTACAGCCCGAGATTCAAGCATTATCCTTATTATTACAGTATTTAGTATGAATGGGTGGTCTTCACGGGACGACTTTCGTCTATCAACATTTTTTTTATCAGGCTATGAGTGACATTTTATGAGCGAGTAATCAAATTCACACCAACTATTTTAGAGCTCGGAAATCGATTAAAAAAATATGTTTTTTATCTCCGTCGACGATCGAACCTACGGCCTTTGGCTTGAAAAGCAAACGCTTTGACCATGGAGCTATACCCGCCGTATTCGATTATAAAGAGATTGAGTGATTAGCCCGATGCTACGGAGGACTGGATCATTAAGTCCTAAAGTGCAGTTAACCGCAGCTAATGTTGTAATTTGGGAATTGGTTATGAAATTGTAGGCAGTGTGCAGATATGGAAAAATAATACTTCTCATAATAATATTCATTATGCAAATTCACTGAGAATTGTTGTATAATTATTTAAATAGTATAAATACGTCCGTATTAAATTAATTTATTTTGTGAGCGAGTTGTATTTTACGGGTTAAAAGTAAAATACAGGTGTATTCTTATACTTCATTAAATATTTACTTAACGGTTTGTTTTGTAAAAGATCTTTTTGGATTAAAAGGCCTTTGTTGTTTGCGCCGGAAACTAAATGGAATTAAAAGCTATGCAATTTGCATGGACTTGTACTGGGCAAGTGGAAGCTTTGGCACACGTTAAGAAGGCATTCCTCATTTAAGCATGAAGCTTTCTAAATGATCGTATCACTAGAATGTAACCAATGTAACTATAGGGTCCGCCATCTAACTATTTTTTTTTTCAATTAGTGTTTATTTCGTGAATGGTAACACTTAGCTCATATCTAATTTTACAGATAATTAGTTTTATCTTTCCGCTGAACGAATATGGTTGTGTATACGCTTGAACAACGCTAGGAAATATTGCGACATTACTTTGAAAATCATGGTAATGTTGCAGAATTTGTGCGAAAATTGCGTACGGATTTCGGGAGAAGAGAATCACCGTCAGCTCCGTATGTTCATTATCTTGTGAAAAAAGTGAAAGAAACTAGCATCCCCATCGATAAACCAAAGCGTGAAAAGCCAAAAACAGTGCGTACACCCGAGAATATTGCTGCTGTGGCAGAAAGTGTGCGTGAGGCGCCATCAATGGCGCTTCCATGCGGCGCGGCCATGTTGAACGAATTTTTGTTCACAAAAATTGAAGAGAAGGATATTGGCAACATTTGGTTTCAACAATATGGCGCTACGTGCCACACAGCCGAAGCTACACTCGATGTTTTGCGCCCTGTTTTAAAAAAAAAGTTATTTGGCGGACCCTTTATAATAAAATATGACGAATAAAATGTTCATAAATACACTTATTGCATTTCAGTAATATTGTTTTGTATAACACTCACAAGTTTGATTAGAAGTAAAACGTTAGCTTACCATATAAAAATCCTTGATTCAATCCCCAAGAAAGATTGAAATGAAAAAATATATTTCAGGGTAATTATTTGTCACGCGACTTTCATTACTACCAAACTCTTGATGGTTTTGTATTTTTTTGTTTTTTGTTTTCTCGACTGAAAAGAGAGCTGAAACGAAAAAGCTTTAGATCGTAAAAGACATTCAAACGCATGTTACAACATTCCCATCGATGAATTTCATGATGTTTTTCAGGCATTACAGAAACGCGAGTATATTGGTACAGGGAGAAATTTTTTTGAAGAATTTTAAGTATTCCAACACGTCTAATCAATAAATCCATTTTTCCAAAATATAAAAGTTATTTTATAAGTTCAGTTCTGTAAATTTCTTCAGTAGGTGTAAAATGTATTCCTCGCTTGTAAAAATGACAGTCATATTCTATTTTTCGAAATTGGTGGTAAACGAGTTATCCCGTAAACACCACCTATTCATAGTAAATCTCTGTAAAAACAGATGTCGTGTAAAACCTTGTACAGTGTAGTCAATAACACTGGCGGATCAACACTACACATCATTAAAACTGTGGATTTTATTTTTAGCAGCTTACATTGAGATCCATTTCAAATATTAAAAATAGATAAATAATTATTACCTCGTTTTAACCCATTCATTATGGCTGAGTCTTAATACAAATTATAATGTCAATAATAAAACTAGTATTTGAAGCATAAATAAACTTATCTGGTCTATTTTCATATATCACATTGGTTCTTGTATCCTTTAGCTATCAGATGATGCATAAGAAACTATTAGTAGCAAAACAATATATCACGTCAACCGATATCAACGGTCGGAGAATCTTATGACGGCATATGCCGACAACCGATGCGAAAGGGTTAACAGGGATCACGTTGAGAACTATTAGCATTTCTACAAGTTGTATTCAAGCAAGCAAGTATACAGTGCTCAACGCGAACCATTTTAAAACAAGCTAAGAAGTGTGTATATGTATTTAGAATATTCCTAAAAAAATATTATAAGAGATATCTCGGCATGTATGTTTTTCTGTATGTTTTTAAATATAATATATATATAAAGGGATGGGGCGAAGAAAAATACATAATCCCGTTACTTTCACACTGGCGGTCGTGCTAACACATTATTACACGGAAGAAACAAAGAGGCTATGGATTTTCTCAAGAGAAGAGTGTGGAAGAAATTGGTGTGAAAAAAATACGGCAGGGTTTTATTTTTTCTACTTCGTGTCCAGGACGCGTGATGGGCGGCGAAGAATTGGTCCGCCCTTTGGGGACGTTAAATATGAGCAATTTGTACTTAATTCCTGTGCGGGAGATACAACTGGCTATTTGTTATTATTATGGGGAGAAAAATGGTTAGTACAGAAATGAGCGCTCGGCCAGATAAGGGGATTTTTCAGCAACGGTCTCAGTGAATATTGCGAGCAGAATCGTTTTTTTTTTTTGATGCGGAGAGTGAAGGATCAAATAGGATGGAGACTCATGCGGGGGGCCTACGTTTAACAATGTACGGACACAGGCTAAATATGATGATGATAAATGTCTGCTAAACAATCCGTTATTTTCGTTTTTTCCATAGTATGCTTCTCATTTGTAACAAGTGATAATTAAAGAAATCATAAATTCTACCACACAGTTTTCTCAGCTGCCATATTACTTTTTTATGTTAGCACATACAGGAAAATACCGGCAGATGGTGATAGTGATTGTGACATCTAATCTGTGGAATCCTATGACGCTTACCATAGTGCATATGGCTAAGCGCTGGATGTGGAGTGTTGATCCGCCAACGTCATAGCTTCAGCCCGAGATTTACTCGTCATATTATTATTACAGGATTTAGCTATAAATGGGTGGTCTTCACGGAACGATCTTCGTCTACCACAAAATTAAATTAATAGGCTATGACTGTCATTTTACAGATGAGGGAACAAATTCAGACAAACCGGGGCATTTAAAAGCTCAGAAATCGATTAAAAATATTTATTTTTTAATCTGCGTCGGAGATCGAACCCACGACCTAGGCTTGCAAAGCAAACGCTTTGACCATTGAGCTATTCCCTTTTTAAATTTCTACCTTATTAACTATTGCTGCTTTATTTATTTTTCTACCATTTCCGCTCCATATTTTGGAGTATATGGACACCACAAATTGTTGTTTACCATTCCTCTAAGCTCAAATTGTCTACTTCTTGTCCTAGGACACCTGTATACCCGGAGATTTACATGGAAACGGATGATTCCCGAGAGCTTCCAAGATAAGAGCCCGCGAATTCTGCATAGAGTGCGGCTGTAGGACCAGAAATATTTGAGTGTTGAATAATAAGCGTTATAAATGAGATTGGATGATCAGCCCGACGCTCCCGAGACTAGCACAATTTTTATTTTTACTTAATAAGTGGCTCAACGCTACCAGTTAGCAGGGATTTACATAAGACGCAAAGTCATATGCGCCGAAGAAATGCGTAAGGCAATCAACCAACCGTCCCACTGCTTGTATAATCTGATACCCCCAACACCAAGATTGAAGTCTCGAAGCAGCTTTCCGAAATCCACACAACCTTTTACATCCGGCCCTGAAAATGAGAGACTCCAACTCTGGCAACAAATCGCACCAGAGGATTTCATTACTCCAAAGAAAGGCCTCCCAACTGGCAAGAGCCTTGACTGGCTGACCTGGAAATCCCTAAACAGATTAAGAACCGGAGTTGGTAGAACAAAGGACAACCTCGAGCGGTGGAGAATGCTTCGGCAGGGAGAGACACTATTGTGCGACTGTGGAGACCTGCAGACCGCCTCACACCTACGATGCTGCTCCATGTGCCCAACAAGTTGCACATCTCAGGACCTAATGCTGGGCAACACACGAGCTATCGATGTTGCCAGATATTGAGAAAAAATAATTTGACGTCGCTGACACGAAGAAGAAGAAGAAGAAGCAGGGATTTGATTAAAAAAAACAAGTTTGGTCGGGATTTGAACCGAGAGCGTTTGAATGACAAAAAACGCTTTGTCCGCTGTGCTATGCCACCCGGCAAATAATATACATAAGAATGGGAAAAAAATATTAAATATATCATAATTTTTATAATTGCGCTTCTAAAAATTCACTTAGTACGGTTCTGGTCATCGTGAGCGCCACTCAAAGGTATTTGTCCACAGAGCAGTGAAATGTGGCGTGAATTATGAGGGTCATTCCATGTCCAATAATCCAGGGGCGGGGGAGGGAAGGCGCAGAAAAAATATTTTTTGCACGCAAGGGCCGCAGTTTTATTTTTTGTAAATTTGCCCGGGCCCCGAGTCATTAGGGATTTTAGAGGGTTCCCAATTTATTGGGAATGCGGGGGATGCCTAACCCTCGTTAATAATGTGAACTGACTCGCCATAGATAAGGCCGAGAAGCCCGACGCATAACTCAAATATGTAGGAAGAAGCTTTTTTTAGCAGGGCTACAATTTTTCTCCTGTATCATCCCCATTCTTCTTTGCTGCTGTGAAACTTGGCATCTCACCAAAAACTTAATGCGTTTCATCAAGCAGATGATTGCAGAGAATACTGGAGGAAATATGGTTTGTTTTGGTTTGTACTATGATTTTTTGACCAATGATAAAAAAAGTTGACAAGGCAGCCTTCCATACTAATGCATTCGGTCTAGAGGTGAAGGTGGGACCTGGTTAAGACTGACATCAGCATGATAGAGCCCTTGCTGACTGGTACCGAAAACCTCGAAATACAATCTGTCGTTTCTTATTTCTGCTCGCTTGTCGTACATGAATGTGTCAGCCATATTTTCATTTGACACTGGATATATAGACGCCGCTTGGGGCGCCGGTGCGACAGCGCCGACGAGCGCGATCAGTCGTACCCCGCCCGTTGGCGAGAGCATTTTGTATTGTGACTATGCTGTGACTAGGTCGAGCCGGAATTTTATCAATTTGTAACGTAAATATATGTCAATGTGCTTCTGAAAATTCTTTGTTTTGCTGACCTGCTCCTCATCATGCCCTCACGCGACTGTATAACACCATTTTGAGAGAGAGAAGGATGTTAAGACATATACTTTGGGTACCGCAAAAGAGCATAAACTACATTTGCTGAAAAAGCATACTTCTATTAATTTACCTAGAAAGAGTGTAGTTCATAAAAGAGAATAATATTTTTTAAGAAATCGTTGCGCAAAGTTTTTGTCCATGAAAACTTATTCGTCATATATTTTGAGTCATAAAAAAATATATTATCATCATCACCAAATCAACTCCCTTAACTAGTGCATATGATCTTCACGAATTGCCGTCACAAAGCTCAATCAACCACCATGGTCCTCGCCTCATCACATTTCAGCCCTTCCTCCCGCAGCTTCGCCGAGAACATTCTATGTATAGTTTCCGACGGAGGCGCGAGCACGGAATTTTGAATAAAAAGGAGCTGTCTTTAATGCTCTCCTGTGGAATCCGTATTAAATTTCCCAGCCATGTCCACCTTCGTTTCTTGAGCGACTATAGTATGGAAGGCTGCTTTGTCCGCTCTCTAATCTCTTTATTCCACGTGAAGTCAAATCATCATACTCCCAGAATTCTAAGCAAACATCTGTTTTAGAAACTTATCATATGGCTGCATTGGCTTTTGCACGAGCTTGAAACTGCTTGTCTGCGATATCTCCAAAACAAGAGTACCGATAAATAAATATAAGTCAGTCTCAGTGTTTTTATCATTTCTTCGGCAGTAGCCTTTGGATTGGAGCCCCAAAATACCTTCTACACTTAATTGACTCAATTCAAAGAAGAGCAATTCGTTTGATAAACAATGACACCCTAACCTAACCTAACCTAACCTGCGGCAGTTGTATGCTGAAGGTCGCATTACGGCCGGTGGCATGTCATTCCGCCTGGGCCGAGAAATTGTAAAGTTGTATCGTAAATATATGTCAATGTGATTCTGAAAAAGTCTGTGTGTTATCAATGTGCTCCTTGTCCTGCCATCACGCGACGGAATAACACCTTTTTGAGAGAGAGGAGGATGTTATTATATACATTATCAATGGTGTGAATATGATAGATCAAAGTTGAAATATTGTTGTAGCTATTTTTTCTACGCGAATTCACTTACTCTAGAAGGCGTTTATAAATTGAGCAAAGCGTTTTTAACGCTTCGAGCAAACTAGCGTTCTAAATGACCCGATTTTTATGCCGCCATCAATTTCGTTCACCGGAGGTTGCCGCAGGTGTCTTTTTTAATTTCCCACCTAGGGACGTCGCCACCTGCACCTGCATTATTAATGTCCTTTGCGATTTTTCAGAGCGTTCCAATTTTTCAGCGGAGACCAATTTTTCAATGAAGCAAACGACACCCAAGGAGATTACCTCACCCACTCTTAACCTGCAAGGCTCCTCAATACATATAAAAAATGCTCAAAAAACAATATCTTCGAATTGTATTTTTACCAGATGTCATTGAAAATTAAAAATCTCTGCAATCAAATGTACACCTTGCAATATATTTATATATTTATGTAATCGCATGCAGGAGAGCACACCTGGTCAAGACCATTGCACTCTATGACACTCAGCCAGGGAGGCTGGACGCTGCAAGCGGGAAACGTGTGTTGTGTTCGTATCTGTGTGTGAGTTGTGGAGATTGCAAGTGTATATTTATTTGTTTCATTAAGAAATACAAATTGTAGGAAGGAGGAAACAGACGCTGAAAGAGCATTTCATAGCTTACCGGTGGCATTAAGAAAGGAACTTTGGAAACTGACAGTTTGACCGGTTAACCGTGTATGGATGTTCGGTAAGTGTAAGACGAGTTTTTTCGGTTGTGGGTGGGTGCAGGATGAATAAGTTATTTAAGTTCAGAAGAGCAGCGACCGTGGTAATAACGTTAGAAAAGACTAAGAGAACCAATCTTACGCCTGTGTTCCATTGATTGCAGGTGAGACGTAAGAGTGTTATTCTTTATCAAACGAATTGCTCTTCTTTGAACTGAGGCAATTAAGTTTAGAAGGTATTTTGGGGTTCCAATTCAAAGGTGACTGCCGTATTCAAGGATAGGTTGGATTTGTCCTTTATATAGAATAAGAAGTTGTTTATCGTTGAAATACCGACGTGATCTATATAATACACCTAGTTTTTTAGAAGCGAGAACGGCTTTACACTTAATTGACTCGTAATATTTGACATTATTCGAGATTGATATACAGCTCCTGATGCCTACCAGAGCGAGATGCGTAGAATAAAAAACATTTTAGACACTGCCAAGTGGATAGACCCTGATCACTGGTCTACCCAGCTTATAACTAAGCACAGCGATTTTAAAGGCATACTTAACTTATTTAACAAATTGATAAAAAATAATAAATTGGAGAACAAATGAACGGCGGTCGCTGCGATTCTAACCATGAACCTTTTGCAAATTAATATTTAATTTATCGCCGGCCCGTAATGTCATATGAGATAATGTGTGCTATAAATTTGTATGTTTAATATTGTTCATCATTATCATTTCCAGATCCGTTCCCTTAACTGGAGCATATGGACATCACGAGCCACCGCCATAAAGCTCTGTTAGCCGCCTTGGTCCTCGCCTCATCCCATATCAGCTCCGCCTCACGTTACTCTGCCGAGTACATTATGTATATAGTTTCCGACGGCTTTCTAGGACAGTGAGACCCCAAGGGCTTGAAGAATTTGCAGCCGTAGTCAATGCTCTTCTGCGGCACTCGTAAGACAAATCCTACCCAGGACCACCTTCGTTTCTTGAAGCACTATATTATGATTATACTCTTTGCCTCACCCATCAGCTCAGCCTTCCACAGCTCCGTCGAGAATCAAGTTTTTTCCTTGTATAGTTCCCAACGGCCTTCCAGAATGGCGCAAGCCAAGGGGCTTGAATAAAATGCATTTGATTCATGCAGAAGATCTATACCAATATTGGTATATGTTCAATTATCTATAAATATTAGAGTATTAAAATATTTTTAAAAATCCACCAAAATCAATTTAGATGTATTATGTCGTATGTGAAAGCATATTTGATATAGTGCACAAGAGTTAATGGTGCAAAGATAAAAATATATGGTCTAGAGATCATTGCTTACTTGTCTATTAAAGCGCTATTAGCAAAATTAAATAGTATTTATTTTAATGGCTTCTTTAACTCCGCTGTAAAAATGCTAATGCCTTAAAAGTAGGACACGGAAAGGTTTATGAGAAATGTTTTTACGATCTCGTAAAACATGCATTAAATTTCAAATGTGCCATAACATCTAATTTATATTCCAGTAATTTAATAATCAATATTAAATAAGATAAATTCAAGAAAAAGTTTCCTACAGTCGACAACGGAACTGGTGATACCTGAGGCCACCCTCCGGCTGAACATGTGGAAAATAGGAAATTCTTGGATTGCCCCAAAAGAGGACCTAGCCCCTGGGCACAACCAGGGGTGGAATATATGGAGGTTCCTTAATAGACATCGGACCGGAGTATGCAAGACGGGGACACAAATGAAAGCCTGGCAGTTTTACAGCGGACCGACTGAATGTGACTGCGGCGTGGAGCAGACCCTGTCACTTTATACGGGGTATGTTGGGATACAATAAGTTGAGAACTAGAAGAGATGTGTACTTGAGTATGCATTTCTTTCGCCTAGTGCGCGGCGTGTTCAGAAATCCTAATATTTTGTTCGAAATTGGTTTATTTGACCCTGACAATTATTTAAGGATAAGGAGGCACAGATTGTTTGTTCTTCCTAGAGGTAATACTAACCTGCCAGGGACTATGCCTCTTTGGAGAGTGATCAGACTATTCAACGATGTCGCCTCAAATATTTATATATTCCACTTGAGAGGAGCCAAGTTTCGACATGAGCTCCACGAATTTATTTATCAAAGTAATTTCGTGGAGTCTTCTGTTTAGCGGGCTCCGGGACTTTTTAAATGATTGTATTATTATTGTGTTATTTATAAATTGTTATTTTACCCTGTTTTAGAATCGAATTAAATATTAAAATTTGTAATGTTTCTGGAAGAAAAAATAAATTGAAATTAAAATAAAAAAACATCTCCTGGAGTGTGCGCTGTGTCCGAGCAGCTGCACCCAGGAAGACCTGATGATGGCCGGGAGTAACGCCATCGACGTCGCCCACTTCTGGGTAGACAGGATCTGAACCTAGTGTTTCTGACACGATTATATATAATAGATGTATATTTCGTACACATTGTTTTAACGCAGACCACAATAAACACTGTTTAATCACTAGCTGAATGATTGCAGTTTCGTCTTTATTGAGAGCTTCTTGAATTTCCAACGTGTCTATAAAAATTCATGCTTGCTTAGAGATTATATTTGATATCTACACATTGTCCCAGTACATAGCTTAATGAAGTAAAAATAAAAGTATTTTTAATCGATTTCTGAGCTCTAAATTAGTGGTGTGAATTTGATCCCTCACTCATAAAATGCCAGTCCTAGCCTATTAATTAAAATTAGTGGTAGACGAAAGTCGGCCAGTGAAGACCAACCATTCACAGTGCAATTCCTGTAATAATAAGAATGAGGCGTGAATCTCGGGCTGTAGTCTATGACGTTGCGGCTGAACACTCAACATGCAGCGCTTAGCTATATGCACCATGGTAAGCGTCGTAGAATTCCACAGATGAGACTTCAGAATTACTATCACGTTTGTCGGTATTCTCCTGAATGTGTTTACGTAAAAAAATTACACTTTCATCGGTTTTCCGCTAACATAAAAACGAAAAACTTTGAATATCTCCAAACAAAAGAAACATAACTAACACCACTTTTATAACTATTTTAGGCATAACTATTATGGGCACCTATATTACTTTTAATCTCAGTTTTAAGCTGCCTTTAATTCGTATACAGTAATAAATATACTGTCCATAACAGTCGTTTTTGTTATGAAATCTATAAAAAATTGTATGAATTAAACTATGACTTTTTCTGGGGCCTTCATTAAAAAGAAATAAACCTTTTGAAAGGCGAGAGAAATGCAGGTTTCTTTATTCCAGTGTGAGGAGAATGTTTATTCCGTCGGTTCAAAGTGTGGCGCGGAGATTTTTACTGCTCGGGGTCTGCCTGTTCGTCTCGACGTGACTAGAAATCGGCATCTTCTTACGGCCGGCGAATCTTTACGGCATCTTGATGTCTGTGTCTCCCGCTCTTATTCTCTTTCGCCGGCGATTTTATTCCGGCGCGAAATCCGCCACGCACGGAAAAACTGCCGCAAATAATGACGCACGACCGCGAAACCGGGAATAATGAGCGACGATAAAAGCGTACATACGAGTAGACACACTTGCGTCAGTCGATTCCGCTTAATTGGGACAGCCGCTTATTTGGGACAGAAACCAAACCAAGACACAAATAGTAAATTAATATGTTTAATTGGGACAACCTTCTGCTTAATTCGGAATCGACTGTATTCAATTTTATTTCATTCAGAAACATGATAAACGTGCAATGTGTACGTAAATAATACCTTGTGTGCACATATTTTACAGAAGTGTACAATCTAGAGGTATTATAATACTCTTAGTTCATATAAGAACTCGCAGATTCTATTTTTTTTCTTTCTATTTTTTGATATTTAATGAGCTGGAATCTCACCAAAAGCCAATGCAGCCGTATAATGCATTTAAAAAAGATGTCTGCGTTGAATTCCGAGAATACGATGGTTTCACTTCGTGTGGAATTATGAGATGAGAGAATTACGAACAAGACAGCCATCCACGTAACAGTAGTTCAAGAAACGTAGGTGGACCTGGGTTACGACACGTTCTAAGAATGTGGAAAGAGAGCATAAACTACAGATATACCTTGTCTTCAAGCCTGTTCACGCCGTCCTGAAAGATCATCGGGAACTATACAGAAAATGTACTTGGCGAAGCTGCAGGAGTGAGAGATAATATGGGATCAGGTGAAGACTAAAGTGGCAGCGACTCATGATGTTCATATGCTTCATTTAAAGAAAAAAAAGAAAATTAAGATGATTTAGGTCAGGTCAAGGAAAATGGTTGTTCATAAAAGAAAAGGAAAAAAAAGGAATTTTTTTCTCGATTTAAGATATTTTTATTTCATGAAATGTCGGCAATGTTTATTAGCATTTGTGGAAAAAGAAATTGCGGAATTTCCAGGACTTAAGGGAAGCTGGAAAAATTGTTATTAACTTCAAATAATGGTTTCCAGATGACACGCCGGGGAGAGTGGAATGCAACAGACGTGATTCGAATGCCTTAGAGAAGTCGTTCGCAACATTGGAATCTCTGTCATCTCTGAAATTGTTAAATTTTGTTACGAGAAACGGAATCAAGCCTACAAACAAGTATTTATTTTTATGTAACCACATACAGGAGAATAGCGACAGATGGTGATGGTGATTATGAATTATTATTATTATTATATTCATATTTGTATAGCGCTCTTTTATGACCGAATGATCATTCCAAAAGCGTTTCTTTGCCTCTCTGAGTAAAAAGGTGGGTCTTGAGTCTGCTTCTGAAGGATGCCTCCGCTTTAAGCTCTCTTATGCTTTCCGGTAGTGAGTTCCAGGCCATTGGTGCAGCGTAGCTGAAAGCCCGATTGCCAAAGACCGTGCTAGGACTACCTCCCGTCAGCTGCAGGGTGCTTCTATTTGCTCTAGCCGATCTGAGTGTCTCTCCACGCGCTTGTTTCTGAAGGCTTGATAAGTTCTGTCAGATAGCCCGGTGCAGTTCCGTTGAGTGCCTTGTAAGCTAAGAGGCATAATTTATACTGGATTCTAGCCGAAACTCTCAACCAGTGCAGTCGGTGTAGTATTGGAGTAATGTGACAGAATTTGGGCGCGTTGTAGACTAGTCGTGCCGCTGCGTTTTGTAACGACTGCAATCGATTTAATTGTTTGGCTGGCTTGCCTGCGTGCAGTGCGTTGCAGTAGTCCATTTTGGAGACTATAAACGCATTTACCAAACTCTTTGTAGCGTCTCTGGGTAAGCATCTTTTTACCGACCGTATCTGACGCAGGTTAAAAAATCCAGATTTCACCGTTTTGTGATATTACCGCTAAGATTGAGGAACTGGTCAATTTCTACTCCCAGCATCTTGACGCTTGTAGAAGGGATGACATCATTACCACAAATGGCCAAGGGTTGTAAGTCCAATAGATGTTGTCTTCGAGCTGTGGCCATAAAGAGTATTTCCGTCTTTTCCGGATTAAGAGCGAGCCTATTTGCTGACATCCACTGTCCGATCTCCTCTATACAGCCGACCATCCCTTCTTTCATGTTGCCAATTTCCTCGGGTCCACAAGAAGAGTAGAGCTGGCAGTCATCTGCGTAGCAGTGTACTTTTATTTCCCATCTCTCAGCAATCTCCTCAATTTCTTTGGTGTATATAATAAAGAAGTCTCATCTGTGAAATTCTGTGACGCTCATCATGCTGCATATGGCTAAGCGCTGCATGTGTAGTGTTGATCCGCCAACGTCATAGACTACAGCCTATTCACGCATCATCCTTATTATTACAGGAATTTACTAAGTTCATGCATTCTACGAGTATGTAATAACAATGAATAGTTGCATGTGCTTAAAATAAGTACAAATTTTACTGGCAGGTATGGCTTAGTGGCTTAAGCGTTTGCTAATCAAACCGAAGGTTGCATTTTCGATCCCTGACAAAGATTAAGACAACGATTTCTAAGCTCTGTAAATACCGCAGGTTGGTGTGAATTTGATACCTCACCCTTAACATGCCAGTCATAGCCTATTAATCAAAATTGGTGGTAGACGAAATTAGTCCCGTGGAGACCACCCATTCAAAGTAAATTCCTGTAATAATAAGGATGATGCGTGAATGTCGGTCTGTAGTCTATGACGTTAGCGTATCAACATTCCACACGCAGCACTTATGTTCAGTCAGATGGTGGCCTCAGGTATCACCAGTTCCGTTGTCGACTCTCAGAAACTTCTTCTTGATTTGAGCCGTGTGGTTATATTTTGATACCCAAACATGGGTGTAGTGTGTCGTGGGTTGCTTTGAGGAGCAAAGAAGGAACCTCCGCGTGGTGCCCCCTGGAAACGGTTTTTTACAATTTTAGACAATTCTTCTACTACGGAAACAACAACACACGCAAAAGTGTTTTCATAAAATGCCTTAAAACTTGCTTTATTCTATAAATATGACAAACCACAAAGATACTGCGTTCTATGAGTACGCATTTAGAAATATTAAGCTCAGAAACTGTATATGAAATGCACTCGGCGATGCTGTAAAAGTAGACATGAGACGACGCAAAAATCATTAAGCAGACATAAATTTATGGCTTCTATTTGTGACGACCGTGTACTCTAAGCGGGGAGCAGATACGGAAATGGAAATAAAAATTTATCATTTAATAAAAATATTATTGCCATGTCGATATTAAATTTTATGAACCACTACCTCGGGATGTCAAATTTATATTACTCTTTTCCTTCTTGGATGAAAAAAAGTGTTCTCGTAGAGTTGCGACTTTAGCTTGATAGCTATTCAAAAAATTGTATTTTGCTTAACATCAAGGGGGAAATGTTCTAGAAAGCAAAGGCGTATACTGTAATTTTAACACTACAACTTAAATGAAAATTTGCATACATAAAATTTAACAAGCCATTAAAAAAGTATTTATGTTTGTAAGCTAACTATTACTTAGGAAATATATGCCAGTAATTATACAAATACTTATAAAAATATAGTGATGTATCAATTTACATTATATGTATTAATAATAATAATATTTTCAATGTTTTGAGCATTCACTTTGAGATCCATAATAAATTATAAATATTTATTTATTTATTTACCTTGTTTTCACATGGATCACGTAACAAAACATTTTTTTTTATTTTTTATTTTTTATTACATTACATTAGTTTGTTACGTGATCCATGTGAAAACAAGGTAAATAAATAAATAAATATTTATAATAATAATAATAATAATAATAAAAGTTTTTATTCCAGCAGGATTGGGTGGGTTGTGCAATACCCAATCTGCCATATTTTTAAATACATAGCATTGATTTAAATACATAGTATTGATCAGCTTGATATAGCTCTTTTAGGCCGATACCGAAAAGCCTCCAAAAACGATCTTTAGTCTTTTATTTTTGTTCGCTCGCCTGACATGCATATCTAATAATGTTAGTTTTAATTATATGTAAGTGTACACGGCGCTTGCATACGTCGTTTCATTTGTTATGACAGTTGCTCCATTTCATATTGGTGCAACTTTCATTGTTTTTTGCCGTGATTATCTTGGCGGCGCTGGATGTCAGTGTCCCGTCAGTCGTCAGTTAACCTCTCGTCCGGCCGGCGAAATCTTATGAACCGGTCGGACGAGGAAATCAAGTCTTTATTCAAAATAAATGCGAATTGTGCTTCAAAAACAAGTTCTTTGTGTTGTTAATCTGCTCCTGCATCCTTCCTCCAAGCGGCCACGCGACGAACCCGTGACTTGTCGTCATTTTAAAGACGGGGGATGACAGTATAGTTAAACGCCTAGAAATCTTTTTAGGACAGCGCGACAGTCGAGCTTTAAAAAAAGATATCGTTGGAATAACGCACGCAATTAACGAGGTCGACATAGAATACACTCATTTGTTTAATGTGTTTTATTCAAATTCAATTTAATTTTAATTCTTAAAGGATGGTACGCGCCATCATTTTTAGACGCCAAGCATACGCCAATGTAAAGCGACTGAAATTTTTCTTCGAGTAAAAATCGACAAAGAAACCGAATCAACGTTAGGAATTTTCCAAGAGAGAGATCCGTTTCTACTCTCATGTTGACTTGTTCGCGCGGAAGTAATTACAAAGGGAATAAACGATGCGATCCTCTGGCAATTGGAGGATTCTGTTCGGCGCTAAGTCCTGGATTTGAAATCACACTCGTCAATATGTCTTCTGGTGACAATACCCACGAATGTGGGCGCAAGCATTCGTTCTATAATGTGCTAGCAAAATCCATTTCGGAATGAATGAGTCGCAAATATTTCGCAAATATTTCCTTTAACCGGGAGGCCAATAACAACATTTTTCGGTAGCTTAGTGTCGCTGAAAGGAATGTTATTTCACATTAAGAATTTGATATTTCTTCAGACGCAAGTTAAACATTTCTTGTATAAATTTTCAAAGAAAATTTCTTTGCTCATTTTAATTTTAATAATATTTTTGTGTAAAATAGAAATTTGAAACTTGTTTTTTAAATTTTAAATAATTTTAACATAGCTTTCGTTGAAGTATATGATAGTTTAGTTATATTATGAAACATCAGTATTGAAATTATTATTTGAGTATAAATTCCCTTTAAACTGTATAATTTATGTTGATAATGAAATACAATTTTAATATTAACTGTTAACTACATGTTGAATATTAAAATATAACGTATGTTTCATTTAGTACATTTTTTGCATATAACGTTTGCTCTACGTAAATCGCGATTAAACAGGGTTATTTAATCGCTCCTTAAAAAAAACGATTAACGCATCACTAAAATATATGCCTCGAATATGATAGTAGCCGTCCCTTCAAATCTTCAGGCTTCTACCCTGGAGGTCATCGGGAACCATAAATGCTCCCAGATGGAACTTCGGCTACACAGATTTCTTGATATGAGGCACGGTAACAAAACTGAATAGAGGCAATATGTGGTGATCATATGATCCATTATAAAAAGTTAAAAAATATTCGTCTGATCGAAAAACTTATGCAGCCTAATGGAGCACAAAGGCATTCAATATAATCATTCAATTAAAGATAACCACACGGCTAAAATCAAGAAGAAGTTTCCTTCAGTCGACAACGGAACTGGTGATACCTGAGGCCACCCTGCGGCTGAAAATGTGGGGAAGCGCAACTGAGGGGAATACTTGGATTGCCCCGAAGAGGGACCTAGCCCCTGGACACGACCAGGGGTGGAATATATGGAGGTCCCTTAACAGACTTCAGACCGGAGTATGCAAGACGAGGACACAAATGAAAGCCTGGCAGTTTTACAACGGACCGACTAAATGTGACTGCGGCGTCGAGTAGACCCTGTAACACCTTCTGGAGTTTGCGCTGTGTCCGAGTAGCTGCACCCAGGAAGACCTGATGATGGCCAGGAGTAACGCCATCGACTTCGCCCACTTCTGGGCAGACAGTATCTGACCCAGTTGTTTCCTACACGATTATATATGTGTATTAAAGATTTAAAATATTTCAAAAATAATTTGAAAAATTAAACGTTATTTATATTTTTAGCATTCACTTTGAGGACCATTTTAATATCAAATAGATAAAAATGTCATACCTTGTTTTAACATGGATTATACTTGTTTTACTTGATGAAAGACTGAATTCTTGCGATCTATGAAAGCATCATCAGTTCCAATGTGAACCAGTGAAAAATGAAACATTCGCTTACCAAAGAAATAGTAGCCTTTTTTTCTTAGACATCGAAGCGGGGCTTACCTGGAATTAGTAAACAATAATATTTATGAAAACCGAGTTTGCAAACATTGTTATCCTATAAAAGAGAAATATAACATTAATATTTAGATCTTATTGCCAGAAAAATTATAGAGAATACGAAGTCTAGAAACATCTGGTTAAAGAACTAAAGGGAATCGTTTTACTTGAAAACAAAGTAATTTTTCACGAAAGTTTGATATGTCATTTTGATAGACAAGCATCTATGCAGACTATAAATTTAATTTACTTAAATATTCATCAGCGTATAAAAAACAAATATTGCTTCTTTGTTTTAAAGTTGTTTTATGATAAGAAAATAAACAAGATGTGGTATTATATATAGAGCACGTCGGTATTTCATTGACGAACAACTTCTTCTTATATATTTCAATTTTCAATTTTGTTTATTTTGCCTTTCAGAAACATTACAAATTATGTTAACTCAATGCATTTCTGAAGTACAATAAAAATACAAATAAAAAATACAATATATACAAAATTAGGTACTTATGATTAAGTACTATGAACAAAGCAATAAAGACAAGCAACAGAAGGTCCCTATGCTTATCAGACAGACGAAGCCAACCAATCATCCCTCATAAGAAACTCTTGGAGTTCTTGTCTGAATTGGGCCTCTCTTACGTGAAATATATCAACATCCGAGGCGATGTGGTAAAACAATCTGATCCCTCTCCCAAGAGGCATAGTCTCTGGTAGGTTAGTGTTACTCTTAGGGAGAGCGAACAATCTATGCTTCCTTATTCTCATATATCTATCGAGGACACACAAACCGATATAATAGACAATCCGCCTTAGTCTTGAATACGGCAGTCATATTTAGGTTGGAGCCCCAAAATACCTTCTAGATTTAATCGACTCAGTTAAAAAAATAACAGAACTGAATAGTGGCGCAATAACGTCTAACCTCTAATCCTAGGAACACAGACGTAAGATTATACCGGCGGGTATAGCTCAATGGTCAAAGCGTTAGCTTTGAAAGCCAAAGGTTGTGGGTTCGATCCCCGATGTAGGTTTAAAAAATATCGATTTATGAGCTCTAAAATACACCCGGTTGGTGTGAATTTGATCCCACATTCCTAAAACGACAGTCATAGCCTATTAATCAAAATTTATTGATACTGATATTCATAATATTGATACTGAAGTCTCATCAGTGGAATTCTATGACGCTTACCAAAGTGCATATGGCTAAGCTCTGCATGTGGAGTGTTGATCCGTCATTGTCATAGACTACAGCCCAAGATTCACGCATCATCCTTATTATTACAGGAATTTACTATGAATGGGTGGTCTTTACGGGACGACCTCCGTATACCACCAATTTTAATTAATAGGCTATGACTGGCATTTTACGGGTGAGGGATAAAATTCACACCAACCGGAGTATTTTAAAGCTCAGAAATCAATAAAAAAACTATATCTCCGTCGGGGATCGAACCCACGACTTTTGGCTTGCAAAGCAAACGCTTTGACCATTGAGCCATATACGCCGGCAGAGATAGATAAACAAAGCAACGATATGCTAGCAAAATTAGATATATAAAGCAATAATATGATTTTAAAATATCTCAGTGTGTCTTTATACTGCATATCACATTTCAATGATGTCCTCTTGACTTTAGAACTTTGTTTCGAACTTCGGTGACTAAAGTTATTTAAAGCTCGCATGCTTAGGCAAGCTTTCATGTTACCCAGTCGTGTGCTTACAAATTACTACACTTGAGAAGCTTTTAAATATAACATGAAATATACATCGTAATCATAACGTGATCAGTGATATTTTTTTAGGTCAATCAACGGCTCAAACTATTACACAAAAATGAAATGAACCATGGGAAAACTAATTACGTGAAGATTTTTAAAGTATCAGCAAAAAATATTTACTCACTTTATTTCAAAAATGTGAAAAAAAAAGTCAATGTTTTCAGCATTCACTATGTGATCCATTATAAATTATAAATATTTATTTACCTTCTTTGTACAATTATCACGTAAGATAAGTTATCTATTAGGAGACTGCAGTTTCGACTAACTCGTAGTTTTTCTCAATCCTTCTCTAGTTCAGAGATAACTGAGCTGCGATAGTACTTTGCAAGTGGTCTAACCCATTTTATGTAGGAGAGGGGGTAACGGTGTGTCTTTCAGGGAATGATATTATTGATATTGAGATTATTTCAATGCTCTCAAAATCTTGACCTTTTTATCGCAAAGGGCGGCTAAGCCCAGCTTCTTATACGCTATTATATTAAATATATTATAAGCTTAGGCTTTTAACCCCCTTTTAATTTTTTTTATTTAACTTAATTAAAATGTAGAAGAAAAATATGTGGTTGCACGTGGTACTCTGCAAGTAATACACAAGGTTAGATAATGCTTCTGACAAACAGTAAAAAACATAGGAGGCTATTCCGTTTCAACCTCGTTAACTACGCGCGTAGACCTGATCATATCCTTGACGAAGTTAAACAGCAAGGGACCGTCAGAATAAACACCAGTTCAGGAAGTTCCCCAGAACGCGTCTTCTGTTCTCATGGATGATGCACTCCATCAGGGAATGTCTTACAGTCTATTGTATGCTTGGATCACAAGGACAAGTGTCGATTAACCTGCTTGGGACATTAAATCTCAGTTATTTGCTAAATTAAAAACACTGACACAGACACAGACACAGACACAGACACAGACACAGACACAGACACAGACACAGACACAGACACAGACACAGACACAGACACAGACACAGACACAGACACAGACACAGACACAGACACAGACACAGACACAGACACAGACACAGACACAGACACAGACACAGACACAGACACAGACACAGACACATTCCACTTATTTTGAGACGAGTGAAAAGTTACAGTGTCACCTTTATAGAAGAAGGTGAATAGATAGAACTTTAAAATGTGCCTTCAAAGTCAAATCCAAGAGTTTGCTTTCCGGCGCAGCCTCGAAGAAAGTTTGAGAAACAGGTGGCTGCAGAGGTAATTTAAATAAGAGCATAATAAGATTGTGTTTAAGAAAGGTTTTCATACAAAACAAACTGTAATTCTCAAACATTCGTGAATCTTACAACATTTGTCTATTATAACATAAAAAAAAATGAATATGGACTCCAGGGAGTCCATAACATGTAATTACTTAAAAATAAATGTGAAATCGAAACGAAATATTTTTAATACGTTAATTTTAAAATTATAATTATGCAGTTTCACCAAGTATTGTAAGTTGATAACCTTAACGTTATTAATTATACGACATTCATATTTTTTTTGGTATGATTTTGTATAGGCTCCTACTCTTCCGAAAAGAATTAATATTTTTTTTGGCCAGAATATACAAAATCAATATATAATTATATTAAACCAACTCTTCCTAAACTATTAGATAGATAAGTATTTTATAACTTGTTTTAATCACTTGGATCACACTAAGCATTGTTTCACTTACTAGAAGACTGCAGTTTTGCCATTTATGAAGGCTTTATCAGTTCCGACATGTACAAACTGACGTGTAAATTAATCTTCTTCGTAGTATCAATCCAGTGGATTGGTTTGCAGCAATAAAATCTTGCATCTCGATCTCCACTCCTCTCGATTCTCTGCAATTCTCTTCAGCTCAGCATAAAAGCTACAACTCATGTCCTCGAACACTTGCTTAAAATACTCCCGTCTACGGCGCCCTCTACAGTTTCTAAGCTCAACTATCTCTTCCACAATGTCGTGATGAAAACCATTCAGATTAAAAAAACAATATATAACATGCCTCAAATACTATAGGTTCCGTGTATTCTAGCCTTCGTGTATGTTTAACTTCCTACCATTAAACTACCTAAAGACACCAACTCATCATAAAATTGACAAGCCTGAGAATGACTCCCGCATCGGCGGTCGAAATATTGGTAATAATACATTCACATTAAGGTTATCAACCGACAATACTTGGTGAAACTGCATTATTATAATTTTAGAATTAATTTTAATTAATTTATAATTTTTTAATTAAAATTAATTCTAAAATTATAATAATACATTCACCACACACGGCTCTACGCTAAAGCAACAATTCCATAATATAAAATGTTTCTAGTATCAAATAAGCAAAATTACAATGTACTTTGTATATCTAAGTATATGTGTGCAAGTTGTGTTTACGTTTTAACGAGGTAGACAATTATTCCAAAAGTAATTTTGTGATTAAACGGATGCACTTGCAATTATGAAAGGGTTCCATTAAACCAGGTACCGAGGATTATCAGAGGCTTGCGAAATTGCTTTTCGTTTAAGAGACGAGAGAGATTCATTTCCATACGGCTTTTGCATGTATATATATGCGCATTATCAGTTTCCGATGTATGGCAACAAACTACATCGTGGATAAGCGTGAAAATATAATTCTGAATTAATTTTTCGCCATTTTTTAGGCATTCATGGTAACGTTATGATCGATGACCATCCTTATACTTTTATACTACAACTTCTTCTTCTAGAAAAAGGACAAATCTGACCTATCCTTGAATACGGCAGACACCTTTGGATTGGAGCCCCAAAAAATCTTCTAAACTTAATTGACTCGGTTCAAAGAAGAGCAATTCGTTTGATAAACAATGACACTCTTACGTCTAACCTGCAATCAATGGAACACATGTATGTATTGTGAAAATGATCTTCATTTATTTTGTATTTAAAGTAAATATGATATAACGTTGTAAACAAAAAAATAAATTCCACATTAAATATGTTCATTTCCACAGGGCTCTGTGCTGTCGCCCACTCTTTTCCTTCTGCATGTGAATGATTTGCTTCAATGCGCAAACATTCACTGTTATGCCGACGACAGCACTGTCCATGAGAGTATAAACTTCCATGAACCTCCGAAACATTCGGAACTATCTGCTGCTAGGGAATCTCTGGTGGAGAAGATGAACATGTCTCTTGAAAGGGTTTCACGATGGGGCGACATCAACCTCGTCAGTTTCAACATTTCAAAAACCCAATCATGTACTATCTCCACCAAGAAGACTGCTATGGAACCTGTATCTTTCAACGGTTGTTTTCTTCCGAAAGCAAGCTCCATGAACATGCTTGGATTATCAATATCGAATAATGTCAAATATTACGAGTCAATTAAGTGTAAAGCCGGTCTCGCTTCCAAAAAAATAGGTGTATTATATAGATCACTGAGGTATTTCAACAATAAACAACTTCTTCTTCTATATTAAGGACAAATCCGACCTATCCTTGAATACGGCAGTCACCTTTGGATTGGAGCCCCAAAATACCTTCTAAACTTAATTGACTCAGTTCAAAGAAGAGCAATTCGTTTGATAAACAATAACACTCTTACGTCTCACCTGCAATCAATGGAACACAGGCGTAAGATTGGTTCTCTTAGTCTTTTCTAACGTTATTACCACAGTCGCTGCTCTTCGGAACTTAAATAACTTATTCCTCCTGCACCCACCCACAACCGACAAACTCGTCTTACACTTGCCGAACATCCATACACGGTTAATATATGTCGACCAAGAACTGGCAGCTTCCAAAGTTCCTTCCTTAATGTCACCGGTAAGCTATGGAATGCTCTTCCAGCGTCTGTGTTTCCTCCTTCCTACAATCTGGATCTCTTAAAAAAACAGATAAATATACACTTGCAATCTCCCCAACCCACACACAAACACGAAAACAACACACGTTTTCCGCTTGCAGCGTCCATCCTCCCTGGCTGAGCGTCATAGAGTGCACTGGTCTTGACCGGAAAGCAATGCAGTTATATCATTTCGTTATTCAGTTTGTCTATTCAGTCATATTGCTTATTCTGTATTTTTAAAAATTAAATTTAATCTAAAAATACAATTTTTATTTAAGTGTATATTCATGTTATTTTTATGTATATTCGTTTTTAAGTAAAAAGATGCAAGAAAAATCTGTAAACTTGTAGACAAACCTATAGAAACATATTTGATACCATTAAGGTTATCAACTGACAGTACTTGGTGAAACTGCATAATTCTAATTTTTATTTTTCAATAATTGATTTTGAAGATGATTTCCAGGGAGGTCGAAACATGTAATCATTTAAAATAAATGTAAATCAAAACTAAATATTTTCATGTGATTTTTTTTTTTTTTCATATAATAATGTCTCCTTGAGACAATAATCAAGAAGGTAAAATTATTCATCAGTAACACAGGTAAATGATTGGTTATAAAAAAGTCCAAGTCGGAACTATAAGTAGTCGTTTCTCATCCATTCAGTCTATAGTTTGGTTCGAGACCCGAGTGGTACTTACTAAAATAAATAGACTGTCGGAAAGTAATAATATTAAGCTTGTGAATAAATGATGACTGATTGAATAATAAAAAATAAAAATATACATACTTTGAATATATACTATAGCGAAATCTATCGTACGATGATAACAATGATATAAATACTAGTTTCAACACGAGTCGGTCTAGTCTAGGCATAGCAATAGCCTAGTTTGCTGAGCGGTATGAATACCTGGGCATAGTTGGTTTCCAAGGTCCGCGGTTCGCATCCCGCTTCTGCCGTTATTTTTGTGCTTGGATTGACGCGTCGAAAAATGAATTTTATGTATAGTATATGTATATTTAATTAATAATAAATATTTTCAATTTATTATTTTTTAATTATAATTGATTTAAAATTATACCTATTTGATACGTCACACAAAATCGTTATTACGAGTATGAAGACCAACATGCCAGAATCTCACTCGTTTTTTATCAATTTCTATAAATATTTTTTTCTGTTTTTTTTTTAAATTATGATTTAATCAATTAATTTGAATGTTTTTTTACGACATGAATGAAGGGCGTCAAATCGTATAGAAGTCATGCCCACGGTTGAGTCAGTGCACATGCACCGGCGCAAGCTCGCCGTGCGAGCGCGTGGACAATGACCTAACAGGCAACACGGCAACACATAGGTAATCGCATTCAAGGCCAGTGTGATCATTACCTTCACAAGGCGGGGGAAGAGGAACCAGCGGCGTCAATGAAACGTGAAAAAATGGGCATCGTGCGTGTTCAACGTGGGACCTACCGACGAAATGTGGACTAATTCTTAAACCTAACCTAACCTTCTACTTCGTAGTATCAATCCGGTGGATTGGTTTGCAGCAACAAAATCTTGCATCTTACCTTACCTAACCTTACCTACTTAACCGAATTAACCTAATAAACTGCTTAACTATTTATTTATACCATAAACTGAAGCATCATCAGAACGAGTGATCATATGTTGCCTTTTTGATAAATAGTCTATGACTGACATCTTACAGGTGAGAGATAAAATTCACATTAGCCTGCAATTACTTGGAAAACTTGAATACATTTTTAAAGCAAAGTTCCGCACTTTATTAAAACTAAGCCGTTTAAACAATATCCTCCCAGGATTAACCCTTTCATTACGGCTCGGTTTGAATACAAATTATACTGTCAATTATAAAACTAGCATTACTGTAATAACAAAAAAATATCGATCGAAAAAATCGATAAAACATGCTATATGATAATCAATTTCAATAAAAATATACAAAAAAAGAACCATCTGAGAGAGATGAGCCCGATGGATTGGTCACATCATGCGCCACGATGATCTTCTTCACGACATTGTGGAGGGGATGGTTGAGGGTAGAAACTGTAGAGGGCGCCCTAGACGGGAGTATTTGCAGCAAGTGTTCGAGGACATGAGTTGTAGCTCTTATTCTGCGCTGAAGAGGGTTGCGGAGGACAGATAGGAGTGGAGATCGAGATGCAAGATTTTGTTGCTGCAAACCAATTCACTGGATTGATACTACGAAGAAGATACAGATCAATTCGAGATCAAGATATTCTGAATATATTAACCATTTAAATATTTCATTATGTGAGGAATTAAGTTTTATTAATTTTATTCTACGCCTATGTCTTTAGTCAAGGTGGTCCGGCTCTGGCCAAGTTGTCCTGCATACCAATAAGCCTAGACGCCGGCCGCGGTAGAAAGGGACGCAACTACAGTTGCGGGGAGCAAAAGAAAGAGAGGGCAACACTTTTCTGACGGAACACTCATCGCAGGCGAAGCTCCGATATGAAAACGAAAAAAAAAACAAACCGAAGGAATTAAAGAAATAAATGGAACCATAATATTGGGGCACCGCTTGAATACGTTATGTTATTATGTGTGTGTGTTGTGTGAGACCTAATAGCTTTGGTTTTTTGGAATGTTTAGAGTTTTATGTTGTAATGGAATGTTACTGATATCACACTGCAATATGTTAGAAGGCGTAGTATTCACTTAAAAAAAAAAAGAAAAAAAAAGAATTATTTAATTTGCCTATGTTCGCCTAATGCTGGGCAACACACGGGCTATCGATGTTGCCAGATACTGGGCAGAAATCTTATGACGTCGCCGACACGAAGAAGAATAAGAATGAGGAGAAGCTGCCTTGTTCCTCGCATCATCCCATTTCAGCTCAGCCTTCCGTAGCTCACCCAAGTACATTCTAATTATTGTTCCCGGCGGCCTTCCAGAACGGCGAAAACCCGGGGCTTGAATAAACGGCAGCCGTAGTTATTGCTCTCCTGCGGCATTCGTAAGATATGTTCCCACCAGGTCCATCTTCGTCTCGTAACGCACTTCAGTAGTAAAACTGCCTCGTCCGCTGTCTCACCTCGTCATTCCTTACATTGTCAAACTATTGTACTCCCAGTATTCTACGCAGACATCTGAAACCCAATTTTCGGCTGCATTCGCTTTTTGTGAGATGGCAAAATTCACAGCCGTAAAGAAAAATGTGTTAGAATTCTAACACAATTTTATTTTTATGTTTCGGCTTTGGCCAGCGACAATAGCACACGGTAACCGCTGTTCTTGTAAGATCACCAAAGAACATTAACTTAACAATGTTATTTAAAGAAAGATAAGGTTTGATTTTTTATCATATTTATGCGTAATTCACATAACTAACAAAAATTTATCGCGATTTGATGAGCAGTACAGGCATCCAAAAGTAATAAATTGAGTAATATAAAACATACATTATTTTTTTAAATAGATTAATATGAATTATATTCCCCTTTAGTTGAACATGTTCAGTATAAGTATTGCCAGAGGAATTTTAAAATTAAAACAAACTAAACCTAATATTTGAAAAGAAAATTAAACTAGTGCATGTTTCTCTAAAACATTAAAAACCTGAAACAATTTAAACTATTTGAAGTATTTATTCCAATCTTCATTAAAACTTACAAACTTACAACTGATAGAAAATATAACCAACTTTTCACTTTAACAGATCTTTGCCGAACACTCTACGGAAATTATCAATATTGCTCTATGAGTTGCCGAGTTTTCTAAGTTGTAAATTATTTGATTTCCACCGAACCGATTTCTAAAGCGGAGCTTTTCTGATGCTTTTTGGCCAAGTTGTAAAGATCGACTTTCGGAATACGAAATTTTCAAGACGGAAAATTGTTCAATTCCTACGTCGCTCGCAAGAAATACGCTTCAAGCAAAGTTCAAATCGAAAATTCCAAAAACTAACCGTCGAATTTTTTAAAATAAATTCAACAATTACGTACTCGTATTTTATCATTATCAGCATAGGTAGCATTCAATTTGATGACCGCTTAAAAATATGCAATATTAAATATTTGATTTTGCTTCAGTAAATTAAAAAAAAAAAAAATTAAATATTTCACCGAGTGCCTTTCAATCAAAGTTTACGGTTTCGCGTACACTGTTTGCAACGTCATGAAAAGTAGTCAAAATCACGAGTTTGTAAAGTAAAACTTGGTTTAATCGTCTTAAATTCGATTTTTAAAAATAATTTGAGAAATACTTTTTTTTATGGTGGGTTCTAGAATGTATTTAAGATATAGTTTGTTGTTAATTTGTGTGTGTATCAGTTATTAAGGAGCATCGGGCTAATCATCCGACTGTCTTAAAAAATCATATTGAGAAATCATCCAAAAGTTGCCTCGCATATAACAGCTGTCGTCTCTTCAAGACCCGGGATTCTGCTTTGAAGATCGTTGGGAACTATATATATGTTTCCGGGTGAACCTTTGATTGCGGAGATGTCATGGAGGATGAGGCATGGACAGCGGCAAACGATAAAACAGAATGTTGAAAATCTGTGGTGACCATACGTTTTAGATATAGAACGGATATGAGAAAGAGATCAGTTGTTATATTAATTATTGCCTTACTTATTAATAAGGTAAGACTATCTTTAAAATTGCTATCAATAATCCACAGGTATGATCAATCTTCACTCTTGCTCACTCTACGCTATTGTATCGTAGTTTATTTGAATTTAAAAAATAAAAAATAAATGTTTTGAAAATATTTTATGGTTCTTATAGTTATTGAAAAAAAAGTACTTGCAATAACAAATGCTTACGCACGATCTGAAACTATTTAGTTTCGCGTTAAACTTAAGAAGCGCGAATAAGTTAGGCCACTCTACATGTCCTGAAAAAATGTGTTACGTGAAGCTTTCGGCGGGAAAAGTTTTTACAGCAAACGGCTCCAGTCGTCAGTGCAAACTTTCAACCGAAACATCTCGGATGCTGTAAACTAATAACATAAACGAAAAGTAAACGTTTCACGAACAAAGGAAAACACTTGCTACGTTCAACACTCGTATTTGTGTTTTATAAGTTAAATGAACTAACTTTTGGGACCTTCATTTACACTCGCAATAGAAAAAAAGGGACTTCAAATATATTCAACTTAATAAATATTAATTTATTCACCTTGTTTTAACACGGATCACTTGTTTTATAGGTTCCTAAATAGAAGCCATACTCAACGTGAAACATGTGAAAACAAGAAAAATAATTATAATTAAATATACATTTACCATACATGAAATTTTTTTTTCAACGCGTCAATCCAAGCACAAAAATAACGGCAGAAGCGGGATGCGAACCGCGGACCTTGGAAACCAACTATGCCCAGGTATTCATACCGCTCAGCCAACTGGGCTATTGCTATGCCTAGACCGACTAACGTTGAAACTAGTATTTATATCATTGTTATCATCGTACGATAGATGTCGCTATAGTATATATTCAAAGTATGTATATTTTTATTTTTTATTATTCAATCAGTCATCATTTATTCACAAGCTTAATATTATTATTTCCGACAGTCTATTTATTTTAGTAAGTACCACTCGGGTCTCGAACCAAACTATAGACTGAATGGATGAGAAACGACTATTCCGCTTCTGCCGTTATTTTTGTCCTTGGATTGACGCGTTGAAAAAAGAATTTCATGTATAGTATATGTATATTTAATTAATAATAATATTGTAATATAGTCAATGATCTATAAAAAGTAGATTAGAATATTGAAATAATAAAATAATATTCTAATAAAATATTTAAAAATTCAAAAGAAAAATAAATAAATATTTATTATTTATAATAAATCTGAAATGCTGAAAACATTGAAATTTTATTTTTATTTATTTTATTTATTTCAACCATTAATGTTTAAATTTTAAAACGCTTTAAGTTATTGATTTGGCAAACGTCTAATACACATTGAAATTTATAGCACATATAATATTTTATGACGTTATATAAACAGACTTTCGCAACCATGTTCATATCTTTACTCGTCGATTTGCACCGCCTTATGAGTCGAGAAATTACTCGTATTTTACTATTGATATTATCACTCATTAGTTTCCTTTTATCGACGACCATCATCATGTTTATTTCCCTAACTGGAGCATATAGTCATCACGTGCTGCCGCCACAAATCTCTGTCATCCGCCACGGTCCTTGCCTCGTACCAGAATATTAACTTCAGTCTTTTATTTAAGCCCCGGGCTCACGCTGTCAACAAACATACGATTTTGAATCAAAGATTCTCGTCTGACGTTAAGTTCACCATTGAAGTTAAGCAACATCATGTGTGGAGCGTGTTTGGATGGGTGATCACTTGAGAAAATGTTGTCTCGTTAGAACGGTATAAGGCATTATAATCGTCAATTATATAAAGCAACGACATTGAGAAATTCGTGAAAAATAAACTATATTAATCTTTAAATTTCAATTTAAAATTTGACATATTCTGTAATGGTATAAATTATTACATATCTAAACTAAAGGAATAAAACATGAAACATTAATGAATATGCGGCACCAGTGTGGGGTCGATCAGCCCACTGTAATCAAGTGGATACTGCCCTGAATGATGCATGCAGAGTCGTCACAGGCTGCCTCAAACCAACACCCATTTCTAAACTATACCCCTTGGCTGGTATCGCACCACCGAACATAAGACGCAAAGTCATATGCGCCGAAGAAATGCGTAAGGCAATCAACCAACCGTCCCACTGCTTGTATAATCAGATACCCCCAACACCAAGATTGAAGTCTCGAAGCAGCTTTCTGAAATCCACACAACCTCTCACATCCGGCCCTGAAAATGAAAGACTCCAACTCTGGCAACAAATCGCACCAGAGGATTTCATTACTCCAAAGGAAGGCCTCCCAACTGGCAAGAGCCTTGACTGGCCGACCTGGAAATCCCTAAACAGATTAAGAACCGAAGTTGGTAGAACAAAGGACAACCTCGAGCGGTGGGGAATGCTTCGGCAGGGAGAGACACTATTGTGCGACTGTGGAGACCTGCAGACCACCTCACACCTACGATGCTGCTCCATGTGCCCAACAAGTTTCACATCTCAGGACCTAATGCTGGGCAACACACGAGCTATCGATGTTGCCAGATATTGGGAAAAAATAATCTGACGTCGCTGACACGAAGAAGAAGAAGAATGAATATATTTAATTTATTAATTCAAGTCTTGTGGCTTACTTTTGATGTGTTATGGAGGATAATGTGGGAGATAACGCAGTAAATGAAACAGACTCTCAGATTAGTAGTAGAGTAGTACTTTTTGAACTAGAAGACTTTCTGAAAATATCCAGCAGCAATTCAAATCAAGCGACAAAGTTCCAACTCTTGGGCCTGCTTGTGAGGTGTGTATTATGGACTGTTCCCTTCGTGAAGTTGTTAGTGAGAAGTCTTGGGCCCGAGAATAGATCCTTGCGGTCGTCACAAAATAGTTTGTCTTATCAAAGGACCGAGTTATTTTGATGTGGGCCCCCACCAAAGAAGACGGTAACCGAGAAACTCGAATAAGTATCAACATATTTCGTGTGAAAGATTGAAACACTATTTAAAGTTGAATTATCACATAATATTTTATTTTTATTTATTTAATTAATTATAATTAAAAATTAACAAATTGAAAATATTTTTACCTTTGATTCTCATTTACTTTAAACGATTACATGTTTCGGCCTCCCTGGAGACCATCTTCAATAATGATTAAATTAAAAACTGGCAGTGGCTTATATAGGTATGTATAAGTATTCGTTTCTACGTTAGTACACACATATTTACAGACTGTATTATATATGTGTACGGGTAAAGCCAAGTCGATAGTGAAATTTTTTTTTTACTTGACTCGCTTTTGAGACCACGATGCACATGTGTAAGCAATATTATTAATATTGGAAAAAATTTCTTTAGGGTCCGCCATCTAACGTTTTTTTTTCAACTAGTGCTTATTTCGTGAATGGTAACACTTAGATCATGTCTGATTTCACAGATAATTAGTTTTATTTTTCCGCTGAACGAATATGGTTGTGTATACGCTTGAACAACTCTGGGAAATATTGCGACATTACTTTGAAAATCAGGTAATTTTACTTCGAAAATGAGCAACGAGTGGCCGTTACACTCAATGGCGATCGTTATCAGGCCATTTTTGTTCACAAAAATTGAAGAGGAGGGTATTGGCAACATTTGGTTTCAACAAGACGGCGCTACGTGCCACACAGCCGAAGCTACACTCGATGTTTTGCGATGTTTTTCAAAAAAGAAAAGTTATTTGGCAGACCCTATACTTGGTACGAGTAAACTGGTTAATTCAGTTATTTTTAATATAATATATGAAGTATATTATAATTGAACATTAAAAGACCATTTGAAGGAAAAAATATTTTCCTAATAAATATTATTTCTATTTATAACAAGTATTGGAATATTTGGGGTAAAACCCTAACAATACCCAATCATAGATAAATTGCGGGTACGTAAGATAACCAAACATATTTGAATATTATCCCAGTACGAAATATGCCATATTTTATCGTCCACTCGCTCGTAGAAAATAATATTAAAAGGGACGCGAGTTATTGGGGAACGGGGTAAAGAACATTGCTATGGATGTATGCAAAACAAATCCGGAAAATGACCCAAGAAAATTGCAAAACACATCGTATGAATAATAAAAATATGTACAAGGATTTGGCCCTTAGCCGATTCTCGGAACGGCTATTTTCGTATTTGGACTTTTCCCGAAAAGAAAATAGATTTTCATGAGATTATCGCCGGTTTCAAAAAAAGCCTTACATTTACTTTTTAACTTATTTATATACTCGTATTATAGAAAATAGATAATCCATATTTCATACAATTATGTTTGATGTTTATGGTTTAACACGAATATCATTTTTTTTAATTATTTTTAATTTTAAGTTTCCTTCAGTTATTATGTAAGTGTTTTTTTTATGTAACTCTCGTACAACAAAACCGGAAGATAAAATCATTAGCAAAAATAATAGTTCGCTTGAAAACCATATTGATGGTATAAAATATTTTTTATAATTTCTCTTAAAAAAACAAGGAGAATACAAAATAATTAATTAAGCTCTCATTCCTATGAAATCAATAAATTATCAATTATCATTTATATTGTAGATTGTAATTAATTAAAAGATTATCCAAATATTTTTAGAATGTCAAAAATCTTAGTGGAAGTATTGTCTGGTAAAGAGCATTCAAATAGTAAACATGTCAACACCTTGTCATTCATTTCATAATCAAACCATCGTACCCCCAGTATTCTACTCGGGCGTCGTATTTTGAAACCCATTATAAATCTGAATTGGCTTTTGGTGAGATGCCAAGATCCACAGACCTAAAAAAGAATGGGGATGATACAGGCGGCTCTATTGTAGACACTTTTTTTTTCGATCGAGTAAAGCTGTGAGTCACAGATATTGTACATAAGACGCTCCGGCGCGTTTTAGTATTATTTTAGAATTTAATCTAACAAAACATTTTAATATTTAAAAAATAACTGTCGTAAAGTCCACGATCGACAGGAAAAAAAGTGGGCAATCGGAGTCTCGGCCGACTCTCGGAAAGATGGATTGACAACAACAGAAGAATATCCTGTATACCTTGGATGCATATAATCGAGAAGGACGGAGACTCATGCGGGAGTCCTAATTTAAATAATGGATAGACCCAAAGCTGATGATGATGATGATGACGATTACATGATTGTTGCAATGAAAATGGCGTAATTTATAAAATACTAGAATTGAGTTGTATTTTTAAAAAAGCATTTTTTTTTGGAAGTATTCAATTCAATTATTTGGCAGTCATTTTCTAGAAAACTGATTTTAATAAATATCTTAATGGGTAAGTACAAAATAATCATTTGACAAAAGATAAATATCTATCGTCAGTAGAACATAATAAATTGACGGGGAATAACGAATGAATGGTAGTTTAAAATAGGTTAGGATAGGTTAGGTTTCCATTTTATGGGTTAATTTTTCATTAATTTTACATTATTTTTTACCAATATTGAATATATTACTACCAATGTAATTTTATAACTGACCACGTTCATACTGACACAGTGGACACTGCCAATCTATTTAGTGTACTGCCGATTAATTTTATTTACTGCCAATTAACCGTCTTCCAAAACCTTGAATTAGTTACTGAACAAAGAAATACAGGGTATAATGTATATGTAACTGGAATATTAGACTTTAACCTATTTACATTTTAGTTCAAACGGTTAATGGAAGGATTCTATTTCTTTTTTTTTTAATTTTTATACTGCCAGTTGGAGGAGTACCCCTAAAATATGCAAAAGAATTTGTATACCTTGGAAGTACGATCACCTGGGATGGCAGAACAAAAAGAGAAGTCAACAATGGAATACATCAAGCAAGGCTAGCTTTCAATAAAAAAGCCAAAATTCTTGAGTCAAAGAATATTACTTTAGGGCTCCGCAAGCAACTTGCCAAAACACTTGTTTGGAGCATCTTAATGTACGGCTGTGAGACATGGTGCTTATTTGAAAGTGATAAAAAAAGACTAGAGGCCTTTGAGATGTGGTCGTACAGAAGAATTCTCGGAATTTCCTGGAGAGACCACGTCACGAAGAATGAGGTTCTCAGGATAATCAAGGAAGATAGGCACCTAATAAGAACCATCTCAGAGAGGCGAGCCCGATGGATTGGTCACATCATGCGCCACGATGGTCTTCTTCACGATATTATGGAGGGGATGGTTGAGGGTAGAATCTGTAGAGGGCGCCCTAGACGGGAGTATTTGCAGCAAGTATTCGAGGACATGAATTGTAGCGCTTATGCTGAGCTGAAAATGGTTGCGGAGGACCGAAAGGAATGGAGATCGAGATGCAAGATTCTGTTGCTGCAAACCAATCCACCGGTTTGATACTACGAAGAAGACTGCCAGTTGATGTAACTTTCTGCCAAAACCTTGAATTAGTTACTGACCAAAGAAATACAGGCCCTTAAAAATCGTTCTACACGTCTGCAAATCTTGCTAAAAAGCAATGAAGTGGACGGATACAGGATGAAGAAGAATACATTTCAATATTTAATAAAATATAAATATATTCAAGTATTTTTAATAATGCTTAGTTATTCGTTCCGCACGTGAGCGATGCCGAAGAAAATTACCGTCGGTTATAAGTTGGCCGTTGATTCCCTTACCGAGTATCGGTTCGACGGTCGGGGTTCGCATCCGCTTCGAATATTCAATGCCCTTCCATGGAATGAAACAGAAACAATGGCGATCGACGCGCACAGTATGCAAATGGCATGGAGCATTACTATTCGCGGTGGAACACGAGGGATCGGACCCGAAGAACGCAGCCACACAGCAGAACACTGTAAATACGATGCCAAACGAGACGTCTTTTTAAGAAATTTAATTTTAAATGGCAGTTACTGCGAAGTCCTGAAGACCCACAATAGTAAGATTATAAAATCAACATACACTCGTTTTTTTAAGATCTAAGGTGAGTTGAGGCCTGAACTTTCCTCATTTTTATCATTCCAAAGATAAGTAGCTATTATAGGTTGGTTGCCTTAAGAAATGTCCCTGCATACGGATCTTAAGTTGGTTATCTTAAAGAAGGAATGTCTCTGCATAAGATTGTTATTAATAAGTAGTTCAATCACCAAATTGCCTCTACTTAGTACTGTCTGCTGCCACTGTCCATTTATCGCTTTAGGACATACCTGAAGGTCTACTTGGGAACATTATTTGGTTCTCACCAACCTACAGATCTGAAGTATGAATACTTGAACAGAGGGTAGCTGCAGTGTCCGAAGAATACTTTTTAGTGATTTGTTAATAGTTTTTTTTTAGTAAATCAGGTGACTAGCCCAACATTTCCGACACCTAGACTATTTTCTCTTAAAGGGCGGCTCAACCCAGTATAGCGTCTGTTGTAGGGTGTATTTTGGTCAAAGAAATAATAAACATGAACATAAAATACGAGTGAAATATTAATTTAGTGCAAACAGTATTAAAAGATTTTTGATGGATTTTCAGAAAATATTTCAATATTTTAATTATTATGAATCGTTCAAGGTCCTAATATTCCCCTCCAATATTCATTATTTTGAAACATACAAATTCACAGCAACCTTACATGTAATTTATCTCCAGCGCTGAGTTATGAAATGAACTCGATAGAAAGAGTTAGTTGTTTCGAATGTCAACGTCTGCCGTTAACTTTTCTCCGATAATGATAAGATTTTGGACCTATATTACAGTGGTAAGGCAATCTTTCTGTTTCGGCTCCCTATGATATGTCTGCTTTGAATGTATTGCCATTTTTCTTACATTATTTTGCATTGTCAATCACTGTTGGAATTGTTATGTTTTATTTATTTTACATTGGCATAGTACGAATGTCTAATGTCATGTTTATTTTGCGATTTTGTTTGAAATCTAACGTGTGAATTCTGACATACCTGTATAAAATATATGCTTTTTGATGTTTTTTTGCTATTAAAATCAAATATGTTTCGTATTAACAGTAGTGCAAGGTCATATGATGCAAAGTAATCAAAACGAAACGTTACTAGGTGTGACCCCGTAAAGTTTACACACGTGGCAGTTGTAATAAAATAAAAGTGCATTCAATCAAAAGTTCAAGGTACGAAATGAAATTGGACGTATTTTTTCATTTCGTATTTTTCATATACTGGTATAATAAATCGGTCTGAAAATGTTATTAGTTTTTGAAAGTACATTGGAAAATATTTATTCGTCTTATCAAACTTATTCCATAGATTGAAGGTTGCTACAAAATGTTGACTTAAAGGTAAAAAAAATACCAGTAAATCGCTTAAATAATATTTAAAATATAAGATTAATATATGTCTAGTATAAACTCGTATGCCGTGTTCATCTAAAGGTATTGTGCAATTCAATGGTTCGACAAGTTGCCAAGTGCACTTAAGTAGTATTACAAACAACTCACTGGAGAAGGCAATCCCTGTGTGAAGTTTATGACCAATAGTTAAAAGGGACACACGGAGTAAACTTAACAGAAAGAAAACGGAATTATTATACATATGTTAGTGAAAAGTATCGTAACAATTGCGTTAATTGTTGCCATTTATAGGTTTTGCATTCACTCTTAGAGATCCATTTTAATATTAAATTGATAAATATTTCGTACTTTGTTGTAACATGGATCACACTGAGCACTGTTTTATCACGTTCTTTTTATACACCATCTTCAATAATCTCCAGGGAGGCCGAAACATGTAATCGTTTAAAATAAATGTGAATCAAAACTAAATATTTTTAATTTGTTAATTTTTTAATTAAAATTAATTAAAATTATTACTATGCAGTCTTACCAAGTATTGTCAGTTAATAACCTTAATGTTATAGTAAAAATAAATTCTCTGAGTTACACTTTATAACTGTAAGTGTAACTCATATTTTGGTCGATTTTAATTGATTGCGTTTGAGCTTGCGGTCGCACATTTAGAAAGCATAAAAGCGCCAAACGTGAAAAATAATGACAATCGTGAACTGAAAAGCCACTTTTGAGGATGTTTTAATGTTCCAGATTTCATTCGCATTATTCGCGGGCTTCTATTATGCCCCGATAACGAGCTTTTTCATTCATTTTAACTTCATTGTCTTTAGGCGGTTGGACCCAACGGCATTCATGAATTCTCTTCATCGCCAACAATCTCCCACTCCAGGAGTTACTATCTGATAGAGGCTGCTCTAAAAAAGGTATATAGAGAAAATGGTCATTTAGAATTTTTGCTATACATTTTACTAGTGGTCGTTTCTGCCATATTTTCACAATCATTTACACAAAAAATCATCATTATCATCACCGTGTCTGCTTTCTTAACTGAATCGTATGATCAGCACGAGCTGCTGCCACATATATCTTTCAGCTGCATTGTTCCACAATCTCATCTCATATCAGCTCTGCTCTCCGCAGCTACGCCAAGTACATTCTATGTATAATTTGCGACGGCCTTTCAAGACGGTGCGAGTCCACAACTCATGTCCTCGAACACGTGATTGTACTTCCAAGGTATACAAAATCTTTTGCATTATTTAGGGTTTCGTAAAGCGCTAGTTAAAAATGATTATTTTTTATTATATTTTATCAACGTAGAATATAATCTTCTAAATATATATTTTTTATTTGCTGAAAAAAGATAATCTGCGTTAAATTTTAATTAAATTTAAAAACCTCAGCTTATACCCTCGTACGTAATTACGAAACTAAAATAAGAGGTTTATTATTATAGTAAGCTGAGTAAAAGCACTTGGAAAGGATATTAAATTTTCAAGTCATCGGTCAATCTGGGTGTAAGCGCTTGATCTCTAATGGATTGATTGACTCCCCTTTCATTAGCTGAAAAATACTTGTCGGTTACCGAAAACCACTACTCTTGATTTTATTACGTCTGTCTGCCGAATGGACACCCTAAGCAGCTTTCGCTAAAAGCCAAACCACTGGTTCCTTAAGCTCCTTGGAGAAAAGAAACATTGTCAATTAATATTTTATGAACTACTCGAATGAAATCAACAGGTGTATACAACTGGAATAGTCAGCGTTTAGAAAATATTAGAACATTTTTGAAGCGATAATTTTGCAATGTCTTCAAACTAAGAAATTTAACAACTTCATCCTTTCAATATTAACGTATGGCAGACATGGAATCTAAAAGGTCTTACTCATAAAATAAAGGTCACCCAGTACGCCATGGAGAGATCCATTCTGAGTGTGTTTTTAAAAGACCCCAAGTAGTGTGAGCTACACAACGAATAGGCACACTCAAATGGCGATGTGACATATTTGTCGATGAGGCGACGGTTGATACGGAAAAAAAGTCTTAGAGCTGTATCCAAAACTGTCAAACGGAGCTTTAGTCAACTTCTACAAGATGGACTGTCGACATCAGAAGAAAAGCGGAAGTAGCAGCGATGTAGACGGTGGAGGATCGAAAAAGATGGAGACTCATACTGTAGCGTCGGCTTGAACTTCCTATCTCTTTAAAAGATACGATTATAGAAATACACAAAATATTCCTCGGATACCACAGCTGTTGCTTTTTCAAATAACAAAGCTACTGCCATGGATTTCATCGAGAAGCCCATGATGGATCCTTCCTGACAAAACTGAGCGGCAGCAATTTGTGGTGATTGCATTTTTCAGATATCGTACGTATATGTGAAGAAAAAAAAGTAATCTGAATTGTAAGAATTTATTATCTTTATTATCTTTTAATTCCTTTTAATAAAAGCATTGTGTGCACTTAACGAGCCTATGTGTTTCATTACCGATATCTTTCGTACCTTGACAACTATTTGCGGGACGTCCCGTAAATAGCGGATAATTCCCGTCTTATTTTTGTCGTAGGGAGTGAAGAATGTTTGTCCGAGCGTCCTTCGTTATCCCTTTCTCGGCCATTACAATGTCCGGACGTATTTCATCCAATTTGAGCGGAAAATCCACAAGGGGAGACCGCAAAAAATATATACGCACTTGAGACGTGCGGCGGTACCCAGACTAGAATCTTAGACAATCCCACAAATGCGTCCAACGCACTGCCAGCGTATTATTTTAAATTCTAATTCAATGTGATTTATTTTGTGCCAATTAAATAAAAAATAATTATCCAACTAAAATAATCGTTTAACGCAGTAACTTTATGGTGTGTCATATTTAAAGAATAAATCAATTAAAACTTTGTATAAAACCACTGAGTTTTAATAAATCACTTTATAGGTTTCAGTGTCACAGCACCTTCCTTAAAAGCTTCTATTAATAAATATTTATTTATTTAATTACCTTGTTTTCACATGGATCACGTAACAAAAGTTCTCTATTGGGAGACTGCAGATAAGTTATCTCTTAACTAGAGAAGGATTGAGAAAGGCTACGAGTTAGTCGAAACTGCAGTCTCCTAATAGAAAACTTTCGTTACGTGATCCATGTGAAAACAAGGTAAATAAATAAATAAATATTTATAATTTATTATGGATCTCAAAGTGAATGCTCAAAACATTGAAAATATGCTTCTATTAATCTTTAGTAAATAGCTTGGCAATGGAAGGGGCTTTAATCATCAAACAAAAAATTGAATTATAATACATATTTTATTTAAAACTAAATTGGAGTTTGTTTCTTTGCTTATTTGATAGTTTGTAATACCGACAGGTATAATAGGAAGCTATTTTTTTTTAAAGCATTCTTATTTACTTTGAGATGTGGTCGTACAGAAGAATTCTCGGAATTTCCTGGAGAGACCACGTCACGAACAATGAGGTTCTCAGATTAATCAAGGAAGATAGGCAACTAATAAGAACCAACTCAGAGAGGCGAGCCCGATGGATTGGTCACATCATGCGCCACGATGGTCTTCTTCACGATATTGTGGAGCGGATGGTTGAGGGTAGAAACTGTAGAGGGCGGCCTAGACGGGAGTATTTGCAGCAAGTATTCGAGGACATGAATTGTAGCGCTTATGCTGAGCTGAAAAGGGTTGCGGAGGACCGAGAGGAATGGAGATAGAGATGCAAGATTCTGTTGCTGCAAACCAATCCACCGGATTGATACTACGAAGAAGATTTACTTTATTTTAAATAAATTCTTATAAAGAACAATCATTTAGTATGTTGTATAAAAAAGAAAATTAAATATTACATAATATGATGAAAATATTCCATGAAAAATTGTTTCTCAGCTAAGAATTTACATTTTTTTATTTTTTAATATTTGTCTTTATGTAGTCGTAATATAATTATGAAATTTTAAACTAAAGATCTAATTTTTTACACATTGTGATGAATATGATATTCTTTCTAGAATCATTGATTTGGAAATATCGACGCAAAAATTTCAAAACGAAAATATTTATGTTTAACTTAGGATATACTCGTATAAATTAAATAATAAATATTGCCGCGAAATTTTACTACTATACATATTAATTCATTGAAATTATATTACTCTCCCAGTACATCACATTAAAATCTCTTTATTTAATAATTTGGTTTAGTCATTCTGTTTTTTAAATGATTGAATATAGTTTTTGTAACTAAGTGTTCAGTGGGAGATGATATATGTTTGGGGTTTACTGATACAGGAAAAATTTGACAAATATTATGTAACCAGCGTCCATTTCATATTGAAAAGAAAAAAACTTCAATGTAAACAAAAATTCATTCACTGCTGTTGTAAACGCAGCCTTTGCAAAGGCTTTCGAAGGCATAAGAGCCGCTGGTGGAGACATCCCTTACAACCCTTCTATAAAAGAAAAGAGAACAAACATTCATTATTTTTATACTGCGCATTTTTCTACGACTGAATCTATGACAGACGAGGACTCGTCGTGGCATTTTATTTATAGTATGTATGTATATTTGAAGAGCTCCTGGGAGTCCGAAACATGTAATTACTTAAAAATAAATGCGAAATCAAAACAAAATATTTTAAATTTGTTATTTTTTAAATTAAAATTAATACAAAAATTACAATTTACGTATGTATCGTTAAATTTTATAACCAGACAGAAAGCAGTTTAATTTAATTCAACTTTAGTACTATATTTTTTTTTGGCTTTAGTACAGTATTTGGATTTCTTTCTTAGACAAGTTGTATAGATCGTAACAATACTAACAATTCACATTGTCATTATGATTATCTAATCAAAATATTTTGCCAATAATGAAAATAATAACCGAAAATCTTACTAACAACCTCCTCTCTAAGCTTGTTATTTAATTTCGTGGTGGCAGGATGCAGGAGCAGATTAACAATACAAAGACTTGTTTTTGAAGCACAATTCGCATTTATTTCCGATAAAGACTTCACTTCCCCGTTCGATCGTAACATGACTTTAATTCCGTCTCGATCGAACGGGGCTTGACTGACGATTGCCCGGAACACTGTGATAAGCAGCGCCGCCAAGGCAATTGCGACAAAAAATCAAATTAAAGATGATAGTTGCACCAACATGAAATGGAGCAACTGTCTTAACAAATAAAATGGCGTATGCAAACGCCGTTTAATATTATATAATTAAAACTAACACTGTTGGGGTGCATGTCAGGCGAGCGAACAAAAATAAGAGACAAAAGATAGTTTTTCGAGACTTTATGGCATCACCCTAAAAGAGCTATATCAAGCTGATATCATTACTTTTACGTAATCTAAATGAAACACAGTAATTGATAACTGAAAAAATTCAATTAAATAGAATGTCGAAGAGGACGCTATAAATAAAATTATTCACACTCCGTGAATAATTTCATTTGAATATTTAATTTTTATTTGTACTTTTTTTGATCAACTGTGGGATTTGCGAAATTTCATAACTCGATAAATGAATGAAAAAGTGTTTTGGTTTATTCCCATTTCAACGATCGAAAACTGTTAAAGTGGATTAAATGGCAAACAATTTAACCGTGCTTTGTGATCGGAGGTACGAAACGGAAATTTTAGTATGAATAACAAACTAATGTTAATGTAACCATATATTTATATTTAATAAAACTATTTTGTATTATACTCTACTTCGTAGTATCAATCCGGTGGATTGGTTTGCAGCAACAAAATCTTGCATCTCGATCTCCACTCTTCTCGATCCTCTGCAATCCTCTTTAGCTCAGAATAAGAGCTACAACTCATTTATTTATTTATATACAGAATCAAAATTCCAATTTTTTTTTACAAATATTTAGAAACATAGAGTATACATAAATATACTATAAATAGAGGAAATAATAAAAAATAAAAATAACACAAAAGAATAAGAAGATGACACGTGTCAAAGATCACAGAGATCAAGTAGAACAATACCATCGACAAAAGAGGAAAATGATGTAAGAAAAGGATCGAGGTGTGCTGGTAGGCCATTTAGGAGCGACATTGCCGTTGTACCAAATTGAGTGCTTGAAGCTCCACAACCATCGACTCATGTCCTCGAACACTTGCTGCAAATACTCCCGTCTAGGGTGCCGTCTGCAGTTTCTACCCTCAACTATCATTTTCACAATGTCGTGAAGAAGACCATCGTGGCGCATGGCGTGACCGATCCATCTGGTTTGCCTCTCTGAGATGGTTTTTACTAGGTCTAGCCTATCTTTCTTGATTATGTATTATATTATTAACAATAATATACAATTGTGAAAATATATGGTGTCACGACATATAGTCCCCAGAAAATTTGTTCAACGAGATAGAGCTAACGACGTAGGGCGCACTTGTCGTCTGGTGCACGGGAAATTTGATGCACGGCACAACTGGTGCACTGGCTGACTCGCTAACCTAGTCTAACCCAACCAAGTGCACCAGTTGTCCCGTGCACCAAATTCAAATTATTTTATTGTGAGAAAATTACCGTTACCGATGAGTCGTTGAATTAATTGCCTGGGGACGAAATGCGGTGGCACTGATTGTCTCGGTAACATAACCGAACTTAAATTATTTCGTTAATGAGACATATGGATCGCTGGATTCTACGATCACTGGACAAATCCTTAGGTAAGGTTAGATTAGCGAGAAATCTAGTGCACCAGTTGTCCCTTGCGCCAAATGTCCCGTGCACCAGACGTACAGTTCACCCCAGCGATTTTACCGATGTGACGCAGAACAAATTGTCTGTGAACGATAGGTCGTGAAAGCGTTATTATTATCACTGAAAATCACAGTACGCCACTGAAATAAAATTATCTTTCTCTCTCGTACTATTATTGTACATATTTTGTGACCGACATAAAATAAAACGGGCTTATGACCGCCATATAATACAAACCATTTTTATTTCAACCGCAAACGAAACATTTTTAATTGACGTCAGACAAACAGTTATGTTTCTCAAATAAAATCTGTAATGAAAATAAATATGAAATGTTATTTTACTTAAAACCACATTGTTTTTAGTTTTTGGCGAGAGCCATCTATCTCTTATAACAAATTGATTAATGATTTAAAGCCAAAAAAATGATAAATTTCTCCCTTAAAAAATAATTTTAAATATTATTCTATACTAGTATATCAGCTTCATTTTTTTCGTGTCCTAACTTATACAAAACTGTATTTTATTAAATTTAAGTTTTAATTATTTTTCTTTGTGTTATGTCACGAACAATGAGGGTCTCAGCATAATGAATGAAGATAGGCACTGATATCCTCCTCTCTAAGTTGTGTATCGAATTATTGGGTGAGAGGATGCAGGAGCAGATTATTAACTATAAGAACTTGTTCTCGAAGCATAATTCGCGTTTATCTATATATATAAAAGAAAGTCGTGTTAGTTCGGTATCTCATAACTCAAAAACGGCTGAACCGACTTAGCTAAAAATTGATGGAAAGGTAGCTTAAAACCGTAAAAAAGCTATAAGATACTCAAAATTGATTTGATGAAGAAAAAATATTGAATATTTACGTAAACATGTTTTAATACAAGACTATTGTCATTTGACAAAACGGTCCGTTTGAGAAATTGTTTCCATAGCAACGCCATAACAAAAATGACGCAAAAGTAGGAATTGTAAGTAGGTACCTACGTAAGGTACGGAATATTTTGAAACAAAAAAAAACGAAAGACAGGAAAAAAAAGACAGAAAAACAAAATAAATATTAGTCAAAATATCAGTTTAATCTTTTATTTGTTAAAAATGTTATAACAAAAGGCAACTGGAAAGGAATAGCAAAGCACATGTGACAGCTATCGTATTTTTGTCTATGGTTTGATAGATATTTTGTCTATCGGTTGACGTTTTGTTTCGAGAACGTTCGAGTTTCTATTAGCTTATTGTGCCAATATTATTATTGATAATGCTGCTACCAAAACGTTCAAATCTTTCACGACAAAGACGTCATGCAACTAGGATTCAAAACATTGCAAATTAAAGAACTGAAGAAGAACAATTGCACGTGGAACGTGGATTCACGTATTGAAGAACGAGGATTTAATCCGACAGTCAAGGTATTTATTTATTTTTGTACTTTTGTACACACAATACAGTAACATAATAGCATACTATGCTTATTCCTTTGTATTATGTATGCTAATTCTAAAAAAGTTTTTATACATCAGTAACACTGTCTTTGCTTTTGATTTTGTAGATACAAATGTACAAAAATTCATGGTCAATAAAGAATAATTAAAATACTAGGATTCAAAACATTGCGAATTAAAGGACTGAAGAAGAACAATTGCACGTGGACGTATCGAAGAACGAGGATTTAATCCGACAGTCCAGGTATTTATTTTTGTACTTTTGTACACACAATACAATAACATAATAACATACTTATAACAGGTATCTGAAACACGTCGTTCATATGACACGTTGCAATACCCACTGATGTTTTGGCAAGGAGAATATGGATATTATTTCAATATCAAAATGAAAAATCCATTGAATGGTGAGTATCAATATCATAGTTTTGATTCCTTCATGACATACATCTTACAGTGCTTAGTTTTACTTTAGGTTTCCAATAAAAGACCAACTACACTGCTTATTACCAGGAAAATAACAGACTTAAAGATTAGGGGCTGTTTGTTTAGAGAAAATTAGACAAATAACCGGCAAACGATTTAAAATCATTTATCTTCACCCCTTTATAATTATGCTAAAAAAATGTATGTTAGCTTTACATACAAAATATAAAATCTATTGTCTTAATTTCAGGTGAAGAAACTACCAAGAAGGCTAGCTCGCCGAATTATTACGCATATCGTTTGATTATTGGTCGAAATGCTGACAACTATTTGCTGCAGTTTCGTCGATTACTGCAATAGAATTCAACCAGTCCAAATATATGATATCATATGTGCCGAAAAATTCAACTTAATAAATTCCAAAATCTGCTCATTTATTACCTTTCAGGCGAAACAAAGTTCACCGGGTCAGCTAGTTTTTAATAAAGACTTGATTCTACGCCCGACCGGTATGACATTACGCTGGCCGGGTGCGAGTCAATTGACAATTGCCGAACACAGCGCCCCAAGACAGTCGCGGCAAAAAAGCAAATTAAAGATGACAGTTGCATCAACATGAAATGAAGCTACTGTCATAACAAATAAAATGGCGTGTGCAAACGAAGTTTAATTTATATAATTGAAACTAACATTATTAAGTGTGCATGTTAGGCGAGCGAACAAAAATAAGAGACAAAAGATCTTTTTCCGAGGCTTTACGGCATCAGCCCAAAAGAGCTTTATCAAGCTGATATTAGCACCTAGTAATGTTCTCTTCTCTAAGACCTTCTCAGAGAGGCGAACCCGATGGATCTGTCACATCATGCACCTCTATGGTCTTCTTCACGACATTGTGGAAGGGATGGCTGAGAGTAAAAAGTGCAGAGGGCGCCCTAGACGGGAGTATTTGCAGCTAGTTTTCGAGGACATCGAGAAGAGTTGCGGCTCTTATGTTGAGCTAATGAGCGTTGCAGAAGATCGATAAGAGTGAAAATCGAGATGAAGTATTGTTCGCTTCTGATAATGTAGGATCAAAAAATATTATGATTTTAAATTAAAATGACAATTTAAATTTTTAGTTTTATTTCATATTTATTTCCAAATGATCATACATGTTAACTAAAGCAGATCTAAAAATGGTATACTACTCCATTGTTCAATCTCAACTACAATATGGTATTGTTGGTTGGGGAGGAACATACCTAAATACTACCAACCCCATTAGAACTGTGCAAAAACTTATCATCAAAGTGATATTAAAAAGGCCTCCCACCTACCCAACAGAAAGCCTATACAATAAATTCAAAGTGCCAACGGTAGATACACTATACCAAAAATACACTATCTTACAGACTATTAAAGAAAGGAGAATTGAAAACTGGTACACTTGTCATTCTGCTAGGTATATGTACAACTTATTAATACCAAAATGTAACACACAACTTGCAAAAAATGGTTACGAATATAACGGAATAGTTAATTTTAACAATCTTCCTCGGGAAATAAAAGAGATCAGCGATATCAAAATATTGATTGAAAAGGTGAAACAGTACTTTAAAAGAATTACGAACACAACCGACGTCACTGCATAACAAATTGAAATAATGAAATGTACCAAAAATTTATTATTAAATTATATATACATTAAATTGAATTCAACATATAGTATATTAAAACTTTAATCATATAATGTTAGTTCTATATCAAAATCATGTAAATGTATAAATATATAATACTCTGTAAAATTATATAAAACTGTAAAATAATATAGATGAATCCCACGCCACACACAAGATCTTATCTTTAAGTGGTGTGGTAAGCGAATGTAAAAAAAAGAAAAAAAAAAGATTGGAATGTAAATTACTATGTAAAAAATGGATCTTTTTATATTTGATTAAATAAAAAAAAAAAAAATGTTTCGGACCATATCGGGTTCATCCTAAGCAATGACTTAACTCTAAACAGAAAGTCAAATATACAGTTATATAAGTAATATATAGGAATAGACTACCAAGTATTGTCAGTTAATGACCTTAACGTCACTATTTAGAAGTCAAATCCTTCGATTGTAATAAAATTTTGGTAAACGTGTCATAGAATATATTCGTATTTAAATATATATTAACAATAATTTTATTTACGTAAAAGGCGTGACTTTTACGTGAGAGACTCTTATATTTTGTGGTCGAAAGTTTTCTTTAAGATGAAGTTTACTACGCTGATAAATTATTGTTTTAAAAGGTTACTTTAAAGGCTTTCGAAACTTGGGATCGGAAAAGAAAAGGCGCAAAAGCAGAGGTCTAAAATTCTATTAATATCAATGACTATATTTAAGGGGACATAAATATCTATTTTTTATTATTTATCACAACAGCTGAATAAAATTATTGAAGTAGGTTTAGTTGCTTGTTTGAATCAAAATGCTTCAACAAGTCCTTAATTTTGTAAGCGATTTCATGCGGAATTTAGTTAATATGTAACATTTCCTGTCAAATATATTATTTATAGTAGTATTAAGTATTATAAAACTTAAAAAATGGGTCACCTAATGCCATGGAGAGATCCATGCTCGGAGTATCTCTAAAATATAGATTTTGAAACAAGTATATCCGAAGAAAAACTCAAATATATATATATAATCGATGACTCAACTTTATTGCGGGAAATTGCATTCAATGTTCCCTCCCGGTTTACTAGAGTCAGTAACCTGCTACACGCAAGGGCATCCAAAACTAACTACAGTTTCTATTCTCGTATGATGAGAATATGTAGACTGGTTAACTCCTGGCTGGACCTTCCGGCATTTCGCGTGAATGTCGGGCTATAGTCCATAGTATGCTGCATGATAAGCGTCAACGAATTCCAAAGATGAGACTTCAGAATCACTATCACCACTTGCCATCCATTTTCCAACCGTACTATTTTCTCATACATTCCCACGTATTTCGTGGTAAGCAACGTATTACTAAAGAAGGCTTTTCTAGACTCGGTGAAGTGTACTTACTTCGCAGGCTTAGACTAAGGTATATTTGAAATGTTACTGATGCACCTAGAATCATGAGAAGGCCACTCTTTAACTTGTAGCTTTTTGCGTGGGTCCAGTAACAGGTACCCACCTGTGTCTGCAAAACCAGGACGGGACAGGGAGGGTTTTCACCAAGGGATCACCATCTGCCGGTATTCTACTGTATGTGCTTACATTTAAAAAAATTACACAAAATAATTTATTTTTAGCTCTCTTCCGTTTAATTTAATTTTCATTTCGTTGCCGATCTCTGGTTTATGGGGAGAGTGAGTGAAAGTGGGAGAGAGTGAAAGAGGGAGGGTCAATTAACGCCATCTGTCTCCCTTTAGTGCTAATCTGTTTATTTTTGCACTATTACAAGACCCGGAAGAGATTGCTTTCGGGGGTTAGAAGGAGGTTTAAGGTTTTCAGAATGAACGTAATGAATAATAGGCAACGCTACATAATGATTATTTTATATGAAAATAATCAGTAAAATTTTTTGTTTTATACTAGCGATTTTCATCGTTTTTTTACGTGTCAGAAAATGCCAATATTAATCGAAAAACGTAGTTTGTGTGCTTTATGTTTGCACCGACCACCGAATAATTATTATTAAATTGATTTTTTTAAATGCAATAACGATCGATCTAGCAGCGTTGCTGTTTTGAAGCCAGATAAAATAGTTAGTTCATCATCAGTCTGTGTCCGTCCACTGTTGAACGTAGGCTTCCCGCATGAGTCTCCATCCTCTTCGATCCTCCGCCTTCCGCATCAAGGTCACTCCCGCTATTCTTCTTATATCGTCAGTCCATCTTGAAGGGGGTCGGCCAATGCTTCGTTTACCAGTTCTTGGGCGCCATTCCAAAACTTTTCTTCCCCATCGACCGTCGTATCTTCCCATTGCCACTACTTGGGTTCTTCTGCGTATTTCCTCGTTTCGGTTTCTATCTTTTAGCGATACTTCGAGCATGGATCTCTCCATAGCACGTTGGGTGACCTTTATTTTATATAGTCTATCTGGGACAAGTAATACAACTGGGACGGAGTCACTTCTCAAAATAAATCAACAACTGGGATGGGCAACATTTGGAAAACTAAAGTACATTTTAAGGCGAAAATTCCGCAATGTCTAAAAACTTACGCGTTTAACCAATGCATTCTCCCTGTATTAAGTTATGTCGTAGAAACGTGAAATCTGACAGCAAGTACACATTTATATTGTTTTAAATGTCCGCGCCATATTGGAAGCATATAGGCACCGCAAATTGTAGTTTTACAGTTTTGTAGGCTTATATTGTATATGCCTTGTCTTAGAACATCTATATACTTGTACCCAGAAGTGTAAATGGGAACATGGATGATTCCCGGGGGCCTCTAAGACAAAAGCCCGTGAACTTGCATACACCATTGAACTTGAAATATATGGGTGTTCAATCATCAGTGTTTGTTTTTTTTTTTATGTAAACGCATGCAGGAGAGCACAACCGGTCAAGACCAGTGCACTCTATGACGCTCAGCCAGGGAGGCTGGACGCTGCATGCGGGAAACGTGTGTTGTGTTCGTGTTTGTGTGTGGGTTGGGGAGATTGCAGGTGTATATTTATCTGTTTCTTGAAGAGATCCAGATTGTAGGAAGGAGGAAACACAGACGCTGGAAGAGCATTCCATAGCTTACCGGTGGCATTAAGGAAGGAACTTTGGAAGCTGCCAGTTCTTGGTCGACATATATTAACCGTGTATGGATGTTCGGCAAGTGTAAGACGAGTTTGTCGGCTGTGAGTGGGTGCAGGAGGAATTAGTTCTTTAAGGTCCGAAGAGCAGCGACCGTGGTAATAACGGTAGAAAAGACTAAGAGAATCAACCCCTCGTCTGTGTTCCATTGATTGTAGATTAGACGTAAGGGTGTCATTGTTTATCAAACGAATTGCTCTTCTTTGAACTGAGTCAATTAAGTTTAGAAGGTATTTTGGGGCTCCGATCCAAAGGTGACTGCCGTATTCAAGGATAGGTCGGATTTGTCCTTTATATAGAAGAAGAAGTTGTTTATCGTTGAAATACCGACGTGATCTATATAATACATCTAGTTTTTTGGAAGCGAGACCGGCTTTACACTTAATTGACTCGTAATATTTGACATTATTCGATATTGATGATCCAAGCATGTTGATGGAGCTTGCTTTTGGAAGAGAACAACCGTTGAAAGATACAGGATCCATAGCAGTCTTCTTGGTGGAGAAAGTACATGATTGGGTTTTTGAAATGTTGAAACTGTCGAGGTTGAGGTCGCCCCATCGTGAAACCCTTTCAAGAGACATGTTCATCTTCTCCACCAGAGATTCCCTAGCAGCAGATAGTTCCGAATGTTTCGGAACTATCTGCTGCTAGTTGATGTTGTTTTAAGAAGATCGGATGATAAGCCCGACGCTCCCAAGGCCTGGACTTATTTTTTGTCTTCAAGGGTTGGGTTAACCCTAGCGGAGTCGTGAATAGAGCATGCAATTGATTAAATCAAATTGGAAAAATCAAGCTTGGTCGTGTTTTGAATAGTTTTTTTCCTCAATATGTAATGTATATATATATTATATTTTCCGTTATCTCTTCAGTATTTAAATTCTATAAAGGGTATCCATACATTTATACTATACTAGACGGAGGTATACATACATTAATGCATTCGAAGGAGCTACGGGGGCCAGAGATGACATGGGATAAGGACAAGGACCATGTCAGCTGAAAGAGCTTTGTTTCAGCAGTTAGTTTTTTTATTTCTATGTAAACACATACAGGAGAATACCAACAGATGGTGAATTTTACCTTCTTGATATTGTCTCCAAGGTCCGCGGTTCGCATCCCGCTTCTGCCGTTATTTTTGTGCTTGGATTGACGCGTTGAAAAAAGAAAAAAAAAAGAATTTTATGTATATTATATGTATATTTAATTAATAATAAAATATGTATTTATGTTAATGAGATGAAAAACGTATTGCTTTGCATAATTTTGTTGGACTTTTAATTCAATTTTACGCCAAGAGTCGTCAGTTTGAAATTAACGTGGACATATTACATTAGAAAAAATAATATTTTTACTCGTATTAGTGCAAAAGAGTATTACTTCCGGTATTCATGTTGTTTATTTTTATTTGACACATTAGCTTCTGAGATGAAGCATTTCTTCTGCGTAGTATCAATCCGGTGGATTGGTTTGCAGCAACAAAATCTTGCATCTCGACTCCACTCTTCTAGATCCTTTGCTATCCTCTTTAGCTCAGTATACAAATTACAACTGATGTCCTCGAACATTTGCTGCAAAAACTTCCGTGTAGGGCGCCCGCTCCAGTTTCTACCCTCAACCATCCCTTCCACAATGTGTTGCAGCTCGCGTGCCGAGCTAAAGAGAGTTCCAGAAGAACGAGAAGAGTGGAAATCGAGATGCAAGATTTTGTTGCTGCAAACCTGTATATATATCAAACCGAACATTTTTTAAGCGATTAGCTGGATTCGATTCTAGCACTTTGTCATCGCGGTTCTCGTTAGATCACTGAAGTTATCAGTCACAAAATTCGACGCGAGCCTAAACTTGGACGGGTTACTGCATACTGCTAACCGCGTGTCATTAGTTAAGTTGAGCCACCCATTAGAACCTAATGGTCCAGACCTCGGAGGTGTCAGCTTATTCGATATCATTAAATATTCAGATTAAAAAATCACAGAAAGCATGTCTCTAATACTACAGCTGCCATTCTCGGAACGCTGTGCTAGAGGACACCATGAACCATATTTGTTTTCTGGTGGACCTACGGGTGTAGATATGTCTGGGACAAGGCATGATAGAGGAAACAGACAGAACTGAGTGTCGGCAATTTCATGATGAACCAATATGCTGAAAGTTGAATGGTGGCTAATTTATAAAAGACAATATGGAAATACATATATCAAGAGATGAAGACATGACCTAGCTGTTAGTTATTCTTTAGATGCCACAGAAGAGCATAAAATACAGCGGCCTTTTATTAATAAAGTAATTATTTATTAATGTTTTAGTGCGTGAGGAAATTGTTTGATGATGTATCTTTCATGTCGTAGGTCTCCATAAGCACTTGTTTAATAATGACCAAGCAACGCGAGTATGGTATTCCAACCACGGTGCAGTGATATCCTGTGTCTCGCACCATGATATCCTCGGCACGTGTCACTTAGGTGCAATTTAAATTCCAAATACTACACCATACTTTGCAGCGGTTTCCAATACGATAACGAGCATTTTTTTATTCCCCGTTATCTTCACTGTTTTTTCTTTGTACTTTTATAGTTTTCTTTAGATCGTACTCGGTACTTTATTGTAAAACCCATTGCGAAATAAAATACTTTTTACTAATGTTTAAAAATATTATTACTATCATCTAAAATTAAATATATATTTTTATATTTTGTAAACTCGTAAATGAAGGCTATTTAATTAAGTTTTTTTTTTAAAAAACACATACAGGAGAATACCGACAGATGGGGATAGTGATTCTGAAGTTTCATATTTGGAATTCTATGACACTTACCATGTTACATATGGTTAAGCGCTGCATGCGGAGTGTTGATCTGTCAACGTCATAGACTACAACTCGAGATTCACGCATCATCCTTATTATTCAAGGAATTTACTGTGAATGGTTGGTCTCCACGAGACGACTTTCATCTACCACCAATTTTAATTAAAAGGCTATGTTTGGTTTTTTACGGGTGAGGGATCAATTTCACACCAACTGGGGGTATTTAAGAGCTCAGAAATCGATTAAAAAAACTTTTGTTTTAATCTTCGTCATGGATCGAACCTACGACCTTTGGCTTGCAAAGTAAACGCTTTGTTCATTGATATATACCCACCGGCAGCTGGTTATAAACATAGTGTTGTATCCCTTTATTTAATATTTCTGTCGAAGAGAGGACGGTCGATGGGGAAGAAAAGTGTTACAAATACATTTTTAAAGAGAAAATTAATTTCTTTAAACTATGTCGTTTAACCAGAGTATTTTTGTCCTAGTATTAACTTATGATACAGTAGAATTTAATTGTATGAGAAAATATAAAAATGTAAATAATCATTACAAGTTTAAAGGCTCTGTTGAATAATATGTTGTTGCCCTCGTGTTAAAACGATCTCATAGGAAATAATATAATACATATGTATGAACGAGACTGCAGGATTTACATTTTTATTGTAAACGTAGTATCAGTATAAGGAAGTAAAACCGTTTTACAAACGGACATACCTGTATGCCCCCTTTGGTGAGCAAACACGAGACACGACATTGACACCTGATGCAGAGACACCTGTATTCCGGTTGTCGGGAGAACGACGACCTTACTAGCAAAAACATCTATTTGTTATTATGTGTAAATATGTTTGAACATATTTTATTTACCAATATGTATACAAACAACTTATGACTTGTACGCACAATAAAAGTGTGTAAATTCACACAGCCGAACAATTTATTATGTTTATTAATTTAATTGCTATAAACTAATTTAACTATAAATATATCAGTAACCTTAAGTTGTTAAATGACAACTAATTGCATGATTAGTTGGTAAATTTACTTGTTATTTATTTATATTTTACTGATTTACTTTGATATTCATTTTAATATTAAATATATTACAATTTCATACCTTGTTTTAACATGGATCACACTGAGCACTGTTTAATTTGATGAAAAACTGCAGTTTTAAAATTTATGAATGTTTCATCAGTTCCAACGTGCACAAACTACTTCAAAAGTATGCTTATATGCACGCAAAACGAAAGTTTTTCATCATGTGAAACAGAGCTCAGTGTGATCCATATTAAAACGATCTATGAAATTATTATTATTAAAATATTTAGTTTTAAATATTTAGCTTTTTGATTCTAGTTTTTTTTATGTAATCACATGCAGAAGAGCACAACCGGTAGAGACCAGTGCATTTTATGCAGCCAGGGAGGATGGACGCTGCATGCAGGAAACGTGTGTTGTGTTCGTGTTTGTGTGTAGGTTGGGGTGATTGCAAGTATATATTTATCTGTTTCTTGAAGATATCCAGATTGTAGAAAGGAGGAAACAAAGACGCTGGAAGAGAATTCCAAAACTTACCGTTGGCATTGAGAAAGGAACTTTGGAAACTGCCATTACTTGGTCGACACACATTAACCGTGTAGGGTCATCAAGGTATGGGCAGTATCCCAGTACGTAAATAAAATGTGCTTAAAGTCATTCATGTTATATATAAATCTACAAGAGAAATGTCATAAAATATTATATTTCATTCAGATTTGTAAGTGTGTATCAATTTACTAATGATTTCATTTGAATGCAGACATACCTGTTGCATTACTGATGTTTGTTCTCAGAATGGCAATAAACAGGTGTCTTTCGAACAAATGCTAATAATAAAGGTAGGTGTGAATGCGTTTCCTGTGAAAGAATTCCAGATCAGTGACTCTTCGACCGTGACCATGAGACATGACGATTATGTCCCGGCGTGACACATTGTCATGACACACAGCGCAAACAGCCGATTGATCGCTTGAAATAGACATGACCACATTTGAATAAGTGACATCTTTTGATTTACATGTCCACGTGAGATCAGAAAGCAGAGTTTAAAATTGCACCAAACACTGCAATTTATGTAAAATACTTTCATGTTTCCTAGCACCATATATATTTCTATTTCTATTCCTATTGTACTTCAAAAGGAAAAATCCTCCTGCACCCACCCACAACCGACAAACTCGTCTTACACTTAATGTGTATTGACCTAAGAAATGGCAGTTTCCAAACTTCCTTCCTTAACCCTTTCGCATCGGTTGACGTGATATATCGTTTTGCTACTTTCTTAGAATAGTTTTTTATGCATCATCTGATAGCTTAAGGATACAAGAACCAATGTGATTTATTAAAATAGACCAGACACTTCAAATACTAGTAATTTGTATTCAAACCGAGCCGTAATGAATGGGTTAATGCCACTGGTAAGCTTAAGAATACTCTTCCAGCGTCTGTGTTTCCTACTTCCTACAATCTGAATCTCTTCAAGAAACAGATAAATATGCACTTGCAATATCCCCAACCCACACACAAATACGAACACAACACACGTTTCCCGTGCAGCGTCCAGCATCCCCGGCTGAGCGTCATAGAGTGCACTGATCTTGACCGTCTGTGCTTTCCTGCATGCGATTACATAAAAAAAAAAAATATTAAGAAATATTTCTAGCTGACTTTTCGTATAATATTTCCGTAATAATTTAGTCGAGCCTTCAAGATAAAGGCCAATATAGTATTTTATCCATTCAACATGAGGGTTATGGCGGTATATAATATAATATATAGACTGTAGGCATTCTGTATTCAATGTGTATAGCACTTCATACACCCGTACTTGCGACGCGACCGGCAAAACAATGCCCAACGAATAATTGAAATGAAAATAAAATAATGGAATTCAAAATCCAATCATGGACAGGAGTCAATCAATCAAATACCTCCGTAGATGGCACACGAAGCTCGATTTGTTATTTTGCTGTGAATGATTATTTAGCCATGAAATAGGCTAAGCTAAAAAAACATCTCCAAAGTTATTTTAATATTATTATAGATTGGATATCGATATTTTTTTCGATCGGCAATAGGCAACGTTAGCGCGGTTCACATTAAATAGCCGAGCTTGAGCGAAATTGGGTGCATGCCGGGAGGTATAGCTCAATGGTCAAAGCGCTTTTTTTGCAAGCCAAAGGTCGTGGGTTCAATCCCTGATGGAGATTTAAAATAAAAGGATTTTTAATCGATTTTTGAGCTCTAAAATACCTTCAGTAGGTGTCAATTTGTTCCCTCGCCCGTAAAATTCCATTCATATCGTTTTAATTTAAATTTGTCGTTGAAGAAAGTCATTCCGTGAAGACCAACCATTCATAGTAAATTCCTGTAATAATAAGGATGATGCGTGAATCCCGGGCTGTAGTCTATGACGTCCACAGCTTGGTTGGGTTACCACCTGATGCTTACCGTCGGGCTTAACTAACCCTTAGGAACAAAAAGCATGGAACATATATACTGTATAATTATATAAAACTGTAAAATAACATAGATGAATCCCACGCCACACACAAGATCTTATCTTTAAGTGGTGTGGTAAGCGAATGTAAAAAAAAAAAAGAAAAAAAAAGGATTGGAATGTAAATTACTGTGTAAAAAATGTATCTTTTTATATTTGATTAAATAAAAAAAAAAAAAATATATATTAAGGATGCTGTAGAAAAGTATAAACTGCAGCTGTTTTTTTTTTTTAAATAAGCCCCCAGGCTCGCATTATCCTGGAAAGCCGTCACGAACTATACGTAAAATAAACTCGGCGGATTGCAAAGCTGACATGGGGTGAGCTGACTTTGGCGACTGACAGAGCTTTGTGGCACGAGTGCCGTAATTAAAATTTTACAAACAATAATCCCAAGGAAATACAGAAAAAATCTAAATTTAAATTAAACAGAATAGAAAGATAATCGGCATGTACACATACACCACATTATTATTATTGTACTACTCAGTGAGTGGAGCACCGGATCCCCTCTGGATGGCCACGTGAAGCCGCATCCAGTGCCCTCCAACCGTGAGTCTCACCTGAGTGAATGTCATGTGCTTCAGTCAGGGGAGCGCACATAGTAATGTTGATAATTAATAAAAACAAATGGTCTAGAAACTACGAATATTATATAAATGTTCCAGGTGGACCTTCAGTTGCAAAGGTATTTTGAGATAATGTATAGACAGTTGACAGAGCTGTGTTGGCAATTTATGTATCCAGATATGGAACGTATATGGGAAGAACAAAAAAATATATCGAAAAGCATTTTATTTATCGTGATGCAATAAGTTATTAATGAAAAAATATAAATATTCGGTTAATTGTTTTAAATTGGATTTTTATTTGAATACTAATTATCATAATAATCTAGACAGGAGTATTTGCAGCAAGTGTTTGAGGACATGAGTTGTAGCTCTTATGCTGAGCTAAAGAGGATAGCAAAGGATCTAGAAGAGTGGAGTCGAGATGCAAGATTTTGCTGCTGCAAACCAATCCACCGGATTGATACTACGCAGAAGAAATGCTTCATATTAGAAGCGCAAGTGTCAAATAAAAATAAACAACATGAATAGCGGACGTAATACTCTTTTGCACTAATACGAGTATAAATATTATATTTTTTAATGTAATATGTCCACGTTAATTTCAAACTGACGACTCTTGGCGTCAAATTGAATTAAAAGTCCAACAAAATTATACAAAGTAATACGTTTTTCATCTCATTAAATTAAATATATATTTTTTTTTTTTTTAACGAAGCTAGTTATCAAATTAACCTCGTGGACCGTCGTATGCCACCTGACGTAATTTAAAAGACCTGCAGAAATAGTTGGATTTAGCTCAGAAAAGCTTAACTCTCCATTTGCTAAATAATTTACATCTGTAGAGAATAAGTTTTTACGAGCTTCTAGCGTTATACTAATAAAAATTGATCATCGTCATTTAAACTATATTTTATTTATATGAAGAATCATTATTAGTCTGTGCATAGAAGCCTATTAGCATAAAAATATTTTATATAATTATTTAACATATGTGTGTATTACTTGGAGTTTGACTCCTTCAACAAATAAACAATAAGACAAACTTACAAAATTGTTTTTTGATGGTCATTCAATGATTATAGCAATATTCAATAAGCTGCTCTTACCTGTAACAAAGAAAAAAGTATTAAACATATATTTTTGTAGAAAAAGCTGTTTTCTAACAAGTGATTAAACAGCGATCATTGTGATTAATTCAAAAGATTTTTTTTTACCATATCCGCTCTATATTTGGAGCACGTGGACAACGAAAATCTCCCTTTTCTCAGTTCTGTTAAGAATTCTCGGAATTTCCCGGAGAGACCACGTCAAGATCAATGAGGTTCTCTGCATAATCAAGGAGGATTGGCACCTAGTAAGAACTATTTTAGAGGCAAGCCCGATGAATCGGCGCCACGATGGTCTTCTTCACGACATTGTGGAAGGGATGGTTGAGGGTAGAAACTGCAGAGAGCGCCCTAGACGGAAGTATTTTCAGCAAGTGTTCGAGGAGATGAGTTGTAGCTCATTTGCTGAGCTAAATAGGAAAGCATAGGATCGAGAGGACTGGAGATCGAGATGCAAGATTCTGTTGCTGCAAACCAATCCACCGGATTGATACTACGAAGAAGTTCTGTAAGCTCAGATTGTATATGGCTTGTTGTAGATCACCTGTATCCCAGAGGTCCACATGGGAACGCAGGTGGTTCTCTCCAGGGCAAGAGCGTCCTAACTTTCTTAGACCGCGGCAGTCGTACTAGAGAAAATTTGGGTGTTCAATTATCAAGGTATTTTAAGAACTTCAGATTATCAGCCCGACGCTCCCGAGGGCTGGACATATTTTTTTTTCTTTCAGGGGTGGTTCAACCCTACCGGGGGCATGTATAAAGCTTATATATGATTAAATCGATTCGAAAAAAAAACAAACTTTGTCGGGATTTAAGCTGACGGCATTTGCAACAAACGCTTTACCAACTGTACTATGCCACCCAGCCGAATTTTTATTTATAAATATTTCAAAATTAATATCTCTTCGTTGTAAAACGATTTAATTATATTAAATATCAGAAAGAAACATCTCACTTAGGAAAGAAAAATTCTTTATTAAAAGAGTTTTCTTTTCGCCATAATGAAATACCGATGTTATTATTATAATTGTCGGAATGAAAAGAACAACAATGGAAGCTGTGTTATCCGAATAATAAACCAGATACAGCCTACCTGTTATCGAACAGGTAAAACCTCGACTTGAAAGAAATTGTCAGAATTCACAGCATTCCTGGCAGAGTCTTCTTAAGTTACCTCCCCTCGGGCATTCCGAGAATTTCTGAATTTAATGAATCGATACTTTGCGACTCAGAAAAGAAAACAAACTCTGAATCAAATGGAACGATTATCGCAGACGAGATTCGCATTTATTCTTGTTGAATCAAAAATTTGATCATCATTAACTTCCGTCTACTTATTTTCTACAATCGCATACAAAAGAAAACAACCTAGTGCACTATATAATGTGTAGTATGCAAGGTGATTTGATGCTGTATGCGGAAAACGTGTGTTGTGTTTGTGCGTGGAGGTTGTACAAGCAAAATAAGGAAAGACAATTTTCTTTGTAGCCACAAATTTTGCATGAACAATACGTTCGAGTCACTTTCTCGTACTGCACATAATAAAGTCACCAAAGAAAATCTATCAACGTATCAACACTCAAGTGGCTTATGCCTCACGATATCGATTAACTAGGTGGAATTGATAGCTGGCGAATATGGCTTAGTGGTGAAAGCGTTTGATTTCAAAGCCAAATGTCGTGGGTTCGATCCCCTCAGGAGATTACAAAAAACGATTTCTATGCTCTACGAGTATGAGTACCCTCGGTTGACGTATTTAATTATTCACACTTAAAGTACAAATCTAAGCCTTTTAATTAAAATTCGAGAATTAGACGTAAACGCGATTTAATAGTGAATTTCTTTAATAAATGGATGGTGCGTAAATTTCATAGTGTAGAACGTTGGCGTATCAATACACAACAATCGATGCCATAGAATCCACAGATCAGACTTTAGCATCATAATCACCATCAGTCGGCTTTTTCCTGTACGTATTTACATAAAAAACGGAATTAAAACATAATATTTTGTAATGTGATAATTTTAAATTTAAATTATTATGAACGATTAAAAAGTAATTCCAACAAGATACACCGACTATTTGAGCGTATTTACTATAAAATTTGTATGAATCTAATATTCAACTATTGTATAAGAGTCTTCTTCGTAGTATCAATCCGGTGGATTGGTTTGCAGCAACAGAATCTTGCATCTCGATCTCCATTCCTCTCGGTCCTCCGCAACCCTTTTCAGCTCAGCATAAGCGCTACAATTCATGTCCTCGAATACTTGCTGTTAATACTCCCGTCTAGGGCGCCCTCTACAGTTTCTACCCTCAACCATCCCCTCCACAATATCGTGAAGAAGACCATCGTGGCGCATGATGTGACCAATCCATCGGGCTCGCCTCTCTGAGATGGTTCTTATTAGGTGCCTATCTTCCTTGATTATCCTGAGAACCTCATTGTTCGTGACGTGGTCTCTCCAGGAAATTCCGAGAATTCTTCTGTACGACCACATCTCAAAGGCCTCTAGTCTTTTTTTATCACTTTCAGATAAGCACCATGTCTCACAGCCGTACATTAAGATGCTCCAAACAAGTGTTTTGGCAAGTTGCTTGCGGAGCCCTAAAGTAATATTCTTTGACTCAAGAATTTTGGCTTTTTTATTGAAAGCTAGCCTTGCTTGATGTATTCGACTGTTGACTTCTCTTTTTTGTTCTGGCATCCCAGGTAATCGTACTTCCAAGGTATACAAATTCTTTTGCATCTTTTAGGGTATTCCTAGCATTGATATGTTAATTTTCTGCTGCTCATTGCGGCTTACTCTCATGACTTTGGTTTTTGTGCTGTTTATCTTCATATTGTAGTTGGAATTAAATATGTTTTCCATGGATGTCAGCGCTTCAGTGAGTTCATCTTCAGTTTCAGCAATCAGAGCAATGTCGTCAGCAAACCTTATCATATCAATCTTTTGGCCATGTATTTTAACCCCTCTCTATGGCCCATTTTTTCCCTGATGTTATTAATTGCATTTTGTATGTATACGTTGAAGAGTACAGGCGACAGAGAGCATCCTTGTCTCACCCCTTGACGTATTTTTGCTTCCTTTTGGACATTTCCAAGTGATATTATGGCAGCTTCTTCTTTGTAAAGTGAAAATATGAGTCTTCGTTCTTTGTATTTGACTCCAATTTCTTTCATTATATCGAAGAGCTTCTCCCAATCTACTTTATCAAATGCTTTTTCAATGTCCACGAAGGCAATATATGTATCTTGGTCTACTTTTATCCTCTTTTCCAAGATCATACGCAGGGATAAGATTGCTTCTCTGGTTCCCATTCTTTTTCTGAATCCAAATTGATCGCTAGTGAGACTATTTTCTATTTTTGGTTCAATTCTATGTAGGATTATGTTGGTCAGTATTTTGGATGCATGGGATAGAATACTGAGTGTTCGGTGTTGTTCACATTTTGTTGTTCCGGGCTTCTTTGGCAGAGTTACAATTAGACACTTTTTGAAGTCTTCTGGCGCTATTCCTGTATTATAAATCATCTGAGTCATTGTGAACAGAGCATCTAGAGTTCCGGTTCCTGCCGACTTTATTAGTTCAGCTGGTAGGTCATCAATCCCTGGTGTTTTTCCATCTTTGAGCTTTTTTAATGCGAAGTCAAATTCCTCTCGGATAATTGGGTCTCCCAAATCATCGGCGTCCACATCAGTTTCGTTTTCTATCACACTCTCAAAGCTGGTATCATTACTTCCATTGTATAGTGTTTCCAGGTACTGTTGTATAAGAGTATAAAACAAGTAAGTAAATTTTAAAATGATGGTATTTGTTGTATGTATAAACATGAAGATTTTCTGAAACGATGCCTTCACTTTTTTTATTATAACAATACATCTTTTCACCCTCGAATGATGTGAACATTATTATAATGGCGAACCGTGAAGTTCTAAAAGTACAAAATAAATGTTATAATATGTTTCTGGCAGGTTCAGGTATTCCCGAAAAGGATAAATAACTGTTCTTTCGCCGCCTCATACTTGAGCACAACGGAACGGAGCGATTCCCAATTTTATTTGGCCAATGAACCTTTTTGAAGAATTCATATTCATCTGAAAAAGGTAGAGCGGAAACCTTTTCGTACACATTTAAAAACAAACTCAAAAAGTAGATCCTTTTTCTTGAACCGTTCTTGTATTCATGTATTCTGCGTATGTGCCCATACAACCGAAGGCGAGATGATCTCGATTCATAAATGAGATAGATATAACAAAGTAATCATACTAGTTTTCAATATATTTTTGTTGTGAAAATATCATCATCATCATCAGCCTGTATCTGTCACTGTTGAACGTAAGCCTCCCGCATGAATCTCCATCCTCTTCGATCCTCCGCCTTCCGCATCCAGAAGAATAGCGGGAGTGCCCGCTATTCTTCTTATGTCGTCTGTCCATCTTGCATGGGGTCGGCCAATGCTTCGTTTGCCAGTTCTTGGGCGCCATATCAATACTTTTCTTCCCCATCAACGTCGTCTCTTCGACAAATATGTCCTGCCCATCGCCACTTGGGTGTGCCTCTTCGTTGGGTAGCATCCACTACTTGAGTTCTTCTGCGTATTTCCTCGTTTCGGATTCTATCTTTTAGCGACACTCCGAGCATGGATCTCTCCATAGCACGCTGGGTGACCTTTATTTTATGGGTAAGACTTGCTGTCAGATTCCACGTCTCTACGCCATAAGTTTATATGTTTTAAAGCGAAAATTCCACAATGTTTAAAAACTAAAGCGTTTAACCAATGCATTATCCGTACATTTAATATAAATCGTAGAATTTCTGCAATAAACTTCACAGTTTCACATTTCAGGAAATGTTTCAGCGCGCGTTTATCCGTTTCAATTCCTTCTTGAAATTTTTGTTTATTATCCAACACGCCTGGTATGATCCGCAAATAGCCTGTTGCTCAACCGCTTGTGTTTGTCTTGAGAAAACCAACCACATTATTCTGAGAAGACAGTAAACTTATTTTATAGTTACTTTTCCGCTTGTTAAATATCGTCGTTATTTCGCTGAAACTGAAACTACTGTGTTCGAGAAATTCTTCGCAAGTCTTTCAGAATAAAATAAATTCATTGCGTTCAGTTACGGATTAAATGTTAAAGCTATGGCATGGGAGGGTAACAAATTGTTTTCAAATGAGATATAAAACATTTGTTTTTAGACAGACAAATCGTGAACTAATATATATGTGCCCATGATTAGAAAGTGATGCAGCTCAGTTGTCTCTTGACAGTGACGGATTTAAGAAGACTACGAGTTAGATGAAACAGCAGTCTACTAAGCAGAAACTATACTTCACGCGATCTATGTAAAAACAAGGTTAATAAATTTATATTTATTATGAATCTCAAAGTGAATCCTGAAAATATTGGAAAAGACGCATTTTTTTTTTTATTCACTTGTACAACTTTAACTTGGCTATCGATGAAACAATTCGAATCATAAAACAAAGGGTTTCGATACGTAAAAATGATATCGCGTAGAAAATATTTTTTCAGCTAAGATTTTTCGAGACACTCACACAAGTACTGAATCTCTTCCATCGGTCCCGCTAAAGCAATATTGGGCGGATAAAATATTTATGACTGAGGGCAAAATCCAAATTTTATTCACGTTTAAATAATCCCGTTCAACTATTGAGGCTTGAGAATCCCTTCATGTTTGAAGTTCGTGTATTTTCAGCTGAAAAAATAGAACGCCTGCGTTAATATTATATTACTAGATAGTGATCGGAAAAGTCATTAATATATTATAAAAAAAAAAAAAAATGATAACAGAACAATTAACATACGTTTATTATACTTAGAGAAAAGTATGGTCGAAAGATTAGAACATAATACATATTTTGTATAGTTTTGAATAAATTTAAATATTATAATGCATAACAAAAATAATAAACTTTGAATACACAAAGAATTCAAGTATTGGAAGCTATGTTTATATATTTTTATATAAAAGTTATTCATAGTAGTCAGTATAATAACCCATATAGCAATAGATACGTGGAATCTATCAGTAAGTCTTACCCACAAAATAAAGGTCACCTAACGTGCCATGGAGAGATCCATAGTTCGGAGTGTGTCTAAATGATTTGAAATGAGGATATCCGAAGAGGAACTCAAGTAATGGAGGCTACTCAAATGACAATGTGACATGTATGTCAAAGAGACGACTTTCGATGGGTAAAAATGTGTTAGAGTGGCTTCCAAGATCTAGGAAACAAAATGGCCGATACCCTGCAAAATGGACTGACGATATCAGAATAATAGCGGGAGTGGTGATGATGGAGACTCGTGCCGAAGACATACGTTTAACCATGGATGGATATAGGATGATGATAATAATATATTATGTTAAGATAATAAATATTTATGATAAATTAATTCATTTTCTTTTCGGTTTCAAGTGGCTTAATTGTTTTTATTATCACTGAAGATTTCTACCAAGATTCAGCAACTGATACATATACATTTACAGCAAACATCTCATATGACATATCTCGTATTAATAAATCGGAGAAATACAAACAGAAAACGTCGATATTCAAATCACGAACCTTTGAAAACATGTTCATTTTATTATAAAAATAAATGTTATTAAATTTTTTGCCAAATTTTTAAAATCCTGCCAAGACGGCGCGAGCCCGAATACATAGTTTATGCTTTCATTTAACATTCTTGCATATATCCAAGCCAGGTCCACCTTCGCCTCTTGATTAACTATAATAAAAAAATGCCTTGTCCCCTCTCTCACCTCATCATTCCTAACAAAGTCAAACCATCGTACCTCCAGTATTCCACGCAGACAATTGCTCTCGAACCCTGTTATACGGCTTCATTGTCTATCGGTGAGATGCCAAGATTCACGGCCGTAAAGAAGAATAATGACGATACAGATGCTGTAGAATCGAGTATTATACAAGCGAGTTATAATAATGTGAAGCGTTGAATGCTTCAAAATCCCGCTCAGGCAGCTCGCATTCGCGCGGTTTCACGGTATTGCATTTTGGCGACTATGGCACGTTGGCGTATTTGTATTGTGGCCAGTTAGCAATAGCCGAAGTGAGATAACTATCGCACCACGTGTATAAATATTTGCTAATCCGAACCGTATGTGGTTGACGCGTCATGCGGAGCATTCGCAGAGGCATTTGCGAATGACGCATTTCCAAACACCGGAGTAGCAACTTGGATTCCTCGCAAAGTTTCAGTATACCTGTATGCTGAATTTCGCTCACTCCCCCAGTAATCACGCGGTAATGCCCGTCGATGTTGTATTAATTCCGCACGCACCGATGCGTTCAATATTGGAATCAAACGCCATTGTCGATCAGATTATGATAGGCTGTTCGGAATGTAATTTAATTTTCTCTCAACATATGACTAAATTATATTTTTTCTCACTTAAAGTCCTAAAAGTCTAAATCCCTTTCTTTCAATTTTTTTTTCCTTTACAGAAACATTACAAATTTGAACCACTCAATTAATTTTTGAAGTACAATAAGAATTAATCCTAAAATAAAAAAATAAAATTTATAAATACAAATATAGGTACATATGATTAAGTACTAAGAACAAAATAATAAAGACAAGCAACAGAAGGTCCCGATTCTCATCAAACAGACGACGTCAACAAATTATTGCTCCAAAGAAACTCCTGGAGTTCATGTCTGAATTGGGCCTCCTTTATGTGAAATATATCTCAACTCCCTTCTAGCTCCGCCAATCCTCATTCTTTTATTTAAACATCACTATGCTTTTATACACGTTGGAATAAAATATTATGTGTTCACCATGGTCATAGCCTTGTCACATGTCAGCTCTGCCGAATACATTCTATGCATAGTACTTGACAGCCTTCCAGTACGGCGTGAGCCCGGGGGATTGAAGAAAAGGCAGCTTTGGGTTCTCCCGCGGTATTCTTAGTACGTGTTTCAACCATGTCCACCTTCGCCACTTAATCGACTGCAGTATGGAAGGCTGCCTTGTCCGCTCTTTCACCTTGTCATTCCTCACAAAGTCAAAAAAATCATACACAGGCATCTTTTCTACACTATTATATGGCTGTATTGGCTCTTGGTAAAACGCAAGATTCACAGCCGTAAAGAAGACACCTGAATAAAAAAATTAAACGCGATAAAAAAAAATTTAATTTGAAACTAATGTCATCAAGGATCATGCTAGAGTACTAAATGTGAGTACTATAAACCATAGAGTATTCATAAAAACACACATATACTCATATGTACTTGTATCTATATCAGGTGTCTCAAATTTACTGGATGGTTATTATTTATAAGTATGTACGTTGGACGTCACTGTCCGTTGCTGTCAGAAGCACTTCATTTAGTTGCTCGGTCTCACGAACGAAGTCTAGGGTGACGATATTGATCCTCCCCTTGGATGGGCACCATCACAAGGGCAGCCAGACCACTGGACGAGGGCCAACAGACAGAACCTTCTACTCACAGAAACACAATACCGTATTGTTTCATTCAACATTGCTTCCTGTAACTGACATTGACGTCTCATAACCAGAACGCCGACATTAATAAAACATTTTTTAATGTAAAAACATACACGAGAATACCGACAGATGTTAATTGTGATTCTCAAGTCACATCTTGCAATTCACAACCCTGGGATTTTTGTTATGTTTTAACTTCTATGTTACAGATAAGTACACCCGTGCTCGCAGCCATCCGTTGTTTTTGATCCCGGTTGATACTTTGAGAGCTTCGAGCACGCAATTAAGTACAACGGCAATGGCGCTCCTAAATGGCCTACCAGCACACCTCGATCCTTTTCTTACATCATTTTCCTCTTTTGTCGATTGTATTGTACTCTTAGATCTCTGTGATGTTTGACACATGTCATCTTCTTCTTTTTTTATGTTTTTTTACTTTATTATCTTTTCTATGTATTGTATATTTATGAATATTCATTTTATAAGTGCTTACTCATGTTGTATACTAAGATATAAAAAGGGTTATATTATCAAATAAATTAGTACCAATTCAACTCCGGTCTTTGGACTTATCCTCAGTGCCGGAACCTTGGTATTCCGGCGTCACCATTTAGCTGACGCTGTAATTTCGGGATCACGACCTCGGTTCCAGAACATATAAATTGAACACAAAATGTGTTTTTTTTAAAGTTGTTATTCATACTACAATTTAGTCGCAAAGTAAATTACATTTTATTTAAGAATTTAATATCTAGAATAAGTTCAAACTAAAAAAATACTGTGTTACAGTGTGATAGTCAGCTTTCAGCAGATTCTCCGACGCCTATACATAATTCATTTCCAGGGTCAATAAATAGATGGAAAACTTCTAACTCCGGGATGAAAAATGACGCTTCCAACATACGTTGGATATATTGATGGGTTTTGATATAATTCAATGTCCGGAGGAGTTTAAAAGTAAGATATTCTCCTTTTTTATGTATACATATTTCAAATAAGTAACGAGTCACTCTGATACTTATAGAAATATATTTTACTTTAATGAGTCTATAGATTATATATGAAATAATAATAAAAATTATTTATTCAGCCACTAGTGCCATAATCAAAATTTTTGCATACAATAATTCCAAGCAAATACAGAAAAAATTAAAATATTAATCGGCATGTACACAACATTCTTATTATTATATATACGAGTTTATACTAAGCTTTTGATCAATTAACTTTTTTATGTAATCATATGCAGGAGAGCACAATCGGTCAAGACCAGTGTACTCTTTGATTTTCAGTCAGGTAGGCTGGACGCTGCTTGTTGGAAATGTGTGTTGTGTTTGTTTTTGTGTCTGGGCTGGGGAGATTTAAAGTGTTTACTTATATATTTCTTGAAGAGATCCAGATTGTAGGTAGGAGGAAAATCAGACGCTGGAAGAGCATTCCAAAGCTTTCCGGTGGCACTCAGGAAGAAACGTTGGAAACTGCCAGTTCTAGGTCGTTACACATCTGTTTATGGAAGTATAAGACGAGGTTGTCGGTTGTGGGTGGGTGCAGGAGGAATTATTTATTTAAGATCTGAAAAGCATCGACCGTGGTAAAACCGTTAGAAAAGATTAAGTGAACCAATGTTTAAGTGAACCTGTGTTCCGTATGCAGATTAGATGTAAAAGTATTTAGGTAACAAATTGCTCATTTTACACCTAACGCTTCATCTAACTTATAAATTGTTTTTAGGTAGGATAAAATCCGTTAGAATTATTGTATTCACTCCTTCCATAGTAATATTATAATTATAATTATATATTTTTTTATTATTTCTTAAAATTGAATTCATAAAAGCCATTGTCTCTATCACAAGAAAAACACTTAAAGTAATTAATGTGAAAAAAAAATACAAAATACTTTTATTTATTATTTCCAATACTTAGTTTAGTCAAACTGTCGTAACTAAAATAAAAAAGGTTAAGTATTGTATTATTGTTACAAATCTATAATACAGGTATATTGGCATCATATTTTTTAATAGTATATGATATAATTTTATAGTATTTTAGAATTATATACAATATTAGTTTGAAACAAATGAAATTCTGATGCGAATACTAATTTATGTTATTCGTTATTGTTGTGCATTATGTGCAATTAATTCAAGTTACGAATACATTTTAATAAATTACGTGGTCTTAATAGTAATTTAATTTAAATTACATAAATTTAAAGTCTAAATTGAATTAATTGAAAGTTATATGAACACATCTATATAATCATTCAATAGCAAACGACAATTATTATTTTATATTTAATATATAACTGCAGCAGGTTTTTTTTTGTTTTTTTTTTAACATAAAAAAATGTAGAAAAAAATATATAGTTGCGTGTTGTACCCCAGCACAGCAGGTTGAAACCAGTTGACTGAAGTCCATCTACGCTTAATATTCTTACGACTAAACGGTGTATGCAGAAAAGAAGCGTTATGTTTGTGTACGCATCGTGAAAACTACAATTACAAATTGTCATCTTTTTTAAGAATTACAGATTGTATCAAGAAGGATATGTTGTTGTAATAGAGTTTATTAGTGACAATTAAGTAAGATTTTTTAAATATGTTTATACTTTGGCTATAAATATTTAACTGCTAATGACTATTAATTATACTCGTACAAATGCGATACGGCTCAATAATTTGATTATTTTTTCATTTTTATTTTCGAATTCGCTCTCCTAACTGGAGCAGATGGTTGTCGCAAAATACCGCCATAAATCCTTGTCAGCCTCCACGATCCTCCCATAACTCTATACCGTCAGGTATAGCTCAGTAGTTGAAGCGTTTGCTAGGCAAGCCGAAGGTCGTGGGTTCGATCCCCGACGGGGACAAAATAAAAAAGTTTTTTTATCGAATAAAATCTTCACAAAGATGTATCATATCCACATTATCAATATTAAATCGACGAACAATTTCAGTTCGATATCGCTCATTGGAATTATACATCAAAACTATTTTTTAATTAGGGAGAAGCTTCCAACTGCATATTACTTGGAATATTTCTATGAACTCTGCATAATACTTTGGTGCGTTTTTCTGAACTGGCATCAACGACCATAACCGTACAAGTCTTCGCAGAAATTGTCACTAAGGGAAATTTCCTGGAATGCTGAAAAGGAATTTCAGAATGATAATTATTTGAACTAGAATTCAGCATGCAGTTAGACCAATTCACGTTCGATCACGTTGAATGTAATTCATCAGTGATTATATAAGTAATGTTTCTGTCTTTTTTTTTTGTAGCGCGCTTTAATGTCTTTCTTCTTCGTAGTATCAATCCGGTGGATTGGTTTGCAGCAACAGAATCATGCATCTCGATCTCCATTCCTCTCGGTCCTCCGCAACCCCGTTTTCAGCTCAGCATAAGCGCTACGATTCATGTCCTCGAATGTTATTTAAAATTAAAATTATGTCTTTATTGTCCTAGTATTATAAGCGTTGGGATAATCATCCGGTATACTAGTACTTATGAAAATGCGGCTTAAAAAATGCTCAAATGCCTTGAAAACTTCAGATATTGTCTTATCCAAAATTCGATTAAAGATTTACTCAAAAATATGTCTCCGATACAACAGATACGCAAAATTCCAGTACTCGGACTTGTGATCAGGAGGTTGTCGGAAACCATATATGTTCCTAAGTAGACCTTCAGGTGAAGATGTCCTAGAACGAGGAACGGACAGTGGCAGCTAAAAGAACTAAGTGGCGGCGATTTGTACTGACCATATGTAATGAATTGCAACATTTTTTATTTATAAAGATTGACGTCAAAAAAAAAACAATAAATATATTCGAAAAATCGTATTTTATTTCAATCTAAAATTAAGAGCACGCAACTAACCTTTTTCTTCTTATCTTGCTCTCATATTCGTTCGATATTTGAAATATATGGTCACCACAAATTGTAGGAACTTAGCTTGTACAGATTCTTTTCTTCACAATGTCATTCGCTAAGTGTGTCTAGTGGTCTTCTCGGCCCGTTTAGAGACCCCTTTTGCGAGGGGCCTTAGCGTGCGGTGGCCCTCGTATAGCGCTACGCCCCTCGGGAGCGGATCCTCTTACGGCCCCTTCAAAGGGGTTAATTAAATATTACTAATAGCGTTACGAAGGCAAAGTGTCTAGCGAGCTCCCATACGAACCCAAGCCAAAAGCCATTCATCCAGCCCACGTACATCAGCTACTATTATATACATTATTGAGCTTCTGCTGCTTTGATAACAGTTTTGAAATAATTTCTGCTTATTTCAATATGTATATTATTTTGTTCCACGTTCGTTTTTTGAGGACATGGTTGGGATATAAACGTTGAATCAGTGATATCTTGGTGTACAGGTAACTGAAAGCGGTGGCCTGCACTTTTATTTGCCCTCATTCGCTTTTATCCTCCGCATGTGCCTTCTACAACTAAGCCAGGAAATGTTTGTTTCATTGACTATGAGAAAACATTCGCCAATCTGCACCAACCGTCCCTGTGGACAATTTGAAACGCGAATGGGGTGCCTTTATGTAAACACATACAGGATAATACCGACAGATTATGATAGTAATTCTGAAGTCTCAACTGTGGAATTCTATAACGCTTACCATGGTGCATACGGCTAAGCGCTGCATGTAGATTGTTGATCCGATAACTTCATAGACTACAGTCTGATATTCACGCATCATCTTTTATTATTTCAGGAATAAACTATGAATGGGTGATCTTCACGGGACGACTTTCGTCTACCACCAATTTTAGTTAATAGGCTATCACTGGCATTTTACGAGTGAGGGATCAAATTCACACCAACCGGAAGGTATTTTAGAGCTCAGAAATCGTTTATCTTTTTTTCAATCTCCGTCGGGGATTGAACCTACGACCCTTGGCTTGCAAAGCAAACGCTTTGATAATTGAGCTACACTCGCCGGCAATAGATATTAGGAAAGCATAAACTACAACTGCTTATTCTTCAAGCCTCGGGGCTCGCACCGTTTTCCAAGGCAATATACATATAATTTACTCGGCGGAGCTGCGAGAGGCAGAGCTAACATGGGATAAGGCGAGGTCTATAATAGCTGAAAGAACTTTGTGGCGAGAGTTCGTGACGACCATATATATATACTCCAGTTAAAGGAGCGGGCATGATGATATTATTTCTTATGAAAGTTTTTATCAGAGATGGGAAACGCAGCAAATGACCCACTTCAGAGTTAATTAAATATTTTCAAAAAGAACAAGTCTATTTAGTGGCGAAATTAAGAACGTTTCGAAGCAGCGAATGGCGACCATTACCTCGTCTACTGCTTGTGTACTTTTAATTAAAATTTAACAAAGGTGCGCAAAGTCTGCGCAAGTAAACGAGGAGTACTTAATAGTTATAAAGTGCAATTCTGCAGGTACATATACTCAATGATCCCTTACTTTTAAAAACATTTTATACGCCAAATTTACGGTTTAAGAGTTTTTTTTTTTTTTAGTTTGTATTCCTTGGAAGGACAAAACAAAAAGAGAAGTCAACAGTCGCATACATCAAGCAAGGCTAGCTTTCTATAAAAAAGCAAAAAATTCTTGAGTCAAAGAATATTAATTAAGGGCTCCGCAAGCAACTTGCCAAAACATTTGTTTGGAGCATCTTGATGTACGGCTGTGAGACATGGTGCTTATCTGAAAGTGATAAAAAAAGACTAGAGGCCTTTGAGATGTGGTCATACAGAAGAATTCTCGGAATTTCCTGGAGAGACCACGTCACGAACAATGAGGTTCTCAGACAAATCAAGGAAGATAGGCACCTAGTAAGAACCATCTCATAGAGGCGTGCTGGATGAATCGGTCACATCATGCGCCACGATGGTCTTCTTCACGACATTGTGGAAGGGATGGTTGAGGGTAGAAACTTTAGAGGGCGCCCTAGACGTTAGTATTTGCAGCAAGTGTTCGAGGACATGAGTTGTAGCTCTTATGCTGAACTGAAGAGGATAGCAGAGGATTGAGAGGAGTGGAGATCGAGATGCAAGATTGTTGCTGCAAACCAATCCACCGGATTGATACTACGAAGAAGAAGTGCTTTAAGTGCTTAATGTATAAGTGCATATACAGAAGGAATACTAGTAAAATATATTTACTAATGTTTCATTACTCGTATTAATTTACTAAGGTTTGAAATAATGTCACTTTCAACACTTTCAAGAGATAACTTGTTGTTGAGTAGTCCCTTGACAGTGACGGATTGAGGAAGGCTACGAGTTAGTTGAAAGTGCAGCCTCCTAAGCAGAGGCCACACTCAACGTGATTGATGTAAAAACAAGGTAAATAAATAAATATTTATTATTTATAATGGTTTTTAAAGTAAATGCTGAAAAAAATGCAAATAAAAATATTTATATATTTTATAAGTTGAAATAAATTGTGTAGAAATATTTTGTTTTATTAAATTATAAATTTTGTTTTCATAGATATTAACCCTAATATAATTTCGACCTTTCTTAATTTTCCGAACAAAACCTTTAAGTATGAAGCCTTTGAGAGGCTGTAATGGAAAATTGTAAGACGCATTTGCATATAAATTGGACTCCCCGTCGTACTTCGGAGTTGCATTGCTTCTCTAATTAGCTGGCCATGTTTTATTCGTCAAATTATGTCGAAAATGAGGCCTGCTAATGAAAATCCTCCCGAGCAAGAGAACGAAAACACACGTAGATAATATTCACTTAGAACTTTCGCTCAACACACTAATATAGTATAAGTTCACACGAATTTTAATATATAATCTCTCTATCCTTGAATATTTATTCTTATTTAAGAATATACGCTTCAACTAGACTTGAAAACTTTTCCCAACTTATACGCCATTGAATTTCATATTTCATCAAATTTCTTTTTATGCTCGTAATTTATCCCTGAGTTTTTATAAGCCACTCACTAATTCTTCTTCTCTCGGCTCTACTAGTTCACATTCGCCATATTTGTCTGTCCTGCGTTGCATTCTCGGTCAAGCCCAGAGTTTTCAGATCCTTGTCTACAGTTGCAGTCCAGATTGCCTGTGATCTACCAGGTCTTCTTCTCAGCATTGGTATGTTGAGGGATTTCTTCACCATGTGGTTCACCATAAGGCACTCACTAACATAATATAAAAATTTTAAATGGTTTTCACAAAAATACTTATTATCTATATATCACATTGTATTTATAGTTATATACACGCTTGTCGATTTATTTTGAGAAGTTGTTTCACCCTAGTTAGATGTGATGAAAGAAATCAAAGCATCCTCTTAGGCGCAGAGACGTGGAATCTAACAGCAGGTCTTACACATATAAAAAAGGTCACTCATGGAGAGATCCTTGTCAGAAGTGTCTCTAAAAAGAAGTGTGGCTTTGCCAGCGGGTATAGCTCAATGGTCAAAGCGTTTTCTTTGCAAGCCAAAGGTTGTGGGTTCGATCCCCGACAAACATTTTTTTTAATCGATTTCTGAGATCTATGTTGGTATGAATTTGATCCCTCACCCGTAAATTTCCAGTCATAGCCAATTAATTAAATTTTCGGTAGACGAAATTCATCCCGTGAAGACCACACATTCATAGTAAATTCCTGTAACAATAAGAATGATGCGTTAATCTCAGGCTGTATGACGTTGGCGGATCAACACTCTACATGCAGCGCTTAGTTATATGCTCCATAGTAAGCATCATAGAATGCAAAAGATGAGACATCAAAATATCTATCGGATAATACTCCTGTATGTTTTTACATAAAAAAAGATAGAATCCGAAACGAGGATATCCGAAAATGAACCCGAGAAGTTGAATATATGTAGATGCAATTGTCGATGAGAAAGAAATTTTTTGGAGAGGAGTCCAAGTAATGGCAATCAGATCGTTGGCCAATAGCCTGTAAGATGAAATGACGACATTAGAAGAATAACTGAAGTAACCAGGATTCGGAAGTTGGAGAATCGAAAAGATGGAGATTCATAGAAGAGAACTACGTTCAAGAGTGGATGGACACAGGCTGTGATGATAATGATGATTAGTTGGATTACTTGTCCCAGATAAGCCGGCGGGTATAGCTCAATAATCAAAGCATTTGCTTTGCAAGCCAGAGGTCGTGGATTCGATCGCCGACGGAGATTAAAAACAAAATTAATCGATTTCTGAGCTCTCTTTCTCGGTTGGTGTGAATTTGATCCCTCACCCGTAAATGCCAGTTATAGCCTATTAATTAAAATTGGCGGTAGACGATTACGTTAGTGAAATTTTTGCAATTTCATTGCAACGGCGAGTAAGCGTAGATGCAATGGATTTATATTTTGACCTAATAATAAATTGAATCGGTTTGATCAAATCTTCGGCTGGAGTATTCAGGACTTTTGATTTACAGTTTACCTGCAGATCTCAATGGTCATATGCTCGTACATCAAATATATATAAAATATAACTGAGCAATTATTTCACAATATTTTATTGGTAGACGACTACTTTCGTCTACGTCGGGTAGACATTGTCGAGTCAATTTGACAAGGAAGTGTGTACGTTTATATAGTATATTAAAGGTGTGAGTGAGTATGTGAGTGAAGGTTGTGAGATGGGTATTTGCTTATTGTGTGGTGTAAAGAATTTTACATTGGTGCATATGACAGGTAAAATACCTGTCATAGCCGAAGATCGCCAAGTAAATTCCTGTAATAATAAGGATGATGCGTGAATATGTATGAGTTGTCTATGACATTGGCGGATCAACATTCCATATGCAGCGCTTAGTCATATGCACCATAGTAGGCGTCATAGAATTCCACAGATGAGGCATTAAAATTACTATTACCATCTGTCGGTATTCTCCTGTATGTATTTACGTACAACAACAAAAAAGTATATTTATTTACAACATCTAATTCAGTTCCCTCAATGGAGATTGGCTTAAGAGTTAAGGAACTTTTAAATTGATATAAAATATACGATTTTAAATATATACAAATATTAAGACTTTTCTTTATCGACATTACTTTAAATAGTGTTACTGCAGTTTATTTTTGAAATACATAACTTAAAAATTGGCGTAAATTAGAATGTTTTGAATTTACGAAAATGCTTTTTCATGTGATGTTTTTTTTGTAAGGTAAAGTTCAGTCTGTGATCTTTCCCGATGTGAGAACTTTACCGAGTGTTCCATCATACGATCTTTCAGATTGTCTAAGTTGTTCGCTATCCAGTGTTGTCTTGTACACGACCAGTAAATTACTTATTGCGGTAAACAAAGAGGTTTCGGTGGCTCCGTAATGGCCAATAAACGTCTCGTAATCGTTGTAAACTGTTTTAATAAACGCTGTTCTCTTCAAGAGTGGGACTCTACAAGTGATGAAGGAATTACACGTAACGAAACCAGGTAAATAGACTAAACGTGTGTGCTATTTAGTTTCTGCGATTAAAAACACTCAATTACGTCATGTTTGTGGAACTATTTAAACAAAAGAACATATTTAAAATGAGATGGAAAATGTTTGACTGTAATCACGTAAGAAAATATCCATTATTTCGGCGACTATGTAAAACTATATTTATACATAGACTACAGCTCGAGATTCACGCATCATTCTTATTATTACAGAAATTTACTACGAATGGGTGGTCTTCACGGTACGACTTTCGTCTACCACCAATTTTAATTAATAGGCTATGGCTGACATTTTACGGGTGAGGGATCAAATTCACAGCAACCCGGGGTATTTTAGAGCTCAAAAATCGATTAAAAATTGTTTTTTTTTTAATCTCCGTCGGGGATCGAACCTACAACTTATGGTTTGCAAAGCAAACGCTTTGCAATTAAGCTAAAACCGCCGGCGAGATTTAATTCATAAACAACTAACAGAATCTTTTTTGAATATTATGTTTACTTAAATATATTTTAACAAATTTACAGTCTCTTCTATCTCTGTAAATATTTACTTAGAATTTTAGTTTAAAAAATATCTTTGTAGACGAAACGTCTTTGCTGATGGCACAAGAAGATTATTATTATTGTTGTGATCCATTTTATTTTATTATGAAAGTTTGCCTAATCTTCTGAACTTGTCACGACTCGCTCGTCTTAATAATTGGCATTAATTTCGCGGATGAGCGTCGTCCTTAAAGGCCGAAGTAACTTTCACTAAACTTTTTAACTGAAAAGTTCCAGTCGAAACGTTTGAAAGTCTGTTTTTATCGTTCCACTCGCGTACTTTTCCTCTTTCCTTCGTACACATTTTAAGGCCAGTGATGTTTAACTGAGTGAGTCCGAGTCTCGACAGATTTTGACGGTCCTGAAACTGAAATTCATGTTTGAAAGCTAAAAGTGAAATAAAACAAAAAACGAACCGCAGGATAAATGGTAAATGTGGAAACACAAAAAAGTGAAAATGAAAAGCTCAGCAAGTGGAAAAATTAAGCATTTGAAAATACTTTTCATATCATTAAATAGTTTTTGTTATGATCATATAAAAAAGTAAAATAATAAAAGTATTGTAAGCTTAAATTATTTTTGGATTTTTTGTAGTATCTTTCTTCGTAGTATCAATCCGGTGGATTGGTTTGCAGCAACAGAATCTTGCATCTCGATCTCCATTCCTCTCGGTCCTCCGCAACCCAAGTACCCTTTTGTAGTAAACATTTCACTATTTCAATAGTTGTTAGATATTTACCGTCGGGGATAGTTTAATGGTAAAAGCATTTGCTTTGCAAACCAAAGGTCGTAGGTTCGATCCCCGATGGAGAATACAAAAAAAAAGGAATTTTAATCGATTTCTCAGCTCTAAAATATTCCCGGTTGGTGTGAATTTGATACCCCATCCGTAAAATGTCAGTCATAGCATATTAATGAAAATTGGTCAAATCCAAGGGTCGTGGGTTCGATTACCACGGAGATTAAAAAAATAGGATTTTTAATCGATTTCTGAGCTCTAAAATATCCCCGGTTGGTGTGAATTTGATCCCTCAATATACATTATGGTAAGCGTCACAGAATTTCACAGATAAGACTTCTGAATTACTATCGACTTCTGTCAGTATTCTCCTGTATGTGTTTACATAACAAAGGTAATATGGCAGCTGAAAAAACTGTTTGGTAGAATTTATGATTTATTTAATTATAACTTGTTACAAATGAGAAGCATCCTATAAAAAAAAAAAAAATAATAATAGATTATTTAGCAGACATGTATCATCATCTTAATAATCCTGTGTCCTTTCATTGTTAAACGTAGGCCTCTCGCATGAGTCTCCATCCTTTTTGATCCTTCACTCAAAGTCTTATATTTGACTTCAATATCATTGTGCACCTTTAATTACCTGAATTTTCAATTTGAAGTAGCATTAAAGAAGCGACGCAGTATTTATTATAACACTTATATATCTAAATCTTCACTTCTGCTATTTCAAGTAGTTATTTCCAATAGAAGTGGCAGCTTCCAACGAAGTAAAAGAGAAAAAAACAGCAAAGAAAGAAATTTCCAACGATAACAAAGTTACTTTCATTAGCGTCGCTCTTAAATTCAATCGTAAAAAACTAGAGCACCTACAATAAGTTTACTACAGAATGAATTACACTCAGTCTTTACTAGTTTAAGGGTTCAGTTTTTGCGTCACTTCTAAAAAGGATCTAACTGCACTTTAGGTGACTATGAACCAGGGCTAACGGAAGTTTGTATTGGATATTTAACTCAGTAATTTAATTTATGGGTATCGTGTAACTTTGTTTTGAAGGTAGAGTTCGTGTGGACACTACGCCGGACAGTCTATCAAAAGTCGGGATGAGATGGAATTTTCAACTTGACTATACGATGGTTAACACATACTCGTACCTTCTAACAGTGAAAATGGGACTTTAATTCAAAACGTATAGATTGCTCAAAGTATAATCATCATCACCATCAGCCTGTTTAATTTAAGCCTCCTGCTTAAGTCTCCATCCTCTTCGACCCTCCGCCTTACGCATCCAGGTTACTCCCGCTATTCTTCTTATGTCGTCAGTCCATCTTGCAGGGGGTCGGCCAATGCTTCGTTTGCCACTTCTTGGGCGTCATTTCAATACATTTCTTCCCCATATACCGTCGTCTCTTTGACAGATATGTGGTGCCCATTGCCACTTGAGTGTGCCTATTCGTTGGGTAGCATCCAATACTTGAGTTCTTCTGCGTATTTCCTTGTTTTGGAATCTTTAACGACACTCCGGGTGACCTTTATTTTATGGGTAATACTTGCTGCTAGATTACACGTCTCTGCGCCATAAGTTAATACAGGCAGGATGCATTGGTTAAAAGCCTTAGATTTAATACATTGCGGAATTTTCGCTTTAAATATGTACTTTAGTTTTCTAAATGCTGCCCATCCCAGTTGTGTACGCCTATCGATTTCTTTTGAGAACTCACTTCGTCCTAGTTCTTCTTCGTAGTATCAATCCGGTGGATTGGTTTGCAGCAACAGAATCTTGCATCTCGATCTCCATTCCTCTCGGTCCTCCGCAACCCTTTTCAGCTCAGCATAAGCGCTACAATTCATGTCCCCGAATACTTGCTGTAAATACTCCCGTCTAGGGCGCCCTCTACAGTTTCTACCCTCAACCATCCCCTCCACAATATCGTGAAGAAGACCGTCGTGGCGCATGATGTGACCAATCCATCGGGCTCGCCTCTCTGAGATGGTTCTTATTAGGTGCCTATCTTCCTTGATTATCCTGAGAACCTCATTGTTCGTAACGTGGTCTCTCCAGGACATTCCGAGAATTCTTCTGTACGACCACATCTCAAAGGCCTCTAGTCTTTTTTTATCACTTTCAGATAAGCACCATGTCTCACAGCCGTACATTAAGATGCTCCAAACAAGTGTTTTGGCAAGTTGCTTGCGGAGCCCTAAAGTAATATTCTTTGACTCAAGAATTTTGGCTTTTTTATTGAAAGCTAGCCTTGCTTGATGTATTCGACTGTTGACTTCTCTTTTTGTTCTGCCATCCCAGGTGATCGTACTTCCAAGGTATACAAATTTTCTTGCATCTTTTAGGGGTTCTCCTAGCATTGATATGCTAATTTTCTGCTGCTCATTGCGGCTTACTCTCCTGACTTTGGTTTTTGTGATGTTTATCTTCATATTGTAGTTGGTATTAAATATGTTTTCCATGGATGTCAGCGCTTCAGTGAGTTCATCCTCAGTTTCAGCAATCAGAGCAATGTCGTCAGCAAACCTTATCATATCAATCTTTTGGCCATGTATTTTAACCCCCTCTCCATGGCCCATTTTTTCCTAGTTAAGTATAGGTAAAAGTATAATAACTTATAACTATTCTTTGATATCAGCTCCATCCTCGTAGGCTGGCGCCGAAAAGTCATAAATATACAAGGAATTAACTAAAAATTGAACATAAAATATATATCTTGCTTTAACGATGAAATACGTTAAAATTATATGAAGGTTACATTATTACATTTTCAATAAATTACGATCAACTTTTTTTTGTGTGGAAAGTTTCGCATTCAAAATTTTAGTATTCAGAATCTGATATAAAAATGAATAGAGGTAAGAAAAAAGTATTTCATTCGCCCATTGATTTATTTATTACGAAATTCCTGAAAACGAGCGTCTGTCTGAAACAGTAAAACCGTACTGAAAAAGACCAAACAGAACAATGAATAGACTATAAGTCCCATTTCCATAATAATTTTTCGATGATGTATTTTTTTGTGATTTGGGTAGACAGATGGGGTGTTTTTGTAGACTTCTTTTAATTTCTACAAAATGTAAATTAATACCTCACAGTATAAATTAAGTTGTAATTTTTCTGTAAACTCGCTGAAATGTGAAAGATATTTATATTCTTAGCATTACATTTAAATATTCACGAGTAATTTATAAGAATTTCATACGATGTTTTAACGTGTATAATACTGACCACTGTTTCAGATAATGGAAGATGTTTGTGCACATTGGAACTAAGGAACTTGCCAGCGGGTATAGCTCAATGGTCAAGCGTTTGCTTTGCAAGCTAAACGTCCTGGGTTCGATCCCCGACGGAGATTAAAAATAAAAAGGATTTTTAATCGATTTCTGAGCTCTAAAATACCAGTTGGTGTGAATTTGATCTGTAAAATGTCAATCATATTGAAAAAAAAAATCTTAAAAATAATGGGATTGATACTTTATTTTATTCAAAGATAGCTGCAGTTCACAGATATTGCATACGGAGTTTAAAGAGGCTCCGGCTTTCCCGAGGCGGAAAGCGAGCTTTATTTGCTCAGTTATTTAAAACTTTCTAGAAAGTTTCGAGAAAATCCAAAATGGTTTTCAGCGGCGAGAAAAGTGTAAATGGATCAAATTATATCCAATATTAAAAAGAATTGCCTTTCAGAATGTTTTCGACAAATTTAAAAATATATTTTCTACGTTTAACATATATTTTTTTGGATAAATTGGCCGAATTATTTAGTATCATATTCAAATGTATGTTGGTTTGGAAATGAAAAGTTTTTTTGGACTGTATGGACATAACAAATGCAGTAAGGATATGTGCAGATATTTTATATCCTTTTATAAAAAAAAATACCAACGATCACTACATGTTAAAAAATGATGTTGTTTTGGAAAAGAAGTTTAGTATCTTTGGATGGGGTTTGCACTTGAATATGTGAATATATGGATACATCACGTGTCATTTGTTGAGTTGAACCGTCTCATAGAACCAAACGATCTTTGTTGCACCTAATTAATCACATGCTGTCATTATATATGCTGATTTACATGTTGACCATGCTAGAAAGAGAAAATAGATATAAAAATTAAATATATTTTTCAACACAATATTTAAGCAAACTTACCAACGGAAAAAAATACTCAACAAAGAATACTCACGTAAGTGATTAATGAACACTATTTGCAGCGCTTACCTGTAACAAAAAAAACATAATTTTTATTATTTCAATTGATTTGGCTGATTTTATAGATTAATTAACAATGTTTTTATTGCTTATTCCTCGTAGTATCAATCCAGTGGATTGATTTGCAGCAACAAAATCTTGCATCTCGATCTCCACTCTTCTCGATCCTCTGCAATCCTCTTTAGCTCAGCATAATAGCTACATCTCATGTCCTCGAACACTTGCTGCAAATGCTCCCGCGCCCTCTGCAGTTTCTACCCTCAACATCCCATCCATTTATAACAGGAAAAATGGATGGTGTTCATAGTACGAACAATTTGATATTATAATTTATGATTGGCATTTCACGTGTAAGGGATCAAATTCACAGAACAAAAGTATTTATAGAGCAAGAAAACGCTTTAACCACTAATCCGTACCCACAAGCTGAGACATCTAACAAAATAATAATCAAATTATTTTTTATATATACGAATGTCTTAATATCGATTGAACGAAATATTCAGTATATAAAATGCCCTTACAATTTCACTATGCCAAAGCACGTTGCATAAAAATTGTAGCGAAAAATGTACAGTTTTTATCTGAAAATTTGCTGTCTGGGCCATCTGTATTTTGTTCGAACACTTCAAAGTTGTACGTGAGAATGACCACACCTGACTGGGCTATAGTAATTTTCCAAACATGTGTAGTTTATGTTAGCACTGGTGTAGCACACGTTCGGGATAACGAAGCAGCTCACTGAAAATTCAATGACAGTTCGTTATAAAGTTACGCAAGAACACGGTTGTTAAAGTTACGCAAACGCGTGACGCTGTTTTCGATATTCTTACGAGTTGGATTCAAATACGATTTAAAACACAAATCAAAATTTTACAAACAAAAAATATTAAATCGATTTACTTTTAATAATTTTTTGCTACTCGTGATTGTTCTCGTCCTTATTTGCGACTGTGAATCTTGACAACTCACCAAGAGCCATTGCAGCCGCGTAGTGGGTTTCAATAACAGATAACTGCGTAGAGTACTGGGGAATAATTGGAGAGGTTATGATTGCTTTTTAATGAGCTCTGTAATTATATACATTATTTTACTATTTCCATCAAATATCCTAATTGATAATTATTTTACTTTATACTATATCAATTACACATATACCTATCTCGCAATTTACTCGTATGCTCACAAACACACACACCTTCCCTTATATCGCCGGCGGGTACGGTTCAATTGTCAAAGCGTTTGCTTAGCAAGCCAAAGGTCGTGGGTTCGATCCCCGACGGTTTTTTTAATCGATTTCTGAGCTCTAAAGGACCCCCGGTTGATGCGAATATGATCCCTCACCCGTAAAATGTCAGTCAAAGCCTATCAATCAAAATTGGTGGTAGACGAAAGTCGCCCCGTTAAGACCACCTATTCATAGTAAATTCCTGTAATAATTAAGGATAATGCGTGAATCTCGGGCTGTAGTCTATGACGTTGGCGGATCAACACTCCACATGCAGCGCTTAGCCATAGAGAGCATGGTAAGCGTCATAGAATTCCACAGACTTCAGAATTACTATCACCATCTGTCGGTATTCTCCTAAATGTGTAAAAATAATATTTTTGTAAATATTCAAACCCTAAACAAAAAGTAAAAATATAACAACAATGTTATAATACGAGTATAAACATTACTTTTCTTGATGTCGTCGTTGAAATTCTATTCAATATGAGTTTTTTTCCATTATTCGAGTACACTGTCTGAAACTCTGTGTTTACCTGTAAATTGAGGTGTTTCTCACAGACCCCATCCTTATGTGGAGCTTTCGCCCCTTTCTCTACTAACTACGGCAGAGAGCTGATTCATGGATACGGAAATTACGTTAGACGTGTGGAGAATTTCTGATAAAGAGACAATGACATTTTATAACACAGCCAGGGACGTGTCCACTGAACGTAAATTTTTCAAAAAAAAAAAACACCAAAACACGTTAATGCATCTCATAGTAATCGGATTTTCCCACGCCTCAGAAGTGTCGGGATATACTTCCAATTTCCTTAACAAATCACCAAAAATATGTATCGAATACTACAGCTGGGTTACTTCTTTCTTCAAGTATTTGGACTCTTGTTCTGAATGTTGTCGGGAGCCATATATGTTCGCATGTCGACCTTCAGGTGCAGATTTGTCCTAGAACGAGAAATAGACCGTGACAGCTGACAAAAGTAAGTGAGAGCAATTTGTGTTGACCATATGTTAAAGATATGAAACGTATATGGGGAAGAAGAATAGTAATCTACGAATGGTTTACTTTACAATTACTTACATTGCAGGCAATTATAATAAACCACTGTTAACTGTTGCGCCCTACAAAGAAAAAATAATAATTTAGTGAGGAATGTTCTAATTTGTTCAAAAATATTATATTATTTTGATAATATGATGGATATTTTAGATTGTTCCGATTTTTACTCTAGCCTTTAAATTACTGTTAGATTTTAGAACTAAAACTTTTCGTTTAAGCATTTCTAAAGCTGCAAATATTTTATTACACACGAGTAAAAATACATATTTTTTATTTTTATTTAATCAAATATAAAAAGATACATTTTTTACATAGTAATTTTCATTCCAATCATTTTTTTTTTTTTTCTTTTTTTTTTTACATTCGCTTACCACACCACTTAAAGATAAGATCTTGTGTGTGTAAGTAAGTTTATGAAAGTAAGTTTCAGTTTGTTAGGAATAATATTAATTATTTGTCGTACCACTTTTTGTACTTTAACAGCAGGTTAAATCATTTATGATTATATTTCTTATTTAGTTATTTTTTATTTGAAGTATTGAGACTACAATAATTGATATAAATATATGTGTGTTATGTTTTTACGTTGACGCCACTGCAATTTCTCTTGCGCCCGTAAAGATCAATTGCTTGAAAACATCTAGAATTAAACGATATTACTCTTCGGTGCTATGTTTGCATTGTCGTCAGCTAAAATGCTCATTGCAAAAGAAATTTATCAAACGTACTTAGCATTTCATTAGTGAGTAGAATTTAATAAATTGAATTCACTCAATCATAAAACTTATTTTGTGATTTTCTGTCTATTTAATAATCTATTATGAAATGGTTCAATTGATAAGAGAGTAGCCTTACTTAATACTTATCTTATATATCTTATCTGTTGCTAATTGACAACTAACTGAATGGAAGTTTCTCGTCTTTCCGTTTGATGCGGTTAAAGTCCTGGATCACCTTAACGATCGTCACAGGCTAGTATTACCTTGTACGGTTTAGTTACCCAAGCTTCATGAAGCTATCGTGAATTAATTTCGACCACTGGCATATTTACTGGACCAGTGTCTTGACAAAGTGGTGAGTGGAACAGAAACTTGGAGAAACCGCGGGAATTCACTGCGTTCCAGCCAGAAGACAGAGTATTTGATACATCAGAGTGTTTAATGAAGCTGTCAGTATCAAATTTATTTTGTAAAATAATAATGATATACTCGTACTTGCAGTTTTATTTTTTTGCTTCAAAGGCTGCATTTGAAAAACTTAAATACATTGTTGAAAAAAAATAATTGACTATTTCTTAAAACTACGACGTTTAATCAATACGCGTTCTACTATTATTATCTTATGGCGCGGAAGAGACGTGGAATCTAATAAAAGGTTTTACTAAAAAAAATAAAGGTCTTCATGCAGAGATCCATGCTCAAAGTGTCTCTAAGTGATAGAATCTGAATCGAGGACATGCAAAAAAGAACTCAAGTAGTGGACTCTACTTTAAGAATAGGAACACTCAAGTAGCAATGTGACAACTGTCGAATAGACGACAGTCAATGGGGAAGTAAAGTAAAAGTTAGCAAAATAACAAGATAGAAAGGAAACTTTTAAGAAAATTATCTCTAACAAATTAAAAAAAAAACTTTATAGAAGGGTTCACTGTATGTTATAAATAAAATTGTTTTGCAATGTTTTTCTTCGTAGTATCAATCCGGTGGATTGGTTTGCAGCAACAGAATCTTGCATCTCGATCTCCATTCCTCTCGGTCCTCCGCAACCCTTTTCAGCTCAGCATAAGCGCTACAATTCATGTCCTCGAATACTTGCTGCAAATACTCCCGTCTAGGGCGCCCTCTACAGTTTCTACCCTCAACCATCCCCTCCACAATATCGTGAAGGAGACCATCGTGGCGCATGATGTGACCAATCCATCGGGCTCGCCTCTCTGAGATGGTTCTTATTAGTTGCCTATCTTCCTTGATTATTCTGAGAACCTCATTGTTCGTGACGTGGTCTCTCCAGGAAATTCCGAGAATTCTTCTGTACGACCACATCTCAAAGGCCTTTAGTCTTTTTTTATCACTTTCAGATAAGCATCATGTCTCACAGCCGTACATTAAGATGCTCCAAACAAGTGTTTTGGCAAGTTGCTTGCGGAGCCCTAAAGAAATATTCTTTGACTCGAGAATTTTGGCTTTTTTATTGAAAGCTAGCCTTGCTTGATGTATTCGACTGTTTACTTCTCTTTTTGTTCTGCCATCCCAGGTGATTGTACTTCCAAGGTACTAGCAATTTATGCTACAGCAATTTATGCAACAGTGCACGACGATAGTACTTTTAAAAAAGGGAAATCCCACGGAAGTCTATGTAAAATTAATTAATAAAATATTCATGATGGTACAAATATAACGAGGTTACTGCTGTTAGAACTGATTCACAAAACAAAGAAAATTATACAACTACAAGATAAACGGAATCTCAAAAAGAAAATAATTATTAAGAAGAATATGATTATTTCAAAATGTCTCTTAGTAACTCGGCATTGGAACGATATTAAAACAATAGCTTTGTACTCTGGTGAAGGAATTTTCTCAAACAATTCAGTCTGGAAATTATCTTCATCTTGAACATTTCTTGGCTTTTAACATCCAAGCAATGTGATCTCGACAATTTCATATTTATGTTTTCTTATAAAATGTTTTAAACATTCTTCTCTATTTGAAAACATGTTTCTTTTAATTTATAATTTTATTTGTACAAAAAAAATATCGCTTTATTGCATACCACTACACATTGATCTAATAACTTTATATTGAATTTCTACTCGTACCTGTGAGGCAGATTTAAAAAATCCTAACACTTACATTTCGTATTTATTAATATTTTACTAAATATGTTGTTCCCTTATGATCTTAAATTTTTAATATTATCATCATCAGTCATGTGTCTGTCCACTACTGAACGTAGGCCTCATGCATAAGTCTCCATCCTTATCCACCCTCCTCTTCCGCATCCAGGATTTTTCGCTTTTCTTCTGATGTCATCAATCCATCTTGCAGAGGGTCGACCAGTACTCCGTTTTCCAGTTCTTGGATGCCACTCCAAATTTTTTCTTCCTCGTCGACAGTCTCTCTTCGACAGATATGTCACATTGCCACTTGATTGTGCCTATTCATTGGGTAGCCTCCATTACTTGAGTTATTCTTCGGATATCTTCGTTTCAGATTATTTTTTGTTTTTTTTTTACATTCTTCTTCGTAGTAACAATCCGGTGGATTGGTTTGCAGCAACAGAATCTTGCATCTCGATCTCCATTCCTCTCGGTCCTCCGCAACCCTTTTCAGCTCAGCATAAGAGCTACAGTTCATGTCCTCGAATACTTGCTGCAAATACTCCCGTCTAGGGCGCCGTTCTGCAGTAATGTTCGATCATTCCAGGTGGCATATCTTGTTGGCTGAAGGTTTTTCTTATTTGTCTTGGTTGTTTTGTCTCGAGCAGTCCCCACCCGGAGATCCGATTGGGGGACTATTTTATCTCCGGAAAATTTTACTTGAGATGCAATCATTTTTTTGCTGATACGTGGGATGTCTTTAAGACCTTTAATGTGGTATTTTCCCCTTTATTTCCACATCCTTATGCCGTTGACCATAAAGGTTCATCCACTTTAGGAGGGCATTTACTACCTCCAGGACAATAGAGTGCCCTAACCAGCTTGGCCTGATGAGGTTAGCTGGGTGTTAGCTTATTCCGGCCAACATTCGGTCCAAAAAATCTGATCTTTCAAATTATCATCAACCATAACGCAAATTGTTTTTCTGCGTAAAATTTCGTACAAGATAAAAATACTTATTTATTTATTTACAGCTCCCTAATTCCAAGAAATACGAAACAATAGAAAAAATACATAGAGCATATAGCTACAAGAAAGACATAGAGAATATAGATACACAAAACATACATGGAACAAATACATAGCCAGAAGGTGACACGTGTCAAAATACATAAAAAAAGAAGAAGTTGACACGTGTCAAAGATCTCAGAGATCAATTAAAACAATACCATCGACAAAAGACGAAAAGGATGTAAGAAAAGGATCGAGATGTGCTGGTAGGCCTTATATTACAGTTAAACATTCTTCGGCTTTATAAATAAAAACTTAACTCGAGTTATTTCTTAACATTACTAAAACAACTATTGTTTGATCTATCACTGAGTAATCATCACGATGTGCGGTTATTCTTAGAAGTTTATCACCGTATATTTTGCAATGCAATTCTTCTATGAGAAACGCAATCGTCTGGTTTATGAGCGTCCCATTTGAGTATTTTTTTATATTTTCATTGAACGTCATGCATTCCCACAAAGCGATCTTTTCCCAATGCGAATTTTTCCGTCTCTAGAGGCGCCTCAATAGATGGGGTTTCCGAGTGGTATTTGATAAATGCAGCTAACTTATTTGCAGTCGAGAAGACATACCTCGCACTTAATGCTACCCCAGGCTTCTCTTTTAACCTTCTGGATAATTGAATTCAAAGAGTCGTGAAAAGGATGATTGAAAAATACATTTTTCGTTCTACATTTTTCAATTTTTAATTTTTCTTTACGCAATGTTTGCTATCAATTTAAGCCGATTCAAGAAAACATCAATTTAATGCCATTTTTACGACAAAATTACTTAATATTCCAATGCAATTACGGTCCTTTGAAATGTGAACAAAAATAACCGGTTCCTTGGTTTATGTTCTCATGCAGTAACCGATACAAGTTGGCAAATATGATCATTATTTAATTCATTAAATATTGTTATTGAAATGTTTATTTTTTCTTTAAATACAATAGAAAGTTTGTATTTAAAAAAATTATAAATGGCGTACCTTTTACACGAGTATATTTTTTAATAATTCAATTGAAATAATTTTCCGTTATGGTTTATTAAATATATTAAACATACGCACAATTTCATTCAGTGAATTGTAAAAATATCATTAGAAAACGACATATGTAATTATAAATTATCAATATGTATTGTTCGCGGCATTCCCAACGCAATGGTCGGTGTGTGGGCGGATAGGTGGGACTCACGGTTGGACGGGCGCTGGATGCGCCTTTACGTGGCCATCCAGAGGGGATCCGGTGCTCCACTCACTGAGTAGTACAATAATAATAACGTGGTCTATGTGTACATACCGATTTATATTTTCTTTAAGAATATATAATTGGGAATATAATATATTACGACACAATAAAAAATGTTTTCATCTTTGAACTGTGGTTATGTTTATTTGTAATGTAAAACTATATTAAATAAAAGTAAGAGTTCAACTAGTTTTTATAAAAAGACTTTTGTGTTGATCTACCAGTATAGTATTCCGGGGACCGTAGTTCAACTTCTGAAGCTTGCCGTTACCCGGTGGTTTAGCTCGTTTCCTACATACAAGTTCAGCATTCGGTATAATTTATCAGCATATGCATTGTTAAATTGATAAGTACACCTTCTGCGAGCGAACAAGAGGAGTTCCTACATTCGACTCCTAAACTAGAGCAAAAGCTACCCACGTGATAATAAGTGGTAAATAAGGGGTGATTATGAAATTTTACTTATCATTTTACACGGTGTGACAATAAAACACTGTTCTCGCCAACTGTCATTTATATTTACAGATAGACAGTAAATTACAGCGCTTTCTTACTCAATTTACAGATTTCATGAAAAAAAATCATTTGAAATTTCTTTTAATTGACCTGCTTCTCTTCTTTAGCCTCGCCATTTCCCATCATCTGGGGTCAGCTCTCTTTATGCACATTCGCCATGTCTGTCTGTCCTGCGTTGCATTCTCGGTCAAGCCCAGAGTTTTCAGATCCTTGTTTACAGTTACAGTCCAGGGTGCCTGCGGTCTTCCAGGTCTTCTTCTCAGCGTGGGTATGTTGAGGGCTCTCTTCACCATGTGGTCCTCATCTCTCCGTGTCACATGCACATACCATCTTAGGCGGTTTTCTCTTAACTTTTCAGGTATGGGGGCCACCCGAAATGAACCCCGAATATACTCATTGCGAACTATTTTAATTGACCTGCTTATTTCTTTATTATCTGCAATATTATATTCGTTAATGTGTGACTATTTCTAGGGCGGATTTTTTGTTCATCCTCGAACATCCGCTTAAAAAATATCACTTTTCATAAATTTTATTTCTACTTAAGAGTTACTAAAATGAATTTGCCATATACAACGTCGAATTGATCTCCTGACCTTTCTTCTTCGTAGTATCAATCCGGTGGATTGGTTTACAGCAACAAAATCTTGCATCTCGATCTCCGTTCCTCTCGGTCCTCCGCTTCAGCTCAGCGGAAGAGCTACATCTCATGTCCTCGAACACTTGCTGCAAATACTCCCGTCTAGGGCGCCCTGTACAGTTTCTACCCTCAACCATCCCCTCCACAATGTCGTAAAGAAGACCATCGTGGCGCATGATGTGACCGATCCATCGGGCTCGCCTCTCTGATATGGTTCTTATTAGGTGCCTATCTTCCTTGATTATCCTGAGAACCTCATTGTTCGTGACGTGGTCTCTCCAGGAAACTCTGAGAATTGATCCTGACCTTTATAAAAATATATATAAAATATTTGATAATTTTTTCATCGCGTTTCCTTGAAGTTAAAATTATATTTCATTATTTTCTAAGTCTTGATTTCTCTCGTTGCACGGGTGCATTAGAATAATTTAAGTGCACGTGGACACTGAAGATAATTCAATTTGACAGTGCGGCAGGCGGACAGCGCTGTCAGGCGTTCTGGCAGTCGGAACAAAGCTGACTAATTTATCTTTATCCCTAATCTTCATACATTCCTGATCCAGTGTTCCATAAAATCATTCCTACAGGGTGTGCTATAAAATTTAAGAAATAGAAACTGTATCATCATTTATGCATAAAATGCATGTTTTTTTAACACATTTCACGCTGTTTATATGGTTTTTATAAGCTTTTGATGAAGAGATTGAAAATATCCTTCTCGCAGTGCCTCTATAGCACAAATGCATTCCGGGTAATATTTTCAACCAAAGACCTTACAACCATTTATGCACAGGATACATGTTGTTTTTGATACTGATATCAGCTTGATATAGCTCCTTAAGGCCGATACCGTAAAGCCTCAACAAACGATCTTTTGTCTATTATTTTGGTTCGCTTGCGTGACATCTACATCGAATGTTAAATGGTGTTTGCATACGCCAAAAATAATTTTTATGACAGTTGGCCCATTGTCAGTTGGTACAACTGTCATCTTGGCGGTTGGTACCACGGAAATGTGAGAGCGGGCAGGCAGTCGCAACTCGCCCATCATCGTGATAGGACCGCCTCTAATGGCGGCCCTTTAACGGGCGACGTTATTGACGAATAAACGTGTATGTGAAACATAAACAAGTGTTTATATTGTGAACCTGATCCTGCATCCTTCATCCAGTAAATCGATGTCCTAAATACCCGGGGAGGATATCAATACATTTCACGCAAATTATATGATTTTTATAATCTTTTGTTGAAGAGCTTGAAAATATTTTTATCATAGTGTCTCCTAGGCTCAAAAGCATTCTGGGTAATATTTTCTATAAAACGATACCTTAACACATTTATGATAGAGAAAATTTACTTTCATTTATGCACAGTAAACATGATTTATTGTCATATTATACGCTAGTTATATGCTATTTATAAGCTTCTGTTAAAGCGCTTAAAAATATCTTCCTCATAGTGTTTTCTTTATGGTCAACGGCATTAGGATGTGGAAATAAAGGGGAAAATACCACATTAAAGGTCTTAAAGACATCCCACGTATCAGCAAAAAAATGATTGCATCTCAAGTAAAATTTTCCGGAGATAAAATATTCCCCCAATCGGATCTCCGGGTGGGGACTACTCGAGACAAAACAACCAAGACAAATAAGAAAAACCTTCAGCCAACAAGATATGCCACCTGGAATGTTCGAACATTACTGCAGAACGGCGCCCTAGACGGGACTACTTGCAGCAAGTGTTCGAGGACATGAACTGTAGCGCTTATGCTGAGCTGAAAAGGGTTGCGGAGGACCGAGAGGAATGGAGATCGAGATGCAAGATTCTGTTGCTGCAAACCAATCCACCGGATTGATACTACGAAGAAGAAGTGTTTTCTAGGCACAAAAGCATTCCGGATAATATTTTCAATACAGTGAAGACATTACACATTTTAAACACATAAAACTTACAATCAAACACAAAATGCACAACAAACAGGGTTTTCGTATACATTTCGCATTATATATATGCTTTTTATAAGCTTTTGTTGAAGAGCTTGAAAATATCCTCCTCACAGTGCTTCCTGAGCATAAATGCATTCTTGGTAATATTTTCAATACAATTTAAAGTACATTTATGAATTATCATTCATGCACAAAATACATGTTTTTTTGACAAATTTCCCAATATAATACTTTTAATTCAACGACGATTCATAAGAATGTTACTTTAAAAAATCTGGCGAGTATGTAAATCGTTTAGAAGGCTGGGAACTGAAATCGTAATACTACGAAACAATCTTAACACATGGAGAATGCTGCAACTGAGATGATTATTTCTACGTGATTACGCAGACCTTCAAACCGCATCACGTTTAAGATACTTGTACATTGTCGTGTGCTCGACCAGCTGCTGCTCTCAAGTGGGTATTCACCGTGAGGTTTTGAGCAACAGAGAGACTATTGATATTGCTGTATATTGAGCTGTCGATGATCTGAAGACTCAGATCAAATAAATGTGAAGAAGTAAAATGTGTATCTTGTATTTATTCTGATATCAGCTTGATATAGCTCCTTAAGGCCGATGCCGTAAAGCCTCGACAAGCGATCTTTTGTCTATTATTTTTGTCCGCTTGCCTGACATCTACATCGAATGTTTATTTTAATTATATAATGTTGCACGGCGCTTGCATGCGCCATTTTGTTTGTTATGACAGTTGGCCTATTGTTGGTTGGTAGGACTGTCATATTGGCAGTTGGTACCGTGGAGATGTGAGATCGCGCCGTGGGCTGGCAGTTGAAGTTTGACTCGCGCCTGTCACAGTGCGCGCGTCCTGTGCGTTCGCTGTGGCGGGCGGCGTTTGTGACAATAAACAAATAATATGTGAAACAAGTGTTTATAATGTGAACCTGATCCTGCATCCTTCATCCAGTAAACCGATGTCATACATGGAAGAGGAGGATATCAATTCAAATCTATTTTATTAACTAATTAAATAATTAATTCTTCCTGCACCTACCCACAATTGACAAACTCGTCTTACACTTGCCGAACATCCATACACGTTTAATGTGTGTCGACCAAGAGCTGTCAGTTTCCAAAATTCCTTCATAAATGCCACCGCTAAGCTTTGGAATACTCTTCTAGCGTCTGTGTTTCCTCATTCCTACAATCTGTATATTTTCAAGAAACATATAAATATGCACTTGAACTCTCACACAAACACAAATACAACACACGTTTCTCACTTACAGCGTACAGCCTCCCTGGGTGAGCGTCATAGAGTGCACTGTTCTCAACTGGTTATGCTCTACTGCATGTAATTAAAATATATATATATAATTGTCGAAGAATACTTTTTTTGTGATCAAATAATTTATATATTACATGCAAGTGGAAGAGAATAGGCTTACATAATGTGAAATAGATATATAAATAAAAAATCTTGTTTATGAGAAGGCTCTTTACTCGTGAGGTTTTTTAATTGTAGGTTCGTTTTAATTGTAGTGATTAAACCCATTCCATTATCACATGAAATAAAACAAAAATTGTTAAGTTAAATCAACTTAGAATTATGATTTTGCATTTCCACCAAGATTTTCGGTAAAAAATCTTAACGAGATGAAATTTCATCAATTAAAAAAAATATGTAAACGAATACCTACGAATATTTAATATTTTGATTGAATTCCTAAGAATTATGAAAATTTCACAACATAATATCTTTGCATTTTAAAGAAGACTCATAGTGTAATTTATTTCGAGAAAATAAATGGAAATGTTCTCGAAAATGTTCATCTTTTGAATGGCAAAGCGCGACCCAGTGCAGTGATTGTCTCTGGCAAATATTGGCAAAAGAGAGAAACTCTTAGTGACATTAAGACCAAAGCGGTTTGATATGATCTTTCAACCTTTGTTGAAAAATCATATAAAACGGAGCAAACTGTTAAATTTATAATATCATTTTACCTTTAATTTTATGTGTATCGCGAAACAAGGTAAAATTAAACATCTTTTTTTTGTTTGTTGATTATTTTGAATTTGTAGAATATATTTTTTTATTTTAATATTTATAGATCATTGAAGATTCATACCAATATACGATATTTGATACAAAAAAACAGATATGCAGCAATGATTATGTTACAATATATGACATTTGTCTCGTCAATATCGGAGAAAAATAAACGGCAGACGCTCGGAATCGAACCACGAACTGGAAAAATAATATAGGGTCCGCCATCTAACGTTTTTTTTTCAACTAGTGTTTATTTCATGAATGGTATTACTTAGCTCATGTCTGATTTGACAGATAATTAGTTTTATCTTTCCGCTAAGCGAATATGGTTGCGTATACGCTTGAACAACGCTGGGAAATATTGCGACATTACTTTGAAAATCATGGTAATGTTGCAGAATGTGTGCGAAAATTGCGTACGGATTTTGGAAGAAGAAAATCACCGTCAGCTCCGTATGTTCGTTATCTTGTGAAAAAAGTGAAAGAAACTGGCATCCTCATCGATAAACCAAAGCGTGAAAAGCCAAAAGAAGTGCGTACACCCGAGAATATTGCTGCTGTGGCAGAAAGTGTGCGTGTAGCGCCATCAATGGCGCATCCATGCGGCGCGGCCATGATGAACGAATTCTTTTTCACAAAAATTGAAGAGGAGGATATTGGCAACATTTGGTTTCAACAGGACGGCGCTAAGTGCCACACAGCCGAAGCTACACTCGATGTTTTGCGCACTGTTTTAAAAAAAAAAGTTATATAAATAAGTTAGACCCTCTACTTGTGAATAAATAAAAAAATATTGAATGTTAATAAAAAGAATATATACACCCATTGTATGCGTACAACAAGCGCCACCTGTAAATAATTCGTATCAATAATAAAAAACGTCTCATTTTCTCAACTCAGAGTGCGGAAAAATTGGCAATGAGCCATTTTGGTTGTTTTGACAGAAGATATTTCCTCAAAGGGCTGACAGGTGATAGAAGAGCGCTGCGGTGTTACGAAGAGCTCCGATTCAGTTCGGCTCGGCTTTCAACGGAGGTATATCGTTGATTGTCCGTGGCCTGAGCCAAATACCAAAGTTTGTCAATTTTATCTTGTAATTAAATATACCTGTATATCAATGTGCTTAAAAACATATATTTTTGTTGTACATCTGCTCATCATTCCTCCACCATGCGTACAAATAACGATCTCGGCGACGTGAGGTCGTCTTCCTTAAGTAAAGGGGATGTTAACCCTACAACAATAGCTATAGTTTGTTAAAAAAGTTTTAAGACTTTGTGGTTCAAATCCCATAGAAATGTCATATAAGATGAATTTTTTTTTGCGAGTATCAAATATTAAATATTATTACTTAAATATACATATACTAAACATAAAATTCTTTTTTCAACGCGTCAATCCAAGCACAAAAATAACGGCAGAAGCGGGATGCGAACCGCGGACCTTGGAAACCAACTATGCCCAGGTATTCATACCGCTCGGCGAATCGCGCCATTGCTATGCCCAGACTGACTTGCGATGAAACTAGTATTTATATCATTGTTAACATCGTACGACAGATGTCGCCATAGTATATATTCAAAGTATGTATATTTTTATTATTATTCTATCAGTCTTCATTTATTCACAAGCTTAATATTATTACTTTCCGGCAGTCTATTTATTTTAGTAAGTACCACTCGGGTCTCGAACCAAACTATAGACTGAATGGATGTGAAACGACTACTTATAGTTCCGACTCGGACTTTATAACCAATCATTTACCTGTGTCACTGATGGATAATTTTTACCTTCTTGATATTGTCTCAAGGAGACATTATTTAAATTTAGACAATTAATTAAATATTAAATATTTGCGATAAAAGCTTTACTATAAAATTGATGTGTATAATAGTTTTAAAAACAACATTACAGTTAACGTAAGATCAATTCAGCTTGAAAACTGAACAAATAAAATAATGCATCAATCATTTTAATAATTAATCATAAATTTTCAAAAATATTAAAGTTCACACCGTCACTTTTGGGTGTGAAGTTGAGGACTTTGAAAAAATAGCATTCTTGAAGAGCGTTTTTTTACACCTTCCAATTCCATCGGTTCATTTTTTCCTCGTAAAAAAAAAGAGAAGGAAAACTAATCATGACTTGGCAGTTTTATTTATGCTCTCGAATATTCCCGCTGCCGCCAATTTGTTAGCCGGATGAAATTATGCTTTTTCAGCCTTTGTGATAAAGTTAAATTTCGCATAAAAATCCGTCTGAATTTACATTATTCTTATCGTCGCGAATTGCTCATTTTGCAAGTTGACGAGAGATTGTTCTTCAGTGGGGGGGTGTACTTTGTAACCGTTACCCCGCTCCACGTTTTAGTTACTTACCCATTTTTCAAAACGATGCTTACTTTTCAGGTATTATCCCGGTTTAAGGGACATACCTGCCCAACCCCGGTTTATCATTTACTCTTCTCTCTGAAGTCTAAGCCATATTTAAGCGGTCTGAATAAATTTACTCAAATCAGTTATCGTAATATCATCATCCTGCACGATATACTTATGTTTTTTTATATTGAATACAATTACATTCTTGCCTATGAGAATTGTGGCTACAATTAAGTTAAGTGCCGGCGGGTATAGCTCAATGGTCAAAGCGTTTATTTTGCAAGCCCTAGGTCACGGGTTCGCTCCCCAGCGGAGATATAAAATCGATTTCTGAGCTCTAAAATACCCCCGGTTGGTGTGAATTTGATTCCTCACACGTAAAATTCCAGTCATAGCCTATAAATTAAAATTAATGGTAGTTGAAAGTTGTCCCGTGAACACCACCCATACACAGTAAATTCCTGTAATAATAAGGATGATGCGTGAATCTCGGGCTGTAGTCTATGACGCTGGCAGATCAACACTCTACATGCAGCGCTTAACCATATGCACCATGGTAAGCGTCATAGAATTCAACAGGTGAGACTTCAGAATTACTATCACCATCTATCGATATTGTCCTGTATGTGTTTAATATATAAAAAAATAAAAACAAACTCTTTCTTTCGTGTTCTGAGCAACGCTGATAACAATGCACTAGTTGTTTTTGTTAATAAAACACATAATTAACATTGTTAACGATACTCATCTAATGTAAGAGGTGAAGTCGTGTGGTTTTCATACGATTTTCATAAAAGCAGTTCACCGTCTCTATTACGAAGTCTTGTTTGAAGTTTTAGTTTCCTTGATGTTAAGATGAAGTACTCTGCTGCAATAAGTAAGTGGATCTTGGTGCTTCCGCGTTCAATCTTATTTAGTGGTTAATTAGAAGAGGGTATCTTTTCGCGTCTAATTAATTTCAGTTTCAGGTTGCTGAAAACGTTTTCACTATAAATAACCGCTTAGTAAAAATTGACAGCAACACAAAACTTATTAAATTTACCTTTAAAATATGCATGTAATGTAAAACAAGTTGATTTCGTGAAGATTTTTATTTAATAATCCATATAAGCTGTAATAGTGACTTGGACTTTTTCGGGGTGGACCTTCCAGCATTTCACAGATCCCTCTACTAATGTGCTAGATCTGTTTTTTTTTACTCATGTTCATGTTTTGTCTAAATGTATTGTCTTAGCTATTATATTGTTCTGTTTTACCATTTCATTTATTGTATTTTCTATTTTAAGACCGTATGTATTGGCCTAGGCCGCTTTTGCTTGGCAAACGGGAGGTCATGGGTTCCATCTCCAAGGCTTACAAAAAATCACAATTTTATCTCTAATCACTAAGCGTGCATGTGAAGTGTTGTTCCGCCAACGTCATAGACTACAGCTCGAGACTCATGCATCATCCTTTATTATAACAGAAATTTAGTATGAATGGGTGGTCTTTACGACTTTCGTCTACAACTAATTTTAATGAATAGACTATGACTGGCATTTTACGGGTGAGGGATCAAACTCACGCAAACCGGGGGTAATTTTAGAGCTCAGAAATCGATGAAAAATCATTTATATTTATTTTTTAATCTTTGTAGGAGATCGAACCCACGACCTTTGGTTTTCAAATCAAACGCTTTGACCATTGAGCTATACCTGCCGGCAAACCTCATTATGTAATATTTATAAATCTTCGATAGAATGATAAAATTTTCAACGAGTATGTAAAGCCCTTGAAATATACTCGTATTTACTAGAACATTTTAACCCTTTCATTACGGCTCGGTTTGAATATAAATTATACTGTCAATTATAAAACTAGTATTTGAAGTATAAATGTACTTGTCAGGTGTATTTTCATATATCACATTGGTTCTTGTATCCTTTAGTTATCAGATAATGCATAAAAAACTATTCTAATAAAGTAGCAAAACAATATATCACGTCAACCGATGTCAACGGTCGGGTAATCTTATGACGGCATATGCCGATAACCGATGCGAAAGGGTTAAAAGTAATATAGATAGGTGACAATTCACTTTTACAAATTATAGAACATAGAAATAAATTCATTTAAAAACTAGTTTTAACATAATACGTATCAATTGTCACAAAAATAAGGCACAGACTTATAAGAACTGTCTAAAAAGAAAACGAAAGAATTGTCATTTTTAAAAGTTGACTTTTTCATTCGTTTTTTCGAGAATTGAAACGTGATAAACTTACTTTTTAGAAAACGTAAATTATATCAAACGGTGTTATAATTCCATTCGGCCTTTAATCATATTCCCTGCCCTAAGTTGGGGCAGTTTTATGGCCTGTCTTAGCATTTTTCACTTAAAAGACATCGTGAATCATTTATTTAAAATTAGGTCCATTAATGGGTTTATCAAGTTAAATTGGGTGACCCTGTGCTTCTGCCAGGGGCGGAGCAGGCGTTTCTCTCTCCCCAGCTATATTTCTTTTAAAAAGCTATTGAACCGAGATATTTCTAATTATCTTTAGCGTTTTTCTGTCGCGCTCTTGTTTTCTCTCTTTGCTGCGTCAGCAAATGGCATCAAAGTGGAGGGGGAGGTCGCTAACGACCCAAAAGACAAGAGTGGGGGGCAACAAACATTAGCGGAGAGTGATTAAAAACATTTAAATTTGTAAAAAAAAGACTAACTCAATAAAAAAAATCATAAACATTACTTTATGTTATTAAGTACGAAAAAAACACTGGACTATGCCCGCCTCACACCCAAATCACACCGGAGGACAGTTAAGTCTCCTTGATGATGCGTAAATTCAGATTATGATCAGTTAGCAACTGATAAGTCCAGTGGGAGTCTCCTCTGAACAATTGTGGCCACTGCAAAGTTGTGCTAAAATAAAGAACCCGTGAAAGAGATTAGAATCGCATTAATAGGTTGTAAAGAGATGAAGATGGAAGATTGATTCTCTCACCGAAATACAAGCTGAAATGGTAAATGCGTGGAATTTTTTTTAGTGACCCCAAAGTCTGCATGCTAGATAGGGCTGAGGCGATTTCCTCGAACTGCATCGAAAAGGACTCCTCTTTCTAACAAGAGGAACTGACAGTCCCAGAAAATGTGCTACGAAAAAAACACTATAAGCTGTTTACAAATGGACGGGTATCTCAAACACTAATGAATATTTTGCCTTGCAATTTATCAGAGATCTAAGTGAAATTAGCGCCAATATATTAAATAACTTCTTAGGTTTTCACGGCCAGATTTGATATTGTGGCTTTTGGGTTCAGGCTTTACAAAGTCATCAACCCCGAAGAAGACCCCTGCAATGGCGGTCGAAATATCGGATAGAAGAAATTCGCCACACACGGCTAAACCCAAAAGCCACAATATAATTATATATTATTAAGTCGTGGTGTAACATTCTGGCCTATGTGGTAGTTCATCGGAGAAGGGAATTAGTTGTTTTGTTAAGCACCGGTGACAACGCCTACTGAATGGCCTACCGGTTCAACTGGATTGTTCCATTCCCGTATATATCCAGTTTCATGAACCTTTCAACACAATATTAATCCAGTATCAAATTAGTACACGTATTAATCCAATATGATTAAATACATATTTTTTCATATCCTCAATCCACCAATAATAATTGATGAAAGTGAATTATTAATTGCATATTATGCGGTGGAATCTTTATCAATTCGCTAGTTATTTTATATATTCCCTACTTATGTACATATATATATATATATATCGAATACTTTCTTATATGATACTGAGAGTATGATATAGCCCTTGCTGACTGGTACCGAAAACCTCGATATAAAATCTTTCGTCTCTTATTTATGTTCGCTTGTCGTACATGTATGTGTCGCCATTTTGGCATTTTGGACAAGTCCGGTCACGGGAGTGACGTTAGCTATAGAGATCGTCACTTATGGTGCTGGGTGTCACCGAGCGCGTTGCCCGGAGCAGACAGTTGTGTGCCGACGGCGGTCAGGTCATATTGTCGATGGTCTGGCCTGAATGCTGTGAGTAGTTCCGGACCAAAAGTTTGTAAAGTTATCGAAATATGTATGTCAATGTGCCTCACAAAAAGTCTTTGTGTTGTTAATCTGCTCCTCATCCTGCCACCACGCAATTCATTAACTAACTTCGAGAGGAGGATGTCAATACATATAAGAAATTATTCGAAATATTTAGCAGAAAAAATACAATACATACACTTGCAATCTTCCCAACCCACACACAAACACGAACACAACACACGTTTCCAGCAATCAGCGTCCAGCCTCCCTGGTTGAGCGTCAGAGAGTGCACTGGTTTCAAACGGATGTACTCTTCTGCATGCGATTACAAAAAAGTTTGATATGTCTTTAAAATCGCAATGCTCAATAATGAACTAGTAGCCCAGAGATCAAGGTTTATTCTTTTAGAGAATGATATAAAATAATTGTCCAGGAAGCACATGAAACTTGTGTTAATGTGTAATAAATTATATACGAGCATGGTCTATCATTTCGTATAACGAAAGTAATTCAGAGCTATTCGGAAGACAAATAGATATATCTATTTCTGGGGCACGCCACTGGCGCCCGCAGAAAATTTAGTTCCCCGGGGTGTTCCCGTGATTGATGATTTTTTTATATTATTTTTCATTCATGCCTATAAAGACCTACCAACAGCAGTTGCTATGTCTGAAGGAAATATTACAAAAAAAAAAGTGATCGTACGACAAAACGTCTTCCAGTGGCAGCAAAAAATATGCCCGTCATAATTTTCCGATCAGCATTGTACGTAGCGAAGAAAAAATAAATGAGGAAAAAAGAAATTCCGCACAACGTTTCAACCGTTCAATAAATCGACGGTCTTCCCACATTTTTCTTTGCAAATACATTCAGGAGACCAACACGACGTGTGGTGACTTTTTTTTTAACAAAAATTGATTACTTTGGTGAATGACGATGTATTCTTCATTTGCACACTTGATTTTGTCAGTCAAAATGATATGATACATGAAAAGACACGCTTGGTGAAAACCCTCCCTTTCCCGTCCTGTTTTTGGAGTGTTACCAAATAATTCAATTCTAGACTCGCTGTAGTATACTAATTTCGCAGCATTAGACTGAGGTTTATTTGACATCTAACTGATGCACCTAGAATCACGGGAAGGCTTTCAGCCACTCTCTAACAAGTAGCATTTTGCGTGCGTCCACGTAACGGGTCCCCATCTTGATCTCCAAAAACAGGACGGGACAGGGAGGGTTTTCACCAAGCGGTGTCGGTATTCTCCTGTATGTGATAGCATAACAAAATACATGAATACACATATAGATATACGAGTGTATCTCCAACCAGGAGGGTAATGAAAGGCGCTGAAAAAGGTTTCTTCTCAGGCTTCAGTAGTAATCACCGCGAGAGGGGTAATCGCTCCCCCACAGCTCACGTTCGATCAGAATCGAGAGGTTTCCTCAATCATCATAAAATATAAAATATCCAAGGCGTATTATGTTGGATTCACTTCGATACCGAATCACGTGAATGAGATATTTCTTAGTTCGAAGCCACATTTAGCAATTTATTTTTTTCTCTTTACATTTATGATTTTCCAGTGCGTATATCGTATAAGTTAAAGCATTTGCTTACTAATCTGAGGTATGATCCCCGACTGTGATTACAAAATAATATATATTTGTATATACAATCGCTTTCAAAAGTAAACACATACAGGAAAATTCCCACAGATGGTTATAGTGATGCTGAAGTCTCATCTATGGATTATATGAGGCTTTTCATGCTAAGGTAAAGCGCTGCATTTGAAGTGTCGATACGTCAACGTCATATACTGAACCCCGACATATACGCCAAATCATCCAATTATTACAGGAATTCACTATGAATGGGTGGTGTTTACGGGATGACTTTCATCTATCACCAATTTTAATATACTGTGACTGGCATTGTAGGGGTGACGGATCAAATTCCAATTCTGTAATTTTACGTTTTATTTTATTATTATCATAAAAAAAACTAATTCAAAAATTTTTACACCACACAATAAGCATGCGCACCTCACAATCTTCACCCACATACTCACTCACACCTTCATTTTACTACATAAACGCACACACTTCCTTGTCTAATTGACTCGATTATGTCTACCCGACGTAGACGAAAGTAGTCGTCTACCAATAAAATATTGTGGAATAATTGCTCAGTAATATTTTATATATATTTGATGTAAATGACCGTTGAGATATGCAGGTAAGCTGTAAATCAAAAGTCCTGAATACTCCAGCCGAAGATTTGATTAAACCACGGGTCGTCTACCTGATCTGTACCGCCCACTAGTGGGTGATACGGGCTTCCGTTGTGGGCGGTGGGCGATTTTTGTAGATTTTCAAATCCCCCACATTCCTTCTAGAATTTTTTCCACCCATATACTGAATTGAAATATAGCGAGGTTGGTGGGCGGTAGGGAAATTTTACCATGAAAAATAGGCAAAAGTGGACGCTAGCCATAAAAAGGTTGACGACCTCTTGATCAAACTGATTCAATTTTATTATTTGGTCAAAATATAAATCCATTGCATCTCCGCTTACTCGCCGTTGCATTGAAATTGCAAAAGTGTCATTAACGTAAGCGGATTCTGTTCTTTATATACGATAATGTAAAATGTCTGGCCTGTAATAGCATTGGATATAAGCTGTATTACGAAAAATATTACAATGAAGTTATTAACTTCGATTCTATTAATCTTTGATTCATTCTTTTTGAATTAAAGATGGTCAGTTTCAAAATAATCTACTTATTTGGATTACTTTTTATTGTTCAGAATATGTTTCTATGCTCTAATCCTTCATAGATAATTGATCAATATTAATATTTAAAAAAAAACATACAAAAATTTCATTTGAATCAAACTATATACAAATTAAAAATATGAATAGGTTCATCAAGTAACACAAGTAGAAAACATCAATATGTATGGTCCAAATAATGTAGATCCTATTTCATCCTCCCACATCCGTTCCATATCTAGTTCATATGGTCACCATAAATTCAAGCAATTTAGTTTCGTTTCTCGTTTTAGGACATTCCTAAAAATCTCCATAGCAGAAATGCTGGTGAAGAGGGGCAGCGTAGTATCCGAGGTATATTTTAGCTGATTTGTTAATCACATTTTTTAAGGTTATCGGGTGAATATCCCGACGTTCCTGTGCCCTGGATCATTCAGTCCTAAAAAGCTCCTCAACCCAAAGAAATAATAAACTCTACCTTACAAATAAATTTGGAAAAATTACGCAAAAATTACGTTTACGACATTGAAATAATTTTACTTATTTTCATCCATCAATATATTTAGACGTTGAATGCTGCATCAGCTGCCATTGTGTGGGAGTATGAAAGTAATATTGTAGAGTAAAAGCGAATGGATGTTGCGCAACGTGGACATTACCAGCCTATTGTCTTCGTGCACTCAGACCATTACCATTCAGGCGGAAGGAAGCCTTACATCTCTTCATACCATTGAGCATATGACGTTACCATACGGTCACGGCAACTCGCATTCAATATCACAGAATGTAAAAGTTTTTTTCGAATGAAGTAATCGAAGACAATGATGAAGTTGCTTAGTAATTTATTTATTTCATTTCGTTTTACAAAATATGTTTAATAACCGCACATAGAGCCTATACAAAAATGAGTAATTTTCTATAATAGAGAAGCTATTTTGAATGCAGTTAGATTTTTTTTAGAACATTTTAAGCATTCTCTAATGACATTACCGTTTATTCGAAATGACATAATTTACTTGACAATTTTCTTGCTTTCCGGGCAACGTAGTCCAGTGGTAAAAGCGTTTGTTTATTACTCAGACACGGGATTTGAACTGACAAATCTCGACCAAGCTTGATTTTCTAAAATCGATTTAATATATTATTTTTAACACGTTTAATGCCAAAACGTAGTGTTTTTAATGCATTCGACTCAAATGTACATTATAGGTCACATTCAAAGTTAAAGTTCCATTGAAATGCAACCGCTGGCGTACAGGGACTGTTTGTTCGAAAAAAAAAAAGCAGGTCACCGGTAACCTACAGGGCGCCTTTTTCAACAACATCGTAGCTCACCGGTGACCTAAGTGGCGTGGAACGTTTTAAACGATAATAATTGGCTATTCATATTTCAAGCATTCACTTTGAGATCCATTTCAGCAGTAAATTGATAAACATTTTATGGTTTTAACATGGATTACACTGAGCACTGCTTACTCAGTCTCTAGAAAACTGCAGGTTTGCCATCAAGGAAGGCTTCATCAGTTCCAACGTTTATATGCATGAAACGACGTGAAAAGATTTTATTTTGAAAAGTTAGGTTGAGAGTAAGAAGCGGGATTGGTGTAGTTTAGCGCAGAAGTGTAGACCTATATAAGCAAATAAGTATTAATATGTATTAAGAATAAATAAAATGTTGTTAAATATTTTTTTAAATAACACATACATGTATAAATATATATATACAACTATTCAATGATACATCACTGTGTACATTATTATGTCTATTAGTTCTTCTTCTTCGTCGTGTCAGCGACGTCAATATATTTTTGTCCAGTATCTGGCAACATCGATAGCCCGTGTGTTGCCCAGCATTAGGTCCGGAGTTGTGCAGCTTGTTGGGCACATGGAGCAGGATCTAAGGTGTAAGGCGGTCTGCAGGTCTTCACAGTCGCACAATAGTGACTATCCCTGCCGCAGCATTCCCCACCGTTCGAGGTTGTCCTTTGTTCTACCAAATCCAGTTGTTAATCTGTTCAGGGATTTTCAGGTCCGAGAGTCAAGGTTTTTGCCAGTTGGGAGGCCTTCCTTTGGAGTAATGAAATCCTCTCATGCGATTTGTTGCCAGAGCTGGAATCTCTCATTTTCAGGGCCGGATGTAAAAGGTTGTGTGAATCTCAGAAAGCTGCTTCGTGACTTCAGACTGAGTGTTGGGGGTTTATGATTATACAATCAGTGGGACGGTTGGTTGATTACTTGTCTATTTGTAATTATTTATTACCACAAATTTCCACTAATAAGCGCCTCCAGGCAAGCCCGGCGCTTCTAGCTACAAAACATACTGAGTTAAAATGCTCGTTTAATTAATTTATTTTTTGTTAATATTTAAATAAAAACTGAAATATTAAATATTGTGCGTTGAGAATTTTGCTGCAACGTTATATAAAAACGAACACAAATAACATTTTATAAAATCTGTTTTGAACACGTTCCGTTACGTTTAATAAGTAAAAATGTTTTTTTTTTTTGCGTGAAAAATCCGAGTTAATTTTTCAAAAGATGCAAAGGATCTGTCGGAATTAAATAATTCAGCTTTGGCTTCTGTTAAGCTCGCGGTGGCAAAATGTGAAATGGGCAAATTCGCGCGTGGGTGTTTTATTTTTAAGCTCACCTTAGTATTTGCGGTCTACAACGGATAAAGTTGGCAAAAGCATCCCCCCAGGGATGAAAAATATCAGTTATGATATCAGCCGCTAAAAATAAATTCTCTTACTCAAAATAAATGACGTAAGCTTATATCTACCTGGCTTATACTTTGGAGTGTTTTAGAATAGGAAAGTAAAACTCAAAAGGCTCCAAGGGCAGCATAAGGTAATTTGAGTACATCAAAAAAAAATCGAGACTCATTGTAACATTTTGTACAGAGTTAACCAGAGTGAGAAAAATATTGATAAATTGATCATTTTGTTTGAATATGATGATCTTTAATATAAATATTTATATATTTAAGTATTAATCTATATTTATTTATTTATTATTAGAATTGAGAAATACATGGATCAGTAAATATAAGTAAGACACTTTGCAAAATGATAATCTATAGGCAATATAATACAGAATAATATGGCTATATAAAGACAAATTAACAGACTTTAGAATACAGAAGAAAGAGAGACATGAAAAAGTTAAATATATGTAATACAAAACAACAGACAATAAAATACAAAATAAAGACAGACACAGAAAAGTAATATAAAATTAAGACAAAATAACAGACAATAGAATACATAATAAACACAGACATGTAAAGTAAAAATAACAGCAAAAAAAGTCCAAATATTCTTAAAAACGATTAACATCCTCCTCTCTTTCAAAAAGGGTGTTATTCCGTCGCGTGATGCAGGATGAGGGGCAGGTCAGCAAACAAAGAATTTTTCAGAAGCACATTGACATATATTTACGTTAAAACTTTACAATCTTCCGACCGGGCGGAATGACATGCCGCCGGTCGTAATGCGACCTTGTCTCGCTAAAGGGTGGGGACCGACTGGCGTGATGTGATTGCCGGCCCTACGGCTCTCGTCCAGCGGTCAAGTGGCCATGTATATAACTAACACACCCCTGTCCATAATGACAATATGGTGGACACATAAATGTATGACAAGCGATCAGAAATACGAGACGAAAGATTTTATATCGAGGTCTTCGGTCCCAGCTAACAAGGGCTACATCGTGCTAATGTCATGAGCAAAAGCAATTTGATGTGAAATAATAACAGATTAATAGGAATCTTAAGATTGCGTGGATTCGATATAAACTCTGGTTGGCGTATTAAACGTTAAAATTCAGTTAAATTAATTAAATCGGGGAATGGCGCCGAAATGATGCTGTAAGTTACAAGTGTTTAACACATTTCGTTAGACATCACCGCGCTATCGCCGTTTGACTCTCGGAATTCTTCCCCGGGCCGCAGTGAAACCACATTCCTGATTGAATTTTGCGAACAGTGAAACCGGGGAAAGGGACGAATAACTCTCAAAAGTGTTGTGAGACAGCCAGGCGCTGATAGCGCTCTCAACAAAGGGCGTTACTATAATCTTAATCTGGACGCGATCTATTTTGGCTCATTTCTTAATGCAAGAATATACTTAATAATACCGTAGCGATTGAAAAATCTAACCAGTCGAATACAAATAGTATTTCATTAAGCACTACTTATCTTTAAATATAAGTAAAACAAAGTGTTCTTCATCTTCTTGGGAGTATCAATCCGGTGGATTGGTTTGCAGCAAAAAAATCTTGCATCTCGATCTCCACTCCTTTCAATCCTTTGCAGTCCTCTTTAGCTCATCATAAGAGCTATAACTCATGTCCTCGAACACTTGCTGCAAATACTGCCGTCTAGGTCGCCCTCTACAGTTTCTACCCTCAACCATCCCTTCCACAATGTCGTGGAGAAGACCATCGAGGCGCTTGATGTAACCGATCCATTGGGCTTGCCTCTCTGAGATGGTTCTTGATATATCATTAAAATCATATTATTTTTTCAAAGGCCTATCGATGCCAATAAGTACGAAGTATAATAGGTGACGCGCATTCAAAATGTCAAGTTTTCCATGACTCTGACCCATAAATCAGGCTGAATTTGATCGATAGCATGGGTTTTGCTGGTTTTAAGGGTCGCTGTGGTTTTTGGATTACTTGCATAGACCTGCAACTAAAGATAGCCCCACAAAAAAGTCTAAAATGGTCAAATTTCACGATCTTGGTGGCCGGTTCATAACGCTTGATATTCTTCGTAAAAGGCAATCAAAATTATTTTACCTTTTGGCTAAATATCAGCATTTTAATGGTCTATGTTTTGTCCGAAACAAGATCTTGTAAATAACACTAAATCGAGTAAATAGTTCAGGATCTAATAAGTGACTTTTGCAGCACTTCTTATCGGTTCAGGTTGTGAGCGTTATTTTAACTCCTTAATTTGTTCAGTGTTCGCGAACATGAGTTATATAAAAAAATGCCGGCGGTTATAGCTCAATGGTCAAAGCGTTTGCTTTTCAAACCTAAGGTCGCGGAATTGATCCCCGGAGGAGATTTAAAAAAAAAGGATGCTTAATCGATTTCTGAGCTCTAAAATACCCCGGTTTGTATGAATTTGATTCCTCACCCGTAAAATTTCAGTCATAGCCTATTAATTAAAATTGGTGGTAGACAAAAGTCGTCCCGTGAAGACTACCAATTCATAGTAAATTCCTGTAATAATAAGGATGATGCGTGAATCTCGGGCTGCAGTCTATGACGCTGGCGGTTCAACACTCCACGTGCAGCGCTTAGCCATATGCACCATGGTCAGCGTTATAACGGGTCCACCAAATAACTTTTTTTTTTTGAAAATGGGGCGCAAAACATCAAGTGTAGCTTCGGCTGTGTGGCACGTAGCGCCGTCTTGTTGAAACCAAATATTGCCAATATCCTCTTTTTCAATTTTTGTGAACAAAAATGGCCCGATACCGATCGCCATTGACTGTAACGGCCACTCCTTGCTCATTTTCGAAAAAAAAATGGCCTGATTTTCAAAGTAAAGTCGCAATATTTCCCAGCGTTGTTCAAGCGTATACACAACCATATTCGTTCAGCGGAAGGATTAAACTAATTATTTGTCAAATCAGACATGAGCTAAGTGTTACCATTCACGAAATAAGCACTAGTTAAAAAAAACGTTAGATGGCGGACAATAGCATGATTTTCAAAGTAATGTCGCAATATTTTCCAGCGTTGTTCAAGCGTATACACAACCATATTCGTTTAGCGGAAGGATAAAACTAATTACCTGTTAAATCAGACATGAGCTAAATGTTACCATTCACGAAATAAGCACTAGTTGAAAAAAAAAACGTTAGATGGCGGACCATTATAGAATTCGGCAGATGAGAATTCAGAATTACTATCACTATCTGTCGGTATTCTCCTGTATGTTTTTACGTTTAAAAAAATGTATTTAACTTTTGTTGTCACTGAGTGTTGTTATATTATAGATAACTATCGAGGTTACGCTTTGTTGGGCCGCCAGGCTTTAATTACCACGTTTCATTACACAACGACACAGAGTGAGGGATGGGAAGAAATATATCACGCTACTGTCATTCCAGCCTTTGGGACGCTAATGAGCCGATGCCTGCTGACATATCATACATCAAACAAATTTAATTAAACCGAAAGATCTACCAACAAGCCGCTGCGCCTCCGTGGGCTTTGATGTGGTCCACGAGGAACAGACACAACAGTAGTAGTAGTCCGTCATCTCTAGCTGATATAACATAAGATCTTATGTTCATAACTAATACAAACAACATTTGATCCATATCGCATTCTATAAACATACAGAAGTGGAAATTAAGGGCGGCAAATACGAGAAACAGACACAATGGTAGTAGTAGTCCGTCATCTTGAGCCGATATAATATAGGGTCCGCCATCTAACGTTTTTTTTTCAACTAGTGCTTATTTCGTGAATGGTAACACTTAGCTCATGTCTGATTTGACAAATAATTAGTTTTATCTTTCCGCTAAACGAATATGGTTGTGTATACGCTTGAACAATGATGGGAAATATTGCGACATTACTTTGAAAATCATGCTGTTGTCCGCCATTTAACTTTGTTTTTCGACTAGTACTTATTTTGTGAATGGTAACACTTAGCTCATGTCTGATTTGACAAATAATTAGTTTTATCCTTTCGCTAAACGAATATGGTTGTGTATACGCTTGAACAACGCTGGGAAATATTGCGACATTACTTTGAAAATCAGGCCACTTTTCTTCGAAAATGAGCAAGGAGTGGCCGTTACAGTCAATGGCGATCATTATCGGGCCATTTTTGTTCACAAAAATTGAAGAGGAAGATGTTTACACTCGATGTTTTGCACCCCATTTTCAAAAAAAAAAAGTTATTTGGTGGACCCGTTATTAGATCCAATGTTCATATCCAATACAAATAGTAACAGATCCAAGTCGCATTCTTCAAGCATATAAGCACTTGAGAGAAATAACAAGTAGACATTAAGAGAGGGGAGGGCAAACACCTCCAGACACCAACTCATCACTAAGTCATCAACCCTGAACCGCATCGGCGGTCGAAATATTGGAAATTAGTAATTCGCTACATACGGCAAAAACCCAAAGCCAAAATATCAAATCTGGCCGTGAAAACCTAAGAAGTTATTAAAAGTGTAAAAGTGGTTAAGGTTATTAATTCAAAATAATATTTAATTTTTTTATTGTATTTTTTATTACTGTATACCGAAATACGTTTTTCAAAGCAAAAATGATAAATGTGATTCCGAATAAAAAAAGAAGTCCAGTTGTTTTTTTTTTTTCAACGAATCTGAAAATTTAAACGGAGTTATTGTTAAGTCAATTAGCGAAAAGTTGTCCGCAAAAAGGCAAGGGAAGACATTAATTAAAATTAACCTTTTTAATGTCAAAGAAAAGTTTGTTCCATAAGTTAATTGTGCCTTTGTGCCCAGTGATATTCCCTGTATTTTCAATCTATTGTTCTGTCTCAATATTTCTTTATACTCTCGTAATTGAAATGAACCGAGATTACTTTAACGAAACGAGACCATTTTTTTCCATGATAATGATAATTATTACGATGCTTGGAAAGCAAATTTAATTTTTTTTTCAAAACAAGAATTCATTGATTTTTTCACAGCCAACGAAAGTAGTAAATTTTTTACATATGCTTACAGCCGATATAACAAGCCTTGTTTCCATCATAAATTAAAAAAAAAAAAAAAAAAAAACAGACTTCGGACCGGAGTATGCAAGACGAGGACACAAATGAGGGCCTGGCAGTCTTACAGCGGACCGACTGAATGTGACTGCGGCGTGGAGCAGACCCTGTCACACCTTCTGGAGTGTGCGCTGTGCCCGAGTGGCTGCACCCAGGAAGACCTGATGATGGCCAGAAGTAACGCCATCGACGTCGCCCACTTCTGGGCAGACAGGATCTGACCCTGTTGTTTCCGACACGATTATATATCATAAATTCTGCCGAATACATTACAGGTCCGACTTAAATCCAGTTTAAGCTCTGCCTTTTATTTTAAATTATAAGGCACTATGAATTCTCGGAATTCCCTTGAGATACCACGTCACGAACAATGAGGTTCTTGGCATAATCAAGGAAGATATGCACCCAGTAAGAACTATCTCAAAAAGGCGAGCAGGACCGGTCAAATCATGCGCCACGATGGTCTTCTTCATGACATTGTGGAAGGGATGGTTGAGGGGGGAAACTGTCTGCAGGGTGCCCTAGACGGGAGTATTTGCAGCATGAGTTGCAGCTCTTATGCTGAGTATGTATATATATATATACTGATATCAGCTTGATATAGTTCCTTAAGGCCGATGCCGTAAAGCCTCAACAAGCGATCTTTTGTCTATTATTTTGGTGCGCTTGCGTGACATCTACATCGAATGTTAAGCGGTGTTTGCATACGTCAAAATAATTGTTATGACAGTTGGTCCATTGACAGTTGGTACAACTGTCCTCTTGACAGGTGGTACCGCCGAAATGTGAGAGCGGGCCAGCAGTCGCAACTCGTCCGTCTCGTGGTAGGATCGTCCCTCAGGGCGGCCCTTAACGGGCGACGTTATTGACAAATAAACATGTACCGTGAAACAGAAACAAGTTGTTTATAATGTGAACCTGATCCTGCATCCTTCCTCAAGTTAATCGATGTCCTAAATGGAAGAGGAGGATATCAATACTTATGCCGGGTTGTATAAGATCGAGAAGAGTAGAGATCGATATGCAAGATTTTTTTGCTGCAAAACATTTTATATGATGTTAAAAATTTAAAATTAAAATCAAACAAGAAGAAATTCAAAATAAATCCATATTTTTATGTGTCACTGCAATACAACTAGTTACATACTTTGATATCATCTTTACAGTTCATTTTTTTACATTTGCTCTTGTTTCCGAAGGTTCTGTTCCAATTTCCTTCGTGAAGCAATAACATCAGTTGCTTCCGGCAAAAGTTCTCTTACGTCTTGCCTCGTGTCTAAAATATCATCCTTTTCAGGAAGAACTAAAGATTGCTTTTAGCTTTGAGCTTTAACCATTCATTGTTGGTTTGGATGTAGGATGCATTTGTATGTAGGATTGCTCTGTTTTGTAGACCGGTATATTCATACAAAGTTATAAATCAAGCATTGGATTTGAAAAAATAGTTGTATTGATTAATCGTAACAAAAAAATGTACAGCTCTTTTAATTTGCTCTAATTTCAATTTACCAAATTTATATAATGTATTATATTATTTCAATTCATAAATTAATGCCTGTTGTTAATGCATGATAAAAGAACAACACATAATTCATTTTATTTATGATATTTTTGTATAATATAGTTGTTAAAAGTGACCCAAATAAAAAAAAAATCTTCACAGTACTCGAAAAGAATGTCATCTACTGATAAATCAAGACCAGAAGTAAAAATGATAGGATATTATTAAACTTTTTGTAATGTTGTCTTGTCAAAATATATCCAAAATAAACATTTTTTTCAAGATAAAAAAAGCTACCAAAGTGCATCATCATACATTTACGTATAAGTAAAGTACAATAGTTATTTTCTTAGAGCATAAAAAGTGGTTTGACTTTGAGAGGTATAAAGAGATAAGGGGCTGAACATCCTTTAGAATGTTACACTACATTTTAAGCGTAAGTGGATCTGGCAGGAATACATTCTTCGAATGTCAAAATACAGCATAAACTACATATGCATTAAAATAAACATTAAAAGCTTTTCTCTATACGATTTTTTAATCATGACCTGTATCCTGCTCATTGCCACTTGAGTGTGCCTATTTTTTAGGTAGCTTTCAATACTTAATGTTAGAGTTGAGAATTTTCAGATATCATTTTTCAGATCGTATCTTTAACAGACACTCCGAGCATGGATGCACCCATTTTGTACATTTTTAATATTTTAAAAATCAAAACTATGTAATTTGTTGCGCAATAAGATTATTCACATTTATTTAACAATTACCGGAAAGTAACTGAGCATAATTCATAATAAATCCGATAGATTCTAATTAAACTCATAAAATATTCAAAAGGTTTGGCATAACTAACGTTAACGTTGAAGAATCACTGGGATCCTGTCAAGGAAGCTCAAAGTTTATTAGGGGAAAAATTAACGACTAGAAAATGGTAATTTATCAAACAATATTAATTTTAATTTAATTATTTTTATATTACGTTTCCCAGGAGCACGCAGTCCCGGGCAATATTAGTTACACCATCTGGGCTATAACCCAGGAATATGCGTCACACAAGCCATCGTCAACCATTAAAAATAAATATATGATTGAATTCCCAAAAAAAAACTGTATTTTAGAACATAAATCAATATTCAAATATTTTTTTGAATACTTGAAAATAATCTATGCCAAAACTGAACATTAAGCCGGCAGGTATAACTCAATTGTCAAATCGTTTGCTTTGCAAGTCAAAGGTCGTGGGTTCGATCCTCGGCGGAGATTTAAAAAAAAAGATTTTTAATCGATTTCTGAGCTCTAAAATACCTCCGGTTGGTGCGAATTTGATCCCTCACCCGTAAAATGCCAGTCATAGCCTATTTATTAAAATTGGTAGAAGACAAAAGTCGACCTTTGAAGACCACCCATTCATAGTAAATTCCTGTAATAATAAGTATGATGCACGAATCTCGTGCTGTAGTCTATGACGTTTGCGGATCAACACTCCACATGCAGCGCTTTGCTATTTTCACCCATGGTGAGCGCCATAGAATTTCACAGATGATACTTCAGAATTACTATCATCATCTGTCGGTATTCTCCTGTGTGTGTTTACATAAAAAAAGCATCACGGTAAAAACAGACGATGCAAGAATGAAGGATTGTTATATCATCATCGATGGATCAACATGCCACCTAAAAATCTATCTATCTATCTATTTATCTATTTATAATAATCCACATAAAAGCAATTTAATATGATTGAATCAATTTAATAAAAACAAACTCACGTGTACGTAAATGCTGTAAGCAAATACTCAGGATTCTTTGAATATCGAGTGCTTACCTGGAACCAAGGAAAAATAAATGAATTAAAAATATGTTATACTGTATATTAAATGAAATGGTTTATTAATTAGAGTCCTAACTAAATGGTGAAAATTTCTAGCGAATAAATGCTCCAAAAGTGAATAAAAAATTTCCACTAAATATTGATTTTTATTTGTATTACAATTTATATTTTTACTTTTATGTTTTCAAACAGAATAAATTTACATCAGAATGATTTAGCTCTTGCTAAGTGGTACCGAAAGCTTCAATAAACAATCTTTTGTCTCTTATTTTTGTTGCTTGCCACACATTTATTTGTCAGCCATTTTAAGACTAGTTATATAGTTTTACAACCAACGGCGCTGGTGACCGACCACGGGCCGCAGAAGTCTAAGCGCCGACGAGCGCGTCAGCTATGTGTTGACGACCGAGGAGGCAGCATTATGGCCAGCGGCATGTCATCCCACATGGCCGGAAGCTTGTAATGTTTTAAGTAAATATTATCATTGTGCTTCTAAAAGAAAGTCTGTATTATCAATATGCTCCTCATCTTGCCCTCACATGACGGAATAACACCCTTTTTGAAAGAGAGGAGGATATTAATATATTTTAACAAATAATTAAGTTTAAAAAAATAAAATAAATTACGTTTGTAAAGCGCTGGTTTAAACCACCTTTCGTAAGACATAATAACGCGACTTGTAAGGCTTTTAATGAAAAAAATCGGGAAAAAACATAAACAATGCTTATTTGATTAAAAACATTTTTACGACGAAATTCACTCAAAACAGGTGAATGAAAAAAAAACTGAAAAAATCCTTTTAGGGAATTTATTCAAAATTATTCTTTGTAATATAAGAGTTCATGAAATTGGTTTTTGTATATGGCATCTTGAGTGCGAAAGCACTTTTAAAATATACATTTAATAGTAAATATATTATTACGATGCAGAGGGTTAATAACCCTGCCTTAACCTTTTCATTACGGCTCGGTTTGAATACAAATTATACTGTCAATTATAAAACTAGTATTTGAAGCATAAATGCACTTATCTGTTCATATTTTCATGCATCACATTGGTTCTTGTATCCTTTTGCTATCGGTGATGCATAAAAAACTATTCTAAGAAAGTAGCAAAACTTTATATCACTTCGATCGATGTCAACGGTCGAGGAATCTTATGACGACATATGCCGACAACCGATGCGAAAGGGTTAATAAAATTAGCATTGCATATTCCCACAGCACTTTATATCACTTTTCTATCTTCGACTTATATAGGATGCATTACATTCTCAAAACAAACTTTTATACATGGTTAATGGTGTCCACCAAGACCTGGCAGTTCTCAAAGCTCCTTCCTGTATGTTACGGGTAAGCTCTTGAATGCTTGGAGTTACCAGGGCAAGTATCCTCGAACTTACATAGACTGCGGTTATAGTAAATAAATAATTTGGTGTATAATCAGGGTTTTTTTATATTGCTTCGAGAATTTTTAATAATTGTTGTCAATAATCATGAATACCTTTATTTATAAATTGTTTATCTTGTATTATATCTTATTTCATTCGTATTAAATAAATTGTGTAATGTTTCTGAAAGAAAAATATCTCACGCATGCAGCATCCGGTCGTCCTGGCTGAAAGTTATAGACTACTTTGGTCTCAATTGGTTTTGATTACCTGCATACGATTGCATAAAAAACAATTACATTTTTGGGATTCGAAACTCTAATAAAGCCATACTGGTGGATGGTTCAAATGGACTCTGTACGACTTAATAAATCTACAGAATTGCAGAAGAAGACTGCGAAGTGAGTAAAGTAAACACGGTATTTAGAGAGGAGCATTCCGCTAATAAAATAAAGTTGTCAGATTTGACGGCGTAAAGTAAGGGAGAGTATAAAATAGACTTTACGAGAATAATTAAGAGCCTTTGGGTCGTACTCAGCGTGCTTGCTCGAGTCTCAACTCAATCTCAGACAGACGAATTTTCCCAAAAAAATCACAAAAAAAACATAAAATTTCTATCGTATTTTAGTTTTATATGTATTTTTTATGTAGTAATTATTCATTGTAACCAGTACAGCATTAGATACGTGAAATCTAATAGTAAGTCTTACTCATAAAATAAAGGTCACCTAACGGTACCACGAGAGTAGTGTCTCTAAAAGATAGAATCTTATATGAGGATATCGTAAGAAAAACTTAGGTAATGGAGGCTGCCCAACGAATAGGCACACTCAAGGCAATGTGACATATCTGTCGAAAAAATGATGATCATTGGAGAAAATAGCGTTAAAGTGGCGTTGAAACAGAACACAAGAAACGGAACGTTGGTCAACTACCCTGCAAGATGGACCGACGACATTAGTAGAATAGTGGGAGTAGTCTCAATACGAAAGGCGGAGGATCGAAAAGATGAAACTCGTAGCATACGTTCGACATGGGACGTATACAGGCAGATGATGATGTTGATTTTTAAAACCAAATCAGCCCACATACTTGTGAAGATTTAAGTTCCCACATCATCATTATCAAGAGACTATTCCATATGAAAATAATCTAATCAGAAGTGTTTCATAAATAACTCGTTAATAACGGATTGTAAAAACCCATCTATGACAGGACGTCATTAAATCTAGTCATGAAAATAAAATAATCGGGTAACACATACACTTTAATACATTGGTTAATTAAACATAAGATTATTAATTGAACACTGACAATAATTAAGAGTATAACTGCATACAAATAATTGTAAGGTAGAAATTAAGTACATTATAAAATATCCCCAATTGGGGTGTAACGAATCTAGTCATAATAATAATAATGTGAAGTATTGCTTATTTAAAATACACTAACAGTATTTTCTTGAAATATTCTATATATGTATTTGTTTCTTTCAACAATTTTTTGTGGAAATTTATATTTTTAATGTTGTCAATATAATTGTCAATTTATTCAGTACAATTGATCAAATTTAAATTTTCATGAAATGTGCCATCTTTTTTCAGAATTGCTTCATTACAAAGCCTAACTTTTTAACTCAAAACTTAGCCGCTTAGTTCTGTCAGAGTTGTCGTAATATATTTATGAACTAAAAGGCTTACTTGGGAACATATAGTTTATGATTTCCTCTAAGGCAGAATCCCACGGACTAAATAGTCAATAACTGCACTACGCAAAGAAAAATAAGGGAAATTAATAAATCGGTATTCATAAAAAGATGTAACGATTAGCGCGATGCTCTCGAGGCCTGCAACATTTGATCTTTAGGAGCGGATTAACCCGACTAACAAAACGCAACAAGCAATAATATTGCGCTGTTTCATGACCAATTGGTTATTCTAGCAGTGATTGTTCGTCTGCTTTCAGGCAAAAGGGTAAGTCTTGAATCTGATTCTGAAGGATACCTCCGTTTTCAGCTCTTATACTTTCCGACAGCGAGTTTCAGGTATTATCAGGGTACACATCATGTTTTGGTTCGAGTGCTTTGGTCAAGTCAAGAAATAAGGTGAGAAACGTCCTTAAAATGTGTCATTGTGCTTGGAATTACATCAAAAAGATTGATAATATTGTTTTATATGATAATAGAAAAATTAACGATGTGCAAATGATTTGAACAACATACATTAAAGAGATAGACTGAGACCTAGTTTCGTTCATCTATTTATTTTTATCTGACTAAATAATCAATAAAATGTTCAATATGACTGTGTTTTGTAAATGTAAAACGTCTATTAAAAATAATTGGATATACATTTTTTATAAATTAATTACAACCATAAACATTAATTAAGTGTGAAACATATGATTTTAAAGTGCAGTAAAATACAGCTAAGCGATGTATTATAAACTTGATGTCTAATTTAATTGACTGTTAATAAGGTTAATATTTCCCATATTAAATGATACATACTAAATTAAACTCATGAAAGTGTTTTATTGTCTGTGTTACAATTTTTTTCGCTCATTTAGTTCTTATTTAGCCTCGCCTACTTCCCATCATCTGGAGTCGGCTCTCCTTGTGCACATTCGCCATGTATGTCTGTCCTACTTTGCATTCTAAGTCAAGCCTAAAGTTTTAAGACCCATGTCTACAGTTGCAGCCCAGGTTGCCTGTGGACTTCCAGGTCTTCTTCTCAGCGTGGGTATGTTGTGAGGGCTTTCTTCACCATGTGGTCTTCATCTCTCCGTGTCACATGCCCATACCATCTTAGGCGGTTTTCGAATTCGAATTTAGAACTATATCCACTCTAGTCACACCGCCCACCTCAGCATCTTCATCTCTGCCACATGAATCCTATCCATGTCACGTTTCATCATAATAATAAGCTCGTTCAATAATGGCATAAAAAGAGATGCAAAAATATTACTTTAATGAAATTCATTTAATGAACATATTTAATATGGGATTTTAATTTTTGATTACAAAACTAAATCATTTTTACTTTAAATACAAAATAAATGAAGATCATTTTATGAATACATAGTACAGATTAAAAATCACGTTACAAACTTCGTGGAAAGATCATAATATCTTTCTAGATATTATATTGAGATAACTGTGCTATTAACGTCACTCAGGGATGGGTGTCACGCAATCATATCATTAGATGATGTTGCTTTTTCTGGATTACAAGAAAAATGTGATTTTTCTTTTAAATATGATACACCATTATAACACGAAATCTGATATTATCTGAATGGTGGTGGCATAATGAACTGAAATTTAAGTTCATGAAAACAAAAGCAATTCGAATCACTGATTTTTGAGCTTGTTTTGATTTTTATAATCGAATTTTGTAAATAACATCTGAACGAAATTACTTTTAGTATCTTGAATTTACTCTTTATGTCCATTCAAAAAACATTTAATAAATGATAAATAAACAAGTTACAAGAAGTGCTATATTTGAGCAATAAGTATCATTAATACACTACGTGTTAATTTCTCGACTTAGTTAGCGGATCGAATGACAGTGGGCTACATGCTGAGTACAGAATAAATATTGATTGCAAATGTTGGTGTTTCGCATCCCAGCGCCTGTCGTTCATTTTTCTTCAAATGATTTATAAGATAAATATAATTTGATATTTTCTCTGAATATATTGTACGTATCAATTATTATACCTGTATATTCACATATTAAAAAACTAGTTGGGCAATCTACGTGTAGGCAAATGTTCATACAGACAAATATTATTCGGCCAAAAAGTACGACGTCCAAATTATTTTAGACAAAATATTGTTAAGCTTACAGATGAAAATTCACAGCTTAAAGAAAAAAATTCGTGTAGAAAATGTATGGAGTGTTCTAAGAATTCAGTCGAATTCTAAGATACGGCCCCGTAGCAGGCGAGAAGTCTCTTCGCCTGAATGGCTATGCAATGTTGCCGAATATTCGCTGTACGGCTGTAAAATTACGCCCGTAAAGACTCCAAGTCGTAAAAAAGAAGGCCGGGGGAGAAAAAAGGCCGAGAGTGAGGAAAGCCGGGCGTGAAGAAAGGCCGAAGGGAAGGAATGTCGCATGCGACGTCGCTCGTAAAACCCCCGTATAAAAGTAAAGAGGCGCGATCGCGAGACTCTTAAAACCGTTATACATCATTCAATTACCCAATGAAATGCATGCATTTTTAAGACTTCGGTCATCAATCACGTAGAGGAGTATTAAATCGTTTTAGCGCGATACACAACGTAGACTTAAAACCACATTTGAAGCAAGTCTTATTTTTCATACGCATGTAAAATATCATCCCTGATTCAATCTTACACCATTTTTTATGAAAATAATATTTTTACTTGATAAAGTGTATCATTAAATTCAAATATAATTCCTTTGCTATGTGAAATATTACATACCTGAAATCAATATCCAGAGGAATCATCGCGAATAATGTTTTTTTTTTCTTTCATCGAGTACACAGTGACATGAAAAAGAACGTCTTTTCTGACAAATTTGTATCTTGCATAGGCGTTTACTGGACACAAAATATTTCTTACACAAAAAGCTTCTATTCTGATGACGCATTTCCAAATGATCCTGGTTAATATCAGATTGTTTGAAATTCTGTGATGAAGTGCATCATTTATGAGATCGGGAGACATATTCTGTATTGACATCAGGGAAACATTGTCATTTTAAGAAAGACGTGAATCGCTACTTTGTATCTTTTGTAGTTCGACAGCTCTTTGCTGTCGAACTACAATAAATTGAAGACGTCATTAGAATAACGCAACCAACTGTCAAAAGTTTTTTAGGCAATTATGTATAACGTTGAATCTTTAAAAATTGTGTAAGATAAAATCTATTAGAACACTGTTCAGCTTCGGAACATTTAACATACATGCCCTTACAGTGTTAATTAAGACCTTAAATAATTACACATAATGTTTATTAAGAACCATCTCCGAGAGGCGAGTCCGATGGATCGGTCACATCATGCGCCACGGTGGTCTTCTTCACGACAGTGTGGTAGGAATGGTTGAAGGTAGAAATTGTAGAGGGCGCCCTAGACGGGAGTATTTGCAGCGAGTGTTTGAGGACATGAGTTGTAGCTCTTCTGTTGAGCTGAAAAGGATTGCAGAAAATCGAGAAGAGTGGAGATCGAGATGCAAGATTTTGTTGCTGCAAATCAATCCACCAGATTGATACTACTAAGAAGAATGTTTTTTTTGGATACTTTTCATGCAAATGCCTATTTTTAACATTTAGAATTTGCAAAAAAAAAGCATCTGAACGTGTTCCAACTAGGTCCACCTTCGCCTCTTGATCAACTGCCGCTTAACCGCTCTCTCACCTCTTAATTCCTCAAAAATTCCAATCATCGTACTTCCAGTATTCTTCGCAGGCATCTGTTATCGAATCCTATTATACGTCTACGTTGGCTTTTGGTAAGACGCCAAGATTCACAACCGTAAAGAAGCATGGAAACTATATAAACGCTGTAAATACGACACTGTTTTGATAGAGTAATGTTTTAAGGTACAATTGTGAATTTGAAAGTGAATGCACAATTTTCGTTTTTCTTTTGCGTTTTTTTTTAATTACAAAATATAAAACAACCGCGATTTATGGAATCCCATTTCATACGTCACGGACCTAATAATCCATTCTCGTACGTCGTATAAAATTAGCACAAGTGACATTAACGACCCTTTGTTTGGCCGCGGAGAGAGGTCTTACGCAGAACAATGTAGAATTGTGAAATTGTTTCAGTGCAACTGAAGCCTGAAGAGTTTCAGTGTTTTCATGAATTGTTTTATTTTATGCGCGAATTGCATACTTTTATGTTTTTACAAAAACATTTTTATTCACAGGAAAATGTCACGAATTTAAGTATTAAATAGATGGAATATTTCTTATTTTCAAGTCCAAGGATTGCTATAGCATTCAAGGCATTTCTTTGGGTAATTTCTGTTATACTTTTCAAAAGAATGGAGTATTAGCCTGACACTCTCGATGCCTAGAGCATTTGGTTTTAATGAGCAGCTCAAAGCGAACACATCAATGTATATTTTTATTTAATTTAATACCTGCTTTTAGTTTACAAATAACATATTTATCACATAAAATATGGTGTATTTTTTAATATATTTTTTTACGTTAACACATACGAGAGAATATTGACAGTAAATCTGAAGTTCCATCTGTGGAATTCTATGACGCTCACCGTGGTGCATCCGGCTAAGCGCTGCTTATGGAGTGTTGATTCGCCATTTTCTTAGACTACAGCCCGAGATTCGCGCATCATCCTTTATTATTACAGGAATTTACTATGAATGGGTGGTCTTCACGGGATGATTTTCATCTAGCACCAATTTTAATTAATACGCTATGACCGACATTTTACGGGTGAGGGATCAAATATACACCAACAGGAGTATTTTAGTGCTCAGAAATCGATTAAAAATCCTTTTTTTTAAATCTCCATCGGGGAGATCTTGCTTGCAAAGCAAACGCTTTGACCATTGAGCTATACCCACGAGCAAACTGTAACTATTATACTAACGTATATATTTAAATGAGATCATTTTACAAAGTGTTTATTGCTAGTAAAGGTAATATAATTGCGAATAGCTTACGTACAAAGTAGTTGTGAAAATTAGCAAAAACGTCATAAAACAACTCCTTGCTTGAAACTTCGGACGGAGAAGTGCATAAAGATACAATGTTGGTAGTGAGACTTGCAACTAAGGTAGAGCTCTTCAGCATTTTCATTAACACAACCTATGATTATGTGAAAATCCTATCAAAGTTTCAGTTAATATCCCAAGTCTGTTTTAAAGGTCAAAGATAACCTATATAATGGATATGTACATAAAATAAATATAAGGTCTCCTGCAAATACTTTTATTTTTTATGATAGCAGAAGTATTTTTATGGTTTTTGTATATCTTTAAAATCGCGTGAAATAATTTAAATCAAGTTATTTACAACTATATTCAAAAATTGGGATTTTTTTTCTTTAGTTGATTAAAGCTTAATAAGCCAGTAATTTTTTTTTGACCAAACATAAAGTTTAAACACAAGTCTTTTAGAACCATTATTTTCCCAGGTGAACTTTTGGGTGCAGAGAAGTCTAAAGATGAAGCATGGACATTAGGAACCAACAGAACTGACAACTGTAAGCAGAGTCATTCCTTGCCTTAAGGCTTAAGGTAACCAACATACAACCGGTATACAGAGTCATTTCTTAACGTAACCAACCTTCTCGTAACGTAGCTATTTTCTTTTAGAATGATTGATATAAGGATACCTCAGCCCTCAACACACGTCAAATCTTAAGAAACGTGTTTACACACTTTTGACCATTGCAAACAGGTGTTAAGATTATTACCTTAAATAAAAAAATATCTGTGCACACAGGCGTTAGTAACAGAAATTCTGGCAACCATATGTTCCAGATATGTAACGCATATAGGAATAATATAAATGCTACAATTTTCTAAAAGAGCCATATACCCTAGGTAACTAAATATATACCCAAAAAATGCAGAGATTTTCTTAAATTAGAAAAAAATGGATTAGAAAAAATTAAAAAATTGGAGCTTGCTACAGCAAGCAGATATTTAAAATGGTATATATTATATATGGTACATGTATTGTTTTTCTATAACTAAGAAATTTTTTTTGATTCTAGGCGATTATATCCAGGTATTTAAATACTCGCATAATTCTTGACTTGATGTTTTTCTCGTATTTGATTCGAATAACATAAGAAATGTCAATTATTTCTTATCATTTCCCGAGAAAGTAATACTGCCGATGTCGGATTCCTTGTTTTAATGAGTTTTACCTTCTCGACAGCGGTATCAGATTTCCTTCGTTTTTTCGGTGATTTTCAGAACCAAACGGACAGCGTTTCAGTAGTCCTTTGTTCGAGCTCACTTGGGCGAAAGGTTCCTAAATTACATTTTCAGGAAGTAATTAATAATCAAATCGGCAATGACGATTCCAGTGATTAATGATGCAGAGAAATAATTAATCTTAATCAGATAATTAAACTTGATCATTACAAACAAATTTAAAATAATGTTTATTTATTCTAGCGTGCAAGTACTATACACCTTTTAAATATTATGTATGTCTTGGTTAAGATTCATTCCAGAACATTATTTTTCCGTATGGTTTGCAAATGTATATGACTACTAAATACTTTTGAAAATTAAGCATAATTCATGAGTCTTTTTATGCATTCAGCCAGGGTGGCTAAACACTGCATTTGGGAAACATGTGTAGCTTTTGTGGAGATTGCAACTGATATTGAAGATCTCTATAGTGAATAAAAGAAGAAACGCAGACACTAAAAGAGCATGGCATAGCTTACCGCTGGCACTTAGGAACTTTGGATTTTGCCAGATGTTGATCAACACATAATAATCATGTATGAATGTTTGGGAAGAACTTAATTTATAATTTTAAAATGTATAAAATCACTCTAAGTGCGTGCAATCTGTTATTTGGCGAAGCAACTTGGAACAATTAAAATTATATTTAACTTAACTTCTTTAGGTAAATAAATAATCAGAGATTATGATACATTCTCTTGAGTATATTCATGGCCATTAGGTACTAGATATAATTAAGTTAATATAGTAGTGATCTACCTAGAATATAAACATTTAATACATGCAATGGCTTGGTCTTGAGACATGAGTTGTCATAGAAAGTTGAAAAATATACATACAATGTTCTACTCGTAAAATAAGCCTTAATCTAGACATTATCGTACATACTATTATAGAATAGAAAGTTGTTACTGAAAAAATATTATTAATTATTTAAATACTTTTATAAGGTGGCCTGTACTCATTTAAAAAAGTTTACTTCGATGAATCTAGTATTCAACGTAGCCCCATCTGCTTTAAAAACCGATTATACGGCTGCATTTTCTTTTGGCGAAGGAAAATGGAAGCGATACAGGCGCTGAATATTCAACAGTTAACTTATAAATAATGTATTTTAAAATTATACTTTTTTCTTTGTACTAGCAGGAATTACCTAATCTAATAAAAACGCTAAGTGTTTCGTTACATTATCAGGATTTGAAAAATGTTGAATTACATACAAAGTTTGGGAGAGCCTAAGCTGAGTTAAGTGATATGTACTCAGAAAATGGCGCATACTCCTAAACGCCGTCACAAAATAAGTATTCTGGTCTCGTCAATTATGCACTCTATACTAAACATCGTAGAGACTGTTGTTTACGAGGATCATATGGTCTGAATATTACATTAAAAGCTAGAGTATCAAGTTACTAAAAGACTATGATTAAATACTCATAATATTTTTGAGTAATTCCTTCTCTTTTCGTTACGTATTTATGTATTTTTCATTTACGCCTATAGGGTAATTACAGTAGTGTTTTTTTAAATATTTTCTGTTTAAGCATTACAGAAGAATACCGACCGACAGTATTGAATATAGTTCATCAGTGGATTTCATGAAGTTTGCCATTTTTGAGTATGGGTAAGCGCATGTAGCTTATTTGTTGATGTGATAATGTCATAGTCTTCAGACCGGCATTCACGCATGCATATATTTTTACGAGGACTCACTTTACGAGTATATGTTTCATGTTCGTGAGACGTATTTCTCTCAATAGTCTATGACTGCCATTTTACAGATATGGCTTCAAATTCACACTTAACAGCTTAGAATAAAAAATATTTTTTTAAATCTTAGATTTATTTACATCGGGGATCAAACATATAATCTTCGGTATGGTAAGCAAACGCATTAGCACTATGCTTAATCCGCCGGCAAGCACAATTTAATTGTGAACTTAAAGCAAATATTAAATTAAACATAAGAACATAAATGACTAAGCTTATTGATGCGATGGTATTTGAAAAAGGGGTTAAAAAGACAAACGATAAAAAAAAATTTAGTACTCTTATAGAATTATTACTTTTTAGTATTCATGAATTATTCTGGCATTTTGCGAATATCTTTCATCGAAGACCTTGGCATACATTTTGGGAGTAAGCTGACGTTCCATGTTCACGTCTGTTGAAGCTATGTATAAGTATAAGCACAAAAGAGGCAAAGTTTCATTTAGCAAAGTAGTGGAGTTTTTTCAAGCATGCACTTATTGGTTGTTGTACCTTAGTGGTTCGTTGTATACTTGAGTGAGGGTCTATTATTTGGGCACACCAGTGGACGAAATATAACCTAATGTTGGAGAAGGTAAAGAAGTTTTTTTGCTCTATTTTAACTCTATATGGGAGTCTATGACCATTATCCATTACTGTCCTCATACGATTATAAATACCTTATGCTTGAATAATTTAATTTGAAGACAAATAGAGATGTGTGGCTTAGAAATGATTATTTTTTTAGATAGTACGGGCGTGTTGGTCGACCTGGCTGGGACATGTTTTGAAAATGCCGGAGAGCATAAATTAAAGCTGCCTTTTCTCCAAGTTCCCGGTCTCGCGCCGTCCTGGAAGGCAGTCGGGAACTATATATCGTGGGTACGATCACCGACGGAGAATAAAAAAAGGATTTTAATCGATTTCTGAGCTCTAAAGTACCCCGGTAGGTATGAATTTGATCACTCACCCGTAAAATGCCAGTCATAAACTATTAATTAAAATCGATGATAGACAAAAGTCATCCCGTGAAGACCACCCATTCATAGTAAATTCCTGTAATAATAAGGATGATGGGTGAATCTCGGGCTCTAGTTAATGACCTTGGCGAATCAACACTCCACATGCAACGTTTAGCCATATACACCATGGTAAGCATCATAGAATTAAACTGATGAGACTTCAGAATTATTATCACTATCTGTCGGTATTCTCCTGTATGTGTTTACATAAAAAAAGACAACTAGAATGATTCCATGTGTAATACCGTAATGTGGTGATAAAATAATCATCTTTTAATGTATGATGGGTGATTAACCCGATGCGTTAGCATGTATATTGCATAATACGTGTCTCTTAACACTGCTACGCTAATAGAGTGTAAAATTGAAGTGCAAAACAAAGAGCAATACTCCCATTACTCTGGAGCTTGTAGAGCCTCTAGTTACTACTTGGTACGTATACCGTTGAGTGCAAGACTTGTCGGGTATGGTTTAACGAATAAAGTACACGACTGTCACGTAAGCAGGTCCTGGTTCGAATCCTAACGTGGATTGATGAAATTTTTTTAATTTACTTAGTATAAATCCAACAGAAGTCTGGACCGGTTGGATATATCGATCTCATATCTACGGAGCCCAACTACCATGCATTTTCTGTATTCGCGGCGACCTTCGGCGAAGAAGTCTAAAAGTCCAAATTTTAACGTCTTAACTACTAACTTTTACACCCATGTGTGGTGTTGCTCACCAAAACCAGTTACTTGTATAACGAGAATGTACTCTGAAAACAATGCCTTGGTAAGTGCTCCCAAGGAGCGCAGGTACAAGGCGACCGGCCCGGGGGCCTAAGGCCCCAAAAAAAAAAAAAAGTATAAATCTGTACCATTTTTTATTGTATAAATACTTTATAGCGAAAACCGTTTAATCTTCATACGCACAAAAAAATCGCCACAATGCATTACAAAAAATAGTAGAATTAGGTCGAAATCGGCTGCTTATTTTGTTATTTTTCTCAAGTTCAATCTCAAAATAATCCTAACTTTTTCTATTACATAATTGTAACGAGTATGTACATTTTAACAATCAATTTTTAAGCCAGTATTTCAAAGTACGATTTCTGGCTCCAATTATGAGCCACTTTGTAATAATATTATTATTTTCTAAGAGTAAAATGAATTGTTTCAATGCGAAATTCCCTTTTAATTAATAGTTTTTTTTTATCTGTCTAGAGTGGTGTGCAACGTAAAATTTGTATGTCCTGACATCAGCATGATAGAGCCGTTTTTGACCGGTACCGAAAACCTCGATACACAATATTTCGTCTCTTATTTTTGTTCGCTTGTCGTACATGAATGTGTCTAGTTATATAGACCGTCATTTGTGGCGCTGGGCGAGAGCCATCACGAGCGCATCAGTCGTGTGCAGCCCTTCGGGAGAGCATATTGTATTGTGGCTCGGTCTAATGCTGTGAATAGGTTGAGCCATACTTTGTAAGGTTTTTCGTAAATATATGTCAATGTGCTTCAGAAAAAGTCTGTGTTATTAATCTGCTCCTAATCCTGCAACCGCGCGACGGAATAACACCCTTTGAAAGACAGGAGGATGTTAGTCCATAAAATCCGTTTTTATGTATGGTGCATATGATTACCACAAATTGCAACCACAAAGTTTTGTTTTGCTGTGCTGCCATTGTCTATGCTTTGTGCTATGACTTCTTTACACCCGGAAGTCTACCTGGAAGCATATATGCTTTAAGAACTAGGGAACTTGAAACTGACAGACCAACAAGCCACGTATACTAAAACTACGTTAGCTGTAGTATTCGAGTCATAGAGGTCTTATCGAATCTTCGGGCTTTTTCTTTCGGAAACTTAATATTCCCAGGTGAACTTTTGAGCGCATAGATGTCTTGATACGAAGCATACAAAACTGAAACTGACAGAAATAAGTGAAGATAATTTGAAGTGACAATCAATTACGCTTTGACTCTGTGAGGAATGACGACATAAGAGAGCGGATAAGGCAGCCTTCCATACTATAGCCGTTCAAAAGGCAAAATTGAAACTGTTTAGGAATGTTTTTAAGGTTCCACAGGAGAGCATAAACAAAAGCTGCCTTTTTGTCAAGCCCCCGGACTCACTCCGTCCTGGAAGGAAAGGCTATACGTAGAATGTACTCTATGGAGCTGCAGGAAGCAGAGCTGTTATAGAATGAGACGATGACCATGTGTCTTACAGAGCCTTGTAGCGGAAATTCGTAAAAGTCATAAGTTTCAGTTAAAAGAGAGAACATCCTGATGATGTATAACATGATAATGATGTATTCCGTTTTTTTTTAGCAAATCGCATGCAGGTGAGCACAGCCGGTCAAGACCAGTGCACTCTATGACGCTCAGCCAGGGAAGCTGGCCGCTGCATGCAGGAAACGTGTGTTGTGTTCGTGTTTGTGTGTGGGTTGGGGAGACTGCAAGTGTATATTTTTCTGTTTCTTGAAGAGATCCAGATTGTAGGAAGGAGGAAACACAGACGCTGGAAGAGCATTCCAAAGCCTACAATGAACTTTGGAAACTGACAGTTCTTGGTCGACACACATTAACCGTGTACGGATGTTCGGCAAATGTGAGACGAGTTTTTCGATTGTGGGTGGATGCAGGAGGATTTTTTTTTTTTTTTTTAATCAAATATAAAAAGATACATTTTTACATAGTAATTTACATTCCAATCTTTTTTTCTTTTTCTTTTTCTTTTTTTTTACATTCGCTTACCACACCACTTAAAGATAAGATCTTGTGTGTGGCGTGGGATTCATCTATGTTATTTTACAGTTTTATATAATAATACAGAGTATTACATATTTATACATTTACATGATTTAGTTCTTTAAGTTCCGAAGAGCAGCGACCGTGGTAATAACAGTAGAAAAGACTAAGTGAACCATAGCCTGTGTTCCATTGATTGCATGTAAGAAGTAAGAGTGTCATTGTTTATCAAACGAATTGCTCTTCTTCTTATGGAACACAAATGTGAAAAAAAAAAATTTGAAAATGATTCAGTGTTCTTTCGATTCAATACGTATGCCGCGTATATCAAGTTATAATATAACATGTATCTCTTACAGTTCAGTGTACTCTCGCCTGCAGTTACTGCCGATAGCTGCCGGTTTGGTTGCATCACGCTGCATCACGCTCGGAGAACGGAATGCCGTTGCTGCAAGGAGCCACTACCACCTTAGCTGCATTAGCGCAACAGAAACAAGCAAAATACTCACAATAGCAATAATTCTGACTATTACACGAGGCTTACGATCGTCACTAAGAAAGTGAAGACACTAGAAAATAAAAGTGCTTTCTAATACAATATTCTATGCGTAGTTCTTGTTCAAGAAAAGAAGCTAAAGAAAATCTGACAACGACCAAAATATAGATAGATTTATCGCCTTTAGCTTGCCAATCGATTATAAAGGATCCGCCAAATAACTTTTTTTTTTAAAACAGGGCGCAAAACATCGAGTGTAGTTTCGGCTGTGTGGCACGTAGCGCCGTTTTGTTGAAACCTAATGTTGCCAATATCCTCCTCTTCAATTTTTGTGAAAAAAAAATCGTTCAACATGGCCGCGCCGCATGGAAGCGCCATTGATGGCGCTTCACGCACACTTTCTGCCACAGCAGCAATATTCTCGGGTGTACGCACTGTTTTTGGCTTTTCACGCTTTGGTTTATCGATGAGGATGCCAGTTTCTTTCACTTTTTTCACAAGATAAAGAACATACGGAGCTGACGGTGATTCTCTTCTTCCAAAATCCGTACGCAATTTTCGCACACATTCTGCAACATTACCATGATTTTCAAAGTAATGTCGCAATATTTCCCAGCGTTGTTCAAGCGTATACACAACCATATTCGTTTAGCGGAAAGATAAAACTAATTATTTGTCGAATCAGACATGAGCTAAGTGTTACCATTCACGAAATAAGCACTAGTTGAAAAAAAAACGTTAGATGGCGAACCCTATAGTTTTAGAAGAGTTAAATTAATTATTCGAATTGCTGATAAATAGTGATAAACATATACAATATTGATACCTTCCGTCTTTTTTAAAATTTTTTAACCCGCACATATAAACAATCTGTACATATGTGTGTACTAACATAGAAACTAATACTTGTACATACTTATATAAGCTACTGCCAGTTTATAATTTAACCATTATAAAAGATGGTCTCCAGAGAGGCTGAAACATGTAATCTTTAAAAAAAATGAGCAGTAAGACATTTAGTTTTGATTCTTCATTTTATTTAGCCTCGCCATTTCTAATCATCTGGGGTCGGCTCTTATTGTGCACATGACAAACTAAATGTTTTTAATTTGTTATTTTTTAATTAAAATTAATTGAAAATTATAATAAAGCAGTTTCACCAAGTATTGTCAGTTGATAAACTTAATGTTACATGGAAGGCTTTTCGTTACATATAATTGTATATATAGGTGGCAAACACTGGGTATCATTCTCATAATCGTACATTAAAATTGCGGCGTTATCCATCTAAGATACAAATATGGATAAAATAAGTTGAATACATATATAAGACAATGTATATACTATAGTATATCTTTGTAAGTATACATTTCAAAATATATATTTGTTTTATAATACTTTAATTTATATTTTGTTCTTCCCGTAGTTACGCCCAGGTAGTTCAAAAATGATCCTGCCCACCTGCAGATTGACGAAAAACTCTGAAACCGGATGAACGGGAACAAGTTCAAAGCTCGGCCGCGCCGATCCTGCAGCCAGTACTTTCAAATTACGCATTTTTGCAACACATGGACGCTCTCTCACGCATGACCAGACCAGTCCTTGTTTCGAGCCCGTAAGCCAAAAAGTGCACTGCTAAATACACCATTGCACACCGCTGACGTCTCTTTGCGAAAGCTGTGATAAATGGAAAAATATTACATCGAAGAATGAAGCTATCCAAGACGTGACACTAGTCATAACTCTGCTATTTGTATTTATGCTTACAACTTGAGTGAGTTAAAAGTGTTAGACGTGCTCTAGAGTTAAAACAAACCTAGATCCGGCGAATATAGTTCAATGGTCAAAGCGTTTGCTTTGCAAGCCAAAGGTCTTGGGTTTGATTCCCGTCGGAGATTAAAAAAAAGGATTTTTAATCGATTTCTGACCTCTAGTATAACCCCGTCGGTGTGAATTTGATCCCTCACACGTAAAATTCCAGTCATAGCATATTCAATAAAATTAGTGGTAGACGAAAGTCATCCCGTGAAGACCACCCATACATAGTAAATTCCTGTAATAATAAGGATGATGCGTGATTCTCGGGCTGTAGTCTTTTACGTTAGCGGATTAACACTCCACATGCAGCGCTTAGCCATATGCACCATGATATAAGCGTCATAGAATTCCACGGATGAGACTTAGGAATTACTATGACCATCTTTCGGTATTCTCCTGTATGTTTTTACATTAAAAATAAACTACTGTTTCTTAACTAGAACTCAATAAACATAATTTATCAAATGGTAAAGAATTTATGGTAAACACTATGCCACTAACATTAGCAATTTGGTTGGCTTTAATGAGTTGATAAATATGCATACAGCTTAGGACAAGTGCGCTCTATCTATAATACAATATGTGTTCATTTTTCAGCTCAGTGAGCAGAGCAAATGACCATGGGCCAACACTAAATATGGTTGCAAAAGTGCATGGTTTGAATGGCAGCGTCTGCTAGTTATTTATATTTGATTTCTTGTTAGATATGTCATATAAAATGGTATTTGCTGTAAATTCATATCTATCAATTGATGAATGCATATTATATGGTACTGCGTTGTAATATTTGACATCAGCTCAATATATCCCTTGCAGGCTCGTAACGAAAGGCCTAGATATACGATATCTCGTCTCTTCAGACACACGTATATATATGTTTTAGTTATATAAGACATGGCGCTACGTCGCCATTTTTGTGTGATAGCAAATAGTTCGTCAAATGGCTAACATGTAATCGGAGGGCGCTAGGAGTGTTACGGCACGGTCCAAGTCACTTTCTGCCCAGGTAGATCAATTATTGTTTGTGGCCCGGGCAGAATCTGATGTTTATCAATCTTTAATATAAAAGTTTAGACGCCGTGCAGTGAAGACGTCTATACCGTCGCTCTTGTTTTAAACAATAAATCGCACTTAAAAATAAAACTTATAAAAATTCTCTAACACCATCAGAATCGTCATCAAATTCTCTACAAAACGTGCATTATGGTTTATATGCATCTTTAGCGATCGCTCGTTAAACAGCATCGACGCGCAACATCTTTGGCGGAAGATCTCGTGACGTGCCGATGTCGGCCATTTTTTATTTTATTTATATCTCCATGGCAACTCATATGAATCATTTTTCTTGCACGAAATTTTACGCAGAAAAACAATTTGCGTTGTGCTTGATGATAATTTGAAAGATCAGATTTTTTGGACCGAATGTTGGTCGGAATAAGCTAACACCAAGCTAACCTCATCAGGTCAAGCTGGTTAGGGCACTCTATTGTCCTGGAGGTAGTAAATGCCCTCCTAAGGCGGATGAACCTTTATGGTCAACGGCATTAGGATGTGGAATAAAGGGGAAAATACCACATTAAAGGTCTTAAAGACATCCCACGTATCAGCAAAAAAATGATTGCATCTCAAGTAAAATTTTCCGGAGATAAAATAGTCCCCCAATCGGATCTCCGGGTGGGGACTGCTCGAGACAAAACAACCAAGACAAAAAAGAAAAACCTTCAGCCAACAAGATATGCCACCTGGAATGTTCGAACATTACTGCAGAACGGCGCCCTAGACGGGAGTATTTGCAGCGAGTATTCGAGGACATGAATTGTAGCGCTTATGCTGAGCTGAAAAGGGTTGCGGAGGACCGAGAGGAATGGAGATCGAGATGCAAGATTCTGTTGCTGCAAACCAATCCTCCGGATTGATACTACGAAGAAGAATATAAAAGTAAATTAAAATGTGCTTTTCGAAATGTTCTATTTTTCGTGACCTGCTCTTGATCCTGTCACCACACGTTCCGATGAAGATCCTAATTACATGGAGTCGTCCTTTAGCCCTTTCATTACGGCTCGGTTTGAATACAAATTATACTGTCAATTATAAAACTAGTATTTGAAGCATAAATGTACTAATGGTATACTTCTGGTATATCAGCAACCGATGCGAAAGGGTTAGTAAACGGTAATTATACATTATTAAATTCTATAAATCTATTTTGAATTACTATATGGAATCTTTCATATCGTATTTGTTGAGTAAATAGGATCTCTTGTCACTAACTTCACATAGTATTAAGATTTCGTTCTATCATCATCAGCCTGTGTCCGTCCACTGTTGAACGTAGGCCTCCCGCATGAGTCTCCATCCTCTTCGATCCTCCGCCTTCCGCATCCAGGTCACTCCCGCTATTCTTCTTATATCGTCAGTCCATCTTGTAGGGGGTCGGCCAATGCTTCGTTTGCCAGTTCTTGGGCGCCATTCCAATACTTTTCTTCCCCATCGACCGTCGTCTCTTCGACAGATATGACCTGCCCATTGCCACTTGAGTGTGCCTATTCGTTGGGTAGCATCCACTACTTGAGTTCTTCTGCGTATTTCCTCGTTTCGGATTCTATCTTTTAGCGACACTCCGAGCATGGATCTCTCCATAGCACGCTGGGTGACTTTTATTTTATGGGTAAGACTTGCTGTCAGATTCCACGTCTCTGCGCCATAAGTTAATACAGGAAGGATGCATTGGTTAAACGCCTTAGTTTTAAGGCATTGCGGAATTTTTGCTTTAAAAATGTACTTTAGTTTTCCAAATGCTGCCCATCCCAGTTGTATGCGCCTGTCGATTTCTTTTGAGAAGTTATTTCGCCCTAGTTGTATTACTTGTCCCAGATAGGTATAGTCGTTTACAACCTCTTCGTTCTATAGGGTCCGCCAAATAACTTTTTTTTTTTGAAAATGGGGCGCAAAACATCGAGTGTAGCTTCGGCTGTGTGGCACGTAGCGCCGTCTTGTTGAAACCAAATGTTGCCAATATCTTCTTCTTCAATTTTTGTGAACAAAAATGGCCCGATAACGATCGCCATTGACTGTAACGGCCGCTCCTTGCTCATTTTCGAAGAAAAATGGCCTGATTTTCAAAGTAATGTCGCAATATTTCCTAGCGTTGTTTAAGCGTATACACAACCATATTCGTTCAGCGGAAGGATAAAACTAATTATCTGTCAAATCAGACATGAGCTAAGTGTTACCATTCACGAAATAAACACTAATTAAAAAAAAAACGTTAGATGGCGGACCCGTTAGTAAGCAGCGCTTGTTTACATTAAAACCCTATTTCCAGCAGCAGACATCACCGTAAACCCACAATATGTTTCCGAAACCAACAAAGCCGACATTCCAGTTGATACCGGACTAAACACTACCTTCCAAGCAATACCTGAGAAAGAAACTTTGAAATGTACTACAGTTCCACACCATAAACTTCTCTCACTGTAACAGCGTTCATTATGATCGAAAAAATCATTTTGTGATGAAATAATCATTTTTTGTATTATTGTTTAACCCTTTCGCATCAGTCGTAGTCATACGACGTCATAAGATTCCCCGACCGTTGACATCGGTTGACGTGATATATCGTTTTGCTACTTTATTAGAATAGTTTTTCATGCACCATCTGATTGCTAAAGGAAACAAGAACCAATGTGATACATGAAAATAGACCAGATGAGTACATTTATGCTTCAAATACCAGTTTTATAATTGACAGTATAATTTGTATTCAAACCGAGACGTAATGAAAGGGTTGAGAAGGGTGGTGATAGTACATGCGCACTATGTGCGGCACTTTTATGTAGAAATATAATAACAAACATAACGTATGTTTGAATAAACACTCCTTTACTAACGAGGTGTCGTGTATCATTTTCTTTTTATTTATTTTTCACTTAAGTGGATTATCTCACATGTCATAACATACACTAGTTGAACATAGAAATAACCACACCTCCAAATACACCATTAAAACATTTTGTCCTTGCTCAAACCCGATACATTACACACATGTAATATGGATTGTTTTCAAAATTTTATAACTCCTTCAATATAATCGTTTTTAGTCATCAATCAACAGGTAAATCAATAGTAGTGGGAAGGTAGAGTACTAGAACATAGCGACTATCAAAAATACTTCGGATTCACTCTAGATCGCACTCTCACCTTCAGGCGTCATTGAAGCAACACCAAACAGAAAGCTGCAACAAGAAACAACCTCATCCGCAAACTGACCGATAGTCACTAGGGAGCCCAACCACCCCTTCTTCGTACCCCATCAGATATAGCCCTTGCTGACTGGTACCGAAAACCTCGATACACAATCTTTCGTCTCTTATTTCTGTTCGCTTGTCGTACATGCATGTGTCTCCATATTGGAATTTTGGACAAGTCTGGTCACGGGTGTGACGTTAGTTATATAGATCGCCCCTTTTTCAAGTTTGTATAGTTTATCGTGAAAATATATGTACTTTTAGAAAAATCTGTGTGTTGTTCTTCTGCTCCTCATGCTGCCACCACGCAATTAAATAACTAACTTAGAGAGGAGGATATCAACTTATATACGATTAGCACAAGTGATTGAGAGTGAGGCAATGTATTCGTGGAGTAACGCGATACGCGCTATGGCAACATCGGTCATTAGAGTGGAACGGCATATTGGTGGCGAAACGCAGTAGATATTTGAACTAGTAGTAAAGCGGGGAGAAGTTGGAGGAACGAAAGGTTGGGAATAAGGAAAACCGCACAAAACAACATTAATTGTTGGCCTTTCGTTGAGAAAACGAGAGGATTTCTCCTGTGATTAGCTTACCTATACAACTGCTGGTGCAATGTTTTCAAATAACACACATCCTTGTACCTATTGTTGTCCCTTTACATGAGGGTGTATGGATACTATCCATGGCTTTATCCATCTTACTTCATACATAAGTAAAAAGCTGGTCTCGCTTCCAAAAACTAGGTGTATTATATAGATCACGTAGGTATAGTCCTATATAAAGGACAAATCCGGCCTATCCTTGAATACGGCGGTCACCTTTGGATTGGAGCCTCAAAATACTTTCTAAACTTAATTGACACAGTTCAAAATAGAGCAATTCGTTTGATACACAATGACACTCTTACGTCTAACCTGCAATCAATGGAACACAGGCGTAAGATTGGTTCACTTAAACTTCTTTTCTACCGTTATTACCATGGTCGCTGCTCTTCGGAACTTAAAGTACTAATTCTATACATGCTTAATGTGTGTCAACCAAGATCTGGCAGTTTTCAAAATAAGCATTGGAATGATCTTCAAGCGACTCTGTTTCTTCCTTTCTGCAATTTAGATCACTTCAAGAAACAGATAAATGTGCACTTGCAGTCTCCCCAACCCACTCACAAACAGGAACACAACACACGTTTCCTGCGTGCAGCTACCCAGGATGAGTGTCATAGAGTGCACTGGTCTCGACCGGTTGTGCTCTACTGCATGTGATTACAAAAAAGGTTGACGTGTTCGGGAATCCTGACATTTTGTTGGAAAACGGTTTAAATATCCCTGAAAAATATTTTTGAGCAGTGTGTTGAAACTTCTTATCGTTCTCCATGCAGGCGGGCATGGCTTATTGGTTAAAATGTTTGCTTGCCAAGCCGAAAGTCGTGGGTTCAATCCCACACGGGGATTAAAAAAAACGATAACTCTATAAATACCCACGGTTGGTATTAATTTGATCCCTCCTCCGTAAAATGACAGTCATAGCCTATTAATCAAAATCAGTAGCAGACGAAAATCGTCCCGTGAAGACCACTCATTTATAGTGAATTCCTGTAGTAATAACGATGATGAGTGAATGTCAGGCAGTTGTCTATGATGTTGGTGGATCAACACTCCAAATGCAGCGTTTAGCCATGTGTAGAATGTTAAGCGTCATAAAATCCACAGATGAAACTTCAGAATCACTATCACCATCTTTGGGTATTCTCCTGTATGTGCTTACATTTTTTTTATTGTTTTTCATATTTTTATTAAAGATACATTATTAATATTAAGGAGGAACAGAAATAGAGGTTGTAAACGACTATACCTATCTGGGACAAGTAATACAACTAGGGCGAAATAACTTCTCAAAAGAAATCGACAGGCGCATACAACTGGGATGGGCAGCATTTGGAAAACTAAAGTACATTTTTTAAGCGAAAATTCCGCAATGCCCTAAAACTAAGGCGTTTAACCAATGCGTCCTCCCTGTATTAACTTATGGCGCAGAGACGTGGAATCTGACAGCAAGTCTTACCCATAAAATAAAAGTCACCCAGCGTGCTATGGAGAGATCCATGCTCGGAGTGTCGCTAAAAGATAGAATCCGAAACGAGGAAATACGCAGAAGAACTCAAGTAGTGGATGCTACCCAACGAATAGGCACACTCAAGTGACAATGGGCAGGTCATATCTGTCGAAGAGACGACGGTCGATGGGGAAGAAAAGTATTGGAATGGCGCCCAAGAACTGGCAAACGAAGCATTGGCCGACCCCCTACAAGATGGACTGACGATATAAGAAGAATAGCGGGAGTGACCTGGATGCGGAAGGCGGAGGATCGAAGAGGATGGAGACTCATGCGGGAGGCCTACGTTCAACAGTGGACGGACACAGGCTGATGATGCTTAATATAATAAAAAATATCATTTTAACATCTAATCTATATGGAATATCTTCTCTGCTCTGTTGCTCGACAAGGGTCGACCATGCAGCTGGATTACTTACTATGAGGATATGAGTGGACCAGGGGTGTATAAAATAAATTTTAAAAATTGAACAAGAACTGTCACTTCTTAATTTTGCCATGCTGTGTTAATGCGAATTAAAAAGTTCACCTTTATTATCCGTAAGCGGTCACAATAATTGAACAGAGGACACCGCTAATCCTGGATTGTAATACATTTTGCATGTATCCATACATATTAATGTGCTTCCGAACTGACTAAAGGGGATGATGCTATGATCTGTCCCAAGGGATAGCAACTCGGCCTATACCTCATGAAACACATACTAGTGACGTTATATCCGACGACACAAAAGGAATAGACAACATTTTTAAAATTCAATCAATTTTATTCTTCCATTCTTATTCTAGGACATATATTATTATTATAATATTAGTATTTGTATAGCGCTCTTTTATGACCGAATGATCATTCCAAAAGCGCTTCTTTGCCTCTCTGAGTAAAAAGGTGGAAATATATGCACATTGAAGGTCCACATGGGAACATATATGATTTCAGACAACCTCCAGAACAGAAGCCAGAATACTTGAAGAGGGTTAGTTATAGTATCCAAGGCATATTTTTTTCTGATAATGATTTTGTTAATTTTTTCAATTTTATTTATTTTAGTTTATTTCTTTCAGATACATTACAAATTTTATTTAATACGGCCCTGAAATAATATATAATACAAGATAAACAATTTATAAATATTTTATTTAATATTTATGATTATTAACAACAATTATTGAAAAAGTACCGAAGCTCGCTAAACAGAAGACTCCACGAAATTACTTCCGTCTCTTATTTCTGTTCGCTTGTCGTACATGTATGTGTCTCCATATTGGCATTTTGGACAAGTCCAGTCACGGGTGTGACGTTAGTTATTTAGATCGCCACTTGCGAAGCTGGGTGTCACCGACCACGTCACACACAGTTGTGTGCCGACTGCGACAAGGTCGTCAATTTGATTTGACATAAAATAATTATTGTATTAAAAATATGTGTTACTTACTCCTGGTATACAGTCAACGCGTTTCGGATATGATTTATCCACCTTTGAAACTTTATTCGGAAAACGCTCGAATGCAATATTTTCATATTATCACAAGATGTATTTAACCCCTAGGAATTATTAATAAAATTATATTCCTGTTAAAAATTAATTTAAAAAATATTAAACCATGTATGTCATTTGTTACAAAAAAATGCTTTCAATTAATAAGCGATAATAGCGTGACCAATTTTTTTTATTGTAGCTTACGCAATTATTAATTCGAGTATATAACCGGCTGGTACAGCAAAGTTGTTAAAAAGCTCAATAAATACGCCTGTTTGGTGTGAATTTGAAATATTCTAAAAATGCCAATGAGAGAAATCAATCGAAATTGGTGGTAGACAAAAATCGTCCCCCAGACACACCCATTTATAGTGAATGTCGGGCGTCTATGATGTTGGCGGATCGACAGTTCACATGCAGCGCTTAGCCATGTGTAATATGGTGAGCGTCATAAAATCACGAAACTTTAGTATGAACTATAACCATCTGTCGTTATGTGTTGTAAAATTCATGTAATATAAAGATCACATAAATGTAATTGTAATCTTTATCACTTTGTGGTCCATTTTCTCCAGCATATTGACTCCATTCACTGCCTCCAATCATATCTATCGTCATTCAAACCCATCTCTAAATCGGCACTCCATAACGAAGAACATGTTTTCATTGTTTCGTTGTTGATGGTTTGAAAAAATTGACCATAAAAATGTCTTCTCATACTCTTAATCTAATATCCTGTCCCCTGTGCCTGACTATATACTCTTCACAGGAGCTTAAGTTAGGCAACAGACAGGCCATCGATGTTGCCATATATTGGATGAATAATTTTTGTACGAAACGATGGAGAAGACTAAAAAAATGTATTTTTTAATATCAAAATACATTTGATAAAAATCAAGTTAAGCAATGTAAATATTTTTTACTTTCAATGTTTTCAGCATTCATTTTGAGATCCATTAAGAATTATAAATATTTATTTATTTACCTTGTTTTTACATGGATCACGTAAGATAAGTTCTCTATTAGGAGACTGCAGTTTCGACTAACTCGTAGACTTTCTCAATCCATTACTTGCGAGTGGTCAAACCTATTTTATGTACCTATATAAATAGGGTTTGACCACTTTTAAAGTAATATCGCAGCTCAGTTATCTCTTAACAAGTGATGGATTGAAAAAGGCTACACAAATTAGTTGAAACTGTGATAATATTTACAAAGTAAATAGTATTTTTTAGGATAAATAAAAATTTAAATTAGGAAATATAGAAGGTTGTTAAATGTAATAAAAAATATTTGAACTAACCGCAAAGCTATCGGTTTCCATGTAAAATATCCGTTATAATTTGTGTTATGACTCCAGCCATTAAAACACATCAAATTAACGTGATATAATTAATATTTTATTTCGACGTAAATGTGATTTGCTACAAAATTTTACGTGAAACGAAATTGCGGTTGTAATATCAGGCACAGATTGCGTTGATGAAAATTTGTTTTAATCGTTTCATTTACGAAAATGATCAACGATTTGAATTTGAACACAATATTTCATTAGAAATGAACTTATATTTATCAAAATAAATATAATATATATAGATAAAAACATACTTGCTTGTTTTAACATGGATCACACTAAGCACTGTTTATTCACTTGTTGAAACACCTTGTTTTCGCCTTCAATGAAAGCTTCACCAGTTTCCAACTAAACATTGGCTTGCAAAAGATTCGTAGTATGTATCCTAGCGTCCACTGCTTATTTTTTTATGGTTTATTGATGAAAGAAATTTCATAAAAGGTGGCGTTTGCTGTGAATTTATATTTTCGTATCAATTGCTTAATATCAGTTTAATGGATAATCAATTATCCATAAAATATTAAAAATCCACCAGAAATGTAATGTGAACTAAAATATTATTCATACTATATGTAAGCATATTTTGGGGTCATTTCTAAATAATTCTTCCAGCTGTTACGTGGCGTGTTCAGGAATCCTGAAATTTTGTTGAAAATCGGTTTGTATGTCTCCGAAAAATATCTGAGAATAAGGAGGCACAGATTGTTCGCTCTGCCAAAGAGTAACACTAACCTGCAAGAAATTATGCCTCTTGGTAGAGGGATCAGATTGTTCAACCAAATCGCCTCGGATGTTGATATATTTCACATAATGGAGGCCCAATTCAGGCATGAACTCCACGAGTATCTTTGGAGGAATGATTTGCTGACGTCGTCTGTTTGATGAGCATTGGGACCTTCTGTTACTTGTTTTTATTGTTTTGTTCTTTGTACTAAATCATAAGTATATTTGTATATATTATATTTGTTGGCGGCAATTTGTGGTGACCATGTTTTGCGTATATGGAACAGATAAGCTATGAATTGTGTTTAAATGTGTGACAAAGAGTATCATACCAACAGCTAATGTAAGGCAATTGATATATGGAAATGTATGGAATTTAAGATTTCCTGTTTCGTAAGCAACATCCTTGCACATTAGGCCGCATCTGTTGGAGAATAGTTGTTTATATCAGATTTCCGAAAACCTCAGAGACAGTCCTTGAACGGGAAGAGAGATATTATTCGGTTGCCATGGTGACCGGCAATTATTTGGGAAATCGAATCGTAGGAAGATAATATGATATATTATTAATATCGAATTGTTAATTGGCGGAAAATTGGTACTTCGATAGCATACTCGTATATCTCAGTAAAGGTGAAACAAAACATGGACTGTATTTGTCTGGGATGAAATCATCTAAAAATATACATTATTTATTTATTTATTTCACAGAACTGCAGTTCAAAGGTATGAATAATATGAAACATAGAGTATACATAAATATACGATAGTATAAAAAATAAAAATAACATAAAAGAAGAAGAAGATGACACGTGTCAAAGATCACAGAGATCTAGGAGAATAATACCATCGACAAGAGAGGAAAAGGATGTAATAAAAGGATCGAGGTGTGCTGGTAGGCCATTGCTTGTCAATATACAGGCGTATACAAATGGGATAGACAGCATTCGGAAAATTTAAGTACATTTTTAAACGAAAATTCGGTTACGTCAGTAGTGGCATTTAACCAATGCATCCTCCTAGTATTTACTTATGGTGCAGAGATGTTGAATCTAACAGCGAGTCTAACACATAAAATAAAGGTCACTACACGTGTAATGGAGGTCCATGCTCGAAGTGTATCTGAAATATATAATCAAAGACGAAGATATCCGAAAAAGAATTTAAGTTGTGGAGGCTGCCTAAATAATATGCACACTCAAGTGGCAATGGGAAAGACATATCTGTTGAAGAGACGACGGTCGATGGGGGAGAAAAGGACCTGTTGCAAGATGGACTGACGACATCAGAAGAATAGCGTTTGTTGTCTGGATGCGGAAGGTGGATGATCTAGTAGGATGGAGACTCATGCGGCAGGCCTACGTTCAACAGTGGACGGACATATAGTGATGACGATGATGAAACTCCATCCACCCCCCTTACTTATTTTCATATTGTAATTTTAATCAAGTAGTATTTATCTATTTTAGGATTATTTTAGAGTTCAGAAATCGAATAAAAATCTTTTTTTTTCTCTGTCGATGATCGAACTTACAACCTTTGGCTTGCAAAGCAAACGCTTTGACCGTTGAGCTATATCCACCGGCACTTGTTTAATCTCAAATATTTTATCTTTAATTCGCGACTACCCACCACAACAAAGTCTTAAAGAAGATAGATATTGGATGATCAGTATATTTGAGAGTATTTTTAACGTGTTTTCCTAAACGCATAAATTAATACGAATTGAAAGCAAACATCATCGTGTATGACATTACTCTCGTCAAAAAAATCGTCGAAAATTCAAGAATTACCTTAATTTTTGAATAGCCCAACACGCAAACGGTTTTCCAGTTCCATCCGACAAAATCTCAGTCCCTCAACGAGAAGAGCAGAAGCAGACAATCTCCAAACATCTTTAGCAACTTTCGGTATAATGGCACCATTAAGACTCCCAAAGGCAAACTTGGCCCGGGCAACTTTTCCCCAGATCTAATTGTAGACTCGCTCGGCCAATCTTCGCCACAATATTAATAAAATAAAGCTAATATTACAAAAGCCAGAAGAAACACTTTGTCCTCACTGGCGCAAGAAATTTTCCACCTCGGCTTTTGTTTTTATTTCTGTTTGTTTTATACATTTTCACGCGGCTTGTAAGTGTAAAAAGATCGGCATTTTATTTGATCTCGTGCCGGCAAACTAAAGCGTCCTTGTGGATGATTTTTCAAGCCTCTTTGTGAAATAAAAATAAATGGCAGACCTTTATAATACGTTCTGTAATCAAGCTTTTAATTGTAGCGAAAACATCATTGTGCTTTTGAATGCGCTGAAAAACGTCAATGAAATGAGTTATGTCTTATTGCGCTTAAAAATAATTAAGAACATTTCTTAAAACTCTCATTGTAATAAAATACTGAGGAACTATTCATAGTACCGGTAATCAGCGTAGCTCAGGTAGGCAAAGAAACCGTGGAATAAAGCAAAAACTTTTGCGATTGACTTTATTTTATGGCGACAATTTTTGACTACTATATGCTACGAGTACATCAAAAGAACATATATAAAAGAAGAAGAATAAAAATCACAATCGGATTAAGGAGCATCCAATGTGGAATAGAATAATAAAATATACCCGTAACCGTATATTTATCAAGCTTTTACAGGATATTTCACTCGAGAACACTTTTTGTTTGATTTTTACGATACATACGAGTAATTTTTGTAGGAATTCCATTTTTATGTGCAGTAAATATAACACAATTTATACTGTACATAAATATTAAGACCGTCATTCTTTTATACAAAATTAAAGCTCGAGGATATACACATATCTTTGATATAAAATAGTGACATGATATTAGCTCTTGCTGACTGGTACCGAAAACCTCAATTTACAATCATTCATCTCTAATTTCTGTGCTTGCCAGATATGAATGTGTGCGCCATATTAGCATTTTTGGACGAGTTATATAGACCGCCGCTTATGTTGCCGGTGCGACAGCCCATCACGGACAAGCCAGTCGTGTGCCGCCCGTCGGCGAGAGCATATTGTATTGTGGCTCGGCCTGAAGGCTGTGACTAGGTCGGGCCATAAGTTTGTCAAGATTATCGTAAATATATGTCAATGAGCTTCAGAAAAAGTCTGTGTTATTAATCTGCTCCTAAGCATGCCCTCACGCGACTGAATAACAACCTTTGAAAGAGAGGAGGACGTTAATAGTTATCTAAAGTACATCTCGTACTTGTATACTTCTGTTACATGAGAAGCTAAGGTAAACAAACTATAAAAAAGGTAATATATAAAATTGGAATGAGTTAAACACAATAGAAAGAAAAAAATAGATCGTTAAGTGGGACACACTATGCAGAAGTGCATTCATGCTAAAATGAATGGCAACTGAAGTATTTATTATTATTGGCGAGAATGGCTTAGTTGCATTATATTTGTTTACTAAAGCTCTCAATTGTTCAGTACTGAGAGCTTTCATTTCCAACGGACAGAGTGCAAAATCAGAATATTTGAAAATACTTTGCAATGAGTATTATATTGAAAATGTTTTGAATTGTTCCATTTACAGTTTTATCAGCTTACGTATTATATGTGTATACTGACTGATCAATGAGATATTTTTTCTTTTATTTGTAAATATATTTTTTTCAATTATCTTATATTATAGTACATTTTCAGGGTACTAATTTAATAAGCTTTCAAAGGGTTGACGCAGAGACGTGGAATATAATAGCAGGTCTTAAAATAAAGGTGACCTAAGGTGCCATGGAGAGATCCATGCTCGAAGTGTCTCTTAAATATAGAATTCAAATATAGAATCCGAAACAAGGATATCCGATAAAAAAACTCAAGTAGTGGAGGCTACCCAATGAACATTTAAGTGAAAATTAACATATTTGTTAAAGAGACGGTCGATGGGGAAAAACTCAATCGGAGCATTGGTCTACTTCCTGCTAGATGAACTGACGACATAAGAAGAATAGTGCAAGTAGCCTGGATGTAGAGAGCAGAGGATCGAGAAGAATTTTACAATATATTTCAATGTTTTATTATTTATAGGTCATAAAAGTATTAAAGTGGCGCCTAAGAACTGTCAAACGAAGCATTGGCCGACCCCCGAAGATGCAAGATGGACTGCCTACATAAGGAGAATAGCGGGAGTGGCCTGGTTGTAGAAGGCAGAGGATCGAAGAGGGTGAAGACTCATGCAGGAGACTTACGTTCAACAGAGGACGGATACAGTCTGATGATGATATCATTGAAAATCCTTACAACAATTAAATATTCAATAATTAGATACGTACTCAATTTCGACAGAAAATAAAAACCTTTGCCGGCGGGTATACCTCAATGGTCAAAGCGTTTGCTTTGCTAGCCAAAGGTTAAAGAAAGATTTAAAAAAAGGATTTTTAATCAATTTCTGAGCTTTTAAATACCCCCCGGTTGGTGTGAACTTGATCCCTCTCCCGTAAAATGCCAGACATAGTCTTTTAATTAAAATTGGTGGTAGGCGAAAGGCATCCCGTGAAGACTGTCCATTCATAATAAATTCCTGTAATAATAAGGATGCGTGAATCCCAGGCTATAGTCTATGACGTTGGTGGATCAACACTCCACATGCAGCACTTAATCATATACAGCATGGTAAGCGTCATAGTAACATTAAAAAATAGATACGTACTCAATTTCAACAGAAAATAAAAACAGTCTGCAAATAAGTCTACATAGAGAAATCAATATGATTTTAAAGAGAAAAAGAAGAAAGGTTTAACTACTATGCTTCTCATTACACTACGTCTGGTGAAAGTAGCTGCTTTCGTAACAAAAATCATGTTTGAAATTTCAAATTATGAATCATTTGGATTCTCGCTTACACTTGAGCAAAGCAAAGTTCTCCTTCAAAGTATAACAGTTCAGGCGGCATTCAAATGGTATAAAAGTATTATTACCATTCCACAAAGTCTGCGCATCTTGTCTCGTTGCGGTTGAGAAAAAAATCTTCCAAGTCTTACCTACCAGCCGCCGGTGTTACGTGAAATTCCCCAGAAGTCTGTTCCATAAAACACTCACCTGGAAAGAAAAAATAATACATAAACGTTACATTGTTATCATTAAAGTTTTATTTTCACACAAAAATACGGAGCGTTCCGAATGTTCAGGAACGTTCGCGAAACAATAAGTTAATATCGCGTTGAAAACTGACGTAATACGACATTCTTTAAATGTGCGTAGGCATTCAAATTCAACGTACATTAATAATGAGAAATTTTACTTTTTCTTGTATTCTTAAGTTCTATTAAAAGATGACAATTTTAAATAACTTTCTTAGTTTTTCCATTGAATGTGAATATATTTCAAACAATTTTCCACTCTGCTTACAGGTATGTTTGTTGTTATGAATTCCCTAACGAAATTCCTTTCAATATAAAAAACACAAATAACGACGAATTTATATTTTATATCAACACATACAGGAAAATACCAACAGATGGTGATATTAATTCTGAAGTCTCATCTGTGAAATTCTATGACGCTTATGTGGAGTGTTGATCCGCCAACGTCATTGACTACAGCCCGAGATTCACGCATCATCCTTATTATTACAGGAATTTACTATTAATGGGTGGTCTTCACGGGACGACTTTCGTCTACCACCAATTTTAATTAGTAGGCTATGACTGGCATTTTACGGATGAGGGAGCAAAATCACACTAACTGGGGTATTTAAGAGCAAAGAAATCGATTAAAAATCGACCCACGACCTTTGGCTTGTCAAGCAAACGCTTTGACCATTGAGCTATACCCGCCGGTGAATTTAGCACTCGAAAAAAATGTATAATTATTTTTGTGTAGGCGCTTGAAATTCGCGGAAAAACTAAAGTAAAGATTTTGTTCTACGATTCATTGATGAAGTTTCTGCTTAAAACTAAATACAGTGGTGCCTCACACAACGAACTTAATTCGTTCCAGGAGCAAGTTCGTTATGCGAAAAGTTCGTTATGTGAAACGCGTTTTCCCATAACAATACATGTTAAAAAAAATAATTCGTTCTGTAGCATAAAATATGGTAAGATGACATAAAAAAAAGATAAATTTTTTGTTATTATTTTTATTTAGATACATCTAAAAACATAATGAAAAAAACACACATTTTTTAATTTTAAGAAATAATCGAATCTTGCACATCTTCATCCATTTTCCGCTTTTTGGCCGATGGTGCAGTGAAAACCTGTCCAAAGTCGTTTGTTTCTCTTTTTTCTTCAACATCTGCCGGAAATAACGGACAAGAGTATCGGAGTACAGGTCGTTGATCCTGTTTGCTTCAGCGGAATCCGGATAGTGGGCATTAGGTAACTCCCTGAACTGCTTTCCATTTGACCAGGATGTTCTTGATGTCAGCAGTTGGAATTGGTTGATTGTTTGATTGTTGCTCCTCGTTATCAGATGACGCTTCCCTTTGAGCATTGTCCTGTTGTTGGGCCAGAAGTGTTTGGAGCTCTTCAGTTGTCAGCTCTTCTTTTGTGTTCCTCAATAAGCTCCTCTACATCCTCTTCCTCTACCTCTAATTCCAACCTTTGGGCCACTGTGATGATGTCCTTCACCACTTCTGTGTCATCAACTACTGCTTCTTCCTGAATCCACGAAGGCACAAGCATCTTCCAAGCAGAAATGAGGGTCCTTTGTGACACTTCTTCCCAGGCCTTCTGTATAAGTCGTATTGCCAAAAGGATATCAAATTTCTCCTTCCAAAACATTCGGATAGTCATATTGTCTCCACCAAACTCGCATTCTTCAAACACCTTATTAAAGAGGGCTCTAGTGTAGAGTTTTTTAAAGTTCGCAATAACTTGCTGATCCATTGGCTGGAGAATGGATGTGGTGTTTGGTGGCAAATACTGCACCTTGATAAAAGGATAATTTTCCTGCAATATTTCTTCTAGGTCTTTTGGGTGAGAAGGGGCATTGTCAAGTATCAGAAGGGCTTTGAGCGGCAGTTCTTTTTCCAACAAGAATTTCTTCACGGCAGGAGCAAAGGTTTCCAGAATCCATTCGTTGAAGATAACTCGGGTCACCCAGGCTTTTTGATTGGACTTCCAATGGACGGGCAATTTGGACTTAATAACGTTATTTTTCTTAAAAATTCTTGGATTTTCAGAGTGATAAACCAAAAAAAAAAAAAGTTAAAAAGTTCGTTGTGTGAAGCGAAGTTCGTTGTATGAATCGTGAAATGAACGAAAAGGAAGTTCGTTGTGTGCAGCGTTCGCTGTGCGAGGCGTTCGTTATGCGAGGCACCACTGTATGTACAATTAAAATTACAAAATTTGTCGATTGAAATAAGCGATTTAGTTGGAAACTTGTGTGAAATATCACCGCCCTTTTACATATAAACTGTTTATTCGATAACAAAACTCGTTCAATTAAAATCTTATAATAATTATTAATATCCGTTTTTGAACTTTTTCCTCTTTAAGTGGTATTTTTCCAGAGCTTTATGTATGTGACAACCATATGCATCAGGTAGAAGATCAAATATATAATAATCGCAATATACTACCTTTTTGAACACTACAATGCTTCAACGTAAAAAAACTGAAATATTTACGGTATGCATATCTACGGTCCAGAATTTTGACCTTCGTCACAGAGTCGAGAGCCTTAGAAGAACGTCTTCGTTGACAAGGTTCAGATTGCATCTAAGATGTTACAGAGAGGGCTTAGAGACTTAAATAAGGGTAAAGGAAGGATCCAAACCCTCCTTAAAATAGAGCTAGATTCAATGATAACGTTAGACCTTTGAAAGTATCAAAAATTATATATTTTTTGATTTTTTCGATCGATAGTTCTTGTTGCCGGGCGATGTAGTCCAGTGGTAATGCATTTGTTGGTCATTTTGTCATTCAGAAGCCATCGATTCAAAAAACTTATAAAGCTTGATTTATTTGACGTCGATTCAATCAATTCTAAGCTATATACATGCCCCCGGTAGGGTTGAGTCACCTCTTAACCCTTTCATTACGGTTTGAATACAAATTATACTGTCAATTATAAAACTGGTATTTGAAGCATAAATGTGCTTATCTGGTCTTTTTTTATAAATCACATTGGTTCTTGTACCATTTAGCTATCAGATGATGCATAAAAAACTATTCTAAGAAAGTAGCAAACGATATATCACGTCAACTGATGCCAACGGTCGGGGAATCTAATGACGGCATATGCCGACAACCGATGCGAAAGGGTACAGGATGAAAAAAATGAGAGGCCTTGGGAACGTCGGGCTCCTCATCCAATCTCTTTAAAATAACGTTGATGATAGAATGCCCAAATATTTCTCTGGTACTACAGCCACAGTATATGCAAGTTTGAATACATTTATTACATTTGCTTCTTTTCTAGAGGCTCCCGAGAACCATCTTTATTCCCATATTGACTACCGGGTTTACAGGTGTTCTAAAACAAGGCATAGACAATCTTAACTTACAGAACTCTGAAACGGATATTTGCAGTATTCATATGCTCCAAAAATATGGAGCGGATATGGTTTAAAAAAATCCTTGGTCGAATCCCATAAAATCAATTACGAAAATATTTTTTTTAAGCATGCTTCCCGTTATATGACACGATAACACATTTTAAAAATATATCATATAGTGAGGCGAGCCCGATAGATCAGTCACATCATGCGCCACGATGGTCTTCTTCACGCCATTGTGGAAGGGATGGTTGAGGGTAGAAACTGCAGAGGGCGCCTTAGACGGGAACATTTGCAGCAAGTGTTCGAGGGCATGAGTTGTAGCTCTGATGCTTAAGCTAAAGAGAAATGCAGAGGATCGAGAGGAGTGGAGATCGAGATGCAAGATTTTATTGCTGCAAACCAATCCACCGGATTGTTACTACGAAGAAAGATAGTTATCGCACGTAATACATACACAAAGTCCCTCAAAACTTGCATTTCATAATCCATTTATCATTTAATTTACTTGAAAACGGTTTCTGAACGAGTTTGAAACATGCCGCAGCACGAAAATAAAATTGTAAAATATTTTTTAATATTATTTTTATTTTTTACAATTATTTAGATTTATTCAAGGATAGGAGTATCAATATTCAAAAGTTTCACTACATACTTTTAAAAGCAAACCATAAAAAACTGATATTGAAAATTGAAAAGTATACAGAATTTCAGTATTTCTCTTATGAAAAATCACTCAACCTAACAGCTGTTCAGATGTTTGATTTATTGCCAAAATACGACTTTTGAGAAACATCAAAGTTTCGATACATTTTCATAGAAACAGTTTGAAAGTTCCGTTTTAAATTTCGCTAACCAAGAATCCCAATTTAACATATTTCACTTACACAAGTGTTATGCGAGTATCTCTTATGTTAAATGTAACATATTTTCCGAAATTCGAAGAAGACATTGCTCATAATGTAGTTCTTTGACTTTACTTTTTCCTGTAAAACTATATTAGATGCTAAGAAAACCTAAGAAGTTATATATATTAGATGCTCTCTTTTGTCTTCACATTGAAATTCTCATTCAAGTTAAAAATATTAAATACGATATATAGAGAGCCTAAATTCAAAACAGGTTTTTGCATACGACAGCCACCTTTGTATTGGACTCTAGAAATAAATAACATAATTTCATCAAATCGTTACATACCTACAAATTAACAGCAAATATTATCCTATTTTCTCATCAATATTGGAGAAAAATTAACAGCAGACTCTGGAATTCCAACCACGAAATTTTTAAAGCATTGTTCAGTAAAAACTAGATAGATATTGAAGATAGTTAACCCTTTCATTACTACTCGGTGGAATACCAATTATACTGTAAATTATCAAACTAGTATTTGAAGCATAAATATACTTATCTGTTCTATTTTCATATATCACATTGGTTTTTGTATCCTTTAGCTATCAGATGATGCATAAAAACTATTATAAGAAAGTAGCAAAACGATATATCACGTCAACCAATGTCAACGGTCAAGGAATATTATGACGGCATATGCCAACAATCAATGCAAAAGGGTTAAAATTTAATCAAATCACGATATATTACGGTTGCCAATATCAACGGTAGGGGAATCTTAAACGGTATATATCGGGTATTGATGCGAACAGGTGAAGGTGAAGAAAAAGAAAATGAACCGTTATTTACTAATTAGGTATGATCTACGTTGTAAGTTTAACTTCACTTTTTCTTTTAAAATAGTTTCAGAGACTCGATCGCATTCGTCGCAAACTAATTATACATTTTTTTATGAAACACCTCGCGCGTTCACGGTCCGTGAATTCGACTCCGTGTTTCCGGGAAAATATTTTTTAAATCTGCGTAGCGCGCCGTGAGCCTTTATCATGGAAATTTACGGCTTTACGGGAAAATCCACAATGGCCCGGTCCGAGACTCGACCTGCAGGCTCTTGGGTTGATAGGTGGTTCCAGCGTGAATGCATCAAAAAAAATATATCATGAAGTATCCTAACTAATTTCATAGCTAGATTTTGAATTGTGCCTATTAGGTTAAGCCGTATAGTGCGAATTTCTTCCATCACCTGATACTTTAAGCAGCAAGGCTTCCATCTCTAGCTCTTTTCACAGACTAACTAAGATAAATAAAATTATTTCTGTTGGTATAAAGTAGTTTCGTTTTTTCATGATAAATGACTTAATTGAATAAATTGGTCGCTTGGTGAAAACCCTCCCTGTCGCATCCTGGTTTTAAAGACCCAGATGGGGACCCCCTACTGGACGCACGCAAGAAGCTACTTGTTAGAGACTGGCTGAATGCATTCCCGTGATTCTAGGTGCATGGTCATGGTAACACGGTCTTTGGCAATCGGGCTTTCAGCTACGCGGCACCAATGGCCTGGAACTCGCTACCGGAAAGCATAAGAGAGCTTAAAGCTGAGGCATCCTTCAGAAGCAGACTTAAGACCCACCTTTTTACTCAGAGAGGCAAAGAAGCGCTTTTGGAATGATCATTCGGTCATAAAAGAACGCTGCACAAATACTAATATAATAATAAAATAATAATAATCAGTTAGATGTCAAATAGATCTCAGTCTAAGGCTACGAAGTTAGTTTACTAATAGATTGGTCATCATCATATCATCATACCATATTTGCTGCTATAACTGGATCATAAGGCATTCATTATTCTCTGCCACAAAGCTCTGTTATCCGCCATGGTATTCGCCTCATCCAAAGTCAGCTCCGCTTAATATATTCTATATATAGTTTCCAACAGCCTTCCGGGACGAAGCGAGCCCGAGGACAAGAAAAGGCAGTTATAGTTTACTCTAGTGCGGGATTCTCAATACGTGTCCCAACCAGGTCCACGTTCGCCTTTTGATAGATTGTAATATAAAAAGCTGCCTTGTCCGCTACTCACAAAGTCAAACCATTGTACACCTAGTATCATATGCAGGTTACAGTTTAATCGGTACCCTTTCAAATATGAAAAGTGAAATCAGGATATTCGGTATAATTTACAAATTTTATTAAATAATTATATTTTTAATTTTAAGTGCGTGGTGAACCGCCCTATGTGTACTAAAGCGCTTAAATTGGGGAAATGCTAAATGTTGTGACGCGCGAGTTCCCTTTTTGGGGAATGTAGGTACAACTTTTTAAATTTATTTTATACACCCCTAGTCCACTCACATCCTCATAGTAAATAATCCAGCTGCACGGTCGACCCTTGTCGAGCAACAGAGCATAGAAGATATTCCACACAGATAACACAAAAATATGGTTTTATATATGTTAAAATGTCCTTTTTTATTATGTTAAAAATGTATCATAAATAAAAATATGAAAATCAATAATAAAAAAACATGTAAACACATACAGAAGAATACCCACAGATGGTGATAGTGATTCCGTAGTTTTTCATCTGTGGATCCGATGACGCTTACTATTTTACATATGGATAAACGATGCATCTGGAGTGTTGATCCACACAAACCTTTATCCGTAGAAACTACTAAACCGTATCTCAGAACGAATTAAACACGACTTTCATCACTTTCATCATTAAAACATGGTTAAAAGCATTGTACTTCATAATGAATATTATTGTTTAAAATTGGGGTACATTAAGTCATTAATTATTTATAATAATATCTCTCCTTAGCCTCACCATTTCCCATCATCTGGGGTCAGCTCTCTTTGTGCACATTCGCCATGTCTGTCTGTCCTGCGTTGTATTCTCGGTCACAGAGTTTTCAGATCCTTGTCAACAGTTGCAGTCCAGGTTGCCTGTGGTCTTCCAGGTCTTCTCCTCAGCGTGGGTATGTTGAGGGCTTTCTTCACCATGTGGTCCTCATCTCTTCGTATCACATGCCCATACCATCTTAGGCGGTTTTCCGTTATCTTTTCGGGTATGAGGGCCACCCGAAAAGAACCCCAAATATGCTCATTTTGAACTCTGTCCACACTCGTCACACCGCCCGACCACCTCAGCATCTTCATCACTGCCACGTGAATTCTATCCAAGTCGCGTTTCAGCGGAGTCCAACACTCTGATCCGTAGAGCATAGCTGGTCTTACAGCAGATTTATATATTTTACCTTTGGTCCTAACTGGAATCTTGCTGTCACACAAAACCCCAGAGAGAGACCTTCATTTCAGTCATCCTGTGTTTATTCTATGCTACACGTCGGATTCAGTTTGGCGTCTAAGGATATCACGGAGCCGAGGTATTTAAAAGTATCAACCTCTTTTATAATAATATAAAAGCAATAAATATTTAAGCATCATATGAAAGTTGACATTGTGGAGGGGATAGTTGAGGGTATATACTGTAGAGGACGCCCTAGAGGAGAGTATTTTCAGCAACTGTTTGAGGACATGAGTTGTAGCTCTTATGCTGAGCTGAAGAGGGTTTCGGAGGACCAAGAGGAATGGAGATCGAGATGCAAGATTCTTTTGCTGCAAACTAATCCACCGGATTGATACTACTACGAAGAAAGCTAAAGACAGTCTGTCGTATAGTACTCGTTTATAAGGTTAAAAAAATTCAATGATTTTTAGTTTTTGTTGAAAAATTGGAAACAATTACTTAAGTTATATCTTAAATGTGTTTTAATTAATAATTATAAATTAATCAAAGTGTTCCCAGAACTGATTTGTAATATAAATATATGATATTTTAGTGTCTCTGAAGCTACATATAATGATGTTATTCCAAGGTTGTTTATTTAGTTATTTATATTCGGTTTGAAATAACAGGGAAATATATAGTAGCTTCCTACCTTAAATGCCCACGTTTTGTTCTAAATATCAAAGACTGAATATAATGATTACACAGCGAGAGAGTCTTGATATATGTTCGACGATATAAACAGGTATTCATTGAATGTTTTTATATTATTATTCCACCGTTCTCAGTGTACGCCGAGATATCTGGAACTCTCAACTCAATGGCATCAAGAAGGCCATTGATATTACTAGATTGCTTGATTTGCCGGCGAGTATATCCAAGTAATTAAAGCGTTTGCTTGGCAAGCCCAAAGTCGTGAGTTAAATCTCCGACGGTTTAAAAAAGAAAACCGATTTCTGAGCTCTAAAATGTCGTCGATTGGTGTGAATTTGATCCATCACCCGTAAACTGCCAGTCATAGCATATTAAAAAAAATTGGTGGTAGACGAAAGTCGTCCTGTGAGGACCACCCATTCACAGTAATTTCCTGTTCTAATAAGAATTATGCGTGAATGTCTAAGACCTTGGCGGATCAACACTCCACTTGCAGCGCTTAATATGTAACCAGATGACACTTCAGCATCACCAATACCATATGTCAGTATTTTCCTATATATAATAAAATAAAAATGATAATGGGTATAGTAAAATGGAATCCATTACTTTTCCAATATATGCCTTTATTTACCTGTATACTTTATGTACTCGCGTTATATAAATATGTAAGTCACTATATTATATAGAATCTATCAAAGTATTATTAGTTATA